>JABBWA010000015.1:0-607323 GCA_016628065.1 Suillus lakei
CACAGAGGCGCATGGAAGCGCCTCGACTCCTCTGGGATCGTTACTGTGCAGTTCAGAATCTTTTCCATAACATGCTGGCGTGTTATGTCATCCTTCAAGTTGCCATCTTCGCCGTTGCGTTGTGTTTTGTGACACGTGTTCATACCAGAGGCCGCATCTACCTGCCCAGTGGTGCTGCCCAAGCTGCAATGGATTACCCGCGCATAACGAGCTACGTTGTAACACTTATCGCGACGATTATTTCTTTCTTGAATACAATGTGCGTTTGACCTCATTGTACCTCCAATGTCAAAAGGATTCATCCATCGATCGTTTCAGTCTCCTAGGACGTGTACTTCAAATAGCACTGATAGCACGAATGAGTCAACCCCTGTCATTGCAAACTTTGCGAGGGGGCCTTTCACTGGTCACCGGACAAAAGCTCTTTGGCGTACGTGGGCTCAAGATTTTCTGGGCCTGGATCAAATCCCTAGCTTTGCATGCGCGATGGAAGAAAGGATATCGCGCTCAGCGACAGGCAGTACTGGACCTGGCTGAAATACACATTGATGTACGGCATTTTGTGCGGACCGCTTACGTCAAGGTAAATCATGATGGGGCATACAGTTTTCATTGCTCACATCACAATCTTGGCAGTTGGACCAGTTTTTTGACCCCAACGCCTGTCGAACTCCAGTTTGATTTTACGGGAACAGAGGCGGATTACTTCGCTGTTGCTGAACAACTCCAACATATGTTGATGTCCAGACCCGTTGCTGTATACCCTAGTAAGAGTTCCCCCCTTGATATTTACATGGCCGCAACAACAGGTGATATCTCTCTTTACTCGCCAGTCACCTTAAAGCTAGACAACCCTTATACTGGCAGGCATGCGAAGAGGTTACGGTCTTGGGAATGTGACTATGTTCATCCAAGCCGGCCATGGGGCGGCTGGGAGTGAACTGGGTTTCCCGAATTACATCCCCTTTCAGAGGTCATTGTACAATGGTTCAACAGGTATGATCATCACTGTGTATGCCTCAAGCCATAGTGTGACACGAAGTTTACTAGGGGGGATATACACAAATGATGTGATGATGGGGCAAGACGCCATATCAAGCATCCCATCCGAATATCAAGGATGGTCTGGAATCTATACGACGATCCAACAAGGCCTTAGTGCGGACGTCCGATGCCGACAACAGATGCTCAACGTAAGCGGTGTCTATCCATATGTGGATTTATATGGGAGTGTATCCTTGGGAAGTTCCGTCATCACGCCAAATCACACTTTCGGAGCAGACTATGGTATACAGAGATGGTCCACGATTACAAATTGTTCAAGTGATTCAGTTGCTTGTGAGTGGAATTCGCATATGGAATTCGTTTATAACTCTCCAGCAGACACCTTGGATATCCTGGCAGTGGTTGATCTAAACGGTTCCGCCCTGGGTGACGGTGTATGGTAGGATCGGCCTGCAAATATCAGGACTTCGAGAAGGCAACGAACCAATCTTTCCGTACGTTGATCATGAACATGCGATAAAAAAGTTCTGATTGAGCGACTTGAGTAGTTGTTCTTATGCAAGGCTATGAGCCTTCGTATGCCTTCATAACACCCACGATTTGTGAAGTTTCCCCTCGTATTACATCCGTAAACGTCGGATTTGATGGAACTACTGTGAACATCAACGACACCATAAATTCTGAGCCGATGGACCCAGAAGGTCAAGACGCCGTCTATATAGACCTGATATCAGATCTCATCTGGTTGATGATGTTTGATACGCAGAGTCTTTCTGGAAATGCTATGGCAGCCGGTATCCAAACGGTGGGTAATGGTCTGGACGATTCTCTTACATTGGACAGTGATTTTTTGAACTTCGCGTTGGTGAGTGCCTAGGCATACATTGGTGCACTAAGTAATCGAACTGTTGATCGCTGACACGAAGTAGGAAAACTACCTAAGAGGGGCTATCGAACTCTATGGAACGGCAAGTTGCTACTGTTTCCCTCCAACAAGTAGTTGACCACATCCTCTTGATTCACAGGTCTTGCGAAGCGATCTACAACTGTGGAGCAACGTCCCCACAACCCAGTACCAGGGGACAGTCCACGTGCAGACCCTGGGGTATGAATACAAAAGGTCGTCTCATCTTTTCCTCATTGTACCTCTGGCTGTCGTCGTGGTTCTTACCTGCGCTGCCGCGGTCTACACATCTGTCGCACAGCCGAAAAAGCCCGGGGATGTACATCTCGTCGAAGACGGGAGGGCACAGGAAATAATGGACGGCCCCCTAAGCAACTTTGGAGACTCGGAGGACTTTGACCCCACCAATGTCATTCACCTCATGATGCTTGCTTCGAGGGCTCCGCTGGATCATGCCGCAGAGGAGAATGAAATCTTGCAGTTTCATCTAGATTAGTCAGGTTGCACACATCTAGATATATACCGAGCAAGTTATAGCTAGAATACTGTACACACTAGATCTACAGAAGGCGCCAAGAGGACAATATTTAACGATGGACCAGAGACTATCCATTCGGGGTCTTCAGGTAGTTGGCACGTTCCAGCTTATCATCTCAGTTTTGCTTTTGCAAATACAAAAGGTATCAAACAACGGCAGGGCCTGACTAGTGACTCGCTACGCCTCGCCACTTCAGATCGGTCTCAGTAGGCCTGTGATGCAACCAGAATATGAACCATAACTAGGCGTCCTGCCGAGCATTTGTGTCATTCATTCCTCCCAAGGACACGTGGAGGCTCATACACTGCCATACACAGCGCCCACCGCGTAACTGATCAGGCCCAGGTATTGCCAGACAAGCTAACGCTCATCACAAGAACGACAACATTAATATCTGACACAAGGAAGCATAAACTTTCTTGCAAAATGGGTCCATAATAGTAACTAGAAATGATGATCAAGCCTGAGACGTAGTGATGGGTAGCTCAAAACACAGCGAGCTAGTATAGGTTCCGAAATTGGTGCGTCCTGCCCCGAAGTGTGTCCTTTAAGATTCCCAACTGGCAGTGCTTGCTTTCTTATGGGCGCAAGCAGATCTAGCCCCTGTTTCTTCGCCCATATCTCTGTCAAAGAGCATATTCAAGTCCCAATTCAAGTGCAAAAAGCCTACATTAGTAAGTGATGGTAATTTGGCTTGAAGTCGTTCCCCTTCGCGAACGTTTGCGATGAGTTCGATGCCATTTTTCCCAGCTCGATGGGCCCGTTACGCCCCTTGCGATTGGTGCTGGGATGCCAAATGTCTTGCGCATGCACGAGCCGCAAATTGAGCACACGTTCCGTTTCTGGTGAAAGTCAGGGATCTGGCCACTTTGGGGCTATTCCACGTAGACTTCTGGGGCCAATGTCTAGGGCCAGTCTAGGGCTTCGGGTGGAGTTTAAACGTTGTTCGATGACACAGCTTTGACATCCTCGCCATTGCGCCTGCCGCAGCGAATGCCCGCCAACCTATCTGGACACAACCAGTATCTGCGAGTCTGCGCCACCGGCCGATGGCAAACAGTCCGTCACTCCTGTTGACGAGGAAGATGAAGCCTGTACGAGGCTGACATTGCCAGTAGACTGGTTGTGATTGTACCACTCGTCAATATCCTGAACACTGGCAGGCAAAGCTTCTTCGTCTGCACCAGCGCTGGTGAGTGTATCATTGAGCTTTGCAGTCTTCATACTGTGTGTCTTACTCTTCCCACTTCGCGTTGACGCTGCCTTCATATCCTCCACCTTGAGGTGAACCGGATCGCCATAGGCTTTCCGATACTTGCCAGTGTGGTCGTCATGTACAACAGGTTTGCAGAGACAATATAAGGCTGGGGTTGGAGTATATCGCACTTGCGCAGCGTAGCAAACATTGAAAGGCGATACATGATAGTTCCTTGAGTTCTGGGTTGTGGTTAAACGTTAAAGGCTGAAAACGCGCTCGCAATGTTCATAGTACCGTTCGTGCAGTTAGTAAATGAGGTCACTGGTGACTGTCCGTCACGTGCACACTTTGTCATTGGGCAACATTTAAACTCCGCCCGAAGAAGGAATGATCACAAGCAAATTGACGCTTATGCCGCCGAAGCCCTAGACTGGCCCTAGACATTGGCCCCAGAAGTCTACGTGGAATAGCCACAGAGTGGCCATTTCCCGGACGTTCTCCGTCTCTGGCGCCTAAGGACTCGCAATATTTACGTGTTTTTCTCTATGGAGGAACTCATGGCCTCCGCAGACGCTCAGGCTTATCCAGCAAGTAATTGACCCCTTGACGCAAAGCATCCATTATGGGACGTGATGTCTATATAAGACTCCAGTGGACTTCCAACCACAGATCACAACTACAAGGTCTCGCCCTGTCTCGCCTTGTCTGTTACACTTTGACTATTATTTGTCAAGAATGGATGCTGTGGCCACGCGATCTGTGACCTTAGATTCACTTCAGACGTAAGTGCCGATGTTGCTGTATTGTATCATATGCCTTCATGAACCGTCTCCCGTTACCAGTCAACAGGCTGTCGTACGTCCTAATAGCGCAAGGTACTCACTCTAGGATGATCATGGGAATTATTGATGTTTAATCCTGTATGCACTGCCCTCTCCTCTTCAGACCTATTGTATGAGTGGGCCACAATCTACATGCCAACATTCCACGTCAGTCCTGTCCCCATGATGCAACGAAGGTAGACTCTTGATTTCTTCATTCCTCGCAGCGATGCATACATAGGTTTGGGAGTGCACACTATAGTATGTGATCGCCATGGTACCGTTTCACAAGATTGCCCCGGCTTTGATATTATTAGATTTAATCTGTGCAGTACTTGACAAGTTGGCATGTGCACGTGGTGTAGCCTTGATGGCCGTCGGTGGCATTTCAGACGTTGAAATGTGGAACAACATGACCCGAGCAACCAGCTAGCCACCATGACCCGAGCTACCAGCTAGCCATCATGACTCGGACTCCGAGGCGCACACACTATGAACGCCCAACCAATGGACCAGTGCTGCTGCGTATAAATACGTTCATCACAATGTTGTTGACGCTTTCTCCGTCTTCCACAATTCCATTCAGACAACCTTTCGGGGCTAAGAATATTAATACTAAAACCTTCCCTGAAACACACCACCTTATCGACTTGCTTAGTCTTCATAGATAAATGTCGCACTTACCCATGACAGAATCGATGAAGGATGACGTCCTTCGGGACATGTATGAAACGTGAGCCGTGCTTGCCCGTTGTACATCTTTGCATACTTGATACCCACCTTTTCAGGCGCCAAACGATTGTACATTCTTTCCGCCTAGTCTGCTGTTGCAGTGGTTGACATATATATCCTATGATTTAGTATATCGGGATCGTAGGTTTCACTATATTGGTTTGGGACCATCTTGTCACCAGTGCAGATGAGGTGCGACATGTCACATCAGACGATGAAGCCTCACATTCATCAACCCTGAACATACTCAGATCGAATTCATCTGGCAACGCCCCAAGAAGATCTGTGAGTGGCATCTCCGATATGGATATGCACTGATATTTGAACCTGCTTAGTTGTATACTTGTTTCTACTGGTATGCATATATTGGCAGTGTTTACCAGTAAAAAACTCATATGTCAGGGTCCATGTTCTAGAATCGATATCTTACTCCTCTCGTCTTTATCGTGAACCTGGTTGGTGAGTCCCTCACTTTTGACTTACAGTTTCACACATGACCTCTACCAGCATATAACCTATCTTCATGGGATTCCAAAGTGAGTTTGATGTTTTATCCCCACTATCTGCCAGTGATGAATCAAACAATCTTTACTGCAGAGGTTGGCATTGCGCTGCACCACTAGACTCAGTTGACATTGTCTAAGTTGCCAGCACTTTGTTCGATACGAAGGGGCTACGACAGCTATAGGTATCGAAATAGTCGGGTTAATGATGCTGTTACGGTGAATTTCTTTCGCCCTCCCAGCAAACATCTACTAATGATGGAAAACAGTGTCTTTCCAATGTATAGAAATCAACGGCCTGCCATTGCGCCGGCGGTTTTCTTACTGCTAGCTTGGATTGTAGTGACTGCATGGCTGTTGAGTCATGGCGAAGGTATGTTTTCACCTTCGCCACGCAACGCATGAGTTTACGATAAAGTTCCCAGCCGTTCCTCACTCAGATTATGTTCACTGTGAGATACTCATTTTTCAGACACGACAACCTGATTCACATTTTCACAGCTTGCACTATGGTGTTCAATTCGTATGTCCTTACGACTGATATGCAGATGTGAGTTCTGAAACCCTTTCCAGCGGCAGTATCGCTTCGGCTTCAGCTTGGCTGCCTCTCCTCTATGATACGTATGTCTTTGGGTTGACGTTGAAAAGCACGCTTCCCTCGATCCGCAAGAAAGAAACGGGGCATGTTGTTCGTACTCTCTTCGCAGATGGGCTCCTGTACTACAGGTGTGCGAACCAGGCTCTCTGGGTACCAAAGCTCACCAAGCATACAGCGTCATCTGCACCATAAATTTGGTATTGACAATCATGATCATCAGAGCTCACCCGGGGGTGAAAAACATCGCCGCTCAGTACGCACATCTTCATTACAGTGTTTGCTTAGATTGTTTTACTCACGACATAATATATGCAGGCTTGAGCTTCTGTGAGTTTTTATAATAAACCACGAATGTTAACGATTGACTGAGATAATTCCGTCACAGCCTCACTGTGAGCACGGCTTGAAGTGTGTATCCGTCATAGACTGACAGCTTCACGATCAACAGGTCACAATGATGTCAAGGATTACTCTGAACCTCAGGAAGCAAGTGTTGTATGGACCTAGTCCCCACCACTCGCAGGTGGAAAGTATTATGATGTCCACACGCAATGATACCATATCCACACCCTCAGGGGGAGTTGTCGCGCTCAGCCGATTGCGATCGCATTCCGTCTCCTCCGCGGCCCGCGCCGAGTCGAGCAACCGTGCGCGATCTGGCTCGGCAAGTTCTATTGTCTCCCCCGTGCGAACCATCACTTTCGCAGAGAATCCATCATCCGCTACTCGCTTGAGCACGATATTTTCTGCTACCAATACTCCAACTACCCTGAGTCCTATGAGTGGCAGTCCAGTTAGCGAACATGCCAACTGGCCTTCAGCCTCGAATTCCGACCAGCGAAACACTGCGGACATTGTATGATTTAAACCCTATCGATTCTCTACCTGGTTCGTTGTTACAGAGTTGTATGTACTAATTATTAAGGGTAGGACACCTGTTGAATAGGTCAATGAATGCAATGTATGAATTTATAAGTAACTAAGTAACTGCGCTATTGATGAACTGTCTTGAATTACATGGAACTTTACGATCGTAGCGGACCTCGAACAAGCCTAACAGCTGTCATCCTCAGTGGAGTGGCTACCACACTGAAATACCGAGAAATTTATAGCTAGAAGATACTTACTGTCTGCAGAAGGCGCAATTCCAAGAGGACAATGTTCAATAATCGAGATTGTTTCGCAATACAACAAGTATCGAGCAGTCGCACATTGCCGCGGCGGCCGTGTTCGACGATCCCAGCTTTCTTTCTACGTATCAATGTGACGGTACTCCTCGTCATGAATCTATGTTCAATTTTATGTTTGCAGGGTCTGCGAATCGCGAATCACTTGTTTGCCACTGATATCGAAGATAAGTGGCGCAACCGACAAGAGTTCATTTGGGGGACTAACCTGCTATGCACTCAATCTCGAACAAAACATCTTTCGGAAGTCGAGCAACTTCAACAGCCGAACGTGCTGGCTTGTGTTCCGAGCCACTAAAGAACTCCTCGTAAATTTTGTTGACAGTGGCAAAGTCCTCCATATTTTTCAGGAACACCTATGTAATGCCAATCGTTGTCCACGCATCCGTCAGATTCGACTTGGAGACGACTTTCTCAGTGAAGAAGGACACACCGTAGTCTTGACAACCTTGCCAACTGAACTAGAGCTGGCTTCAAGAACAGCCTTGAGATTCGCTGAGGGCCTGTTTGGTCTGCTCCTCGATACCACCTTCGACGATCAGCATCGTGGAAGGCACGAGGGGGATGCAACCCGAAACAAACACGAATTCGCCAGCCTTGATGGCTTGGGAATAGGGCCCAATGGCTGAGGGCGCGTTGGACGTCGAAACGGATGTGATCGTAGACATTTGTCGTTCTATTCTGACAGCGAGTGCAAAAGCGGGGTCTTGCGGGAGACGAAGAGTGGTTGTCCTACAACAGGAAGGCCCACGGAAAATCAAAGATCTTGACAAGCGGATTGCACCCAACATTAATCGATTTGGTATAACCGCACGATAACTACGATAATACCGAAAACGACTAAGTGCTACGCGATGCTACGTATACCATGAGAATGATAAGATAAGACTGCGTTGATCAGTATAGTCAATGAGTTACATGGATGCTACTTTTACGATAACTTTCTCTCCGTCAACTTGTCCATTCCGTACTACACTAAGGGCCTCCTGGTAGCGATCTTGTAGTGATCTTCGATCAAATAGACGAATTCGATTTGGTTGAATAATGTCTTCCTCCAACAGTCGAGGGAGAATCTTCTGCATCAGGTTGTCACGAAGGTACTCGTTCTGCGCCAACTTATTAATATACTTGATCAGGACCAGTCTCAAGATACTCACCTGTTGATGCAGTAGCATCCTGACGCCTACAAGTTTCACCGAATCTGGGAAGGGGTTCTGTCGACCGGTAATTCCATCCACATCTGCACGTCTTTCCCTGCAACATGCCTGCTGCCTTCCGTCACTGGCAATAACATGGCTACCGCACCGTCGGGGCTGACGATGCTAGATATGCTCTTGAGCGTGCCCTCGGCGCTGATGCAGTCCAGAACAAATTGAATACCTTCGCCTGCGGCGAGCAGAATCTTCTCGGCCATGTCTTCAGTGCTGTAGTCCACGATATGGGCGGCGCCAAGTGACTTGACGTAGGAATAATGGCGAGGGGAAGCAGTTGCAATGACCTGCTTGTATCTAGCCAGGGCCAACAACTGAACAGCGTATTGGCCAGACGTAGCTCCCGCATCATAAACAAATATCGGAGTCTCTGCATGGGGAGGTGGCGCAAAGATGGGGAACGTGGGTGGGGGAAGTTCTAAACAATCGAACAGCGTGTAAAATACAGTTATAAAGTTGTCGGGAATTCTGGCAGCTGCTTCGAGCGAGCAATCATCGGGGAGCTGTGCAAGTCTGATCAGCACAGCACCTGCATTGAAAGCGTGGTTTATTTCAAACCTTGGCACAGGGAAGATTGTATAATTGCATGTTCTTGCAAACCCTTGCCCCTTGATCCTGCTGTTGCAAATGCACAAACCTAGAAAACAAGATGAGCATCAGACTTATTCGTTCATCTCGCACAGATATTTATGCTCGCCTTGTCTCCCATCTGCAGGCCGTCCACACAGGAGCCTCGAGCCAACAGCTTCTACAACTCCACTAAGATTGAAGTCTAATACGACTGGGTATTCGCCGTGTATGTGTCGACCATAGTCGGCCATGTATGTGTCAAGGGGTATCACTGCGCTGTATGCCACTTTTACCATCACCTCACCGGGTTCAGGAGATGGTGTTAGGACAATGATAACGGATGTAACGCCGACGGCTGTACTCGCGAATGCAAGATGAGTTTGCGACGACATGGCAGTAAGTGGGACGATCGATTCTGTTTGATGGTGGATAGTGTCACGCAAGTGCTTTTATGGTCCCTGAAGTCAATGCAGCGATCTATATTGCATGATACTCTGTCGAATCCCGACACAGCCAGATCGGTGCTCGCGGGTCCAACAGCTTGAAATCACGATGATCGCAAATTGCACCGCTTCAACGTTTATATTGATGGGTCATTCAGTAGCGAGTCCCTTCGTGTAATAATGGTGTATTCCGCTAGTTAGGCACAGTCAGGATATTACTAATTTACTGCAAAGCTACGCAAAAATTAGTCACGGACGATGTGATCGTTGTAAGTTTGGAGTGCTCACCGAGATCATACGTACCAAGATACTTCCGTGAATAATTGACGTTCCGAATCATACTGTACTGATGTATCGGGCGGCACACGAATTCAATAAGGTTGATAAGAAGTACTAAGAACAATTGGAAGACGTTCTTGAATTGAACATCAAAAGTAGCGGCTACATGGAAGGCAAGAGTGCACAGTATATTTGGTCCTGTTTATTTCACAAGGTGTTGCCAAACAGTTGCAAACCGCCTCCTCCGCATTGTCTGGCAATTGCGACACACAATGCAGAATTTATTTCCTCTTCTAGCACTGTCTCCATGGATGCCGCCTCCCGTGCTTGATTGCCCGTAGATTGTTATGGGTCCATGTGTAGCTCGCAATCCATAATTCCCTAAAAAGGCTATTTTGCTCGAAGGCGGTCAACACTCACTCTTGATTTTCCAGACACTCCGTCGTCAAAGCACTCAGCACCCAGATACTTAAGCAGCACAATGTCCGTCACTTTACTCATCAGCACTAGCACCCTCAGTCTCCGAACTAAATATCTGAATTGCACATTTATTTCTAAACAAATACCTCGAAATGTCTTACACCACCCTTAACGTTAACACCTACTTCTCTCTCTTCGCCTCCTCGCCCGCATCCTCAAACGTATTCGCTGTCTTTGCTCAACCACAGTCTCCACGTGAAACGCATGCAATGTATGCAGAGTTCCGCCAGGTGCTTGGCACCTCCAACGGGCAACGGAAGCAGGGCAAGAACGCGCTGAAGAAGATCTTCGGTGCCAAGTAGAAGTCTCTACACCACACGCCTTAAAGACGCATTATCCCGAGAGCAGGCTCTCTGGCTCGATGTGACGAGATGATCCTCGTCTTCCGAGCAACTCCACCAGAATGCGGCACGTTTTACCTGCCCGTTCAAACAACCGTAGTGGCCAAGCGCAGGCACACCACACCATAAGCCGCATATGCCCCTTTATGCGCGTTATGCGCATTCGGAGAATACCGCTTTCTATCCGGCGTGTGGATCGCGTCGTAGAGCAGGCAATTCGGGAATGATCTGGATGAGTGGGGAGGAAACTGGGAGCACTGCATACTTATTAGAATCTAAAAATGCATAAGAGGCAGTCTCCTGGTCTAGTATTTTATATCCAGGACCTGCTTCAAAACACAATGAATTAAATGCTTATAAAGTATCAGATATGTGAATGTCACGACGTGGAAGAGACCTCAATGCATGCCACCAGGAGTGGGTGAAGGTGAGACCATATCGCTGCCTGTTAAGATTGCAGGCATAGGCATTCTAAGCCCCATTTTTGGTGCGCCAGATGATGGCGGCTCGGGGTTGGGGCGGTCGGGGGGTGTTGCGCACGGTGGGTGTATATCTTCTTCTGATGCCTCTTCCTGCTCTGCCTCTGCGGATATCCGCGGCGGACGTGCTTCCACAATCCTCGAAATCTCCTTGAAGTCTTCCTCACCCGTCCAGCTCCCAACGATGTCCCCGATGTCTTCATACCCCTTGGCTTTCGCTATCCTAGACTTCAGTGCGTGTGCATCCGTCTTTGTCAGCTCTGAGCGCGCCCCCTTGAATTGAGTGACACAAAATTTCGTAGAGGCCCAGTGATTATCCAAGTATTTGCAGAGTCGTAGATATGAAGGTGAAAGTGTTGACTCGACGTCTTGAAGGGGTGTCGAGGAGAAACACGACGGATTTGACTCTGCCGAAGTTGCAATCATGACTGAGTCTGCGCCTGGACGGTGTATATGAATATAAGGTATGTAACAGAACTTCCACAATTCAACGCACCTGTAAGCTCTCTAATGCGCGTTGCATCTTCCCTTCCTGTACAATCTCCATTTTGAATTATCGCCACGTCCAAACCCAGCCCATGCACAAATTCAACGATCTCCCTCAGCCTCTCAACCAACGCTCGTTCTCTCGGCCTCATATTTCTTGTCCGACAATGCACTGTGATAGCATTCACGCCTGTCCTTGCGATCCTTTCTACCAGCTTCTTCGTCTCGTCCTGAGTTGACAGTAGTCTGATCTTCGCCGATACACTGATCTCCCTCGGCAATTCCCTCCTCAAAGCCTCCAATATTCCACAAAGAAGGTCCGGATTCGTCAAGAGAGCCGCGCCCATGCCAGCAGTGTGTGCTGAAGGGTTTCGGACACCCGCAGTTGAGGTCGATACCTGAAACGTCCTGCATGACAGTTTTCGCAGCCTGCACTGCAAGCTCGGGGTCGGCGGAGCCGATTTGGTATACTAGGTATGGCTTTCTCGAGAGGATGAGTCGTAAACATGGCGCGAGTCTTGCCATTGTATGAGATGACACCGGTAACAGCTGAAGAAAATCAGTCGATCAGTGGATCCAATGAAACTTAGATCACACATACGGTCAACCTCGCGTTCTGCATGTAGTATGGCCTTGTCTACCATTTCAGGGCCCCAAACAAGCGTCGCACCATGCTTGAGAGCCATTAATCGCGTTGGCACTGTTGTTAAAAATTGCATTAACTCGGATCGGACTGCAAGTACAGAACCGGCACGTACGAGCACCAGATCTAACCATTGGCGCAAGAAATATGCCATTTCTGAAGGAATCTGGTGTAAGATGGTCTATTCGCGGACGTTTGGGTGGTCGTTCTGAGTCGCTTCTGAGGTCCAGGGGTTGGTGATGTCGAGATTGGGCGACGAGACATCGCGCAGGTCAAGAACACGGAGCTCGGTAGTATGTGCAAAGGTTTCGAATGCGCTCTGGACGAATAAACGAGTCGAGCTAGCATGAAAAAATAATGCAGTCGCCTTCCCCTTGGATTTGACTCACTTGACAAAGTAGAATGTGCTAGGATGATGAGATGGTAAGTTGAAGAAGAGTTGGGTGCCTAAGAAATTACCGTATCGTATTACTATGTACGTATAGTGCCCTGGCCGCATCAACATGCCCACTACGGTCAACAGTCATACATCTATGTCTTGAGCATCATTTTCAAACACACAATATTGATGTTTTTGATCAATATTGCAGTGGTACTACGGTGATATCAGGGCTCGATCGACGAGTGCTTCAAGTTGCGATTGCGACGGAAGTGTGCCAATGCAGGGCCAGCAACTTAACATGCCTGGCTGTGGAGAATCGAGATGAGAGACGCGAGGTTGGTTACTAGATGTTAACTTCCGGATAATTTCAGCTAGCCAACTTGGCGCAAGTACGGATGGGCAGCTACTTTGTTCCAGTGGCGATACAACAAGAAATTGATTTGCCCAGACCTCCTTTCAAATATACTTCGAAACATCATAAATACCACGACAAAGCTTCGAACATCTTTCTAGTACACCTTCCGTGTAGAACATTCTACAAGCATCCCCCTTGCTATACACTAGCGCTAGTTGACACATGTACACGCTCCTGGAATGCAATCGAAGTCATGTGTGTTCCTGCGTCAGAGTCGGCCACGAGCTTAGCGTTGAATTCTCGAACGCTAAGGATGAGGCGTGGTCCCAGTACAAACATCTGCACGACCGCAAAAATTTGAAGAGCACCATCGTATATCATAGATCCCACGGAATTTGAGTACTGAAGGAATGATGAATATTTGTCTCATGCAGAGGTCAGTGACCGAACAACATACCGCGAGCTCTGGAGCAAGAGCACCAAGGTGGAGGCAAGAAGCAGCAGCAAAGCTGGCATGTGCAAAACTTCAGAGGGACAGGACAGTCGCGTTCACATCACAAGCTCACCTTCCAAAATAAAGTACGTGAGATTTTATCAAGACTGTGAAACAGTCCCCGATGGTCGATCCTGTGGATGATCCGAGGCGTCGCAGGTCACGGAAGTGCTTGACAGAAATCCAGACTGAAAGAAACAGTGCGAGGACCTCCCACACAGTGTTGAGTGTCCAAACCATTGCAACCAGAAGGAGTACATCTCCCTCGTAGTAATGAGCGCACAGATAGTTGCCAGAGAGGATCAATTCCTCTGGTATTCGCCCAATCAGCCTAATTCTTTGATACACAACTAAAACTTACCCCCTATAATAGACTTGAATCCTACCGCAGTGAGTACTCCGCAGGTGATGTTGACAGCAAGGAAGATCACAACGAGAAATATAAACATCTTTCTCGATCCCTGATACATGGCATGCAATCGAGCAACCATGATGACTTGCGCGGATGTTTCAGTCGAGCCAATATCACTGAGTTATTTTAGCTGGGTAACTCACCGCACAGCATGGCAGTCACGACCACATTTGTCCCATTTATCGCGTAGTTCACAATATTGCCTGATACACCTAATTAGTGGCCCTCATAACACCAAACATCGCAAACTTGAAACTCACATCTGTCAGAGTCATTATGTCGAAACAGGAAGCTGGTCGAGCATCGCACTCACCCCTGCATAGGAGTGCAGTTAATTGTATGTGAATGGGAGTCATGAATGCAGAATACACACTGTATCTGTCACCGAGACTGTTGGAAGGCCGACTGTATGCCGCTGGTCAGAAGACACCAGCAGTGTATATAAGACATACATACCCAGAATGTACATACTGATGCCCAAGATATGACTTATTAGCACAGTGCCACCTTGTGAGCCTTACACACATACACAGCATACAATAGTCCAATATAACGTATCTGGGACATTTTGGAGTCAGCACAACTTGCTTGTCAACCGCGCTGATAACATAAACTACGCACACCGAGGTATAGACCAGTCATGAGGGACCAGCGTTGCCTCTATCCTGGATTACTCGATGATCCTATGATGCGGGACTCTGCTCACCCAGATTAATTCAATCTACAATATCATTCTAAGCGAGATGCTTGCTCCGGTAATGACATCAACTTACCTCTTGTCCGAGTGCCTAGTACTGGAGATATCATAAGGATATCAGCGATTATCTGATATTATCCTGCTCACCCGAATCGTATATAATCACAACACAGGCGACAACTGCGAAACCAGAGTCAATATTAGATCAAGACATCACTGAGATCATCGACTGGCTCCCCACGAACCTACAAAATAGCTGTAAAAACGCCACGAGTCGATGATCGGCCACCAACTGGGATCATCTGAAACTAGGGGCATATTCGAGGAAGGGTGTGAGTAACAGTGGGGAACTTGGTGGATGTATAACGATGTTACATACTAGATATACCACCATCCAGCGTCTATATTATCGTTTGTGCCCTGGCACTCAGTACCGATAGTCGCATGATTCGGTACGAACGAAGTAGACAGGGAGTTTTGATTGGATCAAACAAGAAGAAAAAAGATGCTGGACGATCATCGGCAAAGCGCCATACGCGCATGGAATGTTTGAACACCGGGAAATTTAGAATCGAAATGTTTTTGCCAATCTTGCCCGAGTTCAAGAGTTCAATCAGTGAAACCATGCAGTCCATCGATTTAACACAGGTCTAGGTGCGTTGCTACCATCGAAAAAGCCTGCCATTTCAATAATTACCACAATGAACACACGGTGACTCGCAGGCACCGGGCCCAGAGAGACGATAGGTTGATAGCTCATCCAAGATCTCTTGACAATGTAGTCTGTCGGCATGACACCAGGCAAGTCATATATAACAAATGGAGCAAATCCAAACGCACTAACGCACCTCTCCCACTCGGGCAGAACACCTAATCTCTCCTCAACTCCAATACGCCCATTATATTCTCAGTATCCGTCGGCCCATGTACATCTCCTCATTCTCTGCCTCGAAAATCGGACGATAATGTGAATGCACCGTGCGCGGCAAGGGTAATGCGACTATGATGCAAAACTGATGCGCTTTACATCCATTACGCGTCCTACATATGATTGATCTGGTATCAATTCGCACAGCCAGATACATCCTGACGAGGTTGATACGCAGCCTGCAGGTGAATGTATAACATTATACATAGACCAACATATAAATGAAAAGTAAGAAAGGAGAACTGGGATGCACCTGTACGGCTGCATGGCGACGGGCATCCGCCCGCGTGCGTCTCGCGTGGTTCTCATATGCCTGGGTGCAAACTTCAAGCCCACCGTTGCGCTAAGGACGAAGTTAGCACATTATAACTGTTAATAACAAGATGTGCAGCCTGAGAATGCTAACCGAATGAAAATGCATATTGTGCAGAAGCTCATCCTAGAAATCGTACTTTGCACTTTCTTACTTATAGATCGTTGACCTTTCCCGAATTTGATAACGGAAGAATGCAGTATATTTCCGATGCAAGAGAATCTTGACCACCAAAGCGACGTGGACCACTACAGCAACTTACGGGTGAAAGGAAGGTATGTTGGTGAAAGAGACACCGTGACCACAGAGCCATGCATCGCGTACAAAGCCGGGCAGCAATCCCTCCTAGCATAACGTTCCAACTTCCCGCCCTACAGGTCTGCATTAAACGTCACAAGTTACTACAAGTGGCACCTACCAATATGGCACTGCTTGCAGCTGTCAAACTGACGCTCAGTTGTACAAAAGACTAGCTGGCGCTTCAACTACGAAGGCCGTAGACGCTGAACCTATTACGGAGTTAAAAAGGACATGACAATGCGGCGGCAATTTGAGTAACCGAGCCCCGCACTTAGTACATTTCCATGTGACCAGCTCGCGGAAGGACCTTCGAAGTTCTACATAAGTCCGAGTCCCACTACTTATTGCCCTCTCTCTATTCATTGAAGTTGCGTTTAAGATCCAAGAGCTGCAAGAAACGCGCAGAATGATACCCACAAATCGAGCAGCAACCTCCTCTCTCCTACGCTCTTCCACTCATGTTTATTCCATTCCACGGACCTTGTTGGCCACAGATGTGAGCAGCAGCACGAAATATGCACGGACATTGCAAACGAAGGCTTCTTTGATCGGAGCCATGGGGTGTCAACCTAGGATGCTGGTACAACCTGTTTCACGGAGAAGATTTGCAACCGCCGTTCAGAGTACGTGGTCTTTCTCCCTCGGTGTGAAATGCACTTAATATCACGTAGATACCTTGTCGTCCGAACGAAAACCTCACTTTGACAAGATACTGATCGCAAACCGGTGGCGTTTCAATACTCTTTCTCGCCTAATTTGCCTGACCTGACCTCAGGGGGGAAATCGCGTGCCGCGTGATCCGTACCGCAAAGAAGCTGGGAATAAAGACTGTAGCAGTATACAGCGAAGTTGACGCAAACTCGCTGCATGTCCTTGAAGCAGATGAAGCCTACTGTATTGGCCCTGCGCCTTCATCTGAAAGCTATGTTCGTGTATTATTCCGCTGATCTAGCAATCTTCTGCTGACGCTGGTTTACTTAGCTACGCATGGACAAGATTATCGACGTTTGTCGTCGAAGTGGAGCTCAGGTCGGTTCAGTCTCAAGTTCTGTCATGTGAGACGGAGCTTGACTTTGAACTTGCATTGTGCCAACCACAGGCTGTCCATCCCGGGTGCATAGATTATTACCCCCTTTCGTGTATTGCGAGCTGATGCTATTGTTAGTTATGGCTTCTTGAGTGAGAATGCAAAGTTCGCAGAGCGGCTAGCAGAAGAGGGCATTGTTTTCATTGGGCCTCCCTCCAGCGCTATAGTCAGCATGGGTTCGAAAAGGTCGGTCCAAGTACCGTCGATGCCATTATAGAGCTAAGCTTCCTTCAGTGAATCTAAGAACATCATGTCTGGTACGATGCATCGTAAAATGAGTTCCTGAAAACGTGATATTTAACTGTTTTGTGCAGCTGCTGGCGTTCCATGTGTGCCAGGGTATCATGGCGCGAACCAAGACACTGACCTATTATTCGCAGAAGCCGAGAAGATCGGTATGCATCTTCCTCTTCCATGCCATCCCGAGACTTCCCCTCTAAGCGCGTTGTTACACAGGTTACCCAGTCTTGATTAAAGCCATTCATGGTGGCGGTGGTAAGGGCATGCGTGTCGTCTCATCTCCATCTCAGTTCAAGGATGCTCTCGCTAGCGCGCAGCGCGAATCCTTGAAAAGCTTTGGTGACGCAGATGTACTTGTAGAGAAGTACATCGAGCGTCCCAGACATATTGAGGTGCAGGTATTTGCGGATACGCTTGGGGATGCTGTAAGTCTATGGGAGAGAGACTGTTCCGTGCAAAGGAGAAACCAGAAGATTATCGAGGAGGTAGGTTCGAAAGTTGTACAAAAAGTCTATAGATCAACGATCCTTGATAGGCCCCGGCACCTGGCTTGAGCCCCGACCTTCGTGCAGACTTATCAGCGAAAGCGGTTGCTGCTGCAAAGGCCGTGAATTACGTAGGTGCTGGCACTGTGGAATTCATTTTCGACAATGATACAGAGAAGTTCTACTTCATGGAAATGTGTGTACCTTTCCAGTTGTACAGCACACCACTCATGAAATTTCAGGAACACCCGCTTGCAAGTTGAGCACCCCGTCACAGAGATGATCACTGGCCTTGACCTTGTCGAGTGGCAACTGGAAGTCGCAGCTGGTAATCCTCTTCCACTTTCTCAAGCGCAAATTCCTCTCGTCGGGCATGCATTTGAGGCGCGGATATATGCTGAGAACCCACGGAACGATTTTCTACCTGATTCTGGGCCACTATTGTACCTTGACACCCCGAAGCCAACCCATGTCTTTGCTCCTCCTATCCCGCCACTCCCTCGCACCGATTCGTGTTCAGAATTGGACTCAGTGAAGCGGTCGCCTGATACCTCAACGCATGTAGCACCGTCGATGCGCTTAGAACAAGGGTTCGCACAGGGCGCACAGATCGGCGTGTTCTATGACCCGATGATTGCCAAGCTGGTGGTACACGGACGGGATAGGAATTCCGCGCTTCGTGCGCTTCGCCGTGCGCTTGAAGAATATAAAGTAGTCGGTGTCTCGACGAATGTCGAATTTCTGAGAATGCTTGCTGGCAATGAGGCATTTGTTAATGGAGAGGTTGAAACCGGGTTCATCAAGGTTTACCGTTTTATCTTGCTGCCCTTGTCCAAGCTTATATTGTCCTGCGAACAGAAACACTACGAGGACCTTTTCCCAGCTCTCGAGAGTCCCTCAGCCGAATTACTGGCACAAGCAGCGCTGTTCGTCGCACTACGAGAACATCCGATTCGGTCTATAAGTCTTTCGACACCGTGGACAACACTGGCTTCAAGACGCTTTGGCGGAGATGTTTACGAGCGCACCATCTCCATCCAACCTGATGACGCATCCGCAGAGCCTATACAGGTTTCCCTGAAATCGATATCTCCAGGACAATTCGACATAGCCGTTCACTCTGCCATGCCAAAGACGTTTACAGGTGTCTCAGCACGCCTGGTTTCACCCACAACATTGAGCACGACGCTCAATGGAGCTTCGACAGAAATCACGATTGTGTCGCAGCGCCCGCCTCCTTCCCACCCTGCGTCACGCGCGACGAACACCATGGAACGCCTACATGTGTTCTCAGCCTCGGGAACCAAGACTACGCTGGCCGTCCCACCTCCTGCGTACCTCCTCTCCCTCGGCCAGGATGTTCTTACCGCATCCAAGGGTGCCTTGCGCGCACCAATGCCGAGCTTGGTAGTCGAGGTAAAAGTCAGCATTGGCGATCGCGTTGAGAAGGGTCAGCCGGTGGTGGTGTTGGAGAGTATGAAGACGGAGACTGTGTTGCGTGCTGAGGTAGCGGGCGTTGTGAGTGCGGTGGGGTGTGCGAAAGGGGAGATGGTGGAGGAGGGGCGGGAGTTAGTTGACATCAAGGAAGATGAACAGTAGGTATGATTATAGTTTTATTTGTATTTTACTCCATGGATATTCGGGAGTACACACAGCGTCTTCACATGCTCTTGACTTGAAATTTCAAGCAAATACTACACGAGCCTATCAAGCTGGTCATGACTCGTGAGCCTGATGAAACAACGTGTATGAAGCAAAACTTGTGGTTATGATTGATAACACAACTAGACCCTCCCATATGGTGTCGGACTCTCCTCAATTCTCCCTGCTTTCGCCAGCTGACTTCCGATACCAATCGTATCTTGCAAAAGATCTTCCCCCAGAAGCCTGAGCTCACCAGGACCTCTTCCGTGCTTGCGCTGCGCAGGGGGGATACCAAATACAGTCTCTTCTTGCACCCCTAAGGCATCACCATCGCCGTCACCATCACCATCAACAGAATCAAAACTATCGTCAAATCCATCTCCCTCGTCCTCTACGGCGCGTGCGAATGGATGCACCGCACCGCCTTCGTCGCCAAAACCCCCTCCGATCGAGTCGCTGGAGTGGTTTGAATTCGACGAGCCGAATGAATCGTCTGGGTCTTGATTGCGTGCGGAGGCCATGAGGAACGCAGTCGATGGTTGCCCTGGGTGTGCAGGCTCGCCAAGAGAGTCTGAATCAGAGTCGGAGTCTGGACTAGGACCACCTGGTTGCAGCGTACTGAGCTCTTCTTGTTGGAAATGGAAAAGATCGGGGTATGGATCGGGAGTATGGAGGGCTTGTGGTTGAGAAGGAGGGGCCAGCTGTGCTGTTTCCAGACTTTGGTGAGATGCAACGGAATGCGATTTTGACGTAGAGGCGGATTCGGTTATGCTGAGTCCTGCCCTGCGCATTATGCTTGCGTAACTTGAGCTCGTGTCGTTGCTGTCATACTCAGAGGGATAAGCATGGCGGGTATATCGTGTTATAGATGGTGGTGTGGGGATCGTAGACATGGTATCTTCTGTGCCTTCTGGAATGGAGTAGGCAAATTTCTTGAAGCCCCCAAACCGGTCTACGGTGGCACTACTTCGGACGGAACTGTGATCAGATTGAAAATCACCAAGAAGGTCGCGACGTATACGCTCTGCAGCTTCCTTCCCAGGTGTCCTTCCTAATGCATGGTGTAAGTCCTTGCCTGGTGTTCGACCAAGTGGTGGTAGCAGGCCCAGTCCAACACTGGACCTCGGTCCGCGCGGAAATGCCACCGTCCGGGGTGGTGAAAGACCACGCATGAGTTCTGCCGAGTCATCGAAGGAGTCATTGAACTGATCAAAGGGTCTATTTGAATCATCAGATGGGGATGGTCTCGTTAGAGATGGTATATCCAACGTGGATGACGAATTAGAGGTGGATGATAGCGGGGGGTATGGCTTGTGCGGAGAGCGCTCATATCGTTGTCTCCTGGGCGATGGCAGTGGGGGGTTTGGATGATTGCGTGGAGGAAGATATGCATGTAGATGTTGTGGGATCGCTACGGGCGTCTTTGGCTTAACTTTCAGTGGAGATATCCTTGCGCCAGCTGGGAGGCCACGGGGGGTGGGGAGCGCACTGGGCAGAACGCGCAAAGATGGAAGGTTGGGGCGTGATGCACCCTGCGAGACAGATTGCCCACTGCGAATAATCCCTGGACTTTCCCTTATCCGAAAATTGCTGGACAGTGTTTTCTTCCTCATAAGCAAAGCTGTTGTAGGTAGAATCTTGGCCCGCTGGGGCCTTGCTATCTTCTCCTAGTGTAAAGTTCTGAAGCTCGCGATCAAGCCGAACGAGAGGAGATTCTAATGATGCGCTCCAAGACGGGTGATCATCCACGGTATCAGTTATGAGAAAACCCGGTACGAGCTGGGGTAGATGAAACTGCATTCAATGGCATGAAGGAGGATTCGGATGCAGTAGAGTTTGGATTGTAAGTGCGATTGCGAGGATGAGAAGGCGTTATATCATCTTCGGTATCGAACTGAGAAGTCTCCTCTGCGTCGAGCCGAGTGGAGGAACTTTCGGCCTGGGATGTTGCTTCTGACTGCTGCTCATGCAAAGAGGAGTAGTCCTCGTATTTAGGAATATGTACTTGTGCGGCTTTCTCGTAAAATGATGTCCAGAACTGAGATATAACATGGTAGGTTTAATAAACGAGAAAACAGGACAAATCTAACTTACCTTGGCAGCTTCACGAACGGGTTCAGTGCTCACGGCATACCGCTTCACAGCTGGTAGCAACTTTGTGGCCATGACATTCTGAATCTTTGAGAAATTCGTGTCGATGTTCTAATGACTTGATCAGTGTTAGACGGTAGTGGGCACATAATTAGGACCACCTGAAGTTTGATGGTTATCAGCTGTTCAATCTGATCGATCTGGTCATTGACAGATGCATTGGTTTCGAGTCCTGGAACATCTATGGATGCAGGATCAGCGCTAGCTTGCCAGCGCGGAGGATTCGGGATGATGCTCATCGTCGCGGATATCTACAAAGACGCGTCTTGTCACATGTGACATGTACGTGCTTCATGTCACGCTTGAACTTTTGAATTGAACCCTAGCCTACGGCTACTAGAAATCCTGCATAGTTAGGCCTTCAATCACAGCGTCCTCCTTGTTTCGGTTTTTCAATGTTCAAATCCTCGACACTCTGGTTCCTCCTCGTCTTCTTTGAGCGAACAGGCGGAACCTCGGACATTATAGTGCTGAGCAATTTTTATCTGTGCGTATTTTGAAAGCGGCCCGCCCGCCCTCAGTGTAGGCAGAGCAGCCTAGGACCATAGCTTCCGTTCGCAAGTATGTCCTCGTGCGCTCTGCCCACATTGCATCTGTATCCTTTTGAAAGATCACATCATCATATGTAACAATTTTCACTTGGATTTTTACTCCGCCGATCTTGATGTATTGATGGGTTGGATTCATTATATATTTTGAACTGACATCCGTTCCAACAAGCAGTGACACGTTCCCAGATGGAATGTTGTCAGTTTGTACTATTGCGGGAACTGCGCAATCTTAACGTCCATGATAATAGATAACTATGGTGATAGCCATATAAAATATGTTACTGAAGAGATCAACTGCACCGAGCGTCTACTTTACTAACGAAATTGCCTGCATGTCTGAATGAGACAGTCCGATGACATCCAATGATTATGTAAAAGAGTGTGAGCTAAGGCGTGGGCCAATCAATAATTATAAATACTGTTCTCTGCTTAGAGTGCAAGACCGCACTGCGACTGAATGAGCCATTCATCAGTGATACGATTCACTGAAACTGTTTCAGTACTTACTGGATTGTCGGGGAACACAAGGCCAGAGCTAGCATTCGATAATCTGTTATTCTTGGGATCATCCCCCAAGTCAGCAGACAGGTGCTCTTTCTCCCTTGCCCTTGTCCCTGGACTCGAACGGATATGGGTACATGATAGAGACAGTCTCGTGGCTGTCACTGCCCCCAGAATCGTCACTAAACCCTTCCTGGGACGTTTCACGTAAAAATGGATTGATGATGAAGGACGAATTATCGAATGGCGTAACTGGGGGACGGGACTGCGTGGGCGTTTGTAGGTCCTGATTTGACAGATCATCGCCGTATTCATCCTCTATAAGAGCATTGAGGCTCTGAGTTGCTATTGGCGTGGGCGCTTCATGATCTACAGGGCTTGCAGCTGCTACAGCCGCCGCCCAAGACGCTTGTTGCTCTGAGAATCTACGAATTTTCACTGGAGGTGGCGTGGCATCTTCAGATGAAGCTGAGACCATTTGGCGGCTCTGTGATGCACGGGAGGCCGCGAAATCAGGAAGCTCGACAACTCGGGCACTATCGAGGAACGGGTTCACGGGGGGAACGGGGAATGCTGAAGGACTTGGCCCGGGGCTGTCGCATTCTTCGTCATTGTCCACAACAGCGTGGACCCCCGCGACAAGCGTGGTAGCGGCGGTGTGATATGAGTGGAGATCCATGCTTGATTGAGAGCCGATCGCGATACCTATACCGTCGTTCAAGCTAGACTGCCCATGATTAGACGAGTAAAAACTCTGGGCGCTCGCAAAATATCTCTCTGTGCCTTCCGATCCGTCATCTGAGGAGATGTCGCCATCATTCGACTCCCTGTCAAAGTCCTCGCGCAATGCTGAGCCGGATGAACTAAGAGAAAAGTGATGCGGTGAACCGGGAATTGAGGGGTGAGGGAACGCCGCTGAGCCAAAGGAGTCTGAGGCGTGATGCAGGTCGCCACGACTCTCACTCGCACCTTGCCCTCCTACGACAGAGCTGTACGTAGGACTGTATGGGTGATTCTCGCGCATTGCCATCGCCTCTGCTGGAGAGAGTGGCGCGGTAAGGTCTCTATCATAAAGCTGCTGGTGGGTACGCGAACGGCGCCTGCGGCGGATGAGATAACATGCTGAAATACAGAGAAGCAGAAGCGCTAGGACTCCGCCTACAATCCCTCCAATGATGGGGGCTTCATTTGACCTTTATCCCAGTGGGTTATATGCAATGTGAAACCGATTGAAATGGCGTACCTGGCTCCCGATTCTGGCACTAAAGTCTCGGCAACAACTGGAAACGTCGAAGTCGAAGTCAGTGTCAGGGTTACTGGGGTTGTCCCATCATAGGAGATTGTTTGAAAAGTGGAGACACCGGTCGAAATATATGTGGTCCAAGACCAGCTCTCCCCACTCTGGACGGCCAACGAGGGGGGTAGCAAAGTGGTGGTGCTGCCTGTAGCGTCCAACAATTGGCCCCCTCCACTCGGAGAGCTTAGGATTAGGTAATAAGGTCAACATATTGCGGTAATGGCTCGGAAAACTCACTACGTCCGGGTAGCCGAAACAGTGGTCGTCTGAGCAGCGGAAGACGGATTAGCCACAGGACCGCCAGAGGGCGTAGGTGAACCTGCGGACGAGACTGTGGAATCGTTTCCAGTCGGGATTGGAGTATCCACAGAGCTTTCGCTGGGAGATTGCGGTGCATGGGAAGATTGTGCACCAGACACTGTCGTCGGCAAGCCTCCGATGACCGTGGTTAGAAACGTCGAAGTCGGTGAATCAGAGGAACCAGCCTCCGAAGATTGCGGAGGCGTATAGGTACCAGCGTGACTATCTGTGGTAAGTGAACTGGTGGGGTTTGCCACGCTGGTAGCTACTGTCCCGGATGAATGATTTGAATCGGTAGATGCTGGTGAAGTTGTAGGTGATGACTGGATTGACTCATGAGTTGGGAGTGATGGAAGTGGGCTCAACGGCGGAAATGTGAGGGATCCCCCCTGAGAGGAAGAAGTCATTGGTATGGATGAAGTTGTAGGTGAGGGCTGGGTTGTTTCATGAGTTGGGAGTAAGCCCGACAACATAGATGAAAACAATCCTTCCTGAGAGGAAGAAGTCGTTGGTGTGGATATATCCGTGGTAGTTTGAGAAGTAGCAGTGGGCGTTGAAGACTTAGGGGTAGCTGAATCACTAGGTGTCGATGAGCTAGATGATGCCGATCCTCCTCCGTCGGTACTAGATGTGGGAGATGCAGTTTTTGGATTGTCTGAAGTTGACGAGGCCGCAAGTGAAGTTGACTGTTGGCTGGATGTCTGTTTACCCGGTGGGATAGTGGGAAGATTGATGTCCGACGTTGTAAATGGCTTATCTGCGGATGAGCTAGGTGTAGAAGAAGTTGTAGTGGGATTGCTTACAATTGGCGGGGTCGTGGATGAAGATGCTTGGGAGCTTGTCTCTTGCCCCGGTAAAGTACTAGACTGACTCGTGGTCAATGGTACAGATGGTTTCTGTGTGGGTGGTGGAGGTAGCGAGGTTGATATAATTGAAGGTGGCGAGGTGAGTATGGATGAAGGTAGCGAGGTCAATATGGTTGAAGACGGCGAGGTCGGTATGATTGAAGGCGGCGAGGTCGGTATGATTGAAGGCGACGAGGTCGGTATAATTGAAGGCAGCGAAGTCGGCAGTGTTATTGAAGGAAACCCTCCTGAACTAGACCCAGGGTCCGTACTAGGTGGTGATAGACTAGGGACATCTGACGAGACACTCGTACTGGATGAAGGTGGCGAGATCGGTGTGGATGAAGGTGATGAGGTCGGTAGTGTTGTTGGAGGGAGATCTCCTGAACTAGGCCCAGATCCATTACTAGTAGGTGAGGGACCAGGGGCATCGGACGAGACGCTCGTAGCGGGACTGCTGTTTGGTGGGCCGAAAGTAGTAGGACTGTTTTGAGAAGTTGCCTCGCCCGTGCTTACAGGTGGCGGTAAAGTGGTGGTCCCGCCGCCTGACGGTGGCCCACTTGTCGGTCCTCCTCCAACAGTGCTCATCGATGATTGTGAATAAGGCGAAAGAGATGTTAACGTATCCGTGCTCGGCTCTGACCCCTTATAATTAGTTGACGTGCCCATGCCATCTGACTGTGACCTGATGACGCCCATGTGGGAATTCAGCTAATTGCTGTGATCGGTAAATATAGCGGAACATACGATAATGAGAATGTTGTGCTTATCGAGGCGCTGAGGGTTTGTCCGGATGTCTGTGATGAATTAGGACTATATGTTCCGAGAGACGAAAGAGTGCTCCGTACCGTCGGGGAGGATGACAGACTTGTGGATAATTGTGTATTCTGCTGACTTGTGCTCTGGATACCGTCCGATGAGTGGCTAGAGGATGAAGTTGGGGTTGTCTCGTCTGACGAGTAGCTGGAGGACGAAGTTGGGGTTGATGGGGCAGGCACCCCTGTGGGCGCAGATGTGGTTCCCGTGGGGAGAGGAATGGAAGCGCCACCTCCAAGAGATTCAGAACGAGCAAGGGGTCTTCGAATTGACATACAAAAGAACTGGAATGGGGGTGCGGGGGCGGAAGCGACTTTCATCGAATTTCATTCGCGGGATAATATCTACTTTCGCAAGCTGCACAGGGAGGGCGGTGTAGGTTATTTTTTTGTGATTACCCCTTGATGCTGAGTGTCGCAACTTGCGTTTGAGAATTATCCCCTGAGCCAACGTTCCGGAAGATCGATGGGCTAGCCCACGGGTAGAGCCAGTTTCGGCTCGTTCGTATAACGGGACACCGGTGCCGCCAAGATGTCTGGCAGTCAACATTTTCGTCCAAAAAGAGGACCTGAGGCATGAATTGCTCGCCGGAACGCTCTAGAATTGCACGCGAGTAAAGTTGTGGCAGTGATGGATTAAGATCAACATCATGATGGATATATCCAACAGGACAGCAATGTATCGCCGTCGAGGGAACACAAAACGTGTGTCATGCAAGAGATTATTCCTTGTTCCCGCATGTAAATAGATAAGTTATGCGCTTGTCTTCAAAACGCTGAAGGAGAATTAGAAGCTTGGGAAGTGTTATCGTTGACGATGCTTGTCGAAAACTATCGTTGTTCCTTTCGTAAAAAGTCGTCAGCTGAGGTTAACGAAATGAGACCTTCTGATACCACATAGAAAAGCAGCAACGTCCACATGAAGGAAAGAATGACCTAAAATAAGAGTATACTTAGCCAAAGATTGCATAAGTGCCGTCTACTAATGCTCTAATACGCCGGTGCTAATGACTGATCTTCGCGAAGAACGAGTCTTCTATGCGAAACTGACGAAACTGCAACCCCATTAAGCCCCGAGGCTTCAACATTCAATGCCAAGAATCCCTTTGCAATGTCTTGAAGTGGGACAATGCATCATCGATATATATCGATTGATCGCAGCCTATGGGAGCGTTGGAGTTGCGGTGCCGTACGTGGAGCAGTCCTGCTGTGAGAAGACTGATCAGCATGGCGGGCAGGCACATTGATGCAAAAATTCCCGTGCCTGTGGACGGTCTACCTTGTCCTAACGCCTCCATAGAAGACATTTACGTTGGGTTCAAACGCAGTCCTTGGTGTCATAAATTGCCCCTTGAAAGGCGGCAGGGAACCGATGATGATAAGTTCTCGGTATTAGAGAGAGAAGATACTTATGACGGTTCTAAAGTTATCGAGAGCGGCTCCCTTGAACCACAGTAGCGGATGGTAGCCCTTAGCTCGGCCGCAAGAGGCTTTTCCCATGAACAGTAGACGATTATCTTTGCTCGCTTTGCATGCGTAAAGGGCATGTCGGGGAGTTTTGAAGAAACCGACGCTGACAGACTTGACATCGGCGGTCGGATAATTCCTGGATATGTAAAATAATAAACCTAGATATTGTCAGGGTAGATTTCCGTGTAACACGGTGGTGCCAACGTCTAGTATTAAAGCTCTCCGCGGCGTAGGTGTTGACTAGCTAGGCTCATGAGCCATTTATCAAAGCGGTTTTTCACTTAATATCGCCCAGGAAGCAAAGGTAACCCTAGCGGCGTGACAAGACATGACAGCCAAAATAAAAGAAATTCATAAAAAATGGCCACGTGCCAGGTGGAACCTTCTTTTGGAAGCGCTTGTCGCGACTAGCCTCTCTTGTTAGCCTGTTGCACTTATAAAAACCAGTTCTCAAGCGCGATTAGGTTTTCGGGCTTTCTCTTTAGACTATCCTTGTCTCTGCGTCCGTCTTGTTGTCGTCCACGACAATGGCTCGGCCTCTGGAGCCAAACCGACGCCGATCCCTTTCCGATCCACTGGCTGCTGCGCTTATGCCCCCTCCAAACGAGAGTGTTGCAGATCGTGAAAGGAGATTGGAAGCAGAGTCGGAGGCGAAGCTGGTGAGCGATAGAATTGATGAAATGCTCCGTGCAGAGAAGAAAGAGAAGAGGACCAAACCTGAAATTAAGGTCTTGCTTCTGGGGCAGAGTGAGAGCGGCAAGAGTACGACTCTGAAACGTGAGTCATCTAGACTTTCTGCTTCATCTCTTTATTGTTTTGTGCGAAACCGAGCTGCGAACATAATAAGCTGTCGCGGTCTGGAGATATGTTGCTGGTTTTAACTACAGCATGTCTGGACTTTCTACACTATCGAGTGGAAATCCCTTAGCACGAAGGTGTACTTGGTTGGAAGAACCTTCATGTTGGTTTTCGTTCGCGCGATACTATACATTTCACGAAACCGCACTCCTCAATAGTCTGGCATTGTACATGTCTGGGCCGCACTGACTCATCTCGTCCAGAATTTCAATTGATGCATGCGACTGCTGCCTTCCATGCTGACCGAATTGCGTGGAGAGCTGTAATATATCTTAATCTCGTACGATCTGTTCGCCGGTGAGTCCTGTTACCACTTCAAACCTGGTAACATTGTGATAACGACCCTCAATTCCAGCATCCTTGACGCTGTTTCCCCTGAATCTGACCAACCAGACGAAGCAGAGGACCGGGAGATTGCGTCTGGTTGCGCAATCTTGACTCGCGAATCTTCTGTGATCTCTGCGACTAGGGTCCCCAAGTACCCCCAATATCGCCATGCATTGGAACCTCTGAGGGAACTGGAGGAACGTTTGATCCGAATGTTGTCATCTCCGAATGAAGACGAGCCTACACACACTGCCCCTTCAAAGCCTGATTGGAGTATCTATGCAAACGGTAACTCTAATACCCAAGTTACTGTTGGCAAGAACGGCCGGCCTGCGCCATTCATCACCATACCCCCCTCACGGACATCCTCCCCGCTTTCCCCACTTTCGCCCTCAACGAGCCTCCCTTCTCCTGGTGGGTCAAGCAACAGCTCGTCTAAATCAAAGAATGTGGAAGTTAGCGTTCATCATACCTCGAACTGGAAAAAGGCCTTTTCCCTTGGCAATAGGATCAAGAGTCCTAAGAGCGCACACACAAATGAGATTGAGGGCTGGTGGGACGATCCAAGCGACCCTGTTCATGTGCTCAATTCTTGCGCTCAGCCGATGCTGGCATTATGGAAGGACCCCAGTGTCAAACAACGCCTACGGGAGAAACGGATCAGAGTGGAAGAGGGCAGTGGCTTGTGGGTGCTTCGTATCTGATATCGGATTTTTTTCTTGACGACAAACAGCTTTTTGGACGAAATATCCCGTATCACCGCTCTACGGTATTTTCCGAGCGACCGTAGGTCAATTGGCTTTCTAAAGATATGACATTTCTAATAATGTTTAGAGGACGTCTTGAAAGCCCGGCTCAAGACCATGGGCGTTGTCGAGCACTCTTTCTCAATTGCTGATTCCCAGCGTCGGTTCATAACATGGAAGGTTTACGACGTAGGAGGTGCCCGAAATCAACGGCACGCCTGGGCACCTTACTTTGAAGATGGTAATTATATAACTCGTTTCTTTTGATGATGATTCATTGATATCACCATGCAGTAAATGCGATTATTTTTCTGGCGCCTATCTCGGCTTTCGATCAGGTATTAGCAGAGGTCAGCCACTAATTGCTCATCTCTACATGACGTACTGATGCAGTGTACAGGATCCAGAGGTGAACAGACTAGAAGACTCCTTGCTGTTATGGAAATCCGTCGTATCAAACAAACTACTTGCACACGTCAGCATCATTCTTTTCCTAAATAAGGTCGACCTCTTGCAGGTCTGTTGTCATCCCTTCGGCGGGCGAGGCGATGATGCTGATGATACTTTAGGCAAAGCTCAAGAGTGGTGTCCGACTCAGCCACCATATGCCGCGCTATGGCGACAGACCAAATGATTACGAAAATGTATCTTCATGTAGGTGACGATGCTCCTTTCCATCAGGACCTCCTCTCAACAAGCGGTTCCGTGCAGACTTTTACAACAAGTTTGGAAGCATTCACCAAACTTTCTCGTCGAATAAGGAGAGGGAGTTCAAGAGTATGTGAACCTTGACATATGAGATTCGCTTCTTACGCCGCACAACAGTTCATCTCACGTCAGTTACTGACACCAGGCGGACAGCCACGATCATACAGAATGGTTCGTGAGGTTTTGTCTTCCAGGGCTGATTACTTACTCCTTTGTTCCAGTACGAGATATCATCATTACCGTAAACTTGAAAAACATTCATTTGATGTAATGCCTCTTATCGCTCTTTTCCCGAGGCGTCTAAAACCACTCCCCTGACGGATTGCTACATTATCCGCGTACTATTATGCCCTCTCTTTATTCCTCTGTTATTCGCATTTGTTCGTTCCAAGCATCCCCCCATGAGTTCTATTACTGTTCTTCTATCTCATATTCAGACCTTTCAGATTGTATACCATGCGTCCACCATTACAATTGTTGACTTAGTATTAGTAGTACAGATTTACCATACCCTTCCGCTAATTAGATTTTCATACCGGTATTAACGTTCAACTACTCTTACCCTTCACTCAAATGCAACCAGATGCCAAGAAAGGCGTTAATATTGTCGTCTACCTTCACACATTATATGGCGTCAGTTTTCCCATAAGTTGAGTGGGGCCGCCCGCCTTAGTGGGTGTCGGGTAATCGGTCCATATAGGTTCAGTGCCATCGTGCCACTGCCACGTCCGAGTCCTGCGACAACGCTGGTAACATCAAGAAACTTGCTCGCAGGTTGCTTTGCGAGCAATATCCTCACATGCCGAATCTCCTGAATCCACGTCACCTTCTCAACCTCGCACTAAAGGACATCTGCTCTCTTCCCGAGTTTGCTGAAGTGAGTGATACATTGTAATACATCGTCGTGTTCCTAATTACTACGACTACATCAGGTCATTAAACACGTACGACTCGGGAGTCTTATCATTCATGAGCCACACTCTCCCGGGTGCAAAGTTGTCGTGAAACACTTCTCAAAAGTAGCTATGTGACAGAAATGATGTGACAGGGAAGACACTATTATAACTAGCCTCTGGAGATCCGGATACCCAAGGTTTAAGATCTTTGACAAGCTGACCTTACCTTGAAACCCGAACACTAATAGCATAGTCGTGGACCAATCGATTAGCATCTAGGTGTTGACAATCTGGTAAGTGCATGTGCTGGAGTATCTACCAGGTTCATTTATTGCAGATGTATGTGAAGTACGACGATCTTGACCCAGCGCGCAGGTGTACATAAATTCTGCTGCAAGTCCTGGACTCAGCCAGCAACAAATTTCCCATTCTTTCAAGCATTCATCAGAAAAACTATATTTTGGAGGCCATGGATGCTCACCCAAGGATATACCTCCCAGACACTATGACCAGCTGGCCCTGGCCTCGTGCCATCAATCCTCATTTCGAAGATGTGAAAACTGAAGTCGAAGCTTCGTTCTGTGAATTCAAGGCTCTGAGTCCTGAGTCACAGGAAGGTGATATTGGTTCGACCTATGTCATTCAAGTTAGTTCTCAATTCGGACGATGATTGACATGCACTGTGTTTATAGCCCGCCTAGTAGCACTGGCTTATCCCAATGCACCAAGAGGTTCGTACCTGACCTCTGGCATTTCATGTACCACAGAACCCTGGTTCCATTTCCTGACAAAATATAACACTTTCGAATCGGCTGTGATTTGCTGAATTTATTATTCCTTTTCGAAGAGTACACCGACTCCGGACTCGGAAATGGGGCAGTCTCAAAGGGGGTGGCAGACATAGTGCTCGATGCCCTACACAATCCTCATAAGATACGACCAGAAGGCGGATGCATTATCGGTGAAATCGCGTGACAGTAAGTGCTTCTAAACTGTTTGACGATCATAAGTCCAAGGGATTTTTGTGTAGACTTTGGGCTTGTGTGATCCGGACCGCAAGCCTGCCTTCTCAGCGTCACTTCCTTGGAACCTTTAAATCCATTCATGTAGTGGTTGTCGAGATTCTCGACCGTGAAACAAGACCATAGGCGCAGTATCGATGACTATCTGAAGCTTTGGCGGGGTACTGTTGGCGCAAAACCTTTCCCAGTATATGAAATGGGGATGGACCTTCCTGAATCCTGATGAAGTGTTCTACGATCCCGTCGTTGTAGCACTTGCTGACTGCATCACAGAGTTGATAATTATTGACAATGTAAAGTGCCATTGAGGATGTCGTGGTTTGCGGTCTGATAACGACCTTCACAGGACATGATCTCGTACAACAAAGAGCAAGCAACCGGGACCGAAAACCACAACTCGATCAGTGTTGTCATGTTGGAACTCGGCCTCGACATAGGCAGCGCGCTATCACGCTGAAGTTCAGAAACGATTTATCGACGGTCTTGCGAAGGTTCCTTCATGGGGACCCTCCATCGATGTCCAAGTCAAAGGGTATCTTGATGGGTTAGCAACCTGCGCTCGAGCACACCATAGTTGGGGTTACGAGTCTCAAAGGTTATAAGAATTTCTTACTTGGTATGAACCATCGCTTAAACTGAATGAAATTGCAGATACTGTGGCACCAGGGGTGCGGAAATACAGCAAACTAGGCTTGTCCCGTTATTGCCAAAGGCCAACCGCAAAGCCGCGTGAACCCATCTATTCAAATATATAGTTCCTTTCAGTGTCCGGCGCTAGCTTCTCGTGTATCTCGCGCATTTCGTTGTGATATGTTATAATGCTTCTTATCCTCTCATTTCTCTTTCGGTCGACTAGTAAGTTGTAGTTACAACTGTATAATAGGTACCAAGTAGCTCAGTTCTCTCAACATCGAACAAGTTTTGCGATCACCAAATATTGGCCCAGACATGTCTTGAGGCTGTCTTATTAATATTGTCATCTACCTGAAACATTACATGGCGTCAATAATTTCCTTCAGTTGTACTTCGTCTAATATCGCAAAGCCTTTCTGTGGCGTGACCTGTGTGTGACGAAGTCGGTTATGCGGATTTGGGAGATAGGGTAAAGAGATACATGCCTGTGCCAACTGGACGTTGTGGTGGTCTAGTTTCTCCTCCATGACTTGCTTTAGAACTCGCAGCGTCAGTTTTTGTGCCTCGAGCAACGTCATTTGCTGTTCAATGATGTGTTGAATTCTGAAAGACACTTTCAAAAGGTGGGTATTATACCTTGTGCCACTTGTCTTGTAGTTCGCTTTGTGCTGCTTCTGATCCCGACCCTATGGCTTTTGCATTATACCGCATGAAGGTGCCTGAGGGATCCGTATGGTATCTACCAAGAGTCCGCATAGGATCAGGTTGAACAAGGCTATCCACCCGATTGCACTCACAGTTGTGGTCCCAGTTCGTCGACACCAGCAATAAGCAGCGCAACACCAAACGGCCGACTCATCATCGCCTCTTCGTCATGCACACTCTCACCAAATCGCAATGCCAAATCGCACACAGCCTGAGTGACACTCTCCACTTTAATCTTCTCGTCGTAAGTGAAAGCATGGTTCTGGGCTGTGACGCGTGCGTGGTCGATCATTGTGCGGGCGTCAGCTGTGAGGCCTGACATTGCGCATCCCAGGTGGGTATCGATTTCCATAATCTTTTCGATGGAGCTTGATTCTAGGAGTGGGGATTGGACGCGCTTCTCTACTGCGAGGACTACGCCGTCTGGAGTGCGTACGCCAACTGTTGTCGATCCAAGCTGAGGGAGATAAGATATATATTGACGTGCTGCACGATGTGATGCATACCTTGATAGCTTCGATAGCATATTCGACTGTATCCTTTCAGATAACAATTTCAGGATGTCGGGTTGTCTAACGCACCTTGGAACAGTCGACCTTCTGGGGAGAATGTGTTGACACCTCGATCTGCAAATACGATGAGCTCTATCATATAACAATGTTGAGAACGAACATACCGTACTCAGAACGCGTCAAGAACATGGTTTACAAGGAGCAGAGAAGTGAAAGTATGAGGGGTTCTGCGTTAAGTGCATTTGTCGACGCGCGTCGGTCAAGTTGGCATGTGGGAAACAGTTTCTATTTGCGCATTGGTGTAGCTTACTTGGGCGCTTATGTACAAACTTTGATCTTTGTTCCCTGACTTCATCTCCAAAAAATAGGTGGCTGATTCGACTTTCCCTTTGCTATGATTTGGTGTACAGTTTGAGTCGGGGTGCGCACTATATTTGACCGCATCTCAGTTTAATTGAACATCGTTGCACTCTGCGGGTTGTTACTACGTGGAGCGCAAACGTTTTGACGAGGTTGGTCAGTCGTCCCCTCAGCCTGAGGTTCCATGAGCATATGAGAAGGTGCGCGCGCATGTACAAACCGTGTTAATGTCTTCTCCTACCTCCCCCAGATACGCTGACGATCGCACCCTTTTCGTCTATGATCATCAAGTTCAATGGTGGCACTTTCCTCAGACTTTCAGAAGAGTACTGAAAATTGCAATTTTGAATATCACGTTTTGAACTAGGCGTAGTTGCCAGCAAAGACCTTACTTTCATGTTGTGGTGTGGTCGCGTCAGCTAGTCTGATTAAACAATAGTCGCTGCAGAGATGATACATATCTATGTAGATCTGCCAATTAATTACAGGCTTAATGGTACCAATAGATTTCTTAGAGGTAAAGTTCTTGCAAATCGGCTGGCCAGCGCCAAGTGGGCTCAGCACCCAGCATTCAATTACTCCACTTGCTTTTGACCACCATGTCGACCGATACACAAACATTGAATTCCGTCGACCTGCGCTCTATCTTGACTTTCACCATCAAGCTCGCGCGCACTGCTGGTACATTGATTCTTGAAGGCTCGCAAGCCATCCAGTCAACTTCAGACGTCAATGAAAAGAAGAATTCTGTCGACTTGGTTACTGAATACGATGTTGCTGTTGAGGAGCTTGTGAAGAGCGAAATCGCCAAGGCTTACCCCGGTTTCAAGTTGTGAGTCTATAACGTACGCAGAAGCGGGATCATGCTGATCGATCGATCGATGTCCTCAGCATCGGAGAGGAATCATACTCTTCTGGAACCCGCAATGAGCTCACGGATGAGCCTACATTCTGTGTTGATCCGATCGGTAGGCTACGATCTCATATTGAGTTCGTTGGGATCCGACAGTGACTTTCAGATGGCACCACGAACTTTGTCCACGGCTTCCCATTCGCGTGTATTTCTCTTGGGCTGATTTACGAAAAACGACCTGTCCTAGGTGTCATATACAACCCCTTCCTAGACCATCTCGTACGCAGTATAATATTCAGTGACATCGAAGTCCACTGTTAACTCTTACACAAGTACACCGGGATCGAAGGTCAAGGATCATTCCTCACCCGTGGCAATAGCCAACCTCTGAAATTACCCCTCACCAACCCTAAACCCCTCCCCTCCTTGCAGAAGGCTCTTTTGGGTACGTCATGCATCATGCATAAGAATACACACGCTTACTTTCCCAGCTATCGAATGGGGCTCCGACCGTGGCAAGAAGACCCTGGTACCAAAATCCGACTCATTCTTGCGTCTCGCGGGCGATCCTGCAGATGGCATCGCAGGGGGACGAATGGCTCATTCTATTCGGTCACTGGGTAGTGCGGCGCTCAATATCTCGATGGTCGCTCAAGGTGGCCTAGATTTGTACTGGTGAGCCGTGTCATTACACGTGCCACACTCTCTGACATCACGTGTTTCCTTGACGCAACGTGGTTAGGGAAATTGGTTGCTGGTGAGTGGGCTGTACTTTTATGCCGATCATCACGTTGATGCTCGACAAGGCCATGGGATGTTTGCGTAAGTAAACCTGTTGTATGTGCTCGATTACTCCACCTCACCTGTTCTATAAGGCTGGTATCGTTATCGCCCAGGAAGCCGGTGGTGTAGTAGTTGGATCTCATGCAGCTCTGGCTGCCGCAACATCTGCTGGCTCTAGCATTGATCCTTTCAAAGTCACACCAGACGTCTTGACAGGCCGCAAGTATCTGATCATCCGTGCTATCCCGGACACTCCCAATGAAACGGGTAGAGAGGCGCAGTTGCGAATTGCTAGAGATTTCTACCAGACTGTAGAAGACGGTGAACCGAAGTAGTCTTTTTCTCGTAGATTCTTTCAAAATGTATAGATTAGGATAAGAGAACGATTCAAGGCAGTTTTGGGCAGGTCTGTATCGACCCGCTGCATGTTAATGGATGCTTGACTTACCATTTTGGAGAACACTAGCCTGAGAAGACAGACAATACCGACCGTAATTCCCAGGATAGGATGCGCGGTTACCAGACGAACAGTGCAAGAATGTCATATAAATACACAAACCAAAGGCGATATCTGAAGAGACAGATGTTAACGTCATGGAAAGCTCACCAAAGGAGACAGAACAGGGAAACTATGAGGATGCGATCAAGTACTTCTGGCGGGCCAGGGTAACATGACTCGACGAGGGCAATCGGAGATTCTCCTTGCAGAGGGGAATTTGTGATTTACCCGTAGCGACGGTTCGTTAGCGAGAGAATCTAGTACTCCTGTTGTCTGAGCCACGAGGTACATTAGCACTGATCGGTGGTGGAAAGTCTAAAGGGAAAGATTGACCAAGATGATAGAATTCTGCGTAGACTTGAATGAAGATATCGACAGGAACAATAGCTTCCACCGCCCAGAATAACCCATCAGTCACAAAAAAAACCTGACAAGGGAACGCGCTGTAGCACAGGTTTCTAAGGGCGCAGATTGGAGTGCGTGGTCCGTCTTAAATATGTCACCAAGCAGTGTGATGCGAAGCTCGTAGTAGGCTATTAGATCTTGGGCTAGGCCTTGCGCAATTGATACGGGAGAGCTGAACCCTGCCGTGATCTGGAAAAAGTGTAGCGATTCTCGTATGCTCGTTTGTCCATTCTACGCTTTTGAACATCAAACGTACCGTGTCTCTCACTCCAGCTTCTGCTGCCAGGCTGGCGCATCCTTGTCGTTCACATAAAGCTGATATTATGTACGATTGATTGGAAAGGATGCAAGGGTTAAGATACGAGGGCACCTTGGCTGAATGTTCATTTGTAATTGTGGGATGGATATTATCATACTACATAGAACTTTGAATAAAAATTGTTGAGTCACTTATACCCGCCAACCATGACACCTTCCTGAATTAGATCATCGGCGTGCGTGGGACTAAATCAATCGGAGCTCTTCTTACCGCCGGTTGCAATTGCTTACTATAGACCTGACAACCAAGTCGCACCAACTGACGGCCGTTATGACAGAGCATGACAGCTTTGCGATTCAGATTGCAAAGTTGAACGTTGAGTTGTGGTTTGCTCAATGATGGCTAACTTACCTTCACGAGTTTGGTGTCGATATTCTCCACACTAACGAGCTCTGCTTCAGTCTCTAAAATTGTGGTCGGAACTCTTTCGCTGACGGCAGTCTGCTTTCGACGAGGTCTCATCGTTTCAGCCCAATCCTATTTTAGGACCAAGTCAGCGCCTTGTTGCGGCCAGGCTAAGGGCTGTGACTGCGGTGCTTGATATAGCTCTTTCGGGGACGCCAGTTACGGTCAGTAAGTCGTGGAAAATAACAGCTGCGGCAGAGTCTAAAACAAGCCCCTCCTGGAACTGGAACCCATCCCGTGTGACTCGCAGGTCATGCTCTCTCAAGGTGCACGGCTGCACTACTAGTTGCTTTCTCCATTCCACACTCCCTGCCGTTCGTCCTGCCCACCTCAAAGACGCTCTTCTTCCTTTGAGCACAACAAGCCATGCATCGTCAGCTCGATCTGCAACGCAGACAACAGAATGGAAATACTTCAACTTCTGCATCGGTCTCTGGCTCGGCATCCGTCGTAAATGGGAGTACCCCATTGCCAACTGTCCCAACGGGAGCTCAAGCTGGATCACTCACTATAACCATGCCTCCCCTCCAATCCGCCTCTTACTACAAAATCGCCCCCAGCGAATATATTACGTTTGGGTGGAACTTTTCGAGCATCATTGTGACGCCTACCGCCCTCACTGTTGCAGCAGTAGGCGCAAACGGGTACACATACCCCGTGGGCCCCACCGATGGTGTCATTCCCGGGACCGCTCAGAGCGTCGTGTGGTATCCATATGGCTACCAGGCCGCAGCCCCTAGCCTTCCACTGGTTCAGGCAAGCTACACGCTTCACATTTGGGCCGACGGTGGCCCTAGCGCATTCCCCACGCCTGGTTACCTGGCTCCAAACAGTGGGCTTGTGTTCTCTATGTATACACCACAGGCATACACGCCTTTGACTAGTGGTAAGTCTGTGTTTGCCCATGCTCGCCGTCGATCTTATCTTTGAATTCACACAGGGTGGCAATGTGCCGGATGCTCAGGAGCGTTACCCCAGCTCAAAATTGACTCTGCTCTTCCCGGTGTTGTCGCGATGATTGTTATAATGCTGCTCTCTGGGTTCACCACCCTTCGCCGTGTTTGGGACTGATCATCGTTGATCGATGATTCCCTAGGTCTGGTTTCGGGGGGCTGTAGAGGAAGGTTTTGATTGACATTTAATGGATTATTGCAGTTTGTGATTGGACTGGACACTTGCATCACATGTAGAATTACTTCATGCCCATCGTTTAGCACGATATATATGGACAGGTAATGACGTCGCACTTAGGTTAGTATCAGAACTCTTTGCTGATATTGTTATAAACAGTACTAGTATCACCGATTGAAGATTCGTCTCGCACAGTTGCGTATTATATTCGTTACACCAATTGACCTACGAGCGGGACCTCTTGTGTGCCTTTGTCAATCGATCAGTTTGCAAGTAATCTGTCTCTAAATTATGATGTCCGCATTTTAAAGTTCCAGTGGTCTAGGGAATTCTTAAAGCATCACATGTCGTATTCGGCAAGGCGCCCAGCGAGAGACGAAGAACGATGCTCAAAATATCCAACATTTCTTGATCTTATCTGATTATTGCTGACGTCAAAACATCTGCCGGCACATCGCATATGGTGTAAAGCTGTGGCAGCTGTGACGGCGCGGCCGTCACGGATAAGACTGGACAAGCGGGGTCGCCCCAGCTTGGTTCACTGGTGGATTGGGCGCTTAGCCAAGTCACAAGACAAGGTACAGTCCAATAGTTTTTGCTATGTGCAAATTCCATCTTACCGAAGTTACAGCAACATGCCGATCATCTCCAGTCCAGTGATGATGCATCGATGATGATCTACCTACCTCCCGACACCATGGCCAGTGTGGCTAAGTAGTACCGACCTCTCATCAAGGCAGAAGCCATCAGCCGATACCTTGATTCCATAATTTCAAAGGCTTAGGTCTCCCACAACAGTCCCAGAAAGCGCTCGAGAAGTGGGTTGCAAACTTGCAATATAGCGAACCTCTGTCCAACAAAGGGTTCACAGATCGCAAGATCGACACAACCTTGGGAACTTGAATGCTAATGACATGGTGATGTATTGCTTGATCACATTGACAGTCCGGTAAGCACATGTATCGCCCTATACCGCCCTATCGCCCTATTTCTTGATTGAAACTGGAAGCCCATTCCCGATAATATGGCAAGCCAGTTGATGGCTGCGGACTGCCGAGCTCTGATTAATGCAGAAGCCCTTAGCCGATACTGGGGTTTCCAATGTCAAAGGCTTAGCCTTTTCCCTTGACAGTCCCAGGAAGCGTTCGAGAAGTCCAATCTTCCTTTAATTAAAAGGCGGCGCTATCCGCAGCACTGGCTAATGACATCCAGAGGCGTCTCCGCAGGAGGGGCTGTCACGCGACAATATCGTCTATTCCCGCAAGTTCTTCTCTCTCAAGCTAGACATAAGTTCTCGGAGAGAGCGCTTCATTTTCCCACACCAACAGCTCAACGTCAATTCCTGGAGAACTTTAACCAGTGATAAATGGAGGCAGTGTTCAATCTTGATTGTTTTTGAAACGCAACCATGGTTCGTGACCGTCCATCGTTGTATTCTCATTTGTTCAGTTGACTGGTCTCGTCTGGCTTACCATCATTGATTAGGACTTCATTCGGAGCGCCATCTTAGCTGCATAGGCGCCGATTATCCACTCTCTGGCGTCATTCCTCATCTTCAACTCGAAGTGATAACACAGTAGCCAAAGTTGTTAAATACGCGAATACACTCTCCCGGGTGTAAAGTTGCCGTGACACACTTCTCAAAAGTAGCCACACGACAGAAATGATACAGGGAAGACAAACTATTATAGCTAGCCTCGGGGTAACTAAGGTTTCAGATCTTTCGTAAGGCCGATCCTACCTTTGTAACTTGAACGCTAATGGCATAGTCGTTCACCAATCGATTACATCTGGCGTTGACAGTCCGGTGAGTGCACGTGCCGTAGTATCTACCATATTCATTTATTGCAGATGTATGTGAAGTAGGCCGACCTTGACCCGGGGCGCAGGTATATAAATTCTGCTGCAAGTCCTGGACTCAACCGGCAACAAATTTCCCCTTCTTTCAAGCATTTATCGGAAACTATATTTAGAGGCCATGGATGCTCACCCAAGGATATACCTCTCAGACACCATGACCAGCTGGCCTTGGCCTCGTGCCATCAATCCTCATTTTGAGGATGTGAAAGCTGAAGTCGATGCTTCGTTCTATGAATTCAAGGCTCTGAGTCCCAAAACACGGGAAGCATACGACAGATGTGATCCTGGTTCGACCTATGTCATTAGCTTTCAAAGCCGACGATGATTGACATGCATTGTGTTTATAGCCCGCCTAGTAGCAAGGGCTTATCCCAATGCACCAAGAGGTTCGTACTTGATCTCTGGCAATTCATGTACCACAGAACCCTGATTCCGTTTCCTGACAAGATAGAACACCTTCGAATTGGCTGTGATTTGATGAATTTATTCCTCGTTGTGGATGAGCATACCGACTCCGAAAATGGGGCAGTCACAAAGGAAATGGTGGACATCGTGCTCGATGCCCTACACAATCCTCATAAGATACGACCAGAAGGCGAATGCATTCTCGGTGAAATCGCGCGACAGTAAGTGCCTCTAAATTGTTTGATGATCATCTGGAGTCCAAGGGATTTTTGTGTAGATTTTGGGCTCGTGCAATCCAGACCGCAAGGCTGCCTTCTCAGCGTCGCTTCCTTGAAACCTTTACTGCATACCTTCATGCAGTGGTTGCTGAAGCTCTCGATCGCGAACAAGACCATAGGCGCAGTATCGATGACTATCTGAAGCTTCGGCGGGGTACTATTGGCGCAAAACCTTGTTTCCCAATATTTGAAATGGGGATGGACATTCCTGATGAAGTGTTCTATGATCCCGTCGTCGTGGAACTTGCTGAATGCAGTACAGAATTGATTTTGATCGATAATGTAAAGTAGTATCGAAGACGTGGTGGTTTACGGTCTGCTAACGACCTTCACAGGATATGATGTCATACAACAAAGAACAAGCGATTGGGACCGAAAACCACAACTTGATCAGTACTGTCATGTTGGAACTCGGCCTCGACATAGGTAGTGCGATGGCCTGGGCAGCACACTTTCACGCTGAAGTTCAGAAACGATTTATCGACGGTCTTGCGAAGGTTCCTTCATGGGGACCTTCCATCGATGTCCAAGTCAAAGAGTATCTTGATGGGTTAGCAAACTGGCCTCGAGCAAACCATTGTTGGTGTTACGAGACTCAAAGGTTATAAGAATTTCTCACTGGTATGAATTATTGCTTAACTCGACTGGACAGGTACTTTGGCACCAGGGGCCCAGAAATACAGCAAACTAGGCTTGTCCCGTTATTACCAAAGGCCAACCGTAAAGCCGCGTGAATAGCTGTGAATAGATCTATTCAGATACAAAGCTCTTTCCACAGCATTTGGCGCTAGCTTTTCTTGTACCTCGGGCATTTCGTTGTGATTTATTACCATGCTTCTCACTCGTCCCCTCGTAGTCCTCCCATTTCTCTTCCAGTCGACTACTTAGTACTTAATACTTGTAGTCACAATTATGATGTTCCCATTTGTATTATAGGTACCTGTACTCAGTTCTCTCAACATCGAGCAATCACCAAATATCAGGAAAGACGGGCCCGGAGCTCTACTCGGCCGGCCAGCGGCATCACTTTTGCTCTACTGAAACAGCACAGGAGAGTTCGAGCGACCGACACTGCATCAAGAATCGTCTGAATAATGTGAGGGGAAAGCCTGCTAATATATGCGCGAAACTGCATGAAGAAGGGAAATTGAAGACTTGCATTCTAGCTGCACCTCAAACTTCGAAGGTGTCGCCATAGTAGACGGTCGAGAATAGCCATTGCCAGTGAAAAATCAAGGAACCTTACAGCAGAAGTTATGGTCATTTAGTCGTTGTCATGCCGTTCACTTGTCCGAGTACAGCTCTTATGGGAGAAGCCAAGTCGTTTTGCCGCCCTCGTAATTTCAACTACAACTTAGTAACGTGTTCGGCAGGATGATCATCGGGGTGATCAGAGCTATATGGGATGCAGTGAGGAAGTACGTAGCAAAACTAGCGCGGCTTTCTGGAGCTTTCTGGTCAAGTCAGTGAAGAGCCTAAAAGTTAAAACTTGGAGTGATCCCGAGTACTGCTTAGTACATAATACGATCAGCGTGCAAGTACATAGACACTATCATATCAATACGTAGTATTGCAGCGCACATATATCTCTTCAGGCCTCCTCCACAGAATCTGACGCTCGTTTCTCGTGCACTTCCTGGTGATAATGCTTCTCACTCGGTCTCCAGCCTGCTGATCGCCAGGGTGCGATGCCAGAGCGGTACAACTCGTCCACCTGGCTGTTCATCAGATGGGCAGCAATTTACGACGTGCATGAATTATTACCTCTTCTAGAGTTAGACCTTTGGTTTCAGGGATGGCGAAGTACACGTAGATGTATCCAAATACGAGCATGCCGAAGAAGACCAACATTATCATTGGGCCAATCCTAGCAAAGCGTTCAGACACCGAGCAACGTCCCAAAACCTTTGGCTGCAGTTCTAGACTCACCGATCGACAATCCTTGGAGAGAAGAACGAAAGCATGAAGTTCCAGAACCAGTCTTGGTTGGAGAAGCATGAGCTAAAAACCCAAATAGTGAAAAAGTAACATTCGTACTTGTTGCGCTGCCGAGGGCAATTGACTTGGGGCGCACTCGAAGAGGGAAAGACTCTCCCAAGTACACCCACGGAGTAGGGCCCCAAGTCGTGCCGAAGATGAACACTTGAAATATTGCAAACGTAATGACGACGTCGCCCCCAGCTCTATTGCGAGCAGTAAGCGCTGAAGTCAGTGTTCCAGTAGGCGCAAGGGTAGAATGCCCAACTACAGCAACCTAACGGAAGTATCAGCCCAGCACTGTTTGCCAACGGATAAGGTATACAGACAATTAGTGCACAGACAGCTTGTCCAAATGCGCCAAGGAGAAGGGACTGGAAAATGTTGAGTGATTTTCTGCTTTGATCATCTAGCAGAAGAAAACGTACCTTTCGGCGACCCCAAGTCTCGATGAAGTACAGCGCGGGGAGAGTTCCAACGACTGATACCGCACCAAGAACTGTCTGGATGATATAAGGTGAAAGCCTGCCATTATGTGAGATAAATTGCATTAAGCGGAGAGATTTAAGACTCACCCTGCACCTGCACTCTGGAAGAAGGTGTCTCCATAGTAGTCTGTCGATAACAATCATTTAGTGGTAAAAAAATAACTGGCATGAGGGATCTTACAGTAGAAGTTCTGGCCGTTAAGCTGCTGGATAAATTGAAGCATCATGCCATTCATTGTCCGACGCCACAGTGCATTTCTCGTGGAGAAGCATTCTAGCCAAGTCGCTTTGCCACCCTCATTCTCCGCTCTAATAGCAAAATCGAGTTCCTCAACAATCTCAATAACAAGAGGGTTGTCTTCAGGAACTCCGTTGAGTTCTGCGATGACCTTGCGCGCTTCTTCGCCCCGTCCAGTTCCGAGAAGGTGTCGGCTAATAATGGTGAGTATCGTCAGTTCCCATGAGACGTTTCAAAAGTTGCACGTACGGTGATTCTGGAAGGAAAAACATTCCAGACAAAAGTATAATACCCCAGACCATTTGCAACCCGATAGGGACTCGCCAAGATGCGGAGCTGTTGATTGTATGGCTTCCAAGTTCAAATAGGTAACTCAAAAATATGCTAGATTAACAAGGGTTAGCGAGTGCTCTGATGGCCGATGAAGGCCCCACGAACCCCGAGATGATTTGGACTTGATAAATGACCAAGATCGTGCCACGAATGGCTTTCGGTGCCGTTTCTCCATTGTACAGGGGCACAATAGCTGAATTGACGTAGTTAAATTCACAACATCATGACCTAACATCAGCACCAACCTGATAATGAACCGACACCTAAACCTGCGATATATCGACCTATAACCAACTGAACGACAGAGTATGTCGTGCCGGTTTGGATAGCCACGCCGACGGTGAAGATGGCCGACCAGAACAGAATGGACCCGCGGCGTCCAAGCCGGTCAGAGGTGAACGCTTGAGCAATGGCTCCACTTGAGACGTTGTCAGACTATAATGAGGATAACGAGACATGATTTCCCCACCAGAATGTACTACATATGATGAGCATGAATGTCAGCAAAGAGAATAATCAGATATTACAATCTTACCCAGCCGACAGCAGGGAGACAATGATCGATTGTCTCGAACTTGACAGGTAGTACACGCCATCCGTTCCTTCTTGGCCAAATCGGCGGATAAAGTCTGGCATGATCAGACATCCCTGAAGTAGACAAAAAGTTCAGATATGTCAAGGACCGAGGAAGTATGAGTACATACGGAAATGACACCCATGTCATACCCAAACAGGAAACCTATCACCAAATGTTAATTAAATGAATCTACTTCCGACGTGAGCAATGAAATAGGAAGGTTGCAGTTGCTGATAAAACGACGTACGTTTACCAGTCGGTATCTTAAAGCCGCCCACCTCCTGCAAGGGAAAGTCCAATGAGCACAGAATGACAGTGACGAGAGTGAACTCACCAAACGCGATGAAAATGGCGAGCAAGACCGCTCTACGGCTGGTAGGAACGTCTTTCGCCATGATCTAGTGGGAGAAACGTCTAAGAAAAGGCGATTGGAGAAGCCCTTCTGCTCATCAGGCATGCTTAAGTATAAGTTCTGAACAAGCGGAGTAAAATCTATCCATTCATCATATGACGCATGATGGTCATACGGTACGGTCCGGGGATCAAAGAGAAGGAATTCTTTGCCCGCCAAAGGCAAAGGTTTGACACACTCCCGCCCGTACACAATCGAGATTGTGATGGAAATCGTTCTGTAGGTGAGAAATAACCATAGGGTTTTCCGAGGCCCTCGCCGCGCGCACAAGCGAGCTCTTAGCTGGCCAGCCAGTCGTTCTGAGCATTGGTCGAAGTGCAGACTGGTCTGTAGTACCGGCGCGAAGTTTGTGCGACGGTCGGACCTCGGTACGAGCGCCTTTTAAACGCGTGACTTTGATCGCGGGAAATAGGGTCACTGGGCCAAATCGCAGCTGAGCAAGCACATCGGCACAGTCAAGGCATAAGTGACAAAAGATTCCTAGTCCACACACGCCCGTGGGTGAACGACAAGGCGCGTGTCCTTAGCTTAGAAATAGGTATGCCCTTGCAGTAAACCATACTAAGCGCCGCTGGAGGACCACAGCGATTTAAACTGATGTAACATCGGAAACCATAAGTTGCTCTTCTTTGCTTCTCCCGATATCTGCAAGCTATCACTGATAGTCTGGTGCGTCGCTTCTTTGCCGGGGGAAGTGCTACAGGCAAGACGGCTGAACATCGGAGCGCCGTGGAGCGGTCCAGACAAGATAGATACCTTGATGTGCTTCTATTATGATCGGAAAGTAGAGTCATTCGATATGATGATATTATTTTCCGACTAGAACGATCCATGTGACTATGCGTGGGCTGGCAGCGTCGTCTTGGTTCATTGGTGCATTGAATCAAGAACACTCACAAATCAAGGTCAAGGGCATTGACCGCTTTGCCATCACATCTCTACATTATATTCCTGTGGAGCCTAGCCAGCTCTCCCACTCTCTAACTATGAAGGATAACTCACGTTTACCTTCTTCGCTTGTATCGGAATCTCCAGTTCCATCAGCAGGAGATTGACGATCCTTGAGTGAGGTGCTGAAAACACCTTCCACGATGGCACGCTGCAGCCAAGGAACAAGAATTCGAGCGTACGCTGCTCCAGCCGCTTGCAGAATCTGTATCTCCTTCGCGTCTCCACCCCGCCAGTCCTTGGCGTATTGTAGTAGACTGTAGCCTGAATTTGCCAGACAATCTTCGGCACCATCTACGATGCCCGACATAGCATCAACAGGAGCAAGCATCCGCAGCCTGTTTAGTGCACGGATATATGCGTTTAAAATCTTGGCAAGCGGCGGGAATGCAGCTAGCGCTTGAGGCGGAGAATGCGGAACATTGGATGGTGAGAGAGCAAGTGTCTTGAATGCAGGTAAATTGTTGGGTGTGGCTACTAGCCAGTTGGAAGGAGCAGAGGGCCTAGGTTTGCTTGTGACGTGCTTTGCGAGCATTCCAGACCATTCATGCTCCACGCTGAGTCGTACATCCCGTGCAAACCCGCTGATGACTGATCGTGAAATCAGGGGTGATAGTAGGGCACGAAAATCCTGTATGCGCACCAACTTAACACGAGTTGAATTGAAAAATGCATAACACTCACCATCCCTACGCGCGCTAAAGCAGAACTACAATAGGCAAGCTGTGTCGCAAGGGGTGCGAGATGGGGATAAGCACGGTCGAGGTACGATCGGAGAGTCGGAAGGAGCAGTTCCAGAAGTGTCGAAGGCAACGTTTGTCTCATGATATATGAGGATGCCGAGGCATCCTGATCTGCGGGTGGTGCTATCCGTGCTCCAGCATGCGAACGGTCGAGGAATATCGTCGTATATTGTGTGACAAGATCGTACGCGCCTTCCCTCCAAATATCGATGTACTTCTTTAAGAACCGGGCGACGTCATCAGCCTCCCTATCAATCTCCCGCTCCCTTTCCTCTACAGTGCTCCCAGTAGGAAACTTGAACTCCAGACTTCCAGCGTCCGAGGGTATACCAGCATCCCTTTCAATGCCATCCAAGGCATCGCGAAGGCATCCAATTCGAGCGCTAATGAATACGAGCGCTAGTTCGTCCTCGTGCATCGCCTTCATTCGACGGAGAAATTGTACTGCTTTCCAGAATGCTGGTAGCTTGCGAGCGGGCTCATATAACGTGTTCAGGAGGATGAGCTGCATGGAATGCAACGAGGAAGCTATCTCAGCTTGTAAGGAATCCGCAAGTTGAAGCGGCAAACCCTGCGCATCTTCCTCGTCGTTACTGAGACTCTTCCTAGTTTGAGCGACTAAAGAGGACAATGCAGATGACGCGTGGGCAGCCAGTGAAAGAGCTTCTGCATAGAGCCCGTTGCGGACGCATGTGTCAATGAGAACCGGGACATCAAGCAAGTCGCGCAGCTTGTCGTGCTGCTCCAGTACGAGGCGGGCCTTCTGCCTTCCCTCAGTAACCTCTGGACCAGTCTTCTCGCGAAAAACGCGTGCAGCATCATCAAGAGCTGGTAGAGCGGCGTTGATTAGAGAATTGAGAGACGTGTCAAACGAAGAGAGTGATGTCAGCAGCGCTGTTGACGTGTGATGAAGGGAGAGAAAGGTTGGATATGACGTGTGGGTTAATGCAGTGAGTGAGGAAGTCAATGTATGAGATTGCGTCGTGAATGCGGTCGGTGTCGACAATAAGTCTGAGAGCGCATTGGTGGGTAATTCGGCGAGAAAATCAAGATTAGATGGGCTCGATGCGAGAGACGAGCCAGAGAGAACATCCGGAAGGCTCGACAGCTCGCCGAACGTTGGGGCCGCCGTAGTCATCGTCAACTGCTACTCACTTACATAGTTCATCACTATCACAAAACCCACAAAAATGAAGAGCGCACCTTGCAGGGGTCGAAGACTCGAAGCAGCTCGAAGCTGTGTGTATCAAGCGCAATAACCGCTTTGCCAAGCAAACTGGGTTTATCTTCGCCGTTTATCACCGACCTTGAAAAGAGGAACGACTACGGAGCCCCAAGCTATAATTACTGCAATGGTTGGGTCTCGCTCCCCTCGTCGTGTTGCAATAGAGTAATAATTCTGTCATATTACTGATATATATAGGCCATGATACGTATTCCAACAGCTACAATATTTGGTTATGAACTAAGATGTGTGATTAGAAGGTGGTAATGCAAAAGCCGACGTAGAATGTGGGGTGCTGTTACAGTATCGACAAATACATTGGTACTCGTAGGTAATGGGACTCAATGTTCAAATTTCATGATGCAATCGTGATTATCAGATTATGCCATAAGAACGGAGCGGACAGGAGGGCGCATACTGTCGAGAGTCTGGGTGCGCGGGTATGTCGGCGGCACAACTGGATCCCCGCGCTATTCGGTTGATTAATATCGGTTTACAGCAGGAAAGAAGGCTGTACACTCACTACCAACAAGCGCATTCTTCGCACGTCCCGTGTTAGACGGAGCTCAACGCCGCGGTATGCACACGCCATCTGGAGCGGAGCGAGCTGCGGATGGCGGTGACCCTCGCGCCACAGGTTGACTGTGACGGCTTGCAGGTCATCTCGCGTCTTGACGAGATCGATGATAGGGTTGAGAAGAGTGTCCAGGTCCAGTCCGAATGCTAGGTGTTGTATAGTCTCTGGCATTTGACGGCAAATGACAGGAGAAGACCATGAGCTCTCGGTGCGAAGCTCACGAAGAGAGCGGCAGCGCATCGCAGCGTGTGCATGTTCATGCATGGCAAAAGATGGGATGGCAAGCGAGTGCAATGTTTCGCCGTGCTTCTCGACGAGGAAGTCTAAAAGTTCTGGACTCGGTTGACGTTCCAAGTCAATGACTCGTAAACTCTTCTCTTCCGCGGAGCGATGCAAGAGCCAGCCAAGAAATTCCTTGGCAGGTTCTCTTTGGCAGTTCAAGCGCAGTTCTTCCAGAGCGCAAGGGGATGGTGGATACGTCACGCCAGGAGATAGAACGGGAGATGTTCCAGTGATGGAGAGTGATTTCAAAGAAGGCCAAACTTCGAGAAGTTGAAGGATTGATTGATTGTTCTCCGACCAGTTACTGAAGTTCAGAGCCGTGATGCGCGGGCCAGAACTGAGTAATGCCAAAGAATGCTCGTCAAAAGACGGAGCGGGACGCCGCATGCGTTCCTGGGCGGGACTTCCAACGACATCTTTACCAGGCGCCACGCACCCGTACTGAGCAAGGTCTAACTCGTACAAATTGGGGCAATTAGCCACTGCAACAGCGAGCGACGATTGCTTGAGGCAACCAGGCTGGTTATAATCAAGGACCGCACGCATTTGAATAACGGCGTCACCGAGTAATCGCCCGCGCGGGGAACTCCGGTTGACAGCGTGAGTAAATGAAGCAAACGCTGAATGCGAACGGAGGCGAACTCGTCGAAACAAGAGTTTTTGAGCATGTAGCGACCATGCATTGCACACAAGTGTGCACTTGGTTAAGAGGTCGATGTCAGGGTCACCTCTGTCGTCGAAGTACGCGGCCTCCAAGATGGTCAGCACGATTTCGATAGGGATGCCGCTGGCGGGCACGTGCGGTGTTCGAATCATGTCGAAAACTTCACTGCGAGGAGAAGGACTCGACGTGAATTTAAGTGATATTTCGTGTTCCACGACCTGCAAATGTGTCAACGCGCGCCCCGACGGTGACCTACCGTCAAACTACTCACCATTGGAGGCCCAGAATATGGTAAGTACCCGCAAAAAGTCATGATGGGATCGCTGATTAAGAGATGTGATGTGTGGAACAAGATCAGTCCTGATCAGCGCAGCACTTGTTCCGCTCTGGCAGAGGCTGAAAATTGGATTCAACGCATGGTGCAGACTCATATTTATATGAAGACGGTGAAATGAAACGACCACAGCTTATACCAAGCTGACACTGCCGCCGGGGCACAATGACGAGAGACGCTTTCCGAACCCTCGTGATGGTGGTAAGTAGATGGGCTATTACCTCCGTCTACACGGTTCACACCTTCCATTTTTAGACCTCAATGAATCGAAACGTTAACGAAGCTTATACGTTTACTGAAACGAAACCCTACAAAGAGGCCACAAATTCTCCGATGGTCTGTACAAATCATCGATTGGGAAGTCTTCCTTCAATTACGAGGGATATGCAGTTTCCTATGCCTTCAGACAACTCAGATTTATCGATATAATTCCAGTGCCATTGTATTAGTACATCCCACGACGCACGGTGTCCGTCACCATGACTCATTTTCTCTCATTTTATTGTCCTCCCGTTCTGTCATGAACCTTCTTCCACAACTAGGGGCAACCCACCCTCGGTTGTTGCCGCGCGGACAGCCCTCAAGCTCAATCTGTTTTGTGCCACTAGCCAATCATAACCGATAGACTAAATCTCCCACAACCCCGCTCGATGCCCGTGATGACCGCGTACCAATTAATCGCAAACGGTACATTGCTTCGTCAAGTCGGACGCGAAACGATGTTCTACTCAAAAGCTTCTGAATTCTGCTTCAGCGAGTCGGAGGCGAAACGGTATTTGCTCAGAAAATTTTGGACTTCCCCCTGATTTACCAAGGCACACGCGAGTTTACACAGGTTTACACGCGACCTTGATATTCTCACAAGTAATAAACTGTAATGAACGCTCATGAAGGGCCGCGGTTGTATCCGCTCGTTGGAGCTAGTTGGGGAATGTTCATTGGTAGCTTATCGGCAATTACGTTCTTGCCTGGCTGAGATCGTGATTTCAGCAAGAGACCGCGCCTTGATGAGGTCATCTCACTTGATCAGAACGGAGAGACGGAACGGGGGAGGACTGCGTGCCACATGCAACAGCCTTCAAGGAGATCACTGATAGCAACTGATCTCGGTGAGGTTTCCACCGGTTGGTCCAGTGTGCACCAGCTGCTGTAACGTTGTTGACGTCAGCGACCAGGGGACGTGCACTGAGTCTGGGGCATATCGTCGCTTGTTCTTGACACCTTGAGATATAATAACATGGCCGTGACCTTCCATTACTGAGTATGAAACCTTGCTATTGTATCGGATCGAGCAGGACCGATAAACAAAAGGCCTTGAAGTTGAACTATGATAGAACTCTACAGCTTGACAGTCGATCCGCGGAGCTCCCCTAAGCATGATATGCGCCGTCTGCGGAGAAATGATCACGCGAGACTTGCACGAGACCATTCATTCAAAGACCTTCTCGTACTTGGTGCCGAATCTTTTGTTTTCAAGCGAGTAATAAGAGTCAACTTAGCAGATCAGGTGGTATGTGATCGAGCCGACAGCTGCGGGAAAGTTTGATCTCGGAAGGGACAAGTCTCAAAATATTTGTTATGTCGTACTTAGGTCAATTGAAGTTCGCTCGCCTGTGAAGATGCATTCGAGAGCGAGCTATGATCCGCACCAATTGATCAAGGAGGCTGCCGGGCCGCGAGCCACAATGGGCCAAACAATGACAAACATAGCTGTGGGGATTCAGATTGCCGAGCTTTGCAGAGGACGTCGTCAAACATGTCCAAGTCGTCGCTATCCTCCGTTGTTTCAAACCTCGTTCGGGCGTCCATGGGGACAACCGTCTCTTCATCCGTAACTGACGATGACCTCGACAGACATGTTGCAGAGCTCATCTTGAGGGAAGCCAAACAGAAGGCCGAAAGCTACGGCGAAGTTGGAATTAGGGCATATCTTCCAACTGCGTGAGTCTACCATCTAAAAAAAATCAAACCATCAACTTACCAAATGTTTGTTTAGGCCTGACCCAAATGCACCTCGCCCGAACAAGCGTTTCCTCAGTTCGATCATCAAGAGCACAGATGATCACAACAAGACTATACTTCGTGCACAGGCGCTTGCTGCACAGGAAATCAAGAGGGAGAAAGATGAGCAGGAGCGCAGAGATAGGAAGGCTCGCGCAGAAGAGGCTGTTGCTGCCGAGCGCATGAGGAGACGGAGGCCCGACCATGATGAACATAGTTGGGATGGTCGAAGGGAACGTGACCGACGGAGAGATAGAGACCGGAACAGGGGGAAAGAAAAGAGTTCTGGGAGACGTCACAACCATGATAACGATAATGACAGTTACCACAGAAACAGGTCCAGCACAAGGAGACATCAATCACGTTCAGCATCAAAGGAACGGGATAGTGACGCGAAGCACAGGAAAAGCAGTCGGCGATCACCATCTCCACAGAGAGCTAGTTCATCTGATAACCGTCATCAGAGAAGACATAGACGATACGATGACGACAATTCCAGGAAGAAAAGACGCCATACGAGCCATTCTACTTCTCTACGTCGCACCGAGTCACCAGCACAGCCTGTCCCAGAGAATACAGTCTCCAGGAAAAGGACGCGATCAGCATCTCCATCTGATGATGATGATAGGACAATCATTAAGCAGGCGCGGCACTTGAGCCGCCGTTCCACTCGGTCTCCTTCCCGGTCATCCCAAACATCCCCAGACGATGAAGCTGTAGACTTTGCAGAGGAAATTCGGCCTTCTTTCAAGGGCAAAACAAAGGCTCTCGATGAATTTCCTAAACCGCCCCCTCGTACTCGCTCACCTTCTCCACCACGCCGACCCCAACACGCAATTGCTTCGTCAGGTTCATACCACGTCGTTCGAGCACCGTCTTCGTCCCCCCCTCCTTTACCGCCCGCGCAGCTTCCCTCAAAGATGGACAAATACTTTCAAGACTCTTATGACCCCAGGCTCGACGTTGCAACACTACCCGTCCCCAACGTACCTGCCACTGGCTTGGTCAATGATGCAGAGTACGAGGGTTGGGATGCCATGCTTGAACTCATCCGGCAACGACGAGAAGATAAGGCTGAAAAGAAACGTCTTGAACGTCATGGAATATCAAAAGACAAGACTGACAAGAAAGGTACAGATAGTGGGGTTGCTGATCGTTGGGCTAGTGGAGGGGATAACATCATGGACATTGAGTACAAGAAGAGGGGGACTGTTCGGGAGTGGGACTTGGGGAAGGAGGGTTTTTAAGAGCTGCTTGTCAGCAATACTAATTTGCATCTATCATACAGGATACCATCATCACATAACGCTCTTGCTTTCATGTACAATATGTTTTCGTAGTAGGAATCTCACTATCCAATCCAACTCAGTGATCAATAGCGTGGCGCACAACCATGATCTCCTCAGCCGACAATTGTTCGATGTTTGCAGAGAAGCCGTTGACATTGTGCGATGCGCATTCTTTGAAGAATGACACCAGATGCGCCTGAAAGACCTGTTAGGCACAAAGAAGTCGCCGTTGAACCAGGGTCACATACCTGCATATCAATCTGAGAGATGGCATCGTTTCTAAGGTCTTCGTCATCCATCTCCTCGAGAATGTCGTCATTATCAAAGTTGACGCCGCGGGGACCCAGCATCTCAGAGAGGAAGGCAAATTCCTCTTGCTTGAAACCCTGGTTCTGTTGCTCTTCTTCTGTCCATTCTTCATCCTGTGGATCATCTAGTGCACGTAGATAGGAGCCCGTAAACGGTACGTACGCCATCGTCCGAGTCCACATCAAACTCGGCTTTGGGGATCGTTGCAGAATCGCCTCCAGCTCTGAGATCATGCACGAGTAGTTTAAGTGCCTTCACAGGGAAAGGCACTGATGTGAATTGATGTGGTGCTGCGCCACCAAAAGTCAGTATCAAACCCAGTAAAGAGAACGATAGATAGACAAATGATGCATACTCGTCTTCGTTCGCGACCGGGTCATGATCACTGTCCCGGAAGCACAGGTAGAAACCGTTGAATATCCAGAAGTGAGCGATGCTTTACGCAGAAGGCAGACTCACCATTCTTCGTCTCCGGCTTCAAGATGATATCACCCTTGACCATCAATGATTGAAGGCTTGGGCGACCAGAGGCATACAATTTCGTGAGTGCCAGTGTACTAACACGCGATTGCCAGAAGCCCTGGAACGTTTCTGCGTTCTCGCACCACGTCTGGATGAGGATATCGAGAGCATTTCTGCCATTCGTCGTAGTTGATTCCAGCAAGTACAATACGGTGTCCTGCTGGTTATATGTGAGGAACGCAAATGGAACGACGAGACTCTGGATGAAAGTGGCCGTCTTGGCCGATAACATTCGCGATACCATTGCTTGAAGAAGCTCAGGAAGTACTGGGAGAACAGCTTCGCCTGCACGGCGCAGTAGGTGGATGATGAGATCACCAATGACCAAGCCACCGGATTCATCGTCGTTTTGCAGGAGCCTCGCGATAACCTTCAGAATGTGATCGAGACCGGATTGGCCAGATGGGTCCTGCCATTCTAGGATCTGCCTGCAATCTTTGCGGACAATTAACGCAAGACACGCCATGCCGTTTTGTAGAACGTCACGATCCTCAGCTTCGCCGAGGCAGCTGAACAAGCTGGGGGCTAAGAGAGCGAAGAAGCCGTCTCCAAGGCCACCTTCAGGTGCACCGCGAACAAGGCTTGAGATCAAGTCAATGGCAGACCCTGCTATCCAGGCTTCTTGAGGTTTGGAACCTGCGATGGCAGTACAAAGAGTGGGAAGCGCCTGTTTGACAACAGTTTCGTACACTCCTGTGCCAGTCGAGGAGGCCAGCGAGGTGAATATTTCGGTGAAAATTGACAGGAAAATGGGATCTATGATCACTGTTTAGCTTGTAGAAGGGTGGAGGGGATGCACGATTTACCTTTGTTATTCTTCGCCCAGACCTCCAGGACGGCCAACACGAGAGAGTTGGACAGGTCGGTGGTGAGCCATTGACCCCTGTTGACATCAAGAACAACCGACATCGTCTCGAGAACCAAGGATAACGTGTCCTCAGTCGTTACCAACAGGAATGGCCCCAGGTCCTGTGCAATCCGCGATGCGAAGGGCGTAATGGCCGAGTCCTCCGCGCCTTCACAAAAGCTGCTACAGTGTTAGAAGGGCACGTCACCCGAAATACATAACGTACTTGTGAATAGCTTTAACAGCAGATATTTTCACGGGAATCCCAGCAGAACTCGATTCGATGACATGCATAGCGGCTTCCAGATACTGTCCAGCCATCTGTAGCGGCAATAGCCTGGCAAACTGGCTCGCGAATACGAAACCTCTGCCTTGCAAGAATGGAAAGTCTAGAGAAATATCAATAAAGTAAACCATACGTGAAGATGCTTGATGCATACCGGATTGGTTTAAGATAGACGGAACGACGTTGGCAAGCAAATCCTCGACATCAATAGGTTTTGCTCGACCAGAATCTTGTTCATTTTCAATGCACTCGAGGACATCTTCGGATTGAGACCCAATTGCAGCCAAGGATGCTTCAAGGGGTTTCCACCTACACTCAACCACTTCATGAATGCACTGAACGGAATCGATGTTCAGGAACTTACCAAGCAGTTGACCCATTTTCTCGTGCTCTCTGTGACGTTCCAATGACCTGATGAATCGTAGTCTGGAAGGTAGCACAAATTTGCGCTGGAGAACGGTTGAGAATAGTCTGTGGAGAACATGAGTCTCGTTCTGGAATGCGTCTAGCCCAGCACGCACATAAAGCAGCTCGAAGCCAGCGACTCGGACGCCATATGCCTGTGTGTCATCTTCTTCATGTGCCACGAAAGCATTGGCATTTGTTGCCCACGTCTCTTCCTGCGGATCAATCAATAAACATCTAAAAGCAAAGACGTGAATGGGACGAACATCATCCGCAGTCATCTGTGAATAGTTGAAGATCGCGGAGACCACACTGTTCAGGTTCTCCGCCTGAAGCCACTCCTTTGCTTTCCCTCCTCTGACAACATTCGAAACAAAGTCAAACAAAGGGCAGATGAGGTGTGGTATTTCTACTGTCTCCTCCTCTGATGACCCGGGGGCGCTTCCAGATCCCGAAATGTAGAATGTGTCATATGTTTCGGACATCACCTGAAGGTGACGCAAGGATGCATCTAGATAACCGCGAACGTAAGAAGTCATTGCACGAGGGAATGACGTGTGAATGACGTCCAGTGTCTGAAATTGCATGTATCAGGAAGCGTCGGATGGATAGTCAATCAAATACCTTGAAGATCTGGATTCTGACAGCTAATCCATCCCAATTATCCTGATTGGATACATCCTTCAAGGGGTCAAGGTTAAGAAGAACTTTGAATGCTTCCAACCAGACTGGCAGGATGGTTGCAATGGCTTCCTTCACCGCTTGAGGATGTTGATCTTTGACCATGTAAAGTGCTGTCACGCATTGACGAAACACGGACACAGTTCGTGCGCGAGTCAGAGGTGTATGTTGCTAATCTCAAGTATTAAGTCGCAAATTTAACTTGAGACAGAAGCTGGACCGTACCTCCGTTGATCCAAGGATGGTGAGCAAGACAGGAAGAAGCTGTCGCAATACAGGTAATATTTGATCTTCGGTAAGGTCCGATTTTATAAATTCGGTGAACACCTGCATCGCGCCATGCACAGCGTCAGAAGAGCTTGAAGAAATCAATGCAATAAGGGAGTTGAGTAGTTCAGGGTATTCATCCGGCCAATCACAGTTTCCGATATATGACATTGTATGAGCCTTCACATAATCATTGAGACCTAAGTATGCCAATGCGCTCAAGTTGGGACTCACGCATAAAGACCGGATTTTCCGGTTCGAGTCTGATAAGCCTTGAAGGACAGCATGGCGTATTCGGGATTTGACCTGTGGAAGATTGTTATGATGGACTCGGATAACGTCGAAGGGTATACCTCTACTGAAGGTGCGTTGCCCTTGAACGATTCAAAGTACGGAGACCATCGTTCCTTGACGTATTTTCTGAGGATAATGCTTGCTGAGTGCTAGGTAACATCCTGAGATAAAGAGGCGAATATTGCAGCAAGATGAGAAAGAACTTATCTGCCGGAGCGGGATATCCACGTCCTGAGCTAAAATAAGCTGGGCGAGAGCTAGACCTGCCTCTGATAGACGCGTGATAAACATCAGATTTGCAGTCAATGGTCGCGATTATGAAAACCAGCCTTGATGGAGCAGAACCTCGGAAAGCTTGAGTTCAGCAGCGATCCTAGTATTTGCATCTGCGCTTAGAGTATCTGCCAATATCTGAGAGACATTCGCCGCTGCCATCGTCAGTGATGATGATGTACTCCGAAGAACAAAGCAGAATGATAATATGTTAGGGTGCACTTCACGTGCAGACGCGACGCGTTTGAAGAGCGGAAATTGCCGTTTATTAGAAAACTCAGTGAATTCGGGCCAAGACGATGGAAATTGGGGTCCGACCGAATCCTACCGTCTCTTGTTTCTTGTTTCTTTCCACCGTCATCACAGTAACTTTTCTGTTATATTCCTTGTTTTTGATTGACAGCATACTAGTAATTCGTTGACAATGCGGCCACGAAGCTCGGTTGCACAAGCGCCCGTCGATAACGGCAAGAAGCCCCGCCGACCCCCAAAAAAGCGTGCTCGCGGGTCTGACGTCGACGGAAATCGGCAAAATGTCGACGCCGTCAAATCCAGTGCAAAGAAAGCTAAATGGCAGCCCAGGCCGGGAAAACTGGCCGCCCTGATGAATTTACCTCTAGACGTCTTATTCGAGGTTTGCCCCTTTTGCCATGGTCGCTATGCGTCTAGTGTCTAAAAATGCTTCAGGTCTTTGGCCACTTGAATCCTTTGGATATACTTCGCCTAGCTCGCACCACGAAAGAATTCAGACGCGTGCTCATGCATCGGTCTTCAATGTCCGTATGGAAGAATGCTAGAGAAAACGTGCCAAACATGCCAGATTGTCCCCCTTTCTGGACAGAACCCCACTATGCGAACCTTGCTTTTGATCCCCATTGTCATGTATGCTTCCAATTTTAATCACAATATGCTTTATTCTTACATTTCGGAAAGGAATGCGGTGCCCCTGGTGTGCGCAACGTCGACTGGCGCATCGGTAGGCGCATCTGCGCAAAGTGCTTTAAGACTTGGTACGTATATTGATTTGAACCCACAACTTTGCTCATCTCAGGTAATCAGCATGGTAGATGCCTACCCTGGTGAATCTGTAATCAGCGGTCTTGTCCCAAGTAAATATGGCAGTCTGTATCATTTATCCGTCATCTAACGAATAATGCTGAGTTCATATCTACAGAACGAGGTCGCCTTCTATTCTATCGCAAGGATGTCGAAGAGGTCCAGAAGAATTTGCATGTACTTGCAGATTCTTCAGATGAGCTTCAAGCCTATCGCGAAGAGCGGAAGGCATTTGTCAAGGAGATGGAAACAGTGAGTAATCTTTTTCCCTACGGTATCAACGCCGCAAACATCTCTATCCAGCAAGCGAAAACATTAGAAGCATGGGCGACATCTCAAGCTAAAGACCGATCCGATCAGCTAGAAGATGCTAGGCGGGACAGGAAAACTGCGTAAGATACCAAGTTCGCAATTGCCCTAACGCTTGATCTGACACTTCCTAGGATCATCGAAAGGCTTACTGAAATTGGTTGGGGTGATGAAATCGAACATATTCCATACACGGACGACTTGAGCCACCACAAGTTGGTCAAGCAACCCACCCGCTTAACGGATCGCAGTTGGTTCTTTCCTTTGATGATTCCGACCTAAATTCTTACCTATTGTTCAGTCTGGAATAACATCAAGAATGACATGGTCAAGTACATGGAGGAGATGAGAACACGACGTCTTGAGCGCGAGCGTAAAGCCCTGCTTATCGCCCGAAAGCGCACTGCCATTGGCGTTCTGCGTAGCTATAAGATCGCTCACCTCCCTCTCACCAATGCTATGCCAGAGCCAGTGGACTTCTGCTCCTTTCCTGAAGTCATCGAAATTGTTGAATTGCCCACGGAGACAGAGGTTACGGAAGCGTCCTTTGCGGACGTTGCTTCCCGCATGGATGACTTGGTACACTCCTGGCGCACTCGCATCCACTCCCAGCTCAGAGCTAGAGTCAAAGATAATCTACTCTTTAGTGGAAAGCGGCGTACGTGGGCGGAGCGAGTGACGCCGGATCCATTATACGAAGAGTACGTGGAAAGCCTTGGTGTCACCATGGACGTCAAAGGCAAGAAAAAGGAGGTATCACCCCCAGTGCCTGACGACGCCGAGATCGATCAGATGATCCCGTTGGCGAAAACTGTATTTCGCTGCAAAACATGCACTCCATCCATTGGACTCCCTGGCGATTTGTCCGATAGTGATTATGACGATTTCCTTGATATTCTCGGTGGACGTCGGTCCAGATCCATCCCCCTCTTCTATCCCAAAGTCATGGGACATTGTTGCCTGACGAGATCGAGGACGCTGCCTTGGGACTATTTTGCCACAGACGACCCCAACTTCCGAATTGATTTTCCAATGAGCACCCGCACAAAGTGGAACACCCACCTTCTGCAGGTGGATGAAGAGGCAAGCAAGGCTGCTCGTACCGTTGTGGAGGCATGCGGTGAAGACCCGCTCATCACCACTGCGACCAAAATGGACGAGTTAGATCCCCGCTTGGCGTGCCTGGATTGCATGAAGTGGTCCAAGCACGAGATGAATCAAGGCGATGTACCCGTATTCACTTGGCGTTCAGCGGTTCGTGCTTTAACGTCCGACGTTGTTGTTTCGCGGTTTCTAACTGGTTTGTTAGGTTCAGCATAGAATGCGAGAGCATCGCCCTGAACGTCAGCCAGCTAAATGGAAGAAACTCGAGGGGGAATTACTTGAGGAGTCCAACCGAAATGCTCGCGAGATGCACGAATTTATACACATCTTCGATTTTCAACCTTTCCCGGATATCACTCAGCCTGCAAGCATCATCTGGTTATGCGCCCACTGCATGGACTTGCCACAGGAGAGGGAGTGCTATGAACTAGGGAAATTGAAGAGTCATCTTTCTACAAGGCACGCTCTACTCCACTTCTTATCGCATGAAAGGCATTATTGCTTACGCATTCGTGATATTAGCCACAGTATTGAAGAGCCTGTGGAAGATCAAGATTATTACAAGGATTACGAGGCGCCGCAGGGTCGCAGACCAGACTTCAAACCGTCTGATTCCACAGTTACTTTGCAAATGGAGAGACCGCCCCATGTTCCTCTACCTGGGCACAGTTTCTTTGGCTTTGATGGGGACGATGATGAGGATGATGATGATGAGGATTATGGGGACTACGACGATGAAGATGACATTTATTTTGGTAACTCTTTCTTCCCTTTCTTCTGATCAGAAAAATAGCATTCGCCCGTTTATTATTGCTCCTGCAAATACCTACTTAGCCCGAGTCTTAATGCTCTGGACACATTTCTTGATGCAACGAATCTTGACACATTCTACATACATACACCCTCTTGTCTAGTGTTCATATGATGAACGAGTTCAATGACAAATTCAGACGAGCGAATCGCTCTCCATATATTAGGGTGAGATAATCTTGTAGGTGATTAAACTACCAGCTCTCCTTCGACGCTCGCAGCATCGAGCCCAAGTCGAGGAAGGATGACCTCATATCGGTCACGGTCAAGTCTTTTCAAATACTTGAGTATCTTGGCCCGCTCGTGGACAAGCTGACGAAGGCCCCTGCGGTTATCTATGTCCTTGCGGAAAGCCAAAAGGTGCTTCCATAGCCCACGTATTTGGATCGTCAGCAAGGCAGCTATATCCAGAAGGCTTCAGCATGAAGTTGGAGTTAGAAATTCAGCGGTAGGCACCTTGTACCTCTGGGCGGCCAGTGTCAAATGGATTGCCCGGCGGAGAAAACAGTTTGATGCAACGACGGCGGTTCTCGAATGCGAGACCTTTCGCGTTTGCATTTCGCAAATCAACAACCTTTGCGAACATGTTCGCTTTGGCTTTTTCGTTCTCCGTCGCCTCCTGCATTTCGCTAACCACGTTCTCGCTGAACTTGGTCACGCCCTTCTGAGCGGACAGCGGAGGCAACACTTTGAAAAGCAGTTCCTTGGACCTCTCAGTAATGCCAAAGCTTAGATGTGGCGGAAGCTCGATGTCGCCTTCGGGACTGTGAATGATCTCGGGGACAGAATCCGAGTATAGCGCGTCTTGCGTAATGATGACTTTTGCGAGGGCACAGCTCTGCCATTTGTGATCCTGACCTGGACGATGACCGAGAACAGCGTATTCGCGCTGCGCGTCGAATGCGAGCTTGTGATTATGCGTGCCTGCACTTTGGAGATCTTCTCATGTCGAGCTTGTTTGCTCGACAAGCGGGCATTGAGAACTGCTGAAGTATGAAGTGATGAACGGCTGGACGACGCGACGGACTGTGATACTGTACTCTATCAGAAATAGTCAGAACTTATCATGGGACTGAACACACCGTTGGTTAAGCAGGATTTGAACATAGCAAACCCAACGCGCCCCGTCCAAAAACTTAAAGTTGGCAAGGAAGAATGATGAGTCGTGGGAAAAGTTGTGTACATTTCTTGAGGATTTGAAGATCAAGTCTTCGAACGTCACGGCGGTATAGAACACGATGGCGCCCATAAAAAAGACCAAGGCTTCACCCAAGGTCCGCTCTTCTGGATCCAAGGAACCATCACTCAAAAAAGTGAAAGGCGAGAACTTTTACCGTAATGCGAAACAAGTTGCCCGTCTCAAGATGCTGTCTGGGGGGAAGGCCATCCGGGACAAGGATGGCAAGATAATTCAGGCTGCTGCTTTTCAGAAGGGAGAAGACGAGACAAAACCCGGCCGAGTCCAACCCGATCGTAGATGGTTTGGTGAGTTGTGTCGGGATATGTGTACGCCATTTACTCATTAAATTATAGGCAATACACGAGTGATCTCACAGACAGCCCTTGACCACTTCAGAACAAGTCTTTCGACAAAGAAGGATGATCCCATACTCAGTGCTACTCCGTCGGAATAAATTACCCATGGCACTCTTGGATGATGCGTCTAATCCTAACACTCGAAAGGTAGGTTCTAGCAAATTTCCATTGTTTTGTGTGCTGATATTATGTAGCGATCCCATATCGTGGAAACGGAACCTTTCAGTGAAACTTTTGGACCCAAGGCTCAGCGCAAGAAGGCCAGAATTGACGTTGGCACTTTCGAGGAACTGAGTAAACTAGGTGCAGCTGCGGCAGAAGACGCAGAACAAGTGGCCAATGCTCTAGAATTAGGTGCTTCATTGCAGGGTAATCTCTCCAATCAATCATGTTCTGACTTTTTGGTAGCGCAATCTTTCGAAGCCCCCGAACCACAAACCCACGCAGACTATATTGAACCCATTTTCGCCAAAGGAACGTCAAGGCGCATCTATGGGGAGCTGTACAAGGTAATAGACTCTTCGGATGTTATCCTGCACATCCTTGATGCTCGAGACCCCCTTGGCACCATGTGTGAGTCTGTGCTCGAGTACATGAAAAAAGAGAAAGCACACAAACAAGTTGTTCTTGTCATCAACAAGTGTGACTTGGTACCCAATTGGGTTACCGTAAGCTTTTAGTGACTTTCGTGTACTAATCCCCCCGCTGAATATGTCACAGGCAAGGTATATTCAACATCTAACACCTCGATACCCTACGATCGCCTTTCACGCATCACCGAATCACTCGTTCGGCAAGGGCTCTTTGATCCAGCTCCTTCGTCAATTCTCCCAACTTCATTCAGACAAGAAGCAAATTTCCGTTGGATTTGTCGGATACCCAAACGTAGGCAAGAGCAGTGTTATCAATACCCTGAAGAGTGGTAAGGTTTGCCGTGTTGCGCCTGTACCAGGGGAAACCAAGGTATGCGCCCAGACATTGTTAAACTGCATGACTTCAAATGTTTTGACCTTGTGAACTCAGGTTTGGCAGTATATCACATTGACTCGGCGGATATATCTCATCGACTGCCCGGGTGTAGTCCCCACATCCGCAAATGATTCCCAGACGTCTACTGTCCTCAAAGGTGTTCTACGTGTGGAAGCCCTTCCCGTGCCATCTGAGCACATCCCCGCTCTCATGTCACGCGTAAAGCCATTGTACCTCTCACGAACGTATGGCGTTGCTCTTCCCGACCCCGACGATTCCTCTCGCTCGTGGGATCCAGAACAGTTCTTGGACACTCTTGCGCGGATGAAGGGACGACTATTAAAAGGCGGAGAGCCAGATGTAGATGGTGTCGCTAAAATCATACTGAGCGACTGGGTAAGGGGACGAATACCATTTTTCGTGCCTCCCCCTGAGCGGTCAGAGGAGCTCAACAAAACCGAAGCTAAATTGAAGGCGAGAAGCAAGGGCAAAGAGAAGGCTGTCGACGGCGGTACTGAGGTTTTGGCGGTCAAGCAGAATTTGAAGACCATTACACAGAAAAATACGTTCCTTGCCGAGGACGTGCGACCATTGGACGAAGATGACGGCGAGGACGAAGAAATTTCCAATCCCCCAGGAGATAATGCATTAGACGAGGATGATGAAGGTAGCGAACTCGGTAGCGGCGAAGACAACGGAGATGAGGTCGAAGAATTGTCTTGGAACGATGTCTTCAACGATAAGACGGAGCCGGCGAGCGAAGCTATTGAAGACGGATTGTCTTCGGCCGAGCAAGGTATGGCCTCATTTTGACTGCACTTTCTGTGGGCTGATCACGTCTCCAGGTGACGCATCCGATGTAGAGGTCACTGCCCCGACAAAGAAGCCGCGCATGAAGACGAACAAGGCATGGCGTTTTTTCATTGCTGTTCGTTTCCTGCGCTAACCAAGTACATAGAAAAAAGCGGAGAATTTCTACACTAACACCAATGTGAAGAACAAAAATCGAAACAAGGCGGCTGTGATGAAGTCTCTTCCTGTGGGCAAGAAGGGTGAAGGACGTAAACGACGCTGATACTTGACTAGTTTCTATGTTGCTGTGCAGAGGAATTGTTTTGATGTCACATCCGTTCACCTATTTTGAGCGATGGATCAGTCGGACTAACTAAAACAAATCTTCCTCCACACTTTCTCCGACTCGCCACACCTATCACCAACGTTCATAGCATTGGCAGGCACGCTTGTGGTCTGAAGAGAACACTAGCTCTAACGTATAAGCCGGATTCGTGAAAATGGCCGAAATCTGGTACGAGGACCGCGTGGGAAAGCACAGAAGCTGATTATCTATAAACCTTCGACTGAGATTCCACCGAACCACCCCATCTTGACTTTTGTCCTCCATGTCTGTTACCAAAGTCCACGCTCGCCAGGTAAGCCAGCCACGTTTTAATTGCAAACTTGAGTCGAATACTTGCAGATCTTCGACTCTCGTGGTAATCCCACCGTTGAGGTCGACCTTTACACAGATAAAGGTACGAGATTAAACGCGATCAAACGGCTTTTCCGCTCTGACACTTATTCTTAGGTCGTTTCCGTGCTGCTGTCCCCTCTGGTGCATCCACCGGTGTCCACGAAGCTGTCGAGCTTCGCGATGGCGACAAAGCCAACTACGTGGGAAAAGGTTTATGCCCCGCTTCATGAATTCTGGTCACGTCCGCTGAACATCACCCAGGTGTTTCCAAGGCCGTCAACAACGTGAACACCGTTCTCGGTCCAGAACTGATCAAGTCTGGCCTTAAGGTCACTCAGCAGAAGGAGATCGACGACCTCCTGATCAAGCTCGATGGCACTCCCAACAAGGGCAAGCTTGGTGCTAACGCCATTCTTGGCGTTTCTATTGCCTGCGTGGAGGCTGGTGCTGCTGAGAAAGGTGTTCCTGTGTACCAGCATCTCGCTGAGCTGGCTGGTATTAGGCCCCCCTATGTTATGCCTTGTCCTGCCTTCAACGTCATCAACGGTGGTTCGCACGCAGGCAACAAGTTGGCATTCCAAGAGTTCATGCTCCTTCCTACCGGTGCTACTTCATTCACCGAAGCGATGAAAATCGGTACCGAGACCTACCACACGCTGAAGAAGGTCATCAGCGCAAAATACGGTATTGATGGTATGTAATTTGTGCACTGTTATCCTGGTGTGGTCTGAATTATGCGCTCCAGCCGTCAACGTTGGTGATGAAGGTGGATTCGCTCCCAATGTCTCAGGAGCTGATGAATCCCTGGAACTCCTCATGGAGGCTATCAGCAAGGCCGGATACGAAGGCAAGATCAAGATTGCCCTTGATGTTGCTTCATCCGAGTTCTACAAGGACGGCAAATATGACCTTGACTTCAAGAACCCCAACTCTGACCCCCAAAAGTGGATCTCAGGCACAGAGCTCGCGGACCTCTACCTCAGCTACGTCAAGAAGTACCCCATCGTCTCTATCGAAGATCCCTTCGACCAGGATGATTGGGAGGCATGGACTCACTTCACCAAGAACAGCTCGGTCCAGATTGTCGGTGATGACTTGACTGTTACTAACCCTCTTCGCATCAAGACGGCCATTGAGAAGAAGGCATGCAATGGTCTTCTCTTGAAGGTTGGTGTTCGTAATCCCTTGGGCTGTCATGTCATTTAACACTGGCACTTTTAGATCAACCAGATTGGTACCATCTCGGAATCCATTCAGGCGTACGTTACTGCTGTAATGAACACATATATTAACCTTGGCTGACGATATTTTAGTGCGCAACTTGCTCAGTCTGACGGCTGGGGAGTCATGGTGTCACACCGCTCTGGTGAAACGGAGAACACCATCATTGCTGACTTGGTCGTTGCCCTTGGAACCGGTCAGATCAAGACAGGTGCACCCGCTCGTAGCGAGCGTGTCGCAAAATACAATGCATTGCTGCGCATTGAGTGAGTTGTTGTTTTTCACGGAAGGAAATCTTTGTTGATTGTTTGTCAGGGGCGAGATCAAAGACGGAGTTTATGCTGGTGACAAGGGTCTTTCCGCTGGTTTGACGGCCCCTGCTCTGCTCAAAAAGTAGATCGAGAGATGTGTGGAGTGACGAGAAGGCTCAACTGTACGATTCATTATTTAGATAATTACAATGCTGACAAGTGTACGTTCACCAATCCAATCATTTTCAAATGCCGTTCTATGCGATTGTGTCGCGATACGTTAAGCTGAAAGCAGCGTAGATGTAGTATTATCGTTTTCGTTTTCAAATAATCGATCAGATTGCATTATGGATTGAGAACAAGAACACTATCCAGTGGCACCCATCTCCGGTACGACGGTACTCCAACAAGCTAGGGCACGCACGTCAAAGGAACATTTCTTCATTTAGACCCGAAAGGGATTGTTTGCCTTCTATTCCGGGGAGAAATGCAAACAGTGACCGGAAGAAAGACTCTTGCCAGTATGATGAATAAAAACCCCGATGGCTCAAGTAAAATCAGCCAAGCTAGTCCCAAAACTCGATTTTGATGAAGTCGGGACGGTATAGGCCTTGTCTCACTATCAGCCTACTGACAGCCCAGATCGGTGAATTTGCGAATGACTATATCGAAGTACAGCGTGACTTCACGGACTGGACAGCATTTGGCGACCGCATGCTAAGTGCACACGTGCGGAGTCGAATGCACGAGCCCAAAATCTACGCAGAAAACCCTTGGACTTCAGATGGATCATTGAACAATTTGGAAGTACTTACTGTCGCAAGATTTCACCGAGAATGCATTCGATCTTCTGGCCGTATCTTGCAGCCTGAGATTGTGTAGGGCATCGAGCACGATGTCCCCCATTTCCTTGGTGACTACCACATTTTCAACGTCGGTATACTTGCCGTAAATGAATAAAGTATTTCTCAATTCACAGCCGATTCGAAGGTGTCCATTTTTTTCAGGAATGGAATCAGGGCTCCGTGGCGCGTGAAATCGCCAAGGGTCAAATACGAACCTCTCGGTGCATTTGATTAAGCTAGTGCTGATAGGAGGGCTACAATCACAGTACCTGTACATGTCAGCCGTTCTTCAAAATCGGGATGTGATAGAAGTCGAACCACAATTAATTTTTTCGAATGCTTCCTGTGACTCGGAACTCGGAGCCTTGAAATCACGGAACGAAGCATCGACTTCAGCTTTCATATCTTCTAAATGAGGATTGATGGTACGAGGCTAGGGTCAGTTGATCATGGTGTCTGGGAGGTATACCGTCTTTGGGGAAGTATTCATGGCCTCCAAAATATAGTTTCTGATTATGAGTGCGAGTGCTTGAGAGGAGAAAGGTTGTTGCTGGCCAAGTCCTGAGCTTGCAGCAGAACTGATATACCTATGACCCGAATCAGGTCGGGCTTACGCTCACGCACACGAATGTACGAAGGCATACGTGCTCAACGGCTTCTCAACGGCAGATGTGATCAGATAGGAGTCCATCATGAGCTGGGGTATGTGACACTCCTGAGAAGCCGGTACATTGCCACCCTGAGTGTATTCAAATATAAGATCGATGGCGCGCATGAGCGAATGCAAACTTGCCACTGGTCAATGGTGTGTATGCCTGTGGCGTATACATGGTGAGTACAAGCTCACTGTTTGGTTACAGGTAACCAGGCGAGGGAACCGTGATATAGAGCCGCCAGTGACTGCTCCAAATATAATTCCGAAGCGTGTCCATTATGAAGCCTTCGCATATCCCTTCCTCCAAGTGATAGAAGACAAATACACGGACATCGCAGATTACAGGCATGTTCTCAAAACGAACACCATAATAGCCAGGTGCATCAAAGGCATGTTTGCACTCCAAGGAAGCGCATTTGGATGCGGACGGTGAGATGAAGCAAGCCGAAACTCTACCAAGAAGACATGGTAATCTTGTTCAGCATCGATCACAATGTCACAATCAGGCGAAGAGGGTAAAACCATAAGATTCTGCAGAAGATCGATTATACAAAAGCCCAGCCGGTATTGAGAATACAGTTACAGGTCATCCATCAAATTTCAAAGACTTTCGAGTTTCGGGCCGATTTATCACGTGACACATCCATAATCGGAGTTTCCTGTTTCGCGCTATCTTCGTGCAGTGCTGACGACATTCGCCAGCTGTAGTAAAGCTGTGAGCTAAAACCCAGCTCCTTATCATCCGTTTCAAACTAGGACTTGGCCGTGGTGCTGATATCTCCTGACCCTCAAAGGCAATGCTTCCGCTGCCGCTGCCGCCGCCGCCGCCACCCTGGGACATCGCTTCCACTGCCTATCTATATAAGTGAGGCACTGTCCTTTAAGCTTCAACCCTTCATGTCTACCACATCCTCCGAGAAATCCCCCCAGCAGTCGCATGAGATAGTGGACAATCGTCTCACTGAAGTCTGTGCAAAGGATCAGCGTGCCTACGAGCGCGCTAGGCACCAGACAAAGGAAGCGGCGGGAGCATGCACAGGTGAAGGAGCGCAAAGAGAGGGCGGCGGGGGGAGTACGAGCACCAGCGCTCAAGGAAGGGCACGTAAGCCGGGCTGTCAAGAGGGCCAGCATGGAGTTCTGGGATGGCGACGAGCCTGACTCTCGTACTCTCACTGGATTCGGGCGCCCCTGTCAATGTCGCACCAGTGCCGAGGAACAAGTCTGGTTTCTCCAAGATGGCGCTTGCAGGACTTCGTGACGTTCAAGACCAAGAAACTATCCAAGGCGCAGGGTATGGCGATGCAAGGTCTTATTCGTTAAAATGCTGACTCGAAGGATGTCCGTAGATGTTGACTTTGAGGTCCTCCCGCCTGTCCGTTCGGTCATCGCTCTTGATGATTTTGGACACGAGATTGAGATCAACGAGCCTTGGGAATTCATTTCTCTTGCCCCCGAATCGCCCGCTTGGAAGGGCCTATCGTACGCTCAGGCCGCTGCTTTGACGCTTTAGATCATGCTATTGCATTTGACATTTGATTAGTGTCATACCACATAATACCACACCCATTACGACTTAGTTCCTCAATTCATTAACATTACGGACTCACATTACATCTTTGAGCTCCGCGTCGTATCGTCTTGCTCCTCGTTATAATTCTCCTTCCTGAACTGTACAGTTTATTTGGACATTGAGGATCAATATATTGATTGGTCTTGGATACAAATACTTATAATGCCTGGAATAATCTCAGGCATCAAGGCGCTAATGGCCGTATTCAGTACACACATGTAACACCACCGAGGTGCATAGAAATATGTCAGCCCGACGAGGAGTGCGGAGTGGATCCAGAAGGAGGAGGCGGTGGCGGCGAAGACATAGGTAAGAAGGTAGCAGGGGATGATTCAGGTTCGAGTGCAGACCAGAGTCTACGGTTACGCGCACGACCCTGTGGTCAGCGGTTGTGGTACGGAAATGTTGTCTCCTAGAAGACGACAATTTGTGTGGAGTGACGCTCGGCGCGTAGATTATGCTCTCGCAGGAAAGTGTAGAGCCAGAGTTGGGCTTTGTCGAAGTTTACAAAAAAAAAAAGCGGAAACTCGTGCGGCGAGTAGCACTGAAGAACGAGTTTCGGACAGACGAGTAAACTGATCTGATTCGAGCATTTGGGGATACACGAGGTAGTGAATAGTTAAGAAAGATCTGATTATGAGACGAGACGTGTTAGTTGAACTGGTCACAAGAGAGATATAAGAACATCGTAAAAAAAAGGCGTTTGTAAGTCCAGCGGGCTTACAGAAAGCAACGAAAATTAGAAAAATGCACAGGGCCATCATACAATATGATGATGGTGATGCGAGGAGTTTTCATGCACATACATTCTCTAAGTGAGTTTGCATCCAGTGATTTTAACTAGATGATGCGAGGAGTGATTAGCGATTTTGCTCGCGTTGAGTAATACATGCAACGCACCAGAACCATCAGGCTGACCAACAGCGTACAACATCTCCATCGGGTGGAACGCGAAGGACGTATGCCTAGGGATATAAGGCGACGGCGGTCGAGGGGGATACGTGCTCAGGCCCGTCGGCAGGTTCAGCGTGGAGAGCGGTGATGAATCTGATACAGAGTGTACCATGAGCCGCTGGTGCCTAAAGTTGGCAGGAGCAAGAGCAGATGTTCTGCAACCTAGTCAGCCAACCGCTCTGTTGCACAAGAATCACACTTACGTGGCAAACACGCCCGTCTGTGAATGTACATCGAACGTGGATAAGCCAGCATGATGCAAGTCCCAAGCTTGAGCCGCTGTATCGGAGCCTCTTAAATCCCATAGACGGACTTCGCCAGCGAGGCTGCATTTATGTGAGCGCCAGTACAAGTACTACACAGCTTGAACTCACCTTGCAGACAAGAACTGACCGCTGATGCGCGGATGGTATTTAACATTCTGTACCCATGAGTGATGGTCATGATACGATCTAACAATAGCGTCCTCTTCCTCTAGTCGACGATCGAAAACTTTGACGAGGCCGTCGGCAAAACCAACAATGAACGTGGACGACGACCCCTGATCAGATGTGATGGACGTCACAGGACTCTCGCAATTAGTATCGAGATCCTTTCAGAGTGGTGAGCAATGAATCTTCACGACGCGGCACTATCCTCTCACCAGGACTTGGGTCTCAGTGTGGGCATCCCATACACGGATGATGCGAGAGTCGCCTCCAATGAGCAGTGTGCCACCCGATTGTTTCCAATCTAGCACAAGGCCACTCCCTCTACGCACCTGGACCAACTCATGTAATGCACGGAAGGAGCTGACCATCTGCAGCGGCCCCTGGTTCAACGTGGGGTCGTAATTCCTGTACAGACGCACGATGCCGTCGGCTGCAGAAACGGTAGGTATTGGTGATTACAAAAAAGTGAAGTACGAACCTGCACCAGTCATGATGATTCCCCCCACATCCTGGTTGATGATGTGTAAGGACGTAATGCTCGTGCCTTTAGGATTACCATTGCAGAAGTAATTCAAGCGCTTGCGTTGTGTCCAATCCCAAACGCTATGTTATGATTGCATTAATAGGGACATCCAGCACCGAATAAATCACACCCAAACCTGATCATGTCGTTGTCATTCGCGATGACTAGGTGAGGGTCGTACGCATGCATAGCCATGCACAATGGATGACTATTCACGTGCAGGTTGGCCACGGGACGATCCCATCTCGAGCTCTCTATGCAACATTAGCATGCGCTTGTCATATTGAGGCGTATCACGCACCAGCAACTATTGCCTGTTTCTGAGTCTCCGTAATGACTTGCTCATTTCGCTGCTGCCTCCACACCTGATAATTATACTGCACGCTTCCTGGCTCGTCCGCTTCCGTTTGCTGCGATGGGCACAACCAGTATCAACATCTAGAACCCACGGATGTAACGTCGCGCACATACCCGCATCTGTGGCTCCGTAAAGTATTCGCAACACCAAGCAAAAAACGAGCTCTTCAAGGGTAACACATCACGCAGTCCATTCCCAGTCCCACAGCCAAGCGGGACATTGCTGACATTGGAGTCCATAGAAAACGTGCTCTCGCATGGACTGTTGAGGCCACCGCCGGCGCTACCTCCCGCATGACCGAGCCCCGAGCCTGCAGAACGTCGTCCATGTGCTCCTCCCCGGCGTCGTGCTCGCAAGCGCACCATATCCTCTTCCACAAGCGCTTCCATAACATGTGAAGGTAGGAAGTTCGCAGTCCCTACGGTTGGCGATATTGGAGGTGAAGTCAAGTCTCTTTCTCTCTCCTTATCCCGTGACGGCGTTGGTGGACGTGAATAGGGCGAAGCGTACTGTGCGACGTTGAAGTTGGGTGATGGGGGTCGTGATGCAACGAGGACTCAGAACGAGAGAGTGAGGATGGTACAGGGCTTGGGGGGGCGCGTGCATCATCGCTGCTCGGGAAAGGAATACCCCCCGCAAGATGACGCAGTGTGTTTGCAAAGGAAGACGTACGTCGGAGTGTATTTGATGGACGAGACAATGAGGGTGAGGGCGGGTGTTGTATCAGCGGTGAGCCTTGTGCTGAGCTCACGCGTGAGTGCACGCCGTTTGTACCAGCGGGCTTGTGATCGACGGGTAGTGGGGGGACGAGGTTGAGCTTCGCAAATGGTGATGCAATAAGCAGAGCAAAGATGTAATCCATCACTGTTTGCGCGAGTGTCGCGACCTCGTGGTATGGGTCAATTGTCAGCTCCATGAGCACCACGAAGATCGTAAAGAAGCTTGAGAGCAACACCCGGTTTTCCTCCCTCGAACCTTCGTCATCGCCGAATCCGTCTAGCCATTCACCTAGCGCCTGAGCTGTGACCTCCTCCTCTGCATGGTGAGAATGGGTATGTGGTTCACCTGCGCGCCATCGCCGGTCCTCTTCCCAATACATCCACGCGCAAACGACAAAGTGCCCGCGCCATTCGCGCACGAGGCAGCTTATGAGCACGAGCAGTTCCTTGCGTACCATCGGGCTTGCGTCATCCCTCACAGCAAGAGTGGCCCCGGTCGCAACAGCTACCTCCATCCTGAAGTGAATGCGTTCTTCGAGCTGATACTGAGTCCCAGTCCCAGCGCCACCCTGACCTTTGCCTCCAGCCGCGCCCATGAAAGTTGATAGTGCGTATAGGACTGCGCTTCTGACTTCAGGCGAGTCGTCGGACAGCATGAGGATGAGTTTATCTTGGATTCCACGATCGACACCGTAGACTTTGACCTCGTCATTGGAGTCCCATATCTGCGCGATACACAGCGCACTCCATTGCCTCAGCAAAAAGTCGCCCTCTTCCAGACGCTCGGAGCAAGCGTCGAATACTCTTTCGCGCCAGCATGCCATCTGACCGTTATAGAAATCTCTTGCAACGGCACTGAGAATGAAGGCGCACATGGCCTTGTGCTCGCTGCTGTTGGGCAGCTCGTTATCTTCCTGCGTCGCCAGCACATTTGCGAAGTACTTGAACCCCCCGGTGTTATATAGGTCGACTTGGACACTGGGATCTACTGCGAGGATGCGTGCCCATATGAAGATCAAGACCGGGCGCAGGTCCTGGCCCGCGGCTTGCAGTAGCTTGGAGATATATGGGAAGATTCCGATGGTCAGTACAAGGTTGACGGCCCAGGGTCCGAGGTCCACAAATTGGGAGAGGAGAATCAGTGCCCGAAGTCTGTGAGGCTGCGAGAGTAGCACTTGTAGGACGATGGGGAGCTGATCGGGGGGTTTACGGGGAACAAGATCAGCATCAGGGGCGGTGGTTCCGTTCACAACATCAGGCGTGTCACAACGATCCCCACCATTCTGGAGAGGTAGGGAAAGAGGGCCACGCTTTGTGAGTGCAGAACCACCACGTGATATCCACACTTCGAACGCAGTGAGCTGGTCAGTGAAGAAGCGACTCGGGATATACTGATAGGGTTTCTCAGTGTTCGGAGCACCAGAAGATCCACGCTGACCAATATGCCCTGAGCGTGCGCCCGTGCCGGTAACGGGACTTGGGGGACTGCTGGACGCACCTGGCGTCTTTGTGAGCAGCTCAGGCAGTTGGCGCAGACATGTGTCCAGAGCTAGATCCCATGCTGCCCAGAGTTGGTGAGTATTTGTGGCTGGAAGTGGAGGGTGTGTGTGGGGGGTGCAGTGGTAGTTCTTCATAATGCGCTCTGCGAGCAAGAAATTTCGGAAGAGACTTGCGATGAGGAGGTCCGAGCGGTACAACCTTGTGAACACATCCCGAGGGAACGTGGTCCACGCGATGGTGTCTGTAATTGCGGTGAAAATCCAGTTGAGCTCGCCGAGAGGTGTCCGACGGTCCTTGAGGTCTCCTGGTAGCTGCATGACCATATCGGGGGTAATATTATTTGGGAGATGGTGGGTCATGATGAAGTATCGCAGCGCGATGTCAATAGGGGAAGTCAAACATGACGTAAACACGTCTGCTGGCAGCTCCGGGCATGTTGGAAGTTGCTCATGGGCAGCGCACGCGGCGAGTTGAAGGGAATTCATGTACGGCTGCATGCCATCCGCGTAGCCGCCACGGGTGGTGAACGCATCCTGATCCCGACGTTCAGCGAAGGTTATGAAGTTGGTGAGCAAGTGCCCAGCAGCGCTGCAATCCCAGATGTACACGCCTGGGCTGCCAAGCCAGGTCTGGACCTCCATAAGCGACACGGGAATGTATTGGGTATAGTTCCGGTTAAAGCACCAAAGCTCCCCACTGGGAGTGGGCTTCGGGACGCCGTGACCATTGTAATAAAAACAAACTGTTTCGTCTTTCGCTTGTTTACGAAGAGTGATACAGAAACGGCGGAGGTCCTCATAGGAGGGATCAAGGATGGGTTTGTAAGGGATCTTTAGACTGAGACCTTCAAACTGATGCTGAAGGTTAGAGCCGATGGCTTCGAGAGCCTTATGAGATGGGAGGGAGTGAGGATTGACCCAGCACTCTAGCGCTGAGCAGGGGTTAGTCTTGATAATGTCTGGGGGGTCGACATCGATGTTCAGGCACAGGACGAGGGCAGCATTTGCGGTCTTGAGCTTTCCGGGTGCACTTCCCCGCCATGCAAAGAGACGTGCCGAAGATGAACGAGGAGCAGGGTTGCCACACGTGAGATGACGCTTTGCAGACCAGTATGGAATTATCGGAGTTGGGTCAGGCAATGTTGCATCCGATGCTGTTCGTAGTCCATGAGCACCATTCGTGGTGCGCGTTGACGATGGATCGGAAGTTGAGGTAGAGCCCCAAGCGCGCTCCGTGAGGACATCCGAGCCCATATCTGAGCCCTGTCGCTCTCTGAACCCCAGGAGATCTATACCTGCATCATGTAATGTAACTAAACACAAGAATCAAAACAAACCTTGGACATTCCGACCGTTTTGCATGAAAGTAGAGGTCAGTAGGAGTAGTACGTATTATGCCAGTGATTGATCTTCTTCGTCAACGTCCGGTAGCTTCGGTAGGTTCATGGTCCATGGACTTTTGATGTCCGTAGGACCACTTGACACGTGACCTGGACCATCGTCGATGACCGTGCTCACTGCTTCGAAGTTCCTTAGCTGAGGCTCACTAGCGCTCACTGCTCTCAGTTGCAAAGATCCTGGATCTGACGTCGGAGTTGAAACCGACACTACCGCTCACTAGCCGCCCATCAGCGTTATGGAAAGCAGCCTAACACAGAAGGGACGACTGTCTTCCTTGAATCCTTCCTATCGGGTTTGCCTGGGGGAGACTGCAGTTTCCTGCTAGTTTCTTCGTAGAATGACCAAGGATGAACTACTGCTCATGTTCATCAGCGCTCCGATCGATCATCAGATGCCTTCATGAACTGGCAGGGATGGGGATGCCGGTGTACCGGTATTACCTTCGAAGTTTGAACGCCAGTGGAAGAATGGAGTTTAATTTTCCTGCATAGAGAGTCTGGGCGAGCGGTAGATTGACAGAGAGGCCAATGACGTCGCCTGGTTCCTCAAGAAGCACAGTGCATCGACATTAGGAGGCAAGAACGTTGTATTCGACACTTCTGGCGCTTCTCCTTCCTACTCTCAAGGCACCTTGAGCGTGCGTATCCCCCATCTCGCACCACTTGCAACACAACTTGCCTATTGCAGACTTACTTTGGCACGCTGGGACGGTAAGTGTTCTGCAATTTGATTCGTCTCGTGTTAAATTAATCTGCACACAGGATGTTTGTGCCAGGAAAGCACTTTACGAGGAGACCTAACGATCTCTCCTCGTTCCGGACCGCGGTTGGCTACTAGGCATGCCCAACAGTTTTTCGCATTCAAGACGCTGGCTCTCTCGCCATCAAACACTCCATATTCTCAGCCTCATGTGCTGACAGTGTTTACGCCGCTTGTGACGAAAGTCCATATACCCATCCGCTAGGTTTCGGGTGCTTGGACCTGTTGATGAAGAGCATTTTGCAAATATAGGTTACTATTATGCAGGATGATCTCTACTATTATTAGCTGACACCTGGAGGAGGCGATGAAATCTCGTTACAAAACTTGACGGAGCTCCGGAAGATAAATTTTCTTGTGGTTGAAATGACGAGTGGGGCAGGACCGCTTGGCTTCATGTACTCAAACAGTGAACGGCATGATCAACAGCATCTCAATGACCAGAACTTCTGCTGTAAGGTCCCTCGTGCCGATTGATTTTTTGCTGGCAGTGGCTATTCTCGACGGACTACTATGGCGATACCTTCCAGCTGAGTGCAAGTCTTCAATTTCGCTTCTTCATGTTCATTGTTCAGACAATTCTCGATGCGGTGTCGGTCGGTCGATCTCTCCTGCGGGTCGGTCGAGTAACTCAACGAGCCCAGCTGAGGCAGAACTTATATTTATGACCCCCAGCTTCAGGCTTTAAAAATAGATCTTACTGGAGCTTGGGAGATCACTATCGAAAAATGGGTCTGTGCGAAAGACGAGATTCATGGGGGTATGGTTTGCTAGAGCTCGGGGCCTGTCTCTTGCTGATTTGATCGCAAAACTTGGTTGATGCTGAGAGAACTGAGTACAGGTACCTATCATACAAATGGAAACAGCATCAATATGACTATTACCGTAAGTATTAGTCGACTGAAAGTCGGAGAAAATGGGTGGACAAGAGTAACACCATACCAGAACGAAATACATGAGGTACAAGAAAAGCTAGCGCCAGATTCTGTGGAAGGAGCTATATATCTAAATAGATGTGTTCACGCGACTTTGCGGCTGGCCTTTGGCAATAACGGGACTAGCCTAGTTTGCTGTATTTCCGGGCCCCTGGTACCACAGTACCTGTCCAATCGAGTTGAGTGGTGGCTCATGCCAATGAAGAATTCTTACAACCTTTGACCCTCGTAACTCCAACAATGGTTTGCTCGAGCCCAGTTTGCTAACCCATCAAGATACTCTTTGACTGGGACATCGATGGAAGGTCCCCATGATGGAACCTTCGCAAGACCGTTGATAAATCGTTTCTGAATTTCAGCGTGAAAATGTGCTGCCCAGGCCATCGCACTGCCTCTGTCGAGCCCGAGTTCCAACATGACAGTACTGATCAAGCCATGGTCTTCGTTCCCAGCCGCTTGCTCTTTGTTGTATGAGATCATGTCCTGTGAAGGTCGTTAGCAGACTGTAAACCACGATATCTTCAATGCCACTTTACGTTGTCGATAATTATCAACTCAACGATGCAATTAGCAAGATCCACGATGACGGGATGGTAGAACACTTCATCAGGAAGGTCCATCTCCATTTCAAATATTGGGAAACAAGGTGTTACGCCAACTGTACCCCGCCGAAGCTTCAGGTAGTCATTGATACTGTGCCTATGGCCATGTTCACGGTCGGAAGCCTCGACAACCACTGCATGAAGGTATGCAGTAAAAGTTTGAAGGAAGTGATGTTGAGAAGGCAGGCTTGCGAATTGAATTGCATGTGCCCAAAATCTACTCGAAAGTCCTTTGGGCTTCAGATTGTCATCAAACAATTCCGAAGCACTTACTGTCGTGCAATTTCACCAAGGATGCATTCACCTTCTGGTCGTATCTTATGAGGATTGTGTAGGGCATCGAGCACGATGTCCACCATTTCCTTGGTGACTGCCCCATTTTCCACGTCGGTGTACTCTTCCACAAGGAAGAAAACATTCATCAAATCACAGCCAATTCGAAGGTGTTCTATTTGTCCAGGAATGGAATCAAGGTTCTGTGATGCGTAAACTGGCAAGTACGAACCTATTGGTGCATTGGGATAAGCCAGTGCCGCTAGGCGGGCTACAATCCCAGCACAATGTTAACCTTTCTTCAAAATTGAGATATGACAGAAGTCGAACCGCAATCAATTTTGTCGAATGCTTCCTGTGACTCTGGACTTAGAGCCTTGAAGTCACGGAAAGAAGCATCGACTTCAGCTTTCACATCTTCGAAATGAGGATTGATGGCACGAGGCCAGGGCCAGTTGATCATGGTGTCTGGGAGATAAATCATCTTTGGTGGAGCATCCATGGTCTCCAAAGTATAGTTTCCGATGAGGAGTGTGAGTGTTTGAAAGAGGGGGGAAATTGTTGCTGGTCAAATTCATGACTTGCAGCAGAACTTATATACCTCCGCCCGGGTCAGGATCGGCCTATTTCACATACACATCCGCAATAAATGAATGCGGTATTGCATGTACTGTCTACATCGGGTGTTGCCCCAAGAAGACAAAAAACTGGATTTAAAAAAAAGAAAAAAGAATGCGGTGGATACTCCAGCACACGTATTTACCGTACATCCACGGCAGATGTGATGAAGTGATGGCATGGCTATGTCATTAGTGTTCAAGATGCAAAGGTAGGGTCGGCCTTCTGAAAGACCTGAAGTCTCGCTTATCCAGAGGCTAGCTATAATAACCTGTCTTCCCCGTATCGTTTCTGTCGCGGGGTTGCTTTTTGGGAAGTGGATCATGGCAAATTTATAGCCGGTAGAGTGTATTTCCGTATTAGATGTTTAGTCTGCTGCCACTTCGAATTGCAGGTGAAGAATGATGCCAGAGAGTGGGTGATCGGAGCCTATGCAGCTAAGATAGCACTATGAATGAAGTCCTAGTCAATGGCGGTGTGCCAGATGAGAATACAATGGTCACAAACCATGCTTTCATTTCCAAAAAAAAATACTATGCCTACATTGTTTCGGATGCTTTAGTAATCGTATAAGCCAATAAGTGAATTGAATAACTGCAAAATTCTCCAGGAAATGAGGTTGGTGTAGGAAAATTAATTGCTCGCTCCCAGAACTTATGTCTAGCTTGAGGGAGACGCACTGGCAGAAATATTGTCATATGACAGCCCCTTCCCCCGCGGACCTCTAGATGTCGATAGCTAGTGCACTGGAGTTGAATTAAGGAAGCCAGGAGAACGTGGAGATTAGATTTCTCGAGCGCTTCCTGAGACTGTTGCGAAAAAGTTAAGCCCTTGAAATCAGAAAACCCAGCATCGGCTAACGGCTTCTCCATTGATGAGAATTCGGTAGTAACCATCCGACTACCATCAGAAATAGGGCGATAGGAGGCAATAGGGGCGATAGGGCCATATGCTCACCGGACTGACTATATTATTGTTCAAGTTGCGAAGGTAGTAGGTCGGCCGCATTGTGATATGAATCCTTTGTTGGACGGAGGCCAGCTACAGTGTGTCTTCCTGGTAGCACTTGTGTTGCGGGGATGTTTTTGAATTGCATCTGGTGGGGTCATGTCCGTTTCGAAATTTTTTCGCAACTACCAACTTCAAGTTATAGGTGAGGAGCGATACCAGAGAGTAGGGGGTTGGCACGCACGCAGCTAAGATGAAATTAGGAATGATACCCCAACCAGCCATGGTAATCCAAACGAGACGATTGCATCAGCTGAACAAATAAGGATATATTACATAACGGAATGTAGATCATCATCATCACTGGAAAAGATCGGCATGCTGCTGTTGACGGAACTTCAAGTTGCCGGAATTGCCTATACCTAGTAAGCTCGTAAGCATTCATGTAATTAATATTGTGAATCAAGCTAGGCCGACCATGCTTATCTAGTCTGATTCGTGACGCCCGCGCTGTCAAGCTACCACAGCTTTACACTATATGTGATGCGCCGGCAGAAGTTTTGACGTCAGCAGTAATCGGATAAGATCAAGAAATAATTGATATCTGGAGCCTCATTGATCTTTGTCTCTCGCCGGGCACCTCACCAAACGTGGCGGGTGTGGGTTGGGCTGTGTTCGGGAGGCCGGGCTTACAACAGTGCCGCTATGTGAACGTTGCAAATGATTGCATGATTTGGTCGTCTTTGATGAGGTTCAAAAATACCCCAAGATACAGGAACTTTAGAATGGGGATATCATATTTTTGAGACAGATTCTGAGATTACCCGCAACTGATCGATTAGCGACGGTGAACAAGCCACTCAATTCTTATTTTATTCTGCCAGTTTATTTTGTGATTGTAATATACGAGCAATATAAGTCTTGCAAATCACATGTGAAATAAACTGATGTGGAATTGAGTGCCTCAGTTTATTTCTACCAGCCTATTCGAGGGAGGCATCGATCGCTGAGATTGTAATGTGCCGAACGGCCAAGTATACTTACTCGAACATTTTGTTTTAGTACGTTGAACAAGTGCGAAAGCACAACTGCGCGGGATCTTTCCGGAACACAACACCTACGACTATCACATCGCACACAACAATGCAGACGAGTGGCGAGCTACTCAGATACCTCAAATTTTTTGCCTCCGTAACATCACGCAGGGTGTACCGTCTCCGTCATTCAGCTACGGTGCGCCGTAGCTGCAGTTTGGAAATCCGGCAGCGCATGACACATCCTGGATCCATCCACAGTACATGGCAGGCCCGGATGTGGGCCACAGCAGCCCTCACTATGCTGTAGATCCGTCCTCTAGGCTGGCGAGTGCTCGAGGCAATTCAATGACGTCGACCAGCACCAGACACGACCACGGTGATGATATGTTGAACCTCCGACGGAGTGTTACTTTTGGACGTTTGTGCGCAGTTTATTTCAGTTTATTTCTCGGACGCTATTCAACTTGGCCGGCAATTGCCATTGGCAAAATGGCAGAGTTCTGCCAACAACACTATATTCAAGTGACAGCTCGTAAATTGAAGAAATAAAATGGCAGAATAAAATAAGAATTGAGTGGGGCTAGTAGTACCCTCATGGCTTGGCAGCCGAATGGTGGCTCCGGGAGCAGTAAAACTGAGTGTACCCAAAAATAGAATTGGGGTTGCGCATAAGCGAATGCAGACTTACCACTCAGTACTCAATACTCAATATTCAATATTCAATGATGTATATGCCTGTGGCGTATCATACTCATCACGAACATACTCGCTGTTTGGCTCCGGGTGACTAGGCGAGGGGACTGTAGTTTATCGCCCCTGCTGCCCCAAATATGAAGCATGTAGCTTGCCTGAACCAGTGGAAGGCTAGCTAGCTGGCATATGGATACCATACCCGGGCCACGCTCTGAGCGTTTCCTGGAGGGACTTCATCAGGTGGGCCCACGGGGGTATGTATTTCCTGATTTCACCTACGGCTGCAACAGCGAGAGCTTACGTGACTATAAATCGTGCAGGGCCACACCTATGCCAGAGCCCGCTACTCTTTGGGTACCGGGGCCGGCGATATCATATAACCTAAATCGCGACTTCACTGTGTGACCTAGTGGGTTGTTCTTTTGCGCATCTGACACCATCTTCGGTTTGGTCCTAGCCGGTTTTGAGCGTGTTCGATAAGCCGATTAAAATGCTGTACAAGGACAAGTGGATAGAACCGTCTACTTATTTGCACCGTCTGGCTTAGGATTTAAAATAATTGTTATTTCAGACTAGTAAGCTGATCTTCTTAGAGTCTTGGACTTTCTGAGTGACTGATCCTTTTCGTCATCAGAAGGTTACCGTATGCAGTGGTGGAAATATCCGTGCCTGGGGCTGTAATACGCACAGAATTGATATAAGATGCCCCTCTAAGGGGGGGCTCCTCTTATCTGATCGCCAATCCTCTGCTAGTAGACCATGTTGACACTCACCAACGTTACTTGGCTGGGCCTATGCCTTGCCGGTGTTGGAGCCTATCTGGTGAAGCAGGTGTTCACCAAGAATAATCCTGCACCATATCCACCTGGTCCCCCAGGATGGCCTCTCATTGGCAACGTTTTAGACATGCCTCGCATCAAGCACTGTCTCGTATTTACTGAGTGGGGCAAGAAGTATGGTGAATGCCTCTCGTTTCGCCAAAATCATCCATGTTAAATAGTCTTTTCTGCAGGTGATATCTCGCATGTCGAGGTTCTGGGTCGACACATCATTGTGCTGAACTCTGTCAAGGTTGCAGTGGAAATGATAGACAATAAAAGCGCTGTGTACTCTGATCGTCCTGTTCTTTCTATGAGCGGCGAGCTTGTTGGCTGGAAGGACTCCTTGGGTTTCCTCCCTTATGGTGACCGTTTTCGCCAGTACCGCAAGAACCTCCACCTTGTCATTGGCAGCCGCGCCGCAGTGGGCGTATACAACCAAATCGAGGAGGTTGAGACTCACCGATTCCTGAAGTGTGTACTTGTGAAACCCAACCAACTGCAAGAGCATGTTCGACAGTATGTATTATTTATACTTGCATTGACATGATTTGGAATTTTTAATATAGCACTGCTGGCGCTATCATTCTGCGCATTTCTCATGGTTATGAAGTCAAAGAGAACAATGATCCCTTCGTTGACCTTGCAGACCGCGCTCTGGACAACCTCTCGCAGGCCGCAGCTCCCGGTGCCTTCATGGTTGACATTTTACCATTGTGTAAGCCATACTATTCAGACGTTTGCTTCTGGTGACATTACTGTCTTAGTGGCAAAGGTCCCCGCATGGTTCCCTGGCGCTGGCTTCAAGCGCACAGCACGCGAATGGCGTGAGACCCTCGAAGAGATGGTTTCTGCACCCCACAAGTTCGTCAAGGATCAGATGGTAACCAATTTGCAGTTTTGCTATCATACGCTGAAGTTTGACTTTTACAGGCTGCTGGCGTCGCCCCTATATCTTTCACCTCGAATCTCTTGGAAGACCGAGAAGAGGATCACGCAGTGAAATGGTCTGCTTTTCTCTATACAGCGGTGGTGCCGATACGGTTGGTCCCTCTCTACACATTTCTAAATATCATCTTCTGAGAGGACTGAACCTATTTCCTCAGACTGTTTCTGCAATATACTCGTTTTTTCTAGCTATGACACTTTTTCCTGATGTGCAGCAGAAAGCTCAGGCTGAAATAGATGCTGTTGTCGGCCCTGATCGTCTTCCATCCTTCGCCGATCGCGAGTCCCTCCCGTATATCGAGGCGCTTGTCAAAGAGGTCCTCCGCTGGAGTGTTGTCACTCCTACCGGTATCTGAATCTCGTTTATGACATTATTTGTTGACGAAGGGTATCTCAACGACAGGGTTCCCCCACAGTGTTACTGAGGACAATATCCATGATGGGTACTATATTCCAAAAGGCTCCATAGTAATGGCTAACATTTGGTTAGTACTCCCCCATTTCCGTATTCGATTTATGAACAGAATTCAATGCTTTTAATTATCGCAGGTTCATGCTTAACGATCCACGGACATATGCTAAGCCCTCACAATTCAACCCTGAACGCTTCTTGGCTAAGAATGGAAAGGAACCTGAAGTAGAGCCCCGCACAATGTGCTTCGGCTTTGGTAGACGGTAAGCATGAAGTTGGTTTTGAGTGGAATGCTAACTCTCTGCTCCGCAGTATTTGCCCAGGTGTGCCAAACTCAAAGGCGTCAATTAATAAATAGTTTTCTGACCTACTTTGCTTTTCATCGGACAGGCCTCCACCTTGCTGATGCCTCCATCTGGATATCTACTGCGATGTCACTGGCCGTGTTTGATATTTCCAAGGTTGTCGAGAATGATGTTGAGATCACCCCTGAGGTTGACCCCTCATTTGGTAGCCTCAGGTATGTCGCATATCTTATCACGTCTGACGCTGGTCTGAATAGACATGCTCCCAGCCGCCCCAAACCCTTCAAGTGCTCCATCAAGCCTCGTTCTGCAACAGCCCTCGGACTCATTCAGCAAGACGCTAACTACTAAACACGCAGGGATAACACAGTTGTAATTTGTATGTTGCACTCAGAAGTTGTACACGATCATTGGTCTCCATCGCTATGTCATCTTGGAATTCGCACATGTGATGAAAGTCCATATCCCATCTGCTAGGTTTTGGATGCTTGGAACTGTTTGATGGTCTTGCAAACATAGGCTGCTATCATACAGGGTGACCTTTACTATTATTAGCCGACACCTGGAGGAGGCGATGAAACGTGCCAGTTCGTTGCAAAACTTGACGGAGCTTCGGAAGACAATTTTCTTGTGGTTGAAATGATGAGGGCGGCAAAACAACTTAGTTTCTTCACAATAAATATCATTCGAACCATGAACGGCATATGACAGCATCTAAATAGCCAGAACTTCTGCTGTCGGGTCTCTTCGACCCTCGTGCCGATTGATTTTTTGCTGGCAGTGGTTATTCTCGACGGACTACTATGGACAACACCTTCGAGCACAGTGCATGTGGAGCCTGAGTGCGAGTCTTCAATTTCATTCCTTCATGCACTTTAGCTCATGTATCGCAAACTTTCACCTTATATTATTCAGACGATGGATTCATTCTCAATGCGGTGTAGGTCGCTCGAACTCTCCTGTGCTGTTTCAGCGAGCAAAATTTAAGGCTGTCGCTGTCGAGTAATTCAACAAGCCCAGGACCGGACCTGGGGCAGGACTTATATTCCTGACACCCCAGCTTCAGGCTTTAAAAATGTATCTTGCCGGAGCTTGGGAGATCACTATTGGGAAATGGGTCTGATGTGCAAAAGATGATGTGATTTATGGGGGCATGATCTGCTAGAGCTTAGTAACATATCACAACGAAATGCGCGAGGTACAAGCACCAGATTCTGTGGAAAGAGCTTTGTACTCAGAGCTGGATAGGTTTATTCACGCGGCTTTGCGGTTGGCCTCTGGCAATAACGAGATAAGCCTAGTTTGCTGTATTTCCAGGCCCCTGGTGCCACAGTATCTGCAATTCCAACAGGCTGAGTGATGGTTCGTACCAATCAGAAATTCTTCATCAGGAAAACCCTCCCGTGCTAACTTAGATACAAACAGAAACAATACGACTAAGTGAGATAAACCATCAGAAGTTAGAGGTAGTTATACATAAACCCAATATTGTTCATAACATATGGAAAATTATTGTGAAATTATAAAATACTATCTAAGGGTCACAAAATTATGCCTATCTATGTAGCAATTAACAAAAAATGTATCACATTCCTCGACAGAATGATTTTGTTGCGCAATGTATTGAGCAAGTGCCTCGCGAAAGTATGTGGCACCATAATCCAAGACCGAACTTTGAAAAGACATGGCTTTAGCACTTGGATGCCTTGTCAAAGTTTGTGTTTGGTCGAATGATAGCTCTGGTGGTTGAGGATGGTGCAAAGGATTATCATGAAGTCAACAGCAAATAAATTTCACATGGCACATGATGAGTTCGAGCCACTGCCTCGAAGTTGCAAGTCAAATATTTGTGTTTGTTTATTCCCACATCACATGATCTGTGGTTCAAAATTTTGTTGACTTCCACCTTCAACTGTTTCACTGTTTCCTTATTTTCGCATATCTTGCAGTGCCCTCTGCATCAATCTCTAGTGACGGTGGTGTAGACTTGCTCTTGCAGCCTCGATGTCGCAATGTGGATCCCCTCAAGATTCTGATCACATGGCAAAAATGGATGGCATTGCTGGGTCACGCTTGTCTCTGCTCATTTTCGCATGTTGCCACTCATTTTCCCTTGTCACTGCTCGTTTGTGCTGCTGCCTGCGTGTTTTCACTTGGCACCGCGTCTAATGTCTTATCCCTGCTCATTAGCATCCATCATCACTCATTGTTAGTTGTTTCCAGTTGTTTCTGCACATCACTGCCAACTTTTTTTTACTTGTCTATACCTCATGTCGTCAACTTGGGCAACTTGAAGGTGTGTATTTCACTCATTCACATATGTTTTACATTCATACTGATTCAATGTTTGTAGCAGTGACTGTTGACATCAACGTGCAACATTTGTATTTGTCCGTTGGTTCCTCTCAAAGTTATCTAATACAGTATATAATTCACACTCACTCATAAAACTAGAATATATCATGTATCAAGACTGCACTCTTTAATCAAATTTAATTGTTTTCATGTATGCGAGTTGGAACTCAGGAACACATAAGGGACCAAAAATATTCAGAACATTAGCAGTAGGGAATATAATTTATGAAAAGTTTGTTGTAATTATCAAAAAGTTGACGGGCAGTAAAAGAGTTCTTATAATCTACTAAATTGTCAAATTGCACAGGATTATTGGTAATTATGCTAAATACATCTAAGTTATGGGGGGACGGTTTTCCTGATGGTGTTCAACCCTTCTGTTTTTTTTTTAAAAAAAAAGCATTGTTTGTGACTGTCCACCATCATATTGTTATTTGTTCAGTTGATTGGTCTCATCTGGCTTACCATCATTGATTAGGATTTCATTCACAACACCATCTTAGCTGCATAGGCACTGATCTGATCCCCCACTCTCTGGCATCGTTCCTTACTTGCAACTCGAAGTGGTACATAGTAGCCGAAATGTTAAATACGCGAATGCATTCTACCGGGTGTAAAGTCGCTGTGACATACTTCTTAAAAGCAGCCCCATGACAGCAATGATACAGGGAAGTTGAATTATTATAGCTAATCTCTGACTAACCAAGGTTTCAGATCTTTAATAAGGCCGACCCCACCATTGAAACCCGAAAACAGCATAGTCGTGCACCACTTGATTACATCTGGCATTGACAATCTGGTAAGTGCATGTACCGGAGTATCTACCATGTGCATTTATTGCAGATGTATGTGAAGTAGGCAGATCTTGACCTGGGGTGCAAGTGTATAAAATTTTGCTGCAAGTCCTGGACTGGACCAGCAATAATTTACCCTCTCTCAAGCATTCATTGAGAACTATATTGTTGGGGCCATGGATGCTCACCCAAAGATGATTGATCTCCTGGACACTATGATCAACTGGCCCTGGCCTTGTGCTATCAACCTTCATTTCGAAGATGTGAAAGTTGAAGTTGATGCTTCATTTCGTAAATTCGAGGCTCTGAATCCCGAGGCACAGGAAGCATTCGATAAATGCGATTTTGGTTCAACCTATGTCACTAACTCTCAATTCTGATGATGGTTGACACGTACCTTGCTTATAGCCCTCCTAACGATACTGCTTTATCCTGATGCACCAAGAGGTTCGTATTTTACCCCTGGCAATTCATGCACCACGCAGCCTGATTGCATTCCTGAAGAAAATAGAACACATGCAAAACGGCTGTGATTTGATGAATGTTTTCTTCCTTTTGGAGGAGTACGCCGACACCGAAAATGGGTCAGTCACCAAGGAGCTGGTGGACATCGCGCTTGATGTCCTACACAATCCTCATAAGATACAACCAGAAGGTGAATCCACCTTCGGTGAAGTCATGCGACAGTAAGTGTTTCTAGGTTGTTTGATGATCGACATCTAAAATCCAAGGGATTTTTGTGTAGATTTTAGGCTCGTGCAATCCAAACCACAAACCTGCTTTCTTCCTTCAAACTTTTACTGCATACCTTCATGCAGTGGTTGTCGAGGCTCTCAACCATGAACAAGGCTGGAGATGCAACTACCTGAAGCTTCGATGAGGTACTGTTGATGTAAAATAGAGTTGGCAATTATTGACAATGTAAAGTGGTATTGAGGACATTATGGTTTGCAGTCTGCTAATGACTTTCACAGGACATGATCTCATACAACAAAGGGCAAGTGGCTTGGAACGAAGACCATAATTTGATTAGCATTGTTATGTTGGAACTCAGCCTTGACATAGATAGACTAAGACAGTGCGATGGCTTGGACAGCACGCTATCACGCTGAAGTTCAGAAATGATTTATCGACAGAGTTCCTTCATGAGGACCTTCCGTCAACGTCCTAGTCAACAAGTATTTAGCTCACCTAGCACCTGATGATGGGGGATGGATGTATCCCTTTGGCCTATAGCCCTAAAATAGGGATACATCATCCAGTCTACTTATCCACTGTCCAAAATAATATATCCAATGGTGAATCACAAAAAGCAGTCCCTCCAGTGCTCCCACATTATTCCCACACATCACATGTTCACATTTTTCAGCCACAGTGTGGGGATTACCCCACAACACCAAAAACATCGCCCACTTTGGGAATCTCCACAATATCAATTATTCCCACACCCTCCCCACCTCACTGCAGCTTCACCACCACCCCACAGTAGGTCCCCCATCAGTAAAACCTCAGATTCATTTTCCGCTATTGTGCCACTTTCCCCACCTTAGTGTCAGCGCCAAGGCATGAAAATAGTACAAGTAGTAATAACCCGAGTTTCCCGCATTTTCTCAAAGGCACCACAGAGTGATTAAGAGGGTTTGCCATGCAAAAGAAAAAAAAAAGGGTATTCAGAGAGCAAATGGTAGTATATACTCAAAGTGTGTACAAGTAGCTAATCCTAGTAAAAAAGTCAGAATGTGATCTCAAATGCATGGTGATCAACATATTTGTTAACATAGTAGGTTTGAAATGTGTCATATGAATGATAAAATTTGAGTTCATGAGGCAAAAATTCTGTACCATACACAGGAATCAGATGGGCAGCACGATAGATGGCATCAATATGAATGATGGCATGTTCAGGGGAATTGTTTGCACTACATTCTGGACGAACTATCCACATTCCTGTGTCTTTGTCTGCAGTGTCACTGACTTTATCGAACCAGTGTATCACAGCACAGGGATACACCTCACCCTGGTACTGAAATGAGAAAAATGTGTGAATGTGGGCAACTTTGAGGCCTTGCATGCCAGGTAAACTGGAGTCTGTGTTGACAAAGACACAGTCATGGTGTGAATGCTCATTCCACCAGGAGGGACAGGACCGGATGTATTCAACACGCATGCCACCAATACTGCTCAAATCACTCGGTGCTGTGAGAAAGGAATTGTGAGTGTAGGCTATGGTGATAGACTACTGATCCTGATGGGTGCGAGTATAATGGCTCGACCCAAAGGGACTGCTACTAAGAGCACTTCCTCAGAAAGTAAGTTACGAGGGAGGCAGACCAACGGAGTTACGATCTGAGCAGCCTACTCAAAACTAGTCCATTGCAGGAAAAACAAAGGTCCATGAAGGAACAGTCACGGAAGCATGAGATGGAAGTGTAATGGACACGAAACGGGCAATAGGCAAAGGTCCGGACAAGTCAGAGAACATTGAGGTAGATCCAAGTATGTCTAGGTATCGGGGTAACAGGTAATGGGTATGAAGAACTTGGTCTCAAGACGCCAGGAGCTGTTCTGGGTTTTGCAGTGAAGTCCAGACAGGAACTGGTAGATACCCACGGAGCAGGTGTAGTCAAGGGTGGTGCACAGGTAATGCGATGAAGGAACACAGAGTGATGCAAAGGTCCATTGATGACCACAGATATCTAGCAGTGACTTTAACTCACACCGACTCAAACACTAAGTCCAAGGGAGTAACAAGAAGTGTTTATTGGAGAGTCCAGCGCGACTATTTATCCTGGTCCGTACAAACTCGGAAGTGCTATGTGAGCGTAGTATCTACAGGTGAGTCCATAGCAAGCGCTTGGTACCATAATATGTAAACTACTTAAGCGGCCTCGTGCATGGGAATGCACTTTGTAAATGAGCTGCCAATGATCAGGGAAGCAAAATGTGAACTGATAATGCACCAATGGGGAAGGATGGACATAGGCAGGACATGGGTGGACAATTTCCTAAGATCAAGGTAGGTTCCGTCCTGCGACAATGGGTCCAGTGGATGTCTGCGACCAACAGATAATGGATGGACCTATCAGGATGAGAGACGGATGTTGCTGGAAGTTGCTGGGTGTGTTGGATGGAACTGAAGGTGAGTGGTATACTCATGGAACAATGGTATGTCAGGGTATAGTGAGGATATTCCTCACAGCGCGTAGAAACGTGATGATGCTGAATTAAGGACTGAGATTTTGCCAAGATAGTGAGGGCATTTGGCAAGAGGTATATCAGATAGGTCGCGGGGATCATTGGGATGCAACTGTTGGAATAAGAACCACCCAAGAAGATTGGGCAGGCAAGGAATATCGAGTTTGTCAGCAAGGGCAGGAACAGTTTGAGCGCGTTTTTTGCCCTCTGTACAGTATGATTAGCGTGACATTAAAATCAAGAAAAAAGAGGTCTTATGGGGTGTTTTTGCCAGCTGTACATATGCTTGTAGAACTGTTGGTCTGTCATCAATATCTAGGTCACCATCGATGCTGACCAGGGGTGGTGCAGGTGGTGCAGGTTCAGGTGGTGCAAGTGTGGGTTGTGGATGTGCCTGTGCCTGTGCGGGTACAGCTGCTGCTGCTGTTGCCACTGTTGCTGCAGCCACCACCACCACATCTTCATCCAGTTCATTGACCTGCAGTGCGGGAACTGTTATGCACATTAGTATGCAAAATATCACGTGTAAACTGTTGGACCTACCTAAGGCATTCATGGCTGCTGAGAGACAAGTGCCAGTTAACATCCCCCGGCGTGTGAAGTCAACTTGCGCTGCTGAGAGTTTGTCAAGCTGTTGATTGGTCAGTAATATCTGGCCAAGCACTTTGTAATGGCTCGATTGTCGCCAGGGCTCCTTGACTGCTTTGATGTGTTTGTTCTCTGTTATTGACAAGCAGAGGCCATTGAGTGCTGCAAAGAGTCATATATTTTGGACGCAGTGCACAAGTGAATGTTGGCGAGGCCAGGAGAAGGTAGAAATGACACCTGTCATCTTGAAGATTTCATGCTAATGGTGAAAAGTGTGTGAGCGCGTCTTCAATCTCGAGTAGAGAGTCTTCTGTGATTATGTAATTGCTCCTAGTAGCTATAATGGACAAGTCCAAAAAATTTCAATGACCTTGGCATTATAGCTCTTAGTAGCTATTTGTTGGCATTATGACACAAAACAGAAAGCGAAAATTCAAGTATATTCACACTAACTAATACATGGGCATATAATACCAACTACAATATCTAAGAGATTTTACCAAAAAGTCAAAAACTTGAATTTTGAGGAATACTAGGGGAAGCAGAAGGAAGGGAGATAGCTAGCAAAAGAGGGTTAGAGAGAGAGAACCAGAGAGAGATAAAAAAACTTACCAAAAGCCACAACAGGAGCAGGTGTAGGAGTGAGAGCAGGAGCAAGAGCAGAAGGAAGAGTGAAAACAGGTGCAGGTGCAGAGAGCTGGAGAGAGAGAGAGGAGAGCGAAAAAGAGGAGGGGCAGGAGCAGGAGCAGAGCCTGAGTGTCAGAGAAAAACAAAGGAAAGAAGAGTGGACTCACCAAATGACAAAAAAGATCAGAAATTGCCAAGGGAAGAGCATGAATGAGAGCAAGAAAGAAAAAAAACATTAGAAAAACTCACAAAAAAGACCTATGCTTGCTCACTGCTGTTGATGGGCAGGAAAGTAAACCAGTTACTTTAGCGCCTCCCACCCTCCCACTCACTGTTTCCCACAGTGCCTACAGTTATCAGTGAAGAGAACAAATGAAACTAAAAAGGTAAGAAAGAGAGAAAATAAGAAAGAGAAGAGACATTAGACATTATTCATGTTTGTTTGTGTTTGTGCTTATATCATCACAATTGCAAAAATTCGTCTAAGTCCTTTTGATTAAGCCAAGAATAAGGAATGACTAGGGTAAACTGTGGGAAAAATTTCAACCAAAATGAAAGATATAGACATTGTCAAGGGAAGTCTATCCATAGTCTCATGACATCCATAGGGTAAGATCCTAGTGAGTTATTAGCAAAATACTAGAAAATGATGTGTTCAAGAAAGTTCAGGCACACGAGTCATGTGACCATGTTTTGCTTATTTAAACTATGATTGCTTAATAGTGACTAGGATTTCGAATGATAAGGAATGACTAGGGTAGATCATGGGAAATTTTTCAACCAACTAATATTTGGTGTGCCTGAACTTTCTTGAACACATCACTTTCTAGTATTTTGCTAATAACTCACTAGGATCTTACTCTATTGACGTCATGAGACTGTGGATAGACTCCCCTTGACAAGGACTACAACTTTCATTAGTAATTGATAGTAGTATAGTATATACACTTCAAGTGATAAAATTTCATGACATCTGGTAATAGCACTTAGTAGCTCTTGGCAGGTCTCAGTAGCTCTTAGCAGCTACTTGTAGGAACAAATACCTGTTATGGCAAAAACACATTTTCCTGATGTGCTTGGTCATACTGTTAATCCTATATATCTAGCTACATAGAAATCCAGAATATGGAAAGTAGGAAAACATCAGGTCCAAAGGTATGTAAACTAACATGAGGCACTGTGGATGTGTGAGAACACAGGTAATAACACTGTCTACCGCATCAGCCATGGGAAACAAGCTACTACGCACCAGTGGGGTCGGACAGAACAGACAGGACATAGGATGGACAGATTTCTGAAGGTATGTGAGTGGGTCCAGTGCATCTCTGATGATCTCCAAGGGTAGTCCAGCGGGTCTGAGGCTTGGAGAGCGCAGGAAAGTGTCAGGTTTGAGCGGGTTTTGTCGGAGATGACTGGGAGTGACTAGTCTGACATCCGGACAACTGGGCTTTTGATGCACTCCGTAAACTGGGCCTCTGCAGGGCTGCAGACAGAATGTTCACAACACTGGGGCAGGGAAAACTAAAGTGAAGATGACCAGAAGTGGAGGCACAGCCTGAGTGTAATTGTATGGAATACTGGAGGGAGAGCTGTATATGGTAATGACCATGATATAGGGGTTGCAGAGGCAGATGATGCATGCAATGGGTGGAGACTTGAATGGCCAGCGGAGTATGGAGATTAGAGTTGTTGATAGAGCCAGAGCGGACAGAGATTAGATTATCTTTTGGGACCAGATAAATGGAGATAGGTGAGGAGGAGTATGGAGGTATTAAGGGGTAAAGGGGAGTGGTATAATATCCATTAGTTCTAGCAGAAGCAGTACTGGTCTACAGGAGGATCTGGAGGTTTGAAGGATTGGGATAGGGGCAGATTAGATGGGAACTGAATACTGATTAGAGGGTTAGGGTTGAGAGAAGCACTGATTTGTGCACGGAATATGACAATGACTGTTCTAACATCCAGACGACTGGGCTTTTGATGTACTCCATGATATGGGCCTCTGCAGGGCTGTGGACAGAATGTTCATGACACCGTGTTGAATGTGGGATGCCGTAATACTGTTGAAAATTGCTTGAAAATCGAAAAATCAAGGGGAAGGAAGGGAAACAAATGAAATGGTGTGTAAGGAATGTTATGGGAAATGAAGATATAAAAAAAAAACCATGTTTTCACTACCAAACATGTTTGGTATGTGACACTGTATAATATGGAGTTTGTCACTGAAGGGGCTCGACCCTGAGGCGCAGATGGAACTGTTGGAAGAGGATATGGTTGAGTGGAAGGTATGTCAGAGACAGACTGCACAACCAGCTCCTCTTCAAATGTCAGCATAAGTTCTTCATTGTCCTCATCAGCACCCAAATGCACCCCCTGAATATCACCTGCTTCAGAAATCACTGTCTCTAAGACATGTGATGGTGAAGTGGCAGGGACCATAGGTGGGAGATTCAGCACTCAACTGGAATTGTTGAACTCCTCTTCCGCAATGCCAAAATACTTGTTCATACCTAGAGGACATAATATATTTATTCCAGGATCACAGAACAGGTTGGCAAAGGAGTAATTCATGGGATCAATCTGTGAGGTAGTAAGAATAGACAGTGTGATATGTCCACCAATCATGCATGATTGACCAAACATGAGTTCAAGCCGATCATCTCTGCAATCACCAAGGAAGAATGATGCGTACAGATCAAGAAGTTGCTGCTTTGCAATATTGAACATGATGTTCTTGACACATGTTTGAGTGTTGTAGTAGAGCTGGAAGGGCATGAATGCACAACGGTGAATTCGGAAAATGGTAAATGCCAGGTGGGAATAGCAGCTGAGATAGTGAACTTGTTCAGTGAGGGAGAGCTTGGGGTTGATGAATGGGAAGAGGATAGACTCAATAATGCTGCTGAGAAGAGTGATCAACATCAAGTTGGCACATGTGTCAATGTCAGTTGAGAATAGGGAATGGTGTGGGTATACCCTGGGGTATCTGTGGTGATACCCCCACCCACACCCTTAGATATCTCAACAAATGTTGTAGTAGTACTGGAGACAAATCTACTGCTAGTCCCACCTTGTTAATTGGTAATCATTTGAGTAAGATATAAGTTGGTATATTTAGAGTTTTAGGTTTGAGTAATGCCAAAGTGCCAACCTTATTTTGGTGACATACTGTAAACCCTACCCTGTACAGTTGTATTCCTTAACTTAATCTACTTGGTTCTCACCGATACCTGATCTCCTGAGAGAGCCTATACGCTTGAACTCTAGCTTCTGAGGAAGGCTAGCCATTGAACGATTAGATGTATCTTGGTTCTATCCTTGACAGTCTAGAAACCCTACACGTGACCTCCTTTCTTGGAGTGTAAGGAGGAACTATCCAAGTCCGTAACAAAAGATTAAGTTACTATTGATACCCCTCTATCTAGAGTGAGCCCCCCACCCTTGAACCTGGAACCCAGAAGAGAAGGCGAGACGTCACATATGTCAAGCAAGAAACGACACGCCTTTACACAGGCATTTGGACAAACGAGCAACCCTTACCCCAGATCACCTGTTGAACGATCTGCTTCCAGAGAAGCCCAAGCTTTTGGATCCTTAACTGGACCATCAGTCGATACCACCTCTCCATTTGCTAGCTTAGGATTACCAGTATCCCAGCAACCACCCATCGTACCAGAAGACCGTGACGAAGAAATCCCCGAAGCACCACCTCTTGAACAAGAAATCTGGGCAGACACTTCAGCCCCTCCCCCAAACCCATACAATTCAGATTCAGACTCAGATACAGACTCCGATGACGAAATGCCGAAACCCTTTGAAATCAAGATCAGTCAGCCGATTGACTTTGATGGAAACAGAGATAATGCCTCTAAGTTTCTCACACAAGTCGGCCAGTACTTAGACATCAATGATGAAATCTACTCCACCGATAAGAAGTGAATCATCTTCCTTCTTTCCTTCATGAAGACCGGATCTGCAGCAACCTGGATGGAAGACTTCCTCGTCCATGTCCATGATATTAATATCCTCTCCCCAAATGGAGCCATGAATGGATACGGAACATGGGACGATTTCATTAGGAAGTTTAAAGAATGCTTCTATCCTATTGACGAACCAGGAACAGCCCTTTATCAACTTCATAACCTGAAGCAGAAGGAAGACCTTAGCGAGTATAACGCCACCTTTAGACAGCTCTGTCGACGAGCAGGAATTTTCAACTTCGCCGCTATGAAAGATTACTATCTCCATGGTCTAAAGCAAGGCTTGCTTTCGAAGCTTTGTAATTCCGGAGATATCCCTGACAACTTCGACGATCTAACCCTGAAAACCATCAGAATCGAAAACGCTTATCAGCTTCTCCAAGGAATCCATTCCCAAAACCATCAGAATAAGAACCAACAATCCTCCCGATTCACCCCGAACCGAAACCATGATTCCAATGCTATGGACGTTGACCGTACCCAAGTAAACCGCCTCAGTGAAAAAGAACAAAAGAATTCATGAGGAAAGGTCAATGCTTCACGTGCGGAAAACCCGGTCATAGAGCCAATGACCAAGAATACCACCCTCGAAACGGAGATGCCAGAAAGAACAACTATGGAAAGTCACAGGTAAGGCGTGAAACCCCTGATGATGAAAACCGAAGGACCGAGACCGGAGATAATAGAAGAGGAAAGCAACCGGTAAGGCGAGAAATGCCTGGTGATGAAACTTCCACCAGCAAAATCGAAGATTTCGACGATGAAGATGACGTCACTCTCAGACGTGTGGATTTTTGAATCTGGAGCCTGCCGCAATGTCAGCCACTCCATGTATAGATGTACATATCGCACAAAATGTAGGAAAGACTAAAGAATTAAGGGTCCCGGCGACCATCTTCTCCTCCGTACATCCCGATAAATCATTGCACACAACCGCTGTTGTTGACTGTGGCGCTGGAGCGACATTCATTCATTGGATGTTCATCCGAAAACATAAAATCCCCGTCCACCCTTTCAAAGAACCCTGGAAAATCCGAAACGCAGATGGACAGATCTCCAAGAATCCCATTACTCATTATTGTCATCTCGCAATCAAGATTGACAAACGACTCATGATAGGAAAGTTCAACGTCATGAATATGAGCGACCAAGATATGATTCTTCTTGGAAAACCCTGGCTTACCGCTATGAACCCTGATATCAATTGGACCCAAGATACCCTTCAACTCCCTTCCACGAAACGATCATTATGACTCGAAGAAATTTTCCGAAAGAATTGGGGAGTATCCCCAAAACTTTCAATGAAACAGAAAGTTACTATCGAAGACGAAGAAGATCCTGAGAAGTTCTCTCCACAACATTCTCCTCTTCCCATGAATGGGAAACGCACTTTAGAACGAAAGAAGCAGAAAGAAGAAGAAGAAGAAGTCTTTTACGATGCCGAAGAAGACTTACCACCACCTCTCCTCCCTGATCCCGACGAAGACCCACTTCCCCAATATGAAACTAAGGAAGACATCTGGGATGATATCCCTACCGAACCCCTCTTTGCCCGAAAAGTCGACGATGTCGCAACCTATCAGATTAACGACGATGAAATTTTGATAGAGTATGCTCAAGATGGCTCTGCTGTCACCATCATTGAGAATCTCTCCCTTGACACACCACTTACACGAGACGGAACCTCTCGAACCGAAGTTTGCCGTGCAGCCGCCCTCACTCCTCTCCGAAACTCCTGGATCCTCGCACGACAAGTTGATGAAGAAAACGTGAAAACCAGTAACAAAGCGCAAGAATTCACTCTCAAAGAAACCCAAGAGAAGCAGAAGAAACCCTTTGAAGAACTCGTTCCCTCTTATCTCCACGACTTTGCTGATGTTTTCGCCAAAGACGGCTTAAACCAACTCCCTCCTTCCCGACCTGGTGTCAACCATCGAAACGAAACGAAACCTGGATTCATTCCCAAATCCGCGAAAACCTACCCCTTATCCCTGAAAGAAACCGACGCTGTGAAAGCTTTCCTAGATGAACATATAGCGAAAGACTTTATCCAACCATCGAAATCACCGCAATCTAGTGGTTTCTTCTTTGTCGGCAAGAAAGGGGGTTCCCTTAGACCTTGTCAAGATTATCGTTACATTAACGAATGGACGATAAAGAACACATACCCACTTCCCTTGATTCCACCTCTCATCACTAAACTCCGAGACGCGAAATACTTCATGAAGATGGACGTCCGATCCGGTTATAACAATATCCTTATTCATCCTGATGACTGTTGGAAAGCGGCATTTACGACTTCATATGGACTCTTTGAACTGAAGGTCATGTTCTTTGGGTTGTGCAATTCACTGGCAACCTTCCAAGCGTACATGAATCAGACCTTCCAGAAAGAAATCAATGAAGGATGGATGATTGTTTATATGGACGATATCCTCATCTTCTCGAAATCTCTCGAAGAACACCAGAACCAAACCTGTCGAATTCTCGAAATCATCCACAAAGAAACCCTCTTCCTGAAACCCGAAAAATGTTCTTTTGACGTACAAGAAGTTGATTATCTTGGAATGATCATCTGTCCTGGGCAAGTAGCCATGGACCCCACTAAACTATCCGGTATTAGCGATTGGACAGTCCCTACTTCTGTTAAAGAAGTCCGTTCATTCCTTGGATTCTGCAACTTCTATCGCCATTTCATTTCCCATTACTCCGACATCGCCCGACCCCTGATTGACCTTATGAAGAAAGACGTTCATTTCCAATGGACGCAAGCCTGCACCGATTCCTTTCAGAAATTGAAGAAATGTTTCCTTTCTGAACCTGTCCTCCGAAACCCTGATCCTTCTCGACAATTCACTCTCGCAACAGATGCTTCCCTCGTCGCCACCGGTGCAGTCCTACTGCAGACCGACAAAAATGGCACTTATCATCCTTGTGAATATTTGTCACAATCCTTTAACCCTGCAGAACGCAACTATCAGATCTACGATAGAGAACTCCTTGCCATTATTCGCGCCCTAAAAGCTTGGCGTCATTATTTGGAAGGAAACCCTCATCCTGTCGTCGTGTTTACCGACCACTTAAACCTCCTCTACTTCCGCTCCGCCCAGAATCTCACCCGTCGCCAAGCATGTTGGCAATTAACCTTAAATGAATTCGACCTTGAACTCCACCACGTTCCAGGAAGCAAACTTGCTGCTCCTGATGCCCTTTCCCGTCGCCCTGATCATGCTCCGGATAGCTGTGATAATCATGACGTCACCCTTCTCCCTGATTCGCTGTTCGCTCGCCTCGTTGATACTGACCTCGCTAACGCCCTGAAATCTACCGACCCTCTTTCTGACCCTGTCATCCTTGCTGCGCAACAGGCCCTTGATGGTCTTAATGCTCCCCCCATGAAATCTTCTCTCTCTGACTGGCGTTTTGATGATGGTACTTTGTTTTATAAGAACTGCGCTTACGTCCCTGCTCCTCTCCGCCGCCGCATTCTCTCTCTTCATCATGATCATCCTACCGCCGGCCATCCGGGTCGTTTTAAAACCGAAGAACTTGTGAAACGTGATTACTGGTGGCCCGGCATGGGTACCTTTATCCGACACTATGTCACTGGTTGCACCCTTTGTCAGCAAATGAAATCTGACACGCATCCTTCCTCCCCTCCCCTTTCTCCGATCCCCTCCGCTGCGCTTCGCCCCTTCTCGCAGATCTCTGTCGATCTTATCACTGACCTCCCTGAATCCGGGGGCTTTGATTCTGTCATGGTTGTGGTAGACCATGGCCTTACGAAGGGGGTAATTCTTTGTCCCTGCAAGAAAACCATCACCGCCGAAGGAGTCGCCCAACTCTTTTTCAAGAAAGTCTTCCTTCGATTTGGACTTTACAACAAGATTATTTCTGATAGAGGTCCGCAATTCGCCTCTAATTGTGCAAAAGAACTCGGAAAACTCCTTGACTACCAAGTCGCCCTCTCCACCGCATATCATCCCCAGACTGATGGACAGACTGAACGTCTCAATCAGGAATTGGAAACCTATCTCCGCATCTATTGTCGCACCAATCCTTCTGAATGGGTCAAGCACCTTCCCATGGCAGAATTCGTTCATAACCACCGAAAACACGATTCCCACAACGCCTCCCCATTTTATCTCATGATGGGATATGAACCTCGAGGTATCCCTTACGCATTCCCCACATCATCCGTTCCCGCCGCCGAAGATCGAATCACATACCTTCAGAAAGTTCGAGAAGAAGCCCTCGCTTGTCATAACCTGGCAATGCAACGCATGGCTGATCGTTCACACAGAAAGAAGTTCGTCCCGTGGAAACCTAAAGACAAGGTTTGGCTATCAGCTGCGCATCTTATCACCCATCTACCATCAAAGAAGCTTGCACCTAAGCGATATGGACCATTCAAAGTCGAAGCCGTCATCTCCCCTATCACATTCAGACTCCGCTTACCGAAATCATGGAAGAATCATCCCGTTTTTCATGCTTCTGAACTATCCTCCTATCGGGAAACAGAAATCCATGGTCTGAATCATCCAGAACCCCCTCCTGACGTCATTAATGGACAAGAAGAATATGAAATAGAAGCCATTCTCACCCACAAGGGTAACGTAAAAGGGAAAAGACGCTTCCTCGTATCTTGGATTGGTTATCCTAGTTCCGATAACTCGTGGCTTCCAGAAAAGGAATTCCAGAACGCCCAAGAAATTCTTCAGACTTATAAAGACCGTCTCCGACTCTCCAGAATCCTAACATCCATCAATTGAAATCATCATGCCTTCGACCCAGAATTCCAAATCATCTATTTCTTCTCTCGACTCATTTCGTTCTCGATCAGAATCCACTCAGAAACGTGCCCTTGTTGAATCATACCTCCTATCTCCCGCCTGTACTCTTGCTCTCGAAGACTTCTTCGCTGAAGATGAAGATGCTCTTGCCTTGATGGCTATCTTTCGCTGTGCGGAAGGATTTTCATTCACATTTCCCATTGAACGCGAAAGTGACTTCTGACGACTCATTTATAACCAGAATATCATTAAAGGACACACTACTGACCTTCTTATAAAGAAAGGAATTGAGCGTGCGTTTGCTCTTCCTACTTTCCTGAAGGACGATGGTTACAGACCTCTTGATTTACCACCTCCTGCCATCCTCTCCACATCACCAGAACCAGAGCAGTCTCTTCCGACTTCACCCATTTCCCAGAATCATTACGATGCATCTGATGAAGAAACCCCGCAACCTGTCCCATCTCCACAATTAGCAGTCAGATCCACCGGTAGACCACGCCGTACTAAGAAAAGAGGAACACTTGCTTTTGCCATCGGACTTTCACGCCCCTCTTCATCTGCATCAACTACCGCTGTCTTCAAAGAAGAAGAAGATACAGCATCTGTCATCCTTCCTATCCCTGCCCCATCTACTTGCGCCCCCTCTGAAGAAACCTGGGTTGATCGCTGTGGTCATTACTATTCACGCAAGCATTGTCGTTACTGCGGAAAAGAAGGTCATCAGCAAATCAATTGTGATCGCTACTTCTGCCGCTTATGCCATAAGCATGCCCCTGGTCATCTTACCGTCTTCTGCCCTACCCTTGAGGGTACTCGTCCTTTCACCACTCACCCTGGCACTCATCTTTTCTTTCAACAACTCCTTGCCTATGAAGAACAATGTGACGCCGAGTATGAAGAACATGAGAAATCCTTCCTCCGTGACTGTGATGCCGACCCTACCTTCTATCCTAGTGATTAAAGTCAGTGACTTTATCGTTAACAAGGGGGTAATGTTACAATAACTTCATCTAGCCCTATCATTTTCTCACAGACACTGCCTCTACACCACATGTTCTCTCTTCTTGATCGCCGTCTCTCTTCTATTTCCCAGCATCACTGTGGAAGCTGCGCTTCTTATCTCTGACATCATTCCCCTTTGCCCTACCTTCCATTTGTAGTAGTATTACATCGTTTACCTTTGGTCCGTGCATCTCTTCTGATACGTATATAAACCCTACCCTGTACAGTTGTATTCCTTAACTTAATCTACTTGGTTCTCACCAATACCTGATCTCCTGAGAGAGCCTATACGCTTGAACTCTAGCTTCTGAGGAAGGCTAGCCATTGAACGATTAGATGTATCTTGGTTCTATCCTTGACAGTCTAGAAACCCTACACGTGACCTCCTTTCTTGGAGTAAGGAGGAACTATCCAAGTCCGTAACACATTCTCTATGGGGCGAGGCAGCTCTTTGTGCAGCCTACCTCTTCAACCGCTCTGAATCTCATGCCCTTCTGCCAGGCAAGACCCCTTATGAGATGCTGCATGGTGTGAAACTTGACATCTCTCATCTGCATGTTTTCGGTGCGTGTTGCTTTGTGTGGATTCTGGCTGAATTGCAGGAGAAGTTGGGCCCACGTTCACATAAAGTGATTTTCATGGGGTATCCTCCGGGTGTGAAGGCTTGGCATTGTCATGACTCTACTACAGGTGCATTCTTCAACTCCTGCAACATCATCTTCGATGAGTCCTTCTTGAATCGTCCCTTTCCCACCTCCAATAGTGACAACAACAACAACACTGCCATTGTTGGACCATCCCATTCGCCTGTCATTGACACTACCCCTCCGTCGGCTGCCCCTCCTGTTCCTGCTGATGACGCACCTATCTGTCGTTCCAGTCGCACCTTGTTCCCACTGAGAAAGGTCATCTCTTCCATGAACGCCTTGCTGCGGATGCTGCGCGTCTTACTTGCCAGCATGACTTGTGTCTTGCCTGCATCCAAGGTGTTCCACCTGCTGATGGTGCTCCCTCCCTCGTGCCTCCTGTTCCCGTTGCCACTCACTCCATCATCCTTCCTGCCCCATCTCATCCTCTTCCAATTCCAGATGTCCTTGATGCTGATGCCATTAGCGTTGATGACGAGACTGTGGGTTTTCCTCACGTCCTCGCCAATCTGATTGTCGCCGAGATGGCATGCATCTCCATTCACAGTGATACCAGGCATAATCCACAAGCCCCTGGCTATAACATGAAGATCCCTCCAAACACCTATGACGAAGCCATGCATCGATCGGACCAGAATTCTTGGCTTGCTGCGATGAAATGGGAGATGAACTTGATGTTGGAGATGAACGTCTATGAACTCATTCCTCTTCCCTCCGACTGCAAGTCCATTGGTTGTCAGTGGGTACTTGAGTTTCGCGAGGATCTGAAGGGTGGGTCAGTCTTTAAGGCTCGACTTGTGGCACAGGGATTTTGGCAAGTCCCGGCATCGATTTTGGCAAGATGTTTGCACCGGTTGCTAAGGCAGCGTCTATTTGTGTCATCTCTGCTCTTGCTGCTCGCAACGACTGGGAACTCGATGCCTTTGATGCGAAACAGGCCTTCTTATGGGGGAAGCTGACGAAAGACATGTACATGCATCAACCACCTGGGTTTGAACACTTTGTGGTGTGTGGAGGCTTACTTGTCTGTCACCTTTTGTCCTCACTCTATGGTCTGAAACAGGCGGCCTATGATTGGTACGAACTTTTGAGAGAAGTTCTTACTCACCTGGGTTTTCTTCGCATAGAGGCTGACTACACCGTCTTTGTGTATGATCATGTCAACGTGGAGGGGGAGCGCATCATTTGCATTATTGCATGGCATGTTGACGATGGACTCGCTGCCGCTAGCAATCATCCATTCTTGATCTGGATCAAGGGTCAGATTGCACAATGCTTCGGCATTACTGACCTCAGTCCTGTGTCAAAACACCTTGGCATTCAATTTGAACGGAACAGGACTACATGCGAACTCTGGATGCATCAAACTGACTACATCACCTATCTGCTCAAAGAGCATGGTATGCTCGGTTGCAACTCCGTTACCCTTCCCATGGATCCTCACTTCCCGTTCGGCCGCGACACTGACATGCATCCACACGTCAAGAACCTTACCTCTGAGTATCGCAAGGTTGTCAGCGAGCTCCTCTATCTCACTATGTACACGCGTCCTGACATTGCCGTCGCTGTCATGAAGCTAGCTCAACACAACTCCTCGCCTGAATCTCGTCACTATGCTGCTGCCAAGCATGTTCTCCGTTTCCTTGCTGGCACTATTGGTCTTTGTACGCACTATGGGGGTGTCACTGCGATGCCAGAGTTGCACGGCTTCAGTGACTCAGACTGGGCCAGTTGTCCTGAAGATCACATCTCCATCTCCAGCTATGTCTGGTTCTTCAACGGCGGTCCCATCTCTCACTCCTCCAAGAAGCAGCTCACTCACGCCCTTTCGTCCACCGAAGCCAAGTATATGGCACTCACTGCTGCTATTCAGGATGGTCTCTGGCTCACATCATTCTTCAAGTGCTTGAAAATCCCTCTCACCTTCCCACTCCGTCTTTTCGCCGATAATGCTGGTGCCATCACCTTATCCGAGGAAGCTGCAAATCACATCTGCACAAAGCATATCAATCTTTGATATCACTTCATCCATGCACACATCGAGAAGGGTACCTTCAAGCCTGAATGGCTGTCCACTCACAAGAACGTCGCTGACATTTTCACCAAGTGCTTGCCTCGTCTGTTGTTCCTTCATCATCAGTCTGGTCTTTCTCTTCTCTCTAGGTAGTTTCAACACTGTCATATTGTGGGGGTGTGTTGCATTGTCATTGTTGTCATCATAGCATTGTCACATAATACTTTTTCCTTTTCCTCTCTGTCATGTGTGTTCATGTGTATATAATATGTACCACTCTTTCCATCATACCTCAGTTGTTGTCTCTCCAACACTGAGGTATGTTTTCTGTCTCTCGTTATCTCGCTGTCTCTTACGATACATTTTCCAGTGTGTTTCGTGTTATAGGTATAACAATCAATAGTCGTTGTCTCTCCAACACTGAGTGTGTTTTGTGTTATAGCTCTAACATGTTCTACAGTAGCAAACCCCCCCCCCCCCCTCTCCTTAGTTAACTAATGTTTTCAATAGCTTCTGAGGCAACTAGCTCAAAACTCAGAACACATATTTTGAAACATCAGGTGGCTATGTATTAAGATTGAAATGCTTATGTAAATTACAGGCTTATATTCAGCCTTTGCCTTTTGCACTCCTCTTGCTACAGGTCACGTTATAGCTCCAAAGCATGCACTATCCAAATTAAAACCCAGATCTACCAGTCCATCTATTGACAGTTTGCCGAGTCTAAGCTCCATGTCCGAAACTGCAAATTCCCACACCTCTTGGAGTCACAGGTAACAACATCAGGAAAACCGTCCCCCCATAACTTAGATGTATCTAGCATAATTACCAATAATCCTGTGCAATTTGACAATTTAGTAGATTATAAGAACTCTTTTACTGCCCGTCAACTTTTTGATAATTACAACAAACTTTTCATAAATTATATTCCCTACTGCTAATGTTCTGAATATTTTTGGTCCCTTATGTGTTCCTGAGTTCCAACTCGCATACATGAAAACAATTAAATTTGATTAAAGAGTGCAGTCTTGATACATGATATATTCTAGTTTTATGAGTGAGTGTGAATTATATACTGTATTAGATAACTTTGAGAGGAACCAACGGACAAATACAAATGTTGCACGTTGATGTCAACAGTCACTGCTACAAACATTGAATCAGTATGAATGTAAAACATATGTGAATGAGTGAAATACACACCTTCAAGTTGCCCAAGTTGACGACATGAGGTATAGACAAGTAAAAAAAAGTTGGCAGTGATGTGCAGAAACAACTGGAAACAACTAACAATGAGTGATGATGGATGCTAATGAGCAGGGATAAGACATTAGACGCGGTGCCAAGTGAAAACACGCAGGCAGCAGCACAAACGAGCAGTGACAAGGGAAAATGAGTGGCAACATGCGAAAATGAGCAGAGACAAGCGTGACCCAGCAATGCCATCCATTTTTGCCATGTGATCAGAATCTTGAGGGGATCCACATTGCGACATCGAGGCTGCAAGAGCAAGTCTACACCACCGTCACTAGAGATTGATGCAGAGGGCACTGCAAGATATGCGAAAATAAGGAAACAGTGAAACAGTTGAAGGTGGAAGTCAACAAAATTTTGAACCACAGATCATGTGATGTGGGAATAAACAAACACAAATATTTGACTTGCAACTTCGAGGCAGTGGCTCGAACTCATCATGTGCCATGTGAAATTTATTTGCTGTTGACTTCATGATAATCCTTTGCACCATCCTCAACCACCAGAGCTATCATTCGACCAAACACAAACTTTGACAAGGCATCCAAGTGCTAAAGCCATGTCTTTTCAAAGTTCGGTCTTGGATTATGGTGCCACATACTTTCGCGAGGCACTTGCTCAATACATTGCGCAACAAAATCATTCTGTCGAGGAATGTGATACATTTTTTGTTAATTGCTACATAGATAGGCATAATTTTGTGACCCTTAGATAGTATTTTATAATTTCACAATAATTTTCCATATGTTATGAACAATATTGGGTTTATGTATAACTACCTCTAACTTCTGATGGTTTATCTCACTTAGTCGTATTGTTTCTATTTGTATCTAAGTTAGCACGGGAGGGTTTTCCTGATGACTGTCTACATTCATCCGGACGCCACAGTAATCGCACAAGCCAATGAATTGAGTCACCAATTAGAGTTCTCCAGGAAATGAGCTGTTGGTGCAGGAAAATGAAGTGCTTGCTCCCAGAACTTATGTCTAGCTTGGGGGAGAAGCACTCGCGGGAATAGACGATATTGTCATATGACGGCCCCCTCCCGCGGAGATGCCTCTAGGTGCCGATAGCTAGTGCTACAAGCAGCGCTAGATTTAATTTGAAGAAAGCAGGGAGAAACGTTGTTAAACTTCCTGATCGCTTCCTGGGACTGTCAAGGGAATGGTGCAAAAAAAGGTAAGCCTTTAAAATTGGAAAACCCAGCCTCGGCTAAGTGCTTCTGCATTAATGGAAGCTCGGTAGTACATAGCCATCATCTGGCTTGCCACAGTATCGGGAATGAGCGTCCAATTTCAGTTAAGAAACAAGGCGATAGGCCGGTACATGTACTTACCGGACAGTGATGAAGCAATACATCACCATGTTATCAGTACTTAAGTTCCGAAGGTCGGGTCGGCCTTACGATCTGTGAACCCTTTGTTAAACAGAGGTTAGCTATAACGCAACCCAGATTGAACTTCTCGAGCGCTTTCTGGGACTGCTGTGAGAGACCTAAGCCTTTTAATCCTGGACCCAAGCACCGGCTGACGGCTTCTGCCTTGATAAGAGGTCGGTACTACTTAGCCACACTCGCCATGGTGCTCTGTGGTACTCAACGGTATCAGGACTGTGTATCATTATCACTGAGAAGGATCAGCATGCTTCTGGAACGTCTTCGGAAAATAGAACTTGCCAGAATTGCACATGGCAAAAGCCATTGCGCTATGCCTTGACTTGTAACTTAGCTAAGTGCCCATTACGCCAACGAACCAAGCTGGGGCGACCATGCGTATCTAGTATTATTCGTGATGCCCGCGCTGTCGAAGCTGCCACAGCTTTACACCATATGCGACGCGCCGGCAGAAGTTTTGACGTGATCAGTAATTGGATAAGATCAAGGATTGTGGTTCTTCGTCACTCGCTGGGCGCCTCGCCGAATACGGCATGTGAGGTTTCGAAATTTTCCTAGACCACTAGAACTTTAAAATGCGGACATAATAATCTCGAGACAGATTACTCGCAGACTGACCGATTGGCAAAGGTAAACAAGAGATTCCACTCATAGGTTAATAGTGAGCGTGATACGCAAATATGCGGAACGATTTTTGAATTGATGGCACTAGTAAGGACTGTGTATAATGACATCAGCGAAGAGTTCTGATACTAAAAGTGTGACATCATTACCTGTCCATATATGACGTGCCCAACGATGAGCATGAAGTAATTACATATGACGCAAATGTCCAGCTCAATCACAAACCGCAATAATGTCAATCAAATGCGAACGTTACGCTTCTGAGCCTGACATCCGGCACATCGCCACTCTGAGTGTATTCAAAGACTCGGATAAGATCGATGCCGAGCACAAGCGAATGGAGACTTACCACTACTCGATGGTATGTATGCCTGTGGCATATACATCGCGAACGCAAGGCTCGCCGTTTCGGCTCCGGGTAACCGGGCGAGGGGATTGTGGTTTAGAACCACCACTAGCCATAATATGAAGCGTGTGGCTTGAATAGCTCAGTGGAAAGGCTAGGGTTTGCGGTCCGGCAGTCATATGGGTACCACACCACGCTCTGAGAATTTCTCGATTGCACTAACTGCTGCAACTAGTGATGGCGGTGGGTGTCACAATGAGCTTCATAATGTTCCATCCTAAACGAAATATATTCACTGGGGGAACATTGTAGTGAAAAACAGATTGTATAGGCGGCATGGTTATTGTGATTGCACTAGGAGTTTCCTTGCAAGTCAATGGGGTGCTCAGCCCGTTCACGAGGGATTCGGAGCAGAAATTGACACCACTACGAAACTGGAAGGAGGTCAGAATCGTTGACGTCGCACTCAAAGGAAAAAGAGCATCTGACTGAACGGAAGGAGTATACTATGTGGACCATGGAAGGAGGAACTACAGTACTAGCAGCAGCGCGCCGCAGCCTCGGGCTTGAGAGAGCACCACGGTCCTGAATGACACGTCATACATTCTAGCACTTGCCTCGAAAGCTTGATGAAAGCTACACGCGCAAGACTCAGAGTTGGTGCAGATCCGTCCAGTACCTTCGGGTTCGTGGTCCATGGACTTTACTCGTAGACTTCTTTACACGTGACATGGACCATTTCGGTTATGCAGACGCGTTTAGCACTTGCACAAGAATCTCTACCAAGTTACAAGTTTCATTCGTTTCATTTTCTAGATGGACCCGCCAGTGGGTGCGCTCGTCGAGGTTGCAGCGGGGCGTGGAATAGTGCGGTTTGCTGGCGCCACGTCTTTCTCGTCGGGCAAGTGGATTGGCATTGAGCTTGCCGAGCCCAAGGGCAAGAACGACGGAAGCCTGCAAGGCCTCACCTATTTCTCGTGCAAGCCAAACCACGGCGTATTCGTGCGTCCCAGCCAGGTCAATGTCATTAATGCCGAGCCTGAACCGCAGCCTCCTGTGAGTCTATACAGTAGTTGCTTTGCCAGAGCCTCCCTGACCTAGCGTGTGTTCATAGAAAACACAGGTTGCTCGGACTGTTATGGGTCATCAACGCACCCCTAGTACTGGCGTTTCACGTGCAGCGTCACTGCGTTCAAACGGCGCATCAGGGTCTTCGTCCCGCTCCTCCAGCCCTGTGAAGGCCACGCCTTCCTCTTCCTCTTCCGCCTCTGCCGTAGCTAGCCCACGTAATTCCCGTCTCGTAGCCCCTTCATCACCTGCGAAGCGCATTCCCTCTTTAACTCTACAACCTCGCAAATCCTTCCCCCGTCAATCATCCGCGGAATCCTCCGCTCCTCTGAGCCCCGCCTTGCAGGCCCCTAGGATTGGGTCATCTTCCTCACAGGAGGCTCTCGTCCAGGTGCAAAGGACGTCTTCCCCATTAGCCCTGCCACCACAGAATGCGCCCGTGGAGCCTCCACCACCACCCTCCCCTGTCGCGCACGCGTTTCTGCAACCCCCTGTACTAATTGACTCCAGCCCATCTCTAAACGGTACGAAACTTGCACCGTCACCTGCCATCTCCCGTGTACCCTCGCATGAGCCTACATCACCAATAACCGTAAGTTCATGCGCATATAATCTTATGTTCACTAATTTCAGTCAAAAAAATGCTAGCGTACCGAAGATTCTGCCATGCACGCGAAAATACGCGTCCTTGAGGCTAAACGCGCTGATGATGCCCGACACATCCGAGAGCTTGAGACTCGCCTCGCAGACGCAGAGTCTTTCGTTGCCCTCCGCCCCAAACTTCAAGCTAAACTGCAATCCCTCCAGTCCGAACTTATTGCAACGAAGCGTGCATTAGCAGATGCAGAACAACTTGCGAGTTTGGGCGAGACGAGGGGCGCGGATTCACAAGAGCAGCTGGAAATGGCGATGCTGGACAAGGAGGTTGCAGAGGAGAAGGCAGAATTAGCAGCACAGGAGTTGGAGGAAGTGATGGAAAGGCTTGCGCATGTTGAGGTAGAGCTGGGGGTACTGAAGGAGGGTGGTGGTTAGTATAACGTGTTGGGTTTGGAGCATGGCTGATGAATTATTTCTTGTAGCGTTGGGCGGAGATGGTGATTCAAACGCTAAGACATCACTCGCATATATCCAGCTTGAAAAGCAGAACGAACGTCTGAAGGAAGCCCTTATACGGTACGCGATGTTTCTTGTTTCTTACCATGAGTTCCTTACAATTTGTGCATCGGCGTAGGCTTCGCGATATGTCGCAGGAGACGGAACAAGAACAGCGCCGCCGCATAGCGGAAATGGAGAAAGATATCACAAGTATCGATGATCTTCAAGGTAAGTCCCTTTAGTACATGTTATCTCGATGGTTACCCCCCCCACTGTACACGAATATCCTCCCTTGCTGTTTACCTTTCCCCGAATATACGATCATCTAACGTCCTGGACAGGCCAGTATGAACAAACACTCATTAAACTTTCCAATGCGGAAACGCAGATCTCGTCGCTACAACAACAACTTGACGATGCACTAGGAGCAGAAGATCTGCTCGTGCAGCTCACAGAACGGAATTTGTCGCTATCAGAGGTGTGTATTGTTTTTTTACCCTTCCCTCCTGGAGCGTCCTTTTTATATTACCGGTCCATAATGTTGCCTCCATATCTCTGCGTCGTTCAAATTACTCACTTCCTCCCCAGAAAATCGAAGAACAGCGTATCACAATTGAAGACCTCGAGGCCCTCAAGGAACTCACGGACGAACTCGAAGAGAACCACATTCAAGTCGAGCATGAGCTCCGAGACGAGATTTTAGAGCGCGAGAAGGACCTGAGAGAGGAGAAGGTCAGGGTAGGGTTACTCGAAGATATAGTGTCGGACGCGGATGGGACGATTGCGAGGTTTAGGGAGGTCGTCGTGGATATGCAAGGGTGCGTTTTCCTATCCCTTCCGCATGCTTCTTTAGCTATTTTCTTCGCGGGAGATGCTGATCCACTCACCAGCGAACTTGACTCATTGCGTTCAGCGACGCAAACAGCGCAGCACGAATCTGCTACGGCTGCGCACCAGACAGCAACGATGATGTCACTGAATTTGAAACTCCAATCCTCGGCGGCGAAGAACCAGGCAAGAGCAGTAGATCTGGAGATCAAGAAGCTCGAGGCAAGGGAGAGGGGCGAATTATTGGGAATTGTGCAGGTGGGCTTCATTCTCTGTTGTTTTGGACATTACACTCCTCCGTTCATTATCTTTATTTTCTTCGCTTTCCATCTTCCCTGTTTATGTTCACCCGCTCCCCCGTTTCTTTCATTGGTTGCATTTATTCCTCGCTAGGACACAGAAGCCGTGCGCAAGGCAAGGCCAGCGCGAATTCGTGATCACGGAGCCTACTTGTTTTGCCGTGCCTTCGATTTATGACCTCATTCGTTTATCTCTTTAGTTCGCATGTTACTTCATTCTTCTCATCTTGTCCATTATTTCCCTTTACTCCCTTGGTTTCCTTTTGTGTCTTCACTCGTTCTGAACCCTCCTTGACTTGCACCTTCTCATCAGCTAACTTCTCGCTTTCTAGCCTTATCTGCCTCAACAATATGTCGAGTCCGACAGCGATGCCACTAATTGCTATCTCTTCTTCGCACGCCTGGGGTACAAAACCGACCTCATCAACACTATTGTAGGGCTGGCTCATGGCCTCCCCGATTCACTCAATGGTGTTGTCTCGGAAACTCTTGTTGGAATATGTGAGGTGTGTTGCGCTTTCTAACTTTCAACCACAGCACTTGTAACATTCATTCATGACAGATGCGCGGCCGTGCCGCATCCTTTTCTACGCTCTGCAAACGCTTCGCTGCTATCCTCAGGCGATGCGACCCTGCGTCATTCCTCAACATCGGGCGCATATACCCTGAGATCGCTCCGATGGAGAAGCGCATTGATCTACATATCGATCTTCTCCGACGGGATGAGTTTAGAGAGATGGAATTCGTCACTGACGTGCTCAAGTGCGTTTGGTCTTTATTTTTGTACCTCACTACTTCCGTCTCCCTGCCTTTTCATACCAACGAATGGAAAAATGCTTACTGCTGACATAGGATGCTAGCCCAATTCGACCACCTGGCAGAGACTTATTTCGATGGGTTCGAACAGGATCTGGGCGAGCGCGAACTCGGTTATGCACTTTCGTTTGATCATGATCTAGATGTGTTTGCCGCATCCATTGGGCTCACGAAGACGTCCGTCGCTGTCATTCTCAATGACGAGGGTACGTGACACTGTGCCTCTGCCACGATGTCACTTACACAAACTACCTCATAGATATAGTCCTCGATATGGGTGGCTATGATCCCGAGGAAGAGCTTATTGAGCCTTTGCAGAAGCTTTTGGAGCAGTGCAAGAGCGCGAAGGTGTTGTCCAAGTAAGGTCGTTTGTTGCGTTGTGGATATTTGCTGAGTGGTTGGCAGGAAACTTACGAAGCGCCTCGACGACGTTATCCAGGAATCTTCAGCACTCAAGTCGCATCTCGTTCCACAGCTCAAGAATCTTAGCAATGCTGTTCCCGAGCTAGTTAACTTTGGTATCTCTGTTAGTGTTTCTGAACAATTTTGTGGGGTTGATTGCTGACTTGCGCAATTGTAGCTGGCCCAACAAGTAATTCCACACCTTAGCGATGCCCGTAGCGCCAAGGCTCCATTCCAGCTTGCAACAGTACTGTCGTATGCCAAGCAAACTGCACTGTCAACTGTCGCCAAGGACATGAAACCTGGAACCTCGTGCTTCGAGGCAGTCGGTGAAGCTATTGCTCAGCTATCGGCGGAGTGTAACAAGCTGCTCCCTTTGGCAATGGAACCAGAGAGCGTATTTAAGAGTAGGCCTCCTTCGACTCTAATCTGCTTCGATACCATGCTAACGATGACCAAGTCTCCGGCACGCCACCATGGGTCCTACGAATTGAGGAGATCAGAGCTAGCATGGCTATTAATGCCGAAGCCGAGCGCAAAGCTGCACAGCTGCAGGAAGAAATCCAAGGACTTGTGCGGAGCCTCAAGACGAAGGACCAAACGATACAGGAGTCAGGAGTGAAGATAGAACACATGGAGCGGCGCATGGAAGCGGCCAAGAAACAAGCGGATACCATTGGAGATCTTGAGATTGAGGTCTCGAAAGCGCGCAAGCAGGAGCGTGCGTACGAGGAGGCAATGGAACAACTGCAGGCAGACTTGGATACGTTCGAGCAAGACAATGCGAAACTGAAGGCGTTGGCTGCGGGTTCGGAGCGACAAGGTATGTTTGTTTGTATCAGGTTCAATTGAACGGTCGATGACTTGTCGTGTAGCTGCTGGCGCACAACCTGTCGATCCAGAAAATATCCCCATAGAGGGAAATGTGGAGACTTCACATCTTCTGGAGCAGGTTCGTGCAGGTTCAAAGCCATCTTATTATCTTTCTGACTCTCCATTAGATCGAGGCTCTTCGTGGAACTGTCCGTTTCTTACGCACGGAAAATTCGTATCTCAAAGGGCAAGACCTGCTCAAGGAAATCCAAGCACTGCCAACCCTCCCAGAACCCGTCAGCCGCATACGTACACCCCCACTAGACCCATCAGGTCAATCCGACACAGACGAATCCGACACCGAACTCCCACCCGCTCCTCCTACCATTCGCTCGCTCGCCACAGAAACCAAGGTTCTCTACCGGGACGTCATCAAATTCTCTTCATCACCCCGTGTTGTCGATCTATCCGCTCTTCATGCAAAGAGAGCAGAAAGCGACTGCAAAGGTGGGAAGATGTGGATGCGGAGGAAGGCTACTCCTGCTCAGCAAGTCCTTGAGCGGAAGATGGAGGCCGAAAGACTTAGCAAGCGCGTAAGGGGCTTGTTGGATCGTGCAAATGCGCTATGAGGGGTTTCATTAATACTTCGCTTCATTTTTTATGTTACTCTACAGCTTGATATTAGGTTGTATACCCTGCAGATTCTGTTATGCACTATGGGGGGAGATAAGGTAGTAAACATCATGTATATGCAAAACAGATCAATGTCAGCATCGTAATGCAAGGACCTATGAATTTTTTTACCATAATACTATCGTGCTCCACGAAAACTGTGCCCGAGCTAAAAGTGTTTATCAATTTTCTGCCTAAGCGTACTCGGTGCTTCGGTTTGAGTTTGTTTGTATCAATTAGGATCCAAGGCCTTTGCCAAATAAACTTCGCCTTAAGCTCGGGCTCATCACTGGCAGGCAGTCACTGTTTGGTCATCGACCCTCTAGCTAACATGGCTGATGAATTTGATCTTGAAGCGCTCGTGCACCTGGAACAGACGTTGGCTTCATTATTTTTTGTAATTGACAGATCCCTCTGAAGAGCGAGTCTCAGGTTCTACGATGCCGGGTATACTGACGGCTTTGCCCATGGACGTATTCATGGTCTGATCGAAGGTCGGGCACTCGGGCGCGAGAAGGGTTTCGAGATATGGGAAGAGATTGGATTTTACGAGGGCTTTGCTACCACTTGGCAAGCGATATATGCAAAGCATGGCCAGAACGACCAGTACGTCAAGACTCACCTGCATGTTTCATCACAATGATCTTGGATTGCTGCAGGCGCGCGCTACACCACATAAAGCATCTTCTTGATCTCATATCACAGTTCCCGCAAATAAATCCCTCGACCGCTGCAGTAGCATCTGGCGCCACAGAAGAGATTGATATTTCGAAGCTGCAGCGCCAGATTCGATCGCGATACAAGGCGTTGTGCGCATCGCTCGGTGTAAAGCCTACACTGAGGGCGGTCGATGCCGAATCCACTGAGGACGGTGGTGTTCAAAGTGCGGATCAGCAGAAACAAGTGTGGAAATTAGAAGAAGATGCTAAAAGACCGACGATGCAAGGTCTGAGTTTTTGAAGAGAACTTCAAGAAGCACCCAGAGTCGCGCTTTCGCGCTCGAAACACTTAACATTTGAATATTTACGGAAGGCAAGTCCCACTTGTCATCGAATCTCAAATTCCCCTCATTCTCGCCAGATCAGAGATGTCAACGGTAAATCGTATTAAGGGCTTGGATCATTGGCCAAGTAAGCATAGGTAATACAGTGGAGGCAAATTAAACGCTCGGATCTTTGTCCGAGAAATCATACTAGATACTCGAGATATCTGATACATGGGCAGTCGATAGAGATGAACAAATTTGTTATACAGTGGTGTCCCTCGAGTACGCAAATCCAAGAAAATGTCGCGTGATTGGTATCACGTTAATGCGAGCAGCAAGCGCCGTTCGTGCCGTTGGCGCCGTTCGCTCCATTAGAGAAGGCTGGCTTGCTCATCGGGTCGTTTGTTCCTGGGACATCCATGCTCGGGTTCTTCGTGAAGAAATTGTTAGGTTTGAACAGCAAATTAACGTGCTCAACTGGCATGCTGAGGGAAGGTTAGGCGGCTGGACTCTTCTATGCAGTAAGTGGTACTCACACAGGCCAATCCTCAGGGCGAGGAATGTGAGTCGTGCCTGCGAAAGAGGTGGAATATCGTTCATCCAATGACCAAAGAATGTGAGCAAGAATACAACGCACCGACAGTCAGGTAGAGCACAATGTCCTCGTTCTCGATGCTTCCGTTGCCATCTTTGACCCATCTGCCAACAGAGTCCTCAGGCTCCTCACGAGTCTGTGGGACGTACTTTCCACTTGGCCACATCCTGCTACCATCTACACCCTCCTCGTCTCTTACAACCCATAACGTCTTGTGGGTAAACGAAGCACGACGAGCAACCCAGGAGTCAGTATGCGCCATAAGTGGAAGCACACCTCCCTTCATCATGATAGCATAACTTGCAGCCTTGCCTGATGAATAATGCGTCCGCGCATCGTTTGTGATGCGCCAGCGACGTTCACGAGCCCAGTCGAAGTCGCGGCCGCCGTCTTGCACTTGAGACTTGAGCACCTTGTCCTTCACAATGAAACCGTTGCCTGCGAAGTTCTCTTTTGAGCCAGTGGGGGCGCTGAGAGGGACAATGTCGGACTCGACGACGGAGTTGTAGAGGCCGTCGATCATCGGGTCGACCCGAACGGAGAACAGGTGCTGGTGATTGTGTGCGTTGATATTCGGAGCAATAGTCGTACCGTAAGGGTTAGGTTCATCTTGGCCAGCGACATAGACCTGAAGAATTCCAGTAAGACGGATCTCAACTTCAATGTTACCGTCTTGATAGAAATGATAGTTCCAGATGTACTCTGATGACAATAGAAACCTTAGCCATCACGAGCTTAACTTGTGTCCCAGTCGACGTACCGTAGTTTGCAAGTGTGCAGACCATACTGATGACAAGACGCCTGCTGCGAACTGTCTGATGACGGCCGCCGGGACGATAGTCAGTGTGCTTCCAAAGAACACCAGCATCTTCCTCGTGAATACATATTGCATTCTTGATTATAAATGGAGTTCCAGAATGTGTGACATACGTGCCAGGCTGGAGGAGGATGAGTAAGACATCATCGCACAGAGTGACAGTCGTGGATACGTACGAGGTAGTGGATCTGTCCGAGGCAATCACAGCCTAAAGAAAGCTCGTTTGCCATCGTTCCCATACCATATTCGCCACTAGAATAACTTAAGCATCCATCGAGAATTGTTCGGGAGACTACCCACCTGTCAAAGGCAAATTTGCGAGGATGAGGGAATTCTGGTGCACCATACGGAACAACCATCTCTGCAAGCGACAGACGATACATAATAGGACGGATTTCGCCGTCGTCGTTGTATGTAATTGTCGAGAGTGCGATACCTTCGCGATGGCTGAATCCTGCATGAATGTCATATTAAAGAACGACGAGGCCGAGTATTACAAATAACGAACCGACGTGCATCTTCCACTTCTGCCACTCGAGCACGTTGCCATCCATCTTAAATGACACGCCCTCGGGCTGGAGAACGTGAAGAGGCTTAATATCATCGCGAGGCTTGTGAACTGGGTCCGACTGGAGGAGATCGGGTAGGAAATCGAAAGACTTGACAGGAGGTGGAATGCGCTCTCGTTTGGACTCGGTGAAAGAGTCTTCGGACAATGGACACGGTTCTGTACTTGAGACGCTCAACTCTGCAGAACCATCCTTGGCCCTCTTGTAGGTCGGCGGGAAGTCGATCTGGACGACCTTCTCTGCGAGGGAGTCGATGACCACGACGAAGTCCTGTAGTCACACGTCTTAAGTCGACAAATTCAGTAAGTGAATGAAAGAACTGACCAAGGGGTGGGCATAGAGGTTCTCGTGTTCAGAGTAACGAGCGAAGACGAAAGCTTGTTGCAAGCGAGTATGCTTCGGGAAGCGGTCATCATAGCCGATGGCCCAGCCATCTGCGTAGATTTGTTCGGGCAGCACTCCTAAAAACAGTGAGCAGAATCCCAAGTCACAGGAACCAGTCAGCGCTTACCAACTTCTTTCGCGAGGGCTTGAACTGTAGCATCTCTGCGCACAACGTGCTCACAAAAAGCAAGCTCCTCGGGAGAAATCTGAGGTTCTGAGCCCTCTGCGACTAACCCGCAGGTATCGACGTTCCATCTGCCATCTTCAAAAGACAGGATGGCGTTAAATGTGCCCCTATATTACAATGAGTTGTCGTGCGATCACGATTATTGTACAAAACAACGAACCCGTTGATCACATCCAAGAACTACGTACGTCTGTCAGTTAGAACAAAGGTATACAACGTTAAATGCATTGTCATTACGTACATCACTCTCGGCTTTCCTCACGATCGGAGTGGGCGCTTCGGGCTGGCCGCCCGGTGTAAGAGGGATCCCTAGTATCGCAAGCACAGCCTTCTTCGGAGGCGGGACAAGAGTGCAAGTAATAAAGCGAACGGCCTTGATTGGTGTATTTGCGGTAGTGTAAAGCCGGATCGCCAGAGACACTGCATTGATCTAGAAGAGGGAATCAGGACACGTTGAAGGCAGAAAGTCAATCAATCACTGACCTCATCTGGGGTCAAGGGGTCAAGGGGGTGTTTAAACTTGGTCGGCTTTGCTGCCACGGCTGTGTGGACCGTCGTAGCGTATGCAGGGGAGGCTGAAGGAGCCATATAGCGATAGAACGGTCGGAGCACGGAAGTAATGAGGCTGATAGGCTACTGGGGGTCGAGATATGGAAACAATGCCCTTCTTATAGGTCAACAGAACTTGTAATTATTAGGTTATAAGTGCTTATCATACGAGGTAATTGGGCACGATGCAGCCTGCAGGGGGACCCTTTCAAGAAACGTGTCTAAGATAAGATATCACTGGGAACATTCCTGATATGATAAGGCGAAGTAGGTGGCGAGAGTGTGGGCGAAGTGAATGAGAAGGCGCAAAATAATGGCCACACCGCGCTAAACCGGATTGAAACCGGATACCGAGAAACTCACCGAGCATTATGGAGCAGGAAAGATGACGTCAAGTCGGCCTCGACATACCAGCCACCAGTCTGAATCTCAAGCATTGAATACTATTAAACCATGCCATTCTGCAGCTTGATTCATCATCTCAACTTAATTCGTCATGGGCATATCCAAAGAAGACACCATCACCAAGTTCAACAAGCAGATCAATATGACCGTTGACGAGCTCGAACCGTGGCTTGCCTCTGATAAGAGCCATCAAGCAGGAACGGGCGTGGGTCTCGTGAGTGGTGCTAAGATAGTGGATATCCTGAAGAAGAACCCGGACATGGACCCAGAGAAGTACGAAGAGGTATGTAGTACCCTAATTTCCCCATTCGTGATCTTGACCGCGTTAGGGTGATTTGAATCACATGCGCAAGGTGGTCGGGTGAGTATAGACGAAGCTCGGGCGTGAGACGCCATGGGATTGAAGCCTACACAGTTACAATAGCCGACATCTGATGCAAGAGGATCATCTCAAAGAAACGAAAACCAAGGAAGAGCTCGCCAATACAAAGAGCACCATAAGGTAAGGTTCATTCTTACGTGCCTTTGGAGGCGTAACGCTGAGTCTGATGCCTGTAAAAGTTTCAAAAACTGGGGTCATGTGAGTGCCGCGAAATGCGGAGGCCGCTCAATTACCCAATTTACGTTGGACATTTTTACAGGATCCGGTCAAGGCCGTCGAGGAAGAAGAGGGCGTCCTGTTCCATAATCAGCTGGGTGAAATTCCGCCGCAAGAATCAGATAGTGTGCAATCGCGGGGCTCCGGAAAGGGTGGAAACCACAAACGGACCGATAACGACGAGGAACAATTGACTAGCAAGAGAAAACGAGACACCACCGACGGCAGGGTGAATCAGTCAAATGGCGATGCCGAGGAAGAAACACTGGCGAGAAACCGGGGCAAATCCAAGAAGAGTCGCCCATGCAAGTCACCCGCCAGGAAGTCTGCCAGAAATCGCAAGCCCGTGATGAGAAACCACTAGCATGTAGACGCGCGCTTGGGATGTTTTGTTATCTTGAAACCTGTTATGAGCAACGATTTGCCGTCTACAGCGGAAGTGGAGAGAGTCTTCTATCTCTTCAATGGCCTTCGTCGGGCACAAAAAATATAGCCAGAATGTTTACGCAACTGCCATCAGACAAATAAAAGATGAGGGCTGCAGGATTGAGTAAAGCTCAACTGACCCTACTAGTACGTTTCTCGATGTATGTCATGCATGAAGATAAGTGTTTCAACTTTTGCTTCAAGAAAGAGAAATTAATGGGGACGTGTTCTCGCTGAGGTTAACGATAACGTGGTCATTGAACTGACCTCATGAATTTTGAAGTCCGTATGGTCAGCACTGCTGACGCGAGTGACGGCTAGCGACATCTCTACTGGGATTAGAGGCGTATCTTTCGTCGAGACCGAATGAAGGATATCGAGGATGACACGACAGCTGCGGATGGAAAAGAATGCAAGCATGCATTCTCCTGGATCGAGGGTTAACAAGTTGCGTCGGTGCCTTCACACCGCCATCCACTGGTGAGATTTGCGAGATTCTTGGTGATCGTGATGCACGCTCTTTGTGGCAGGAGATGGAATCGGAAGTTAGTTCGTTTGTTCTTAGAAGACAAACAAAGTCGACAATCATTGCTACAAGCAAAACCTTTCGAACGATCATTTACACATTGAATACGCGAACTGCATCTGAGATTTGTCTGAGATCATATGTTATATATGAAGCCTGAATTTGTGTATTTGAGGCCCTTCTTTGAAGGGACTAGGATTGAGTGCAAGAAATAAGCTTGTATTCAATAAGCAATTGGGAAGCGTACTTGGTTGATCAACAACCGTGAGAAACACATTCCAAAGTAAGTAATCCTTGATTAAGTTAGTGAAAAGAGCAGAAGTTGCGGCTGACAAGCGACTACTGTTCTATCTAGTTTCTAGGCCAGACAAGTTCATCCAGACCGTCGCAGACGATGTCCAAGCAGGGCTCTTTGTCGTCGGAAATTGATTTCATTTCCCGAAACGATACTACACTGCTGCGTGGCGTGCAAGTCGAGTCTATAGAGTACATTACCCAGGTCATAACGTCTTCGGCTACTACTACTGACTCCTCGACTGGACTTTCACCCGCATGCGACCTTTTACCCTCAGAGGCGAGCCAGAAGAAAAAGAAGAAGAAGAAATCAAAGAAGTCAAAGATTCATGAAACTACCGATCCTCCTCCGGTAAAATCACGGATGGCACCTTCACCTGACTTCGAGCGCGCTTCTGTGCTCTGCATTAGTAGAAACAAGCATTGGAAATATATCAGCTCTTACCACGTAATTGTGCTCCCTACCTCTCCGAGGTGGTTAAACTGATCCTCTGCGTCTTATACCAGGGCCCGTGGCTCCAACTTCCGTTGGAGTTGCTGGAATCGTTGCTTGTCCTCAATCTTGACCCTGCTACCCTGTCTACGTCGGAAACGCAGCTACCTGCCCTTGCTTATTCGTCCCAAGTTTCACTGGGGCACATTCAGTCGCGACCGTCACCACGTCCTCGCGACCGCGACCGCATATTCTATTCACTCAAGGATAATAGCCCTCCGGAATCACCGGGTAACACTTTCACCACATTGCCAACACCGTATACTCCGACCTCACAGTCAGTTGCGTTTCCCCTGCCCGCCCCGGGTAAAGCCACACCGCCACCCATTGACCCTGGCGTTTTTCGAAACGTTGCAGTCATCAGGAGGCTCATTGATGAGGCTTCAGAACTTTCCGTACGCGCATCTTCTGGTCTTTCAGCTGTTGCTCTTGGTTCTATGCGTACGCCAAGTAATAATGCCTGGACTACGGCCCAAGGACTGGGCTTTGATGGCTCAAATAACATCGGCGGAGGCAGGAATGTTGCTATGAGCGCAATGCGTGTGCATAGGCTCAGAGCCCTTGCTGTTCAGAAGCTTGCGGCCGCATACAAGGCGGATGAAATTGCCAGTAGCGTGATGGTAATGCAAGGAGGGAAGCGTATTTGACGATATCGCTGAGAAAGTTCTCAAGCATGGTAGGTCCAGGAGGCTCCCATCAACGGGGTTTTCAACTGGGGCGCAGCGCTAATGTTGTGACTCACACAGATCCCAACGATGCTGATGCACAATACGTGCATTTCTTCCATGAAAAGATTCCCTCCCGGTTCGTGCAACGCATATATGATTCTTTGCCTGACTTTTTAAATTCAGTTCCAATAGGCAACTTGCGGACTCCACATCAACGCAAGTGCTTGATGAGTTGATTGCAGCCTATCCTCAGCGACTGGAATATCATCGGACGCGTGGAATAGTCCATTGTTTCCGCGACGAGTATTCTTTGGCAACAAAAGACTTTACTCACGCCCTGCGAGAGTCCCGTACGGTGCGAAAAGCGCGTGCCGCACATCAAGATTTAATATCTTCCCGCGAGCCTCGGGGGAAAGCTACCAAAAAGAAAAAGGGCTCCAATAAGATCAACGGACAGGCGCCCTCCTAGCGGTACTAGTGCCGCTGCGAATGGAACCAATATGGAAGGGATCAACGGGGAGCCATTGCTTTTGCATCCTTCGGTTTTGCCGGATGCGCCCGACCCTATTGAACCGCAGTTAATATTTTTGCGGGGGGCGGCACATTTGCAGCATGCTGTTTACCTTATTGAATCCGCAGTATTGCGGCTCGAGGGCGTCAGCAAGGTCAATTCATCCCTTGATGGAGCTGAGATGCGCCTTTGCTACCTCTCTAATGGCCGCTACGGGGGAGTCGAGATGGGGAATCCTGACGGGCCGCTGGGGCGCAGTGATGGCTCAAAAGCCCAGGCATACCGGCGAGTTCTGGCAGATGACGGGTTTCGTGAAAACTATTCACTCGCTCCTGAAGAAGAGTTTGCGTGACCACGAACGCTTCCTCTCTCATTTCGACACTCTAGAAGGCCCTGCCCCGATGCAAGCAGATCTGGCTAAAAGGGTGGAGGTTGCCTTCCTCTTAACCGAACTGGTGCGCCCAAATATCCATACGTCAACCGCTGCTGGCCTCGCACACGTCGACTCCATTCTCCCGCCAATGTTCACCACCTATCATCCATTACTCGTGGAGTCCCATTTCAGTATCCTTATATGCCAACTTATGCTCGCCGAGTTACCCACTCTCCTCACCACATTCTCGCGGACTGCAGTCGTTGTAGACGGACTGGAGGGATACCCTGTTTTTCTACCTCCACGGTCGATGGCTCAAGCCGAGTTCATCGAGGTCCTTGAACGCCTTGCTAGTGGATGGATGCCGGGCGTACAACCCCATTCATACGTACAGGGTAAGAAGGCGATAAACCGGCTTGTTATTGAGCCTCCACCGCCCCCCTCTCCACCCACGTCTTCAATTGATACCATGTCCACGTCTTCTGCGGACGCAGAATCTTACCCTGCTTTCGCATCTTTTTCGAACACATGCCAAATCCCGTCGGGTTCCTCATTGCCCACCAACGGACGAAATACCCCTTCTAGCGCGTTCAGCGGGAGCCGTGAGGACCTTCTAGAGGCATTAGATTGTGCCCGAATATTGCTCGTCCCTGTAGCTGCAAGGCAAAAGGAACGTGCTGAGAAGGCAGCAGCGGAAAAAATCAAAGCTGGGAACAAAAAGAAGCCGTTAAATTTTAACATACCGCTGCACGGCCCACGAGTGGAAATCATCCTTGCGTGGTTTGCAGCCGTTCATCTCGTTGAGCTGGAGAGCGTTGCCTGATATCACCCCCGTGACGGAGTCTTGGTTTTGATGGAGACACAGTGTATTTCTTGGTTAGGCACACCCCGTAGTCTACCGAGATGTCAGCTCGATCTATCGGTATGAAATGAATTCTCCTTGGCGAGCGTAGAATAACCACATTTGTGTCACAAACGTTGGATCGCCCTCCCTGTCGTGATGAAACGCCACAGCATCGAGAAAAATGCATGTATACCGCACGACTAACACATCTCAGTGTTCCTTCTTTTCTTGAGCTGTGCTAAAATCGCGCAATTCTTGTCTCGCCTGCTTTATGAAATGATCGAGATAACTAAGTATCCACGGTGTGGCTAGAGCCGCACAGGACAGAACGGGGATAAGGAAACACACGGTAGGAAGGAGAGAAGCCGGTAGAATGCCAAGGTACAATTGTTCGAGAATGAGAACGAATGGTATCGCTTGAGTAGCCGATGCAGGGAGATCAGGTGTGGGTGTGCGTATGCCAGTATCAACGACTCGTATCCTTGCGTACTTGAGGCGAGTAGTGGAGGAGCCCGTGCGCGATAAATGCGGCGTAGTGATCGAAGCATCATCTATCGCTGACTGGCGCGGTAGTCTAGACAAACGGGTTAAGATCGCCTGAGGATTGTATATCTCGAGGAAAAAATCCGCGGGGGACTGTAATAGTGATGCATGGTTAACAACCGTGAATTGGGCCTGGGATAGAATGAAAAAGCGTGCAACGTACAGAAGCAGGCCAGGATAGACGTAGTGTAAACTTTGAATAAGACATCCAATTTTCATCATCGAGATCTAGCGCTACCCAGAGCTCATGAGGGCACAAGAAGGGGTTTGCCGGATCAATGCCTATCTCTGACTCGCATACCTGCTGCAAAGGCGTGTCGAGCAGAGCGGGATCTACGTTCCAGTGCCCCTGGTTATTTTTGTAATTCAACATTGGCCTGCACGCAGGACTGCGTCAAAACACCAGGATCTGCTCCAAGCATCGTGTTGAAACTTACCAACTGTCAACCGTGGTGGACGAGAAGTCGACATTGCTTTCCTCAGCGGCAAGGAAGTTGATAATTTCCGTGTTGGCGATGACTTCCTGGCAAATGAACAGCACAATAAGGGGCAGGGATAATGAAAGGGTGAAGCATGAGAACAAGGATTGAAATTCACGCTAGTTGGATGATTGAGGAACACCTTCGGTCCCATTTAAGTATTGGCCTCCGCCTGAACAGTGAGGATGGAGTCACAGACGGGATTACGAGACCTACTATCAACTTCGATTATGATTCATGCGCAATTGAAACGCGGAAAATAAGGACGTATGTAAGGTATGACTACAATGTACAACTGAGGGGGAACAAGAAACCTGCTTTGGTCAGAGCTGTCGAAAACTATCATAATGGATTTATCAAATAAGGGTGTTAAGGTACGCAGATAGTGACTTGGAATAGGTAAGGCGGTGATGCTGGTTGAAGAATGAAAAATGAAAAATGTATAGTAGAAGAATGGAGACTGATTGTCCGTGACGAAACCATGTGGATGTGGCATGTGAAGGAACGCAGACAACACGAGGGCTGAATAAGAAGAGTCAGGTATAGCCTATGGATCCTCATCATGTAGAACCTACCATGTTAAATTGTGATGCGGGCGACTCCGGCGAAGAGATTGTTCATGGCGTCTTGGACGACCCTGAACCTCGTCACACCACAATGCTCACTCTCGATGTGCTGACACAACCCGCTAAGAGAGACGAAGTGGGCCTGACAGGTATTGAGAGGGCACCGATACACTTTCTCCTGATGGCGAGGGCTAGCCAGGTGACGGTTCAAGTCCATCAACGCCCGGAACTGAGTGTGACAAAGAACACATTCAAAGGCCCGCCCGTTCCATGACTGCTCTGTCGCGATAAGCTGAACGTTGCCACGATCACCAGCAGTGATGAGCCGCGCTGGGTTGGTAATCACGTTAGAGCGATCGTTGGTGCGGACCCAGTTGTCAACGGCGCGTCGGTTGACGCCTGATTGACATGAGCCAGATTCAAGATGGAGAATGAGGCCGGAATTATTGATGAACGCCATGCCACATCCGTTGAAGGGGCAGATAGTGTCTTTAGGGCGGTGTATGCTAGAGTTCAAGTGCTAGTTCATCCAGGTCAGGCTTTGCGCAGTTCCAAGAATGGAATAAAGCTATACAGATTGAAGGTTGCTTGGAGTCTGGAAAAGCCTTTTCACATAATGCAGTACACGTCGGCGTGCTTCTGCCGGTTATGCTCGTGCAAGCCGAAGTCGTTCTTGAAGACCTTATGACAAGAACTACAGTAAGCATGCTCGCCTTCATAATGATCCTGTAGCCCCGACATGGAATCAAGATGAACGTCGCAATACTGGCAGTAGGGGTGGTGAGGGCTCTGAACGTAATGTTCTTTGAGTCCCAGCCGAGATTCAAAGTCGAGTTGACAATCTCGGCATTCCCAGTGATTGGTAGAGTCCCGGACATGCTGGTGGTAAGCAGATCAGGAGCTGAAGTAGCGGTTGCAGCGATAACAATCAGTCATCTTCTGAGTAGTTCTACTGAACACTCTGAGCTGTTATAGACGCGTTAGTGGTGCCTCCCAAGTCTACACAAGAATTTATAATGACTTTGCGTTGTGACTTGCAATGACTCGACGTTGAGAAGGACAAAGGGTCGACGCGACGAACCGCACTAACATTTATAGTAGTGGTGCACGGGGTCCCAGACGCGTCGGTGTCAAACAGACATCAATTTGGCCACCACTAAACTGTTGAGCTAAACGTTACATTCAATCCGCTCGCCATGTACTCTGCTTCCGCGCAAAAAGCCAAGAGACGCACGCACACGCGTCCAGAGCTTACCGACGAACAAAAACAAGAGATAAAGGAGGCTTTTGAACTGTTCGACACGGACAAGGATGGCTCGCTGGACTATCACGAGCTCAAGGTCGCGATGCGCGCCCTCGGTTTCGACATGAAGAAAGCAGAGGTATTGAAGATATTACGGGACCACGACAAGAGTGGTCATGGTCTCATTGACTTTGAGGATTTTGCAAAAATCAGTTGAGTATCCCAGTTGCATCAATTCTACTCAAGCGATGAGTCCGAGCCAGATCCCCAAAACGCGTCCCTTCATGTTTACATTATGGGGTCTTGATAAAACCGGATCTCACACGCCCACAACACCTCAAACTTCTCTCGTGATTGTGCGCCCTTGTGCTAACGTTGTTTACCTAGTGAGCGAACGGATTCTTGCGCGAGATCCGATGGATGAGATCCGCCGAGCTTTTCAATTGTTCGATGACGACAATACAGGAAAGATTAGTCTACGGAATCTTCGACGTGTTGCAAAAGAGATTGGTGACCGATTGGAAGATGACGAATTGTGAGTAAACCCCATTCATTCTCGTTTTGGGGCGCAAGGTCTACGAGAGGCACATAGTCACTTCGTCCCAGCAACCCTTTTTCGTGCTCGTTACTGCATCGGCTCCCTTCCTTTGAATTTCCGCTTTTTCTTCACCGCTATTTCCCAAGTGACTGAATTTTCGTTCGTGAAGTTCCAAATTTGCTCACCCCTTGTTCTTCCATTTCGCAGGCAAGCAATGATAGATGAATTTGACCTCGACCAGGATGGAGAGATTAACGAACAAGAGTTTTTCGCCATCATGACAGATGATGCATAGCTCTTTTCCCTAATGGTTATTATTCCTTCCTATTTTTATCGAGTCATGTACTGTTATATCGTCTCGCTGGTTATTATCTATTGACTCTCAATTGTTTAGTAATATATTGCGATCGTTCTCCGTCCGGAACATCCACGAATTTCGTCCTGTGAGTCCTTGTTTGACCAAGAAAAGCGCCCTCTTATTCGTAATATAAACAGCTGTGCTATGTTTATTAGAATCCCTCGTGTATTTACACAGCCGCCGCTTGATGTGTAATGTGCCGCTGAGTGATGCCTATTCTATGAATTCTTGTAACGCGGCCCACCGCGAACCATGATCGGGAGCCGTAAAGCCTTTAAGAAGCTAACAGGCTGCCGGATGGCGCAGCTTGAACTGATGCAGAAAAAAACACATGCATTTGTTGTCCACTTGGCTACATAGCCTTGATCATACATGACAGGGCTGCAATATGGCCCTATAATTCCCCAAATGAAGACTAAAACAATAATAAAACCTGTAAAAACAAATCTCCGAAATAAACACCCGAGGAGTAAAATACTTTACAACCATAACGTATGGCTACATACGCAGACTGGTGTTAGGATACGGCCGAGAATGATGAGAGGTAAATAAAAATTCCGTCCATGATAGTGCGAGGGATGAGTGATAAAGATACAACGTGACGATGGAATGCAGGGATAAGATACAACAGGATTGGCATGGAGGGCATTGAATTTTCGTGGCAGCGTCGGCAGATGTCAAGACAAGGTTTTGCGAAGATTGCATGTGATTGGCGGCATAGTGGGCGCAGTCTTCTGTGGCGAACATAGACCGCTCTAAGGATGAAACAAGAGCTCTGGGTAACTGAGAGGCGAGAACGTGCGGCGACGATGGTGGGGACGCGCTAGGCGTCGACATGGAGATGATGCGAAGGAGCGGGGTGATGATCATGGGAACGTAGGTGCTTTGACAGTGGCAGTGACATGGCAGCGAAGATCATGAGCGAATGACAGGCATGAGCCGACCGGGGCGACGAGCGTCGATGGAGGCGCATTGTGACCAGAGAGTATCTGGAGCCAGTCAATGCAGGGAAAGAAAGTACAGAACAAGAATATGAGAGTCGTCAAATGAATTTCGGATGCAGGAGATGAGCTGGGATTGAGAGATAGAAGAAGAGTCGTGCGAGAGTCGTAAAGCGCGTAAGAGAAAGAGAAAGACTAGCCAACGAACGATGACACAAGGGCTAGACCTGGCGAAAATCCGCCTACACTGCAGAAGAATATATGGAGAACGTGTGAGTCCTGCGCGTTCGGGATTCCAAACCAATACCGAACCTGAAGCCATTGTCGTAATCATGGTGGATGTAATTAAACATCATCCACCATACCCATCCTCTCCATCAACTTGGGAAGGTCCTTATGGACTTTCATGTGTTGACCTAGGTTGTCGTGCCGACTGAACTCCTTTGCACAACCAGGGTATGGACATCTATGCGCTGCAATCGTTGATAAGAACGAGGGGATAGACGGCGGAAAATTTTAACTTACGCTTTTCATTGGTGTGGATGCTCCTGATGTGTCTTTTCAGGTGTTCCCCTCTTGCGAAACATTTGCCACAACCACTAATGTCGCATAAATAGATCCGACTTCCGAGGGGGTCACTATAACCTCGGGCCCGACCGCTGCCGCCGGCATTATTCACAGTCGGCACGCGACGACCCCTCGACTTCTTGGTGAGGTTAGGCACTGGGACAGGAACAGGGAGGGACCGTGCATTCTTTCGAGACTTTCCTACCTGAGATGACGAGCCTGGCGTCAAAGTGGAGGCAGCAATAAGAGGCGACTTCGCAGCACGCTTCGGTGCAGGCTGTGGGAGTCCTGAGCCATAGGGATGGTACCGCGCCGAACTCCTGCCGGAAACAGATCGAGAACGTAAGCTTCGCGTGTTCTTTGACGTTGTTCGCATGTGGGGTACGAAGTCGCCGTCTCCGTCATCATCCTCTACTTCTTCCGCCCCGTAATCATCATCGTTGTCGTCAAGGCCAACTTCGTCAACACCGTCTGCATCTTCTTCGTCGTCCAAACTGAAGTCATTGCCTCTCTCGACAAGGAAAGTCTCATCAAGCTGTTGCACGAAGCCCTGAGGCATGAAGTGACGCTTCCCTGAACTATGTCCACCATTGAAGCTGGACCCATGGTGATTAAAAGCTGTAATGTCCGGCTCGCCTTCAGCATCCTCATCCTCAGGTTCCGGTAGATCCGTGAAACCCATCACGGGTGATACCTCCGCAGGTCGCACAGTTCTCTGCTCCTGCAAACCCTGTGTCTGAACTCTCAAAGCCTGTCGTTGCTGTTCCTGTTCCTGACACGTGCGCTCACAATCGCCGACGATGGATGATCCAAGATATGCTTGTCGCGGAACAGGCGCAGGCAGTACAGGCATGCTCATCGATGACAACGAAGTGCTTTGGTTTGGCATATAGCGCATTACCAGCTCCGAGATGCCAGTGTTGTGCTGCCCAATTGGAGGTGAACCTGATTCCCAGGACGTCAGATACAACGCTCCAGACATTCTACAGTTACACACCTGTATCGAAAAGACCATCATAAACTGCCAAACTGTTGGGCGAGTTGGAAATATCAGCTGGCGGGCTATAAGGAGCTACAAGGTCGGGAATGCTTTCCACTTTGATGTTCTGACGAGTCTGCTGGTAACAGGCATGCGATGCTGGGGGGGCTGAAGCCGGGAAACCATGATAAGAACTTGTGGCCGCCTGCGGCTGGTACGCAGCATCAAAATTCTGTTGGTAAGAGTGTGCATCGCTCCCCGCAGGATGGGTGAGATGAACCGCGGGAGGAGGAGAACCATACAGTGAGTTGCTGTATTGCTGAGGATCCGCTTCCTGGGGCTGCAGTGGAGGACACAACGGTTGAAATTTCTTCACTTCAGGTGAATAAGTATACCCCATTGCGACTGACAAGGGCATGGGCAGCGGCGCCGCGACAGGCTGCTTATACACCTCCGGGTTCTCGGCCACATACCCCGATAGGGTGAATGCCCGTGGGGCTTGCGGGAACAAGTAACCACCGGTCATCAGGTCGTCCGTCATGATGTAGGGATAATAATCATCACTGACAACATGCGATGTGTCGTTCTCCATCGAATCGACGGGAGGCTCAGGAAGCGGGCTCTCGTTAGCGGATGAAGAAGAGAGCGGAGATTCAGCGGAAGCAGCCGAGCTGTCCGACGGGTATGGGCTATAGTCCGGGAGGGGCTGGGGATGGGGCGACTGCTGCTGGGGAAGTGGCGACTGCTGTGCAAGGGAGTAATATGAATTGAAACGAATAGAGGGGGAGAAATGGCCAAGACTAGGGCTAGAACTAGAATGCGAATGCGTGCGAGCGAAATACGGGGAGTTTGTCATGTTGACAGCCGCCGAACGTCCAGACTGTTGTCGTGGGGCTGGTTGATGGGGGAAAGGATAAGGAGCAGAGTCGAAATAAGAGGGACGAATATTGGAGTCCATTTGCATTTTTAAGGGCAGAGTTGTAACACGGTCTTGCCTTGTCTGGAGTGAATATGAGCCCAGATTTATCTGGAGACACTAAAATAAGGGAATTGATTTGAGTTGGAAATTATTGGTCATACCAAGGACGACAGATCACCAGGTTCGCGCACAAGGCAAGCGGTCGCGTTCAGGTACAAGCGGATGTGATCGTGTGGCTGTGAATGTAATTTACAATTGAGGGGGAAAAAGATCTGAGAATGGAACAATCGCGGGGAGCGCGTTGGGCGACGGCGGGACACCGGAAAAGGCCTAGAAAGTTGTATGGAAATGCGATCGAGGCTGTGGAGCAAATATCGCTGCTAGTGCCACTGCCCTTCAAATGAGTCACGTCGTGTTCGAAAGTCGTGAGTGTTCGTCAAATTGGATGATTCTGTCGGAAGCGGTGGTGAACAATAAAAGTGTCAACTTCTGTCAATGAGTACCGCAGTTCTGAACGGCGATGAAGGTGAATAGTGCCAAGGAGGGGACAGCCTACGAGCAGAAAACCAAGGATCTAGTACTGCAAGCTTAGTACAGCCTGAAGAAACCTTGCACCGCCGACGAACCTGGTAGTGATACGGAGTCAAGAGAACGATTTAACGAAACTCATTTGCGATCATAGAGAAGAATGTTCCCTTGCCTGTGTACTATTGTTGATTCAACTTTGCCGGATTGCCAGGTTCCTCGATGGAGATCTCTCGGGACCAGCTTTCCTTAATAGTTATCCTCTGGATGAGGTGCTTTTCAATTGAAAAGTATAGCCACAATACTGTGGTCGGTGGTCATAGCACGAGGCTACTGAACACTTTTCGACAATCCTAGCTCTTTTGGAGAGCTAAGGTTCACAAGCACCTGGCAGGCAGCTCCATCTAAAGCCTGATCTAAGGTTTGTGCGGACTCCGATCTAGCAGCTGATCTCAAGCCGTGAACGTTCATCTACGTTATCATCATCGTGACAATGTCGCAAATCACACGAACGTTCTACTCTTCCGGCCATCTCGAATAGCATCTCCACGTCAGAGTACTTCTCGTGCTTTATTTTGCACAGGTAGGGATCCCATGCGTCGCCTTCTATACTCACAGAGATACCGTTAGTTTAGGTACATACTTGTGCCTAAGCTACCTTCTTTTGATCTATCTGGCGTCTACCAGTCATTTCCCGGTGCGAGGCACTCGGCTCCCTGCAGCCTAATATTTTACTCCTCCCTGCAGTATGAAACCTCTTTACGATAGCTAATCAGTCCATTACCCAGGAAAGGCTTCCGCGCCATCCTGTCACCGCATGTCAGTCGCGCCAGGGGTGGCAGAACGACGTAAATCAAGGATTCCTCAAGAAGGTCCCTGAGAGTTTCACCTCGCATTTTCATATCTATGGATCGGAAATCCACTCCCGCAGGTCCCCACACCAACAGTGCTACTTGCCTTCTAAATTCATACTGCGTTGCCGTAGACCCTCGCCATCCTTTTCCAATCACGCACTTCTCAATCACCCCAGCCACCCTGATTGCGGTGCGTACCATTTATTTATTGGTTTCTGCGGGAAATTAGACCAGAATCTATTCATGGTACTTGACATGAGCGACTACCTACCTGGGAATCACATTCGTATCGTGCCGCATATCGATTTTAATCGATTGTTTCATTTATGAAGAGGTCGGTTGGCAGGCGTGTGTACGCCATTGTGATCCTGGATAGAGACTTGCCAAGAATCAACAATGCCGCTCAACCTTCCTTTTTGCGGTTGATACTCGAATCTAAAGCGCCTGCTCTATCTCCATAGAGCAGGCATCATGGAAATGCCCGCCGGACAGCTGAATTCGGTAAATCATTTCCTGACTGCCCATCTTGGCGGGAGCGAGTGTGCAATAGGACGTAAATGGGCAAGGCCCCATCAGATAGCCATAACATTAATTAAAATTCGAATCAGCATACGAATCATTCAGCTTGATCTTGGAGCGACAGTCGGTAACTTTCATATTTAATACACCAAAGATCAGTAATAGAAGAACCTGGTTTTGTCTCCAGATGCTGATGGTTTATCTGCGCGGTCTACAAGCACCGCTATCTAACGCTGTCCAACATAGTTCCGAATTATGCCCGATTCAACAGGCTATGAGTGATGGCGTTATAGTTGGGACGGAGCGCCAACGATAATTAAACGGAAACCTGTGTGAGCGGTCAGGCATTTAGCATTGTTGAATGGAACTGGAACTGGAGACCGAACGAATCATGCTAGTCAAATAGCTAGCCTCGCTGAACTTATGCCAGTGGCAAGCATGAGTATGTCGTGCGGTGACTGATCCAAGGGTGATGTCGCAATAATCCCTGGATCCAGAAAGCAACTTAGGTGTCCGATTGATTGCGAAATTGACGTGAACCGTCAGTGTTTGCTGCGTGTCTAACGGGCTCGAATTCAATTACAACCAATTACAACTTGATTATTCAGATGAATTTCAAAGCAGCGAAGGCAATACTTGACAATCACCAAATACAGAAACCTACTATGTTGAGTCAGCGAAAGGCGAGCGCCCGAACAGCAAATAGGCTTCCTAAACTTACCAATAGATTCCAAAAACACAAAATCGCCATATTGCCATTAGGCAAGTCGACACGTTCTTCGGAACACTATAATAATTTCCCGGATTGACTCGGAGGAGAGGAAACAAGGGCGATGCCGAAGCGCAGTACTTCACAATCAGCGGCAGGTCCCGACGATGTGACTGCTCTCAGAGTTGCTACATTAGCCAATGTAACATTAGTAGTGTGGACATAGAACACCGGAGAACATACGAAACGATTCTAGCGAGTGTACGTGCATAGCCTCGAAGAGATAGGCTTATCATGAAGTGCGCATTCGAGAAAGGTGACTGGCAAGCAGGCAACGTCACTTTGGGCCTCGATATGAGTTAACGGCTAACGGCCTCAGTGCTTAGTAGGAGATGAGGCTCCATCGTCCATGGGAAGGTTGACACATCCCATCAGTCGATGCCGCGGATGTGCGGAAAGCAACAGGCACTATTCATTTGTAGACACCACTACACGCTGTTCAGTTTGGATCCGGCCAGTGGGGCTATGGATGAGAACGTTATTAATAGCAAAAAAAACAAGGAGAACGGCGATTTGAAGAACCAAGGAAGTAAGCACCGGTAAGTGAACGGAAAGTATCTCGACAATGTCGTTGTCTTGGATGCCCGTTGTGGATGTGAGGGCGGAAATAAATACATTGCCTGAGGACTGGTCCGTGTCAACAATACTATCGGGACAGTACGTACAATCTTGAACATACAATCTAGGTCAAGATTATCCAAACCACAGCTGCGAAGGGGCATGCCAAAGGAAGGCTGGTACTAGCTGCCACATGACGGTAAAGGCAAATTATTACTCCAGTTCGGGTGCTGCTGAGACAAGGCAGCAGATAGAGAGTGGATCTTGTGGAGGCGTCGACAGGTGTTCCAGATGCTCCAGGTAGCAAGTGCCCAGCAGTGGTCCCGATATACCTGCAGCAGAGCAGAGGAAGCCTATATTGGTAAATCTGGTAAAAACGGGAGCTAACACCGAGTACCCTCTCAGTGTATTAGCAGTGGATATCACTGAACTGAAGACAGAGTTTACGCAGAACGATAGTATAGACGTTAACAGCGTCGTGCGCTGTGCAGCATAGTGGTCAAGGTGGTCCATGATACGGGTGGTCCATGGACCGTCACGGTTGAACACGTGGGTAGGGTTCGATCGTGTGAACGGGGTAGTTTGGCAAAAAAACAACGAAGGACCCCTGTCCGAAATCCCCTGCGCCAGAGTTCGCCCGCAAGGAAATTCTGTTGGTTTGAAAACACAGCTCAACGCTGTTTTATACCGTAGAATTAGTCTGTAACAGCATTGGATAAATCTTTGTCGAAGAGGTGAGCAGTCGTGGTCTCCGAAAAGCCCCTTGTTCTCATCCTCCCATCAGGCGTCGCAAAAACGATGGAAAGCCCTGAATCTCAATTCAACCAATCTCCCGGAGCTCTACCAACACCTTTACAAGACGACGACACCCTAGTAGACCTTAATCAAACTAATAATTTGGTCAGTATCTTTTTTGCTTTATATTCCGTTATAATATTTACCAGGGTAACGCCACTCTTTACATTCCATTACAATCCCTTACAGGACTCTCCACAACTTTCAACCGATTCAAACCCGAATTCTCGAAGAGTAACGCGTTCACAAACAACAGGTCGTCCGACTATTCGTTGGGGAAAGCACGGTAGAGGTGACCCCCCAGACACGCCATACAGAGGATCTAGTGCTTCTCTCAAACGATCTTTCGACGCGCGGGCGGTCGACGACGAAACTGACGTCGAGGCGGATCAAGACCCAACTTACGTGCCATCGAAGCTTCTTAAGATGGAACCTACCGTGTTGATCCCGGAGTCGTCTCCCGGTGCAATGGTTGAGGATACCCCTCAGTTAAAGGAAGTCACGCCTCCATTCGAACCCAGTGGCACCCCAATGCCCGGGGAATACACTTTCCTTGACGCTTCCTCTTCCTCATTTACTTCTGAACGTCGTGGACCGAGGATACGCACGGCCCCCCCTATTCCCGTTCCGAATTTGACAAAAAAGAGTCGCGGTCGCCGCGTCCCTACCGCCGGCGACGATGCCGCAGTAGAAGGAGAAGCGATTGAGGGACGTAAGGGACGCGTTTATGTTTGTAAAGTGGAAGATTGCGGCAAGTGCTTCAGCCGTGGAGAGCATCTCAAACGACACATCCGATCTATCCATACACATGAAAAACGTGAGCCTCTTTGTTGCATCATCACCTCTCCGGACTTTGTTAATAATGTCCGCCACGATCAGCGTTCGACTGCCCTCACCCCACGTGCGACAAACGTTTTAACCGGAACGATAATTTACTTCAACATCTACGTGTCCACAAGGGTGACAATTCTTCTCAGACTTCCGTCGATTCCGCACACCCAGCTACCACTGCAGAATCTGCTCCTGATGATGGCAGTTCCCCGGAAGCGGCTCAGCGTGCCTCCTCATCTAAAGCGAGCACCACCCGTAAAGCAGTCCGTCCGGCGCGCAAGAGTAAATCGGCTGCGTCCACCCCGCCAATCCATCCGGCACGTCTTGCTGCTTCCCGAGCGGCGAGCCGAAATGCTCCTCTTACTCTTCCACGCACCTACTCTCTTCCTCCGCTCACCTCTTTAACATCTTCCTATCACAGCCCCGCTGCCGCGGGCTTCATGAATAATACCAACATTGCGGTCTCCTCCCTCCGGACCGCCATGGATGAGGAAGCTGAGGAGACAGATCACGAACTGGAAACAGAAGTTTCTGAGGACGAGGGTCACCATCGTCAGACAACACACAGTCTCAGCGACCTCCGGTCGATGTACAACTTCCGCAATGCTTTCAGCTCCGCTCCCCTAGTGCCTAGGAAAGACATGGCACGCGGTAACAGTCAACCTGCTGATGAGCACCTAGACAGTGCACCTGTCTCTGCGGGACCCGGACCGTCTTCCAGCCCTTCGCCTTCATCATTGTCCCGCGAATGTCCTGACGAAGCCCATAAGTCAACTCCGCATTCCCCGCCAACCGTGGAACCTAAATCCAATGATAACTGTTGATATTCTCGAGCTTCTCCCGCGTCCTCGTCCAATGAATCATCGCTGTGGATATACGTTGATTGCCTCATATGTTGATCATTCTCATCGGCCGCTGTCTTGTATGTGTCTTTCGTGTCGCCTGACTTTCATTGATGCTTTGCGTTTACAAAATTGATTTAATATTGATCTCGTATCGTGTCTTCCTTTATCCTTTTTGTCGTTAAAACTTGTCTTGCGTTTTTGTCCGTGTTCGATTGAATCAGTTCTTGAATTCCTCTTCTATGCCCTCTGGATCCGCTTGGCTTCGCATACTTAGTTATCTGGTCTCTATAGCCCTAATTGCGGGTACGTTCGCCTATGGCATCGCCTGCCCTGTCTTGGTCGTGTGCTTCTTGCGATACCTGGATGGTTGTAGTACAAATTGTTTGGACAACACTATAGTTTGGATACAAGATGACCAGGTAGTCCGTTGTGATGAGTACGTCGATTGCAAGAGACAAATGTATATGCATGAGTATTGAGGGAAAGCGAGTGTCGCATTGATATCGTACAGTTCCATAGTATCGTATATATACTTCCGATTGCGAATAATCAAGGAGTGGCTGGTTATGACTTGTGATTAGACTTTAAGCCCATGTAATGATATCCTGCTCTGTAGGGCCAGTGGGAACATCGGACGCAGCGAGGTTGCACTGGTGGAATACGCGAACTTGATCGGGCTTGAAAGCACCGACGACGGTGTGGAGCAGCCCGCGGTTGTGGAACAAGATGAGATCGCGTTCCTTCCAATCGTGCGGATACACCAACTAAGCAAAGTCGTATCAGTTCATATAAAGGGAGGGAGCAAGGAAAAATAATACCCCGGGGGCGATACCGGGCCGCTGCATCGAGTGTAGAAGCTCGCGAACCTTCCCAAGATCTTTGATATGTGCTCCATCTGGGTATAAAGCACCGTCACGCGAAGCGCCAAGTGGTAGGGATTTCACAATGAGTTCTTGAGCACCGCAAGGATGCACTTGGAAGTGTAGTTCGCCTGTGACAGGGTTCTTCCAAAGCTACATGTGCTCAGCTTTTTTAGACTCATGTCCGCGGAATGGAAGTGGGACGTACAATAGGCAGCGTTTTAATTTTCGATTGCTCCCACTCTGGAAGTTCGTTCAGCGGCAATTCCAGACCTTCGTTCACGATACCTAGACCGTCTGACTTCGCACGGGCAGGCGCCATCCAGACGTAAGGGTGGGGTGCGTACCGAACAGAAGTCCGAACGGCAAGGCTCTTCAATTCAGGCAACAGGGTCTGAAACATCTTCTTTCCTGATACAAAAGCTGTGGTCCCCAGAGGCACAGATAGGGTCTCCCCGGATGGATCATCATCATCGCTATACCTGACTGTTTGCCTGTCACCACTAGGCACGGTGATGCCATAGAGGGTCGTCGCACGAGGTGGATTATAATCGTACAGCGCAGCATCGATGTGCCAGCGATAGAACCGAGTGATGCCCAGGGCCTCATCTTCAGGGGAGACACGGGTCTTGTGAAAAGTCGTGTGAGAGGGGTGTTTGAGAGCAGCGGACTCAAGGCCTTCATGGTTGTAGATCATGCCGTTGCCGATGAGTTGAACTTGGGGCGCACGGGGAATCGTCTTAAGATCTGAGTAAAGGACAGACTTCTTGGTCGACTGGGTCTTGTTATTGCCATGTCCGTATGATTCGGACTCGGGATCAAAAGCCTGTCTGAACCTGAGAATTGCGTTGAAAGCCATGTCGACGAGTGTGCCCACCTTTGTTAAAGCATACTGTTGTTCCGGTGTAATAGCAACATCTCTGAACAGTAGGATTCCATGCTGCAAAGTAGATAAGTTAAGAACATTTCACCGGACGAAGATCCGAGACCTACAGTGTACAAAGCTGTCTCGATCTCCTTGAATTGCTCAGGAGTCAGTTCGCCAGGGTTCACACCCTTGACTTCCCGTCCAAGATCGGGGTCAATATCGGTAGCACTGGCAGAGGCGGGGAGGGTGATTGGTGCTAGTCCAACAGCCATGTTGCGTTCAGAACCAAATGGGATGGCAATGCAAAGTCAAGTCAGTCGAATAGAAGGAGTCATAATGATCTGGCCTTATTCTACAATATTAAAGCACGAGTTATCGGCGGCTCTGTGGCTGCTGTGTCCACCGCGTCATGCTATGCGGACGCGCATTTTTGCTGTTGGTCTGTCAGTACTGTTCGAATGCTCTGCGTCTTGCTGTGTCGCTCCATAATTTGCAATCGACCAGGGATACCGTTTGGAAGACTTACCTTCATAGGATTGGGAGACTCTTGGCAGGCAGGTCCTATATTGTCAGCGGAACTGGAGAAATAGCAACTCCGGCGGCCTATATCAGTGAAGTCATCAACGCTATGGCCAAACTGCGTATCTTCAGCTCAATACAATTAAATTTTAGTGCTGCCGTGGTCCGGCTCGGTCCGCCTGGACAAGAACCAAGAACCGAACCATGGTCCGGTTCAACAAAATCATCAAACCCAGAACCAGACCTCAGAGTCGTGCGTTCTTTTCTACACCCAACGTTTATGTTGATGAATTTAACGACAAAATTCTAGATGAATTGCCGGGCGATTTTTGTAAATATCGAAACTGATATCAATCACACATTCCACTCACGGAGCAACATCGAATCTTATTTTAGTTCAAACAGCCCGAAAGAAGCTGAGCACACTCCATTGAACCCACCAGAATGCACCCTGGACTATCTTGCAATGTTGACCCTTCCTGGAGTACCTCCTCATCGTCTGGATCTCAAATAAAATTGCATTTGCGCTGTTCAGCATAACCTCTCGGTAGAGATAGGATTGGTCAGAAACGCACGCGTGTGCGTCATTGCGCTGCATCGTCACTTCGTCGAAGTCCAACTCCTCGATACATTCGAAAGCCAGTGCATCCCCCGCATCAACTTTGTGTTCCATCCAAACCGTTCGTCATGGACAGTGAATCAAAGGTTCCTCTGTGACCCGCATATTTATGTAATGGATGTCACAGTTTGATGCTAGCGCGGACCGTGCTCGACCTCCGGACCCCTTCGCTTACGGTCAATTGTACACAGCGTTGTCGAGAGTGAGAACACACACTATGTCTATTTGCAAAGACGAATGAAGGACAGGATTGTGCTAATATTGTATTTCCTGAGTCACTATTGTAAACACAAGAATCATGGAAGAACCAACCATAGGGGTAGTCCTTGCCTCCTTACGAACAAGTTGCCGGCCCGAACTGGTGCCGACAGCCGGGTAGTGTTAGGAGTACATCTAAAAGTAATAATGGACGACTGTATGGGTTCAAAACCTGCGGGAAACTTGAAGGGCAGCCAGCAAGAATGGTGTTATTGATTACAATATGTACATGTGAAGTTTTATTAAGTCAAGCACAACAGAAACTGGTTGTAATCAAATTATCATGCCCATAGTTTGATGCCCTCGTCGTCTGGTCCTGCCGGCGGTTCGGGGGAAGCAAGGTTAGACTGGTGGAAGGACGCAGTACTTGGCCTTCTTTGAACGAGCCTACGACGGTACGGTTTCCTCCGCGATCGTGGAAGAGTACCAGATCTGTCCGTGCCTTGACTGAAATGAAAGCTCTATAGCTAAGAACTATTAGTCCAAACCTAAAATATGATCTGAACTCGCCGATTGTAGGGATATGCCAACCGAGGGAAGAGGATCAAATCTAGCATGTGCTGTAAAAATGGCGAGACTCACAAGTAGCTTTATGCCTGGTCTTTGGTGTTTGTATAGGAGCTGACGGACCCCCTTAAGATTCGTTAGATGTGCTCTATTAATAAAGACCTCTGCTACAGCAGCACCTGCTATTGCAGGTGATTTCCGGAGAGCAAGCTTTTCAAAAGCTAACGACAATCATATTAGTTGGAAGCATACAAGCAGGAGCAAGTACACCTACGGCCCATGGGCAGCATTTTCATTTCACTTTCATCCCAATGAGGCCCGTACTTCGTCATGAGGGATTTACTGATTTTACCAGACCCGTTGAATGAACCCTCGCGGAGTTTTGGCGGAGCTCATCCAGAGGCAAGGATGTGGTGCGTATTTCAACCTTGAGTCCTGACCTCACCAGTAGGTGTTATAACCCATGTAAATAGACATGATAGATCGCGAATGTTCCGATAACCGTGACACTTGGGAGACTCTTCCTGACGCTTATGGAGGTAGATTTCTGCGTGTTGCCAGAAAGAGAAAGTCCATGGATGCGCATCATTGAAGTGGAAAATAGAATAGAGTTTGAAGCCCTGAGCGCTTCAAATTATTATACTACCACCTGCGATAGAAATCCGTTCATTCGTGGTTGTGCGTCCCGTGTTGGCTTCGAGTGCCTCGTGATCCCTGGCCCTCGTCTCAGCATAAGAATGAATTTATTGTCAGCTCTCAGAGATGGATCTGCGCGTGCGCGATGCCTTTGAGAGTTACCGAAGGCGATGGTGGTGGAAGTATAGAGCTAGCTAGTCTGCTACTTCACGCATACAAGGGCAGTGATCCGTCGGAGAAGCACCTCGAGATAGCCACCAACACTAGTAAAGCGTTGTTGAGGGCTGTTAGCGGGCGGGGTCCAGCCTGTGAGGATAGCTCAGACGGATCCACTGCGCTCTTAACATGTAATAGTAAGCAGTGTTGGCACCGATACAGTCTGACTGTCTGACCTGATTTAACCAGTTCGTCAGTCAGTCAGCGCTGACTAACTGACAGATGCCCGACAACACTGGTATAGTTGGTAACAGCCTACCCAATGGTGGCTTGATGGTGGCATACAGGTACATGACTCACCACCTACAAATCATGTAAGTAGTGTTTTATCCACTGGTACCGGTGACGTGTTTGGGCTGCAGTGCATCCGTTGAAACGTTGACGCCTATGTACATTGTAATCCCTGTATAGTCACTGTCGGAGATTGAAATTGGCAGCCCTAGTGTTTCAGCGCTCAACGTTGTCGCACATTCGATGAGGCAAGCCATTCTTGTAGACCAATTGCACATGAGTCCGCTGACTTGTGGACCGCCGCAGGTACTTGCCTCAGACGGTGTCGTTCCACATTATCATACTTTCGTAGGATCAGTACAACTGTCAATGAATATGGGATACAAGATGTGTTGACTCAGGTCATCGTCGCTACTCGTATACAGCGCATTTTGCATAACCCAGTGGTCAGTGTCGTAATTGTCATTCAAGGCGTCAACTCCAGGGCATATACTTTCGACCATCTTCATTCTACCGCAAGGTTGTTGATCGGGTCAAATTCATTTCGGGCTGGCCCTGCGCCACCGTCCTGAGAGTCGGACATCATTTTGATTCGGATCAGCAGGTGACATCCAGATATCGAGCATTCAATTTACAACCACAGTCCCATAACGATTCTAAGGCAATTATCGAAATGAAGATAGTCAATATCAACATTCACACACGACATCTCTTACTCGGATCCGTGGATCAGCAGCATCTCAACTGAGTCAGTGCTCTGAAGTCCGTCATCTTTGACGACACATTGTTGTCTAGCTATCAGATGGTTACGACCGCGTTGGGAATGGCTGGACAGCAGCAGGTGATTGCAGCACAAATGTCCATCACGGATCTCTCCTGTGGACCTGACACAGCTTCTCACTGCGAAACGGTTATATCTTCTTCCTCTTGTTCACAAAGGGACCGCCTACGCTCGACCCAGAAGCCTCGTTGGCTTATCTCTCCTTCCTGGATCTGGATCTGGCTCAGCTGATCTAGTGATTTGACCGTCATCATGGGCATACCTTTGGACAAAGCTGCGCTCGTAGCTTTGTTTCTCCAGACCTTGTTTTATGGTGCGTGACTGACCAGTGGAAAGGATGTGATGTCGAATTACACTATCTCAAACAGGAGTATTCCTCACTTTGTACTGGTTAACACTGTTCGTCCTACTCAAGAAAACAGGCATCCAACGGCAACTCCTTATCCCTAGTGGCAACCTTGCTGCTCCTCATTGCAACGGTCGTGAGTGTAATCAAACCTTCTAGGGCAATAACTCAATATGATCACTTTCAGCATCTAATCGTCGATTTTGTTCGAGCGTTAGAGGCATTCGTATTCAATGTGGATACGCTCGAAGCAAATATCTACTATTCCAACCTTGCTTCGCCATTGGCTCTCACATCATTGTCACTTTACATAACGCAAACCGCTCTCGCTGACGGTGTCGTTGTGAGTTTCGCTATTTGGCGTATTGTTCTTTCCTCTGAGTAAGCAGTAGGTTTGGCGATGTTATGTGCTTCACAACAGAAGCCTCTTAGTTGCCATCCTTGGTTGTATCGTGCTGTTAACCTATGGGAGTCAGTATGTTGAAAGTTATTATCCGACCATTGTCTTATCGCATGTCATTTTTCAGCCTCTGGGTACTATGTTGTCTGGTCCTTTTCTCGGACCCATCCTCTGCACAACACATTTGCTTCCATCACCATATTCTATACGTTGACCATGCTTATCAGTGTTACCTGTACAAGTGCGTCTATTGCACCTGATCTGCAGGCTCCTGCTAATGAGAACAATGCAGTTTTGATTGCTTGGCGCATCTATCGCACTCGCCATTTTATTCCAGAGGGCCTTGTCGCTTTTCTACCTGTTTTCATTGTCGTCGTCGAAAGCGGCGCCTTATATGCCACGAGTGTCCTTACACTCCTCATAGTGACATCGGCTGGATCCAACGTGCAATACATCATGCTCGCCATTATCCCTCCTATTGTGGTGAGTTTAGCTGCCTTGGATGTACGCTGTTCATGAACTTTTCTTTAGGGGATCACATTCTGCCTCATCATTCTGCAAGTACACTTCCACGTAGGTGGCAACCCCCCGTCCGAACAGCCCTGCTAAACCAAGGGGCATCATCGCTGGCCTTCTTGGAGAGCGAGATGTACGGGACACGGACTTTAGCATGGAGCCGATAACTGTGCACGTTACAGAAGAGACAGAGATCGTTCATTCAGACATGATGCGCGGAAAGAACAGCCAGCTGGATTCTGGGGGTGTCTTTCACGTGTAGCTCGGATTATGTTCTGCTTTCCCGTAATTGGATTTGGGCATGCTGGTCTCATCTGAGCATGGGAGTATAGACGGGTGTTAGTTTGTCCTGACTAGGTTCCATCAATGTCCTTGCTGGCAGTGCAGAATAGATTCCTAGTTCTGTGGAATAAATTTCACGGGTGAGTTGCTGTACTGGTGCACAGTGCTGCTAGCATTATTATAAACTATAGTCATGCGTCATCAGTGTTGCCCCGAAAACCGCACCTTGTCCACAATTTCGAAGACTGCATACGAGTTTCGGGCAAGATTGTAGGAACGTCTGCTCTGCAGGCAGCTTGACACATTTGTGATCAGCTGAAATAATTACTACACACTTCCAGGGCATTTGCCCATGAAGAGTTGGTCCACTGAGTAAAAGTAACTGTTGGAGTGCTATAACATGATGTCCACTGAGCTTAAAGTCTGAAGACGATGACGTTGGAGTGCTAGCCTTATATACTAAGGTTTAAGAATTGGTTAAGAATTATTTAACTTTATCGGGTCTACTATGTAGTAGCTTAAGGCTATTACATACAAAAGTAAGTTAGTCGGTTGCCCACGCATGTAAGTTCGTTCACTTTTGTCACTCGCAGTCATGGAAGAGCCAGGAATTAGACAGAGGAAGAAAGCAGCTCCCGGGTCCGCGAATGGTTACGAAGTATGTACTTGATAGTTGCTTTGGTCACTGACATGCTAATGAACGGCACTGCAGACAGGCAGTGAAGCCAAGTCGGGCGTAGCATTTCCAAAAGTATACGTGTTATTAGCCGCTGTGTTGGTTTTGGCACTTTACAATGTCTGTATAAAATACTTTCAAGGTCTGCGAATTCTACTTACCCATTACTAGTTTTCAGCTCTAGTGAAGGGTCCGCTCAACCAGTTCCTCGGTGCACATACCAGACATCTACCAGGAGTTCGAACGAATTATGTCCCTATCTTCACGGCGGACGAAGCAAAACGAGACGCAGTGGTAGAGGCCTTTAAAGTACGAAAGCTTGTATTTGCTCAGCCTTCCGTGGACTGACGCACCAACTTAGCATGCGTGGCTTGCGTACGGTAATGCGTAGTCCATATAATTATGGCCAAATGACTGATTCCAGTAGAAAGAGACGCTATGGGCGATGACGAGTACCACCCGATCTCGCACGCTGGTTCAAATCTAACCGAAGCGGGGGGTATTGGGTATACTGTGGTAGACTCTATCGACACGATGATTATCATGGGGCTGGAGGACGAGTACCAGCGTGCAAGGGCATGGGTGGCAGACAAGCTCTCATTCGAACGAGATGGTAATTTCAACACCTTCGAGGTGAGTAGAAACCTTTTCTTAGCGTAGTGGCAACTTGATGTGTTTTCGATCATCAGACAACAATTAGAGTCCTGGGAGGCTTGCTGACTGCATTCCATTTGTCTGGGGAAGACCCCGTGTTTCTCGAGAAGGCTCAGGAACTCGGTACCCGCATTCTGCCCGTTTTCGAGACAGAGTCTGGTCTTCCATTATCATTAATCAACCTGGCGCTTCGAGAAGGCGTACCAGATAGGGATACTAATGGGTATATCAGTACTGCCGAGGCTTCGACACTACAACTCGAGTTCCGCTATTTGGCGTACCTTACCGACGAGGATACTTATTGGGAGAAGGCTGAAAATGTGAGTACTTTGCTTAGGGTCCTGCACTAGATCCCACGTTATCTCAGGTAATGGCCGTCCTGAGGGCAAGCGCAATGCCGAGCGGGCTAGCCTCCATATTTATTGAGTATGTCTTGAATTCATAAAATCACCAAGCATACAGCTTATATGCCAGCCCGAAATCGGGTAACTACCGAACTTCGCCGATTCGACTCGGATCTCGCGGGGATTCTTACTACGAATATCTACTGTGAGTGGACAGAATGTTAAGTCCAACGTTGCTTGCACTCATCTTTAGGTCACAGGAAACAATACCTGCAGACTGTAAGCATAGTATACATGAAAGATTGATCTCGGAAAGTCTGATAGCCCCTTAGAACCAAACGGAGCTTGTATATCGCGAGGTACATTTGACAGTCTAAACTGATCCAAAACATCATTCATTACGTTTTAGATGTATGAAACTGCGATGACAGGTATCCACACACACCTGGTAAAGCGAGGGCTTTCCAGCCAGCTTCTCTATATCGCTGAGCTTAACCCGGAGCGGACCCAAAATGGGGAACTGTTAGTTATTTTCATTCTTCGATGATCAGTGGCCTGACGTGATCACTAGTGGATGGCGTTTAACGCCCAAGCAAGACCATCTCGTGTGCTTCCTTGGCGGTTCCCTTATGCTCGGTGCCACGACGTCCGGTGCCCTTGTTCACAATGTCTCGATTCCACCGCGAATCGACGAGCTCACCGACCAAGGCGAACGTGATTGGCTTACAGGAGTGGAACTCATTAACACCTGTATGGCTACACATGACACCCAAACGTACGTTTCGATGTGCCTCCGTAGCATTTATATGTCTGAACATGGTAATCAGCGGCCTGGCGCCTGAAATTGCACACTTCCGTATTGTGGGCGATGGGGTAGATAATTCGGTGGCTCCTGCGGACTGGTACATCAAAGGCGCGCGGTATGTTGCCTCGCTTGTCGAATCGAGTCGCACGCTGACTTGCTTGTGAATTACTAGCCCAGACGCCCCTCCTCCTTTTGACGCTCGGTACATCCTCCGGTATGTTTAGTTCTATTCCGTTGTTTACTCCTGAGGGATTCAACTTGTACTGCAGCCCGGAAACTGTCGAATCCATCTTCATTGCCTTCAGGCTCACCGGTGATCCCAAGTATCGTGATTACGGCTGGGCAATATTCCAGGCCATCGAAAAGCATTGTCGTATCCCAACTGGCGGGTACGCAAGTGTGATAAATGTGGATCAAGTTCCTGTGGAATATGACGATAAAATGGAGACTTTCTTGATGGTGTGTGACACCCGTGCCCTTCCCACATGATCTTGTCACTCAATTTTCTCGTCAGAGTGAAACATTAAAGTATCTGTATTTACTCTTTGCGGATTCAAGCATACTTCCTCTCAACGGTGATTCCCTCGTTCAATTGACGAGACGTTACTCATGTATTACGCTGTTTCGCAGAATATGTTTTCAACACAGAGGTAACCCTGAATCACATACACCCTTCTGCATATACTGACTCAGATTTGGACAGGCACATCCTTTGCCCGTATTTCATCCCACTATACGCACCGGCTTTTCGTAATTGTTCGCGCTGCGCCATCTTCAAATTGTCTGAGTGTATCATTAGCCGACTAGTGTATTATTATCTTGATAGTTGCCTGCAGCTTTGATAGGCTTACCAGTTGCATCGAAATACACTTTCGGCTTTATCATTCGTAGCAACTGGATCACTGATAACATATCGGCGCACACAAAACACAAGCAGTATCCAACACCAATCAATATATCGATCCTCGGTCCAAATAAACCGCCCAGTTCAGTAAGTATAATTATAAGAGAACCAAGACTATATGACGTGGAGCTCGAAGATGTAATGTGAGTTCGTAATGAATGAAATCAATAATGAGCTAAGTCGTAACGGGTGTGATATGGTGTGGTATTCCGAGTCAAATGCCAAACACAACAGCGCGAGCTAACGCGCCAAAGCAGCGGCCTGAGCGTACGACAGGCCCTTCCAAGTGGGTGATTCGGGGGTAAGAGAGATGAATTCCCAAGGCTCATTGATCTCAATGTCGTGCCCAAAGTCATCAAGAGCAATGACCGAACGGACAGGTGGGAGGACCTCAAAGTCAGCATCTACGCACAACACCGAGTCAGTATTGCGACGAATAAGATCTTGGAGCACCATACCTTGCGTCTTGGAGAGTTTCTTGGCCTTGAACGTCACGAAATCCGCAAGCGCCATCTTGGAGAAACCAGACTTGTTCCTCGGCACTGGTGCGACATTAACGGGGCGCCCCGATCCAGCGAGAGCACGGGAGTCAGGCTCATCGCCATCCCAGAACTCTATGCTGACCCTCTTAGCAGTCCGGTTCGCATGCCCTTCCTTGAGCACCGGTGTTGGTGCTCCCGCCGCCGCTCTCTCCTTGCGCTCCTTCACTTGTGCGTGCTCCCGCCGCTCCTTTGTCTGGTGCCTAGCGCGCTCGTAGGCGCGCTGGTCCTTCGCACCGACTTCGGTGAGACGATTGTTCACCGTCTCATACGACTGCTGGGGAGATTTCTCGGAGGATGTGGTAGACATGAAGAAAGGTTGAAGGACAGTGTCTCACTTATATAGATAGGTGGAAGCGATGTCCCACGGTGGCGGAAGCATTGCTTTGAATGTCAGGAAATGTCAGGACCACGGCTACTGGTTTGAAGCGGACTGGGATTAGCTCACAGCTTTACCAAGAAAGCTACTGACGAACGTTGTCATAACCGAAAGCACTTGCACGAAGATAGCGCGAAACAGGAAACTCCGATCGTGTTCGTATCACGTGATGAATCACTGACTTGGGGAGGCTCCTACAGCCGAATTCTTTTTCTTCTTCTACAAACATGATGATGGCGGTTGGGTTCTTGTCACTTCCTACAGAGCTCATATGTAGCCCAGACCTCTGACTAGAATCTTGGCTGCTCAGGGTACCAATATTATGATGAAGTAGCGCGGGTCCTAGTAGTAGATGTGTAGTCTTTTCGGGATGCGCTATAGTTAAGTACAGGCAATGTGCCCATCCAGCATCTAGGAAATAGGAATAGAAAAGAGAGCGAAGACTGGTGCATGCAATAACTAAATGGCACTAGCGAAACGACAGACGAAGGAAGATGCTGGAATATATCTGCAATTAAGGAGAGGCCACGTCGGGCTGAGGGAGTTTAAGGGATTTCTCATCAGTACTATCGGGACTTGGTTCTTCAGTGTGTAAACTTTGTCGTTGATCCTGTTGCGCGAGGTCTGGCTGACCGTGTCTGTCACCAGCAGCGTCAGGTTCGTGTGCACCTATGCCGTTGCCAAATGCCGTCCAGTCCATGAAGTCACGCCGCACTTCAATATAGTCGTTCGCAAATTCACCGATCTGGGCTCTTATTAGGCTGATAGAAAGTCAAGAGTATGACAAGGCCTACCTCGACTTCGTCAAGACCGAGTTTCTCACCCTCGGCCGTTGTGCGTAAGTGGAGGCCAGGGATTATGTTGATGCCCTTGGCGATGAGAGCAGTAACGACAAACGTGTATGAACACGTCGCGCAAATATAGGCGACTTGAACATAAAGTTGTTTCCAATGGTGGTCGACCCAGCCACCAGGAACATTTGTGTTGACGCCATCCAGGGCGACGATGGAACGGGAAGCAAAAAACGCGTTCATCAAGAGACCCAAGATCCCACCAACAGCGTGCTCAGCAAAAAGATCGAGTGCGTCGTCCACACGAAGAAGGAATTTAACTCGGGGTTGCGTCAATATCTGCACTCCCAAGCTATCCAGTAGTCTCACCTTTAGTTGCGTAATTACACACAGCGCCGCTGATTATGCCCACGATGACTGCCGCCCAGGGATGAATGAACCCTGAAGTAGGTGTGGCTGCTACGAGACCAGCAATGGTCCCAGAGCAGAAGCCAACCATAGTATACTTGCGCTCCAGACGGTAGTCGAGGAGGCACCAAACGATACCGCCAAACGCAGCAGCAAGCATAGAGTTCCACACCGCCATGACAGCGCGCAAATTCGCACCAAAAGCGCTGCCACCATTGAAACCTAACCATCCAAACCAGAGCATGAATGTACCTAGGTTAACCATGGAAACATTGTGTGGTCTGAAGTTCAGGAGTTCCTTCTCCTGCCTGCGACCAAGCACCCAGGCATAGGCAAGTCCTCCTATCCCCGCTTCCGATCTCCACGGGGCCTCCACCTTTTAGATGAAAAGATGTCAAGGAATACAGACGGCGGTAAAGATGGTTGATTCACCTGCATAATCTAGAACGCCGTATTTAAAAGCCCATCCATTTATATTCCACGGCCAGCAAGCGAGGGGGCAATAAACCAAGGTCATCCACAAAAAAGCGAAGATTATAGCTGGGAGAACCCGTCCACGCTCGGCAATCCCGCCCATCAGGATTCCTACTGTGACACATGCGAATTCCATCTGGTAGAATGCGTATAACAAGGTCAGGAATTAGCGGGGAACCTGGTGACGGGTCACCAAGGACATCCATCAGGCCAAAGTGGGCAAGGTTGCCTATGAATCCATTGGTGGCAGTTGGCGAAAACGCCAAGGAGTAACCCCAGAAATACCACTGAAAGATACAGACTGCATTGCTGGCAGTAACTGCCCAGATAAGCGACAAAGCGGACTTTCTTCTTGCCAATCCAGAGTACAGAAAGGCTGAATATAACACCGTAAGTGAGCAGATGGGAATCCCGGTGTGAGAGAGGTTTGCGAACCGAGACCTGGTATCATGAAAGATACCATGGCACCTGCCACGATTATGAAAGAGATATCTCCACGGTCGAACCTGTGGTACACAATGAGAATACGCCGGCAGAAATGCTATTGGCTCACTGCGTGGTATCTCCTGTAGCGCAAGATAATCAGGATTAATATTGTGCCTTGGTCGTTATGAATATAGATCGTAGAACATACTCTTGTTCAAAATAGCATTCAACGCTTCCGAGACGCTCTCTCTGAGAACCATCACGTCGAATATAGTCTGGCAAGGAGATACGCTTCGTGCTGACTATTCAAGCAGACTGTCGTCTGTCCGACCGATAAACCAAGTCGCTGCATGCTGCCTGACATGCACGTCAAAAGTCGGACGAATTTCATTGGTCGGATAACGAAGCTTAGATAAGAACAAGTGCCCCTTTTGCTCTTCACATGCTTCACATGCGATACCTCATGACAACGTTTGTATTCGACATCAACTTTTGGTTTAACACGTACACGATCCGAATTGATTCAGATTGATCAGTACTTGTCTTTCACGATCAAGTCTTACATTCATGCCCAATTCAATCACTCAGGTTCCATGTCTACGTCTCCTAGCTGCTGGCTCCAATGCTCGCGGCCAGCTAGCTGATGGGTCTGATGACGATTCGCATACTTTCAGGGATTGCCGCTTCAGAAGCTGCACAGAGCGCGCGCTTCCTCCTGATACGTTCGGGATCCTGCAGCTTGCAACTGGAGCAAATCACACTCTCGCACTGTTGGAATTTGGCGATGGCCGAAGGGAGCTTTGGGGCTGTGGAGACGGACGAAAAGGACAGCTGGGTCCTGAATACATGGGACAGTTGACAGAATTCACGCCGATCAGCATGGCCTTGTACAAAACTTATGTTTCCCAAGGATATACCTGTTGTCTCATTGCTGTCACTTGGGAAACATCATATCTTGTTTTGAAATCGCCTTTCCGGCCAGACGTGGTCATTTCAATGGGCTCAAACGACTTTGGGGCACTTGGTGTGGGTAGGAAAAAGCCACGTTAACTCCGGCAGTCATTTCGTTTGATCACCTCACTATCGAGGGACGCCTTATCAATCCCAATGAGCTCGTTGTCGAGTCCATTGTTGCAGGGCCTCGTCATGTCGTACTTCATGTGCGACCTGTTCTCAATAATGATCAGATGTTCATTGGCTGGGGTTTGGCCAGACATGGCCAACTAGGAGACGCAAAGATCGTGAACTACGACCGCCCTTGCATCATTCCCCTCGATGTATCCGCAGATCCAGTGCAAACATATTCTCTCGGACTCCAGCACACTGTCGTCTGTCACCAATCAGGGCGGACAACAGCCTTTGGGTCTAACAAGAAAGGACAACTTCCTCGGATGGATTCTTGGGGACGTGTTCGACAGGTCGGGTGTACGTGGAATGGAACATATCTTTCCAGAGATGACGATGCAAATACCCTTCTATCTACAGGAAGTAATGCTCATGGTCAACTAGGTCGGGAGTTGCAAGGAGAGGAAAACAGGGCTACTGTCGCACCCGTTGAATTTGCCTTATCATACGATGGTAAACTGCCTCTGCTGAGATCCTTTGCTTGTGGCAGCGAACATATGATGGCAGTGATCTCTCCCTCTGGCTCGTCAGACATGGAGGTTTGGGCTTGGGGGTGGAACGAGCACGGTAACTTGGGGCTGGATCATGCGGATGATGTACCGAAGCCTGTCAAGGTCTGGCCAGCAGGAGGACACGCGCTAGAAGGAAGAATTGTTCAAGTATGGGCGGGAAATGGGACCAGTTGGATCTTGTTGCAAATATGAAATACAGGTCTATTGGAACACGATATATGCGGGACAGAAAGGACAGCCAACTATTGAATATGCAGGGCAGGGCAAGAACAGAGGTCATTGATCATCCATGAGGTCCATGTCATTGTGAATTTGCCGGACAGTAGTTTCCTTCGAAGTGGCAAGCTGACCATCACCAAAATTACACAACTCAGACATGGGTATATATAGCAATGTCGGAGCCACCATACCTGACATAACTTTCAGTACGAAGCAATCATGTAAATACCACACTGCTTACGATTCATTGTGAACATACTAATCCGTGGGGTCTAGCTGGAGTTGGCTGATATGCTAATTATTGTAAGAGAGTTGCCAACAGATCCTGGTTCCTTGGGATGAACCTGCACTTGAATGGTTTAGGGTTGCTTGGGATGTGTAAGAATGTATTTTGGGCTCATAGAGGGATGAGTTACCGGAGTCCACCGACGCTCTCGAACTCTACAGGAGGCGTGGTCTCTTCCCCTCTCTCATCAAGCGGTTTGGCGATCAGTGAACACAGCAAGGATACAAGCAATATTGAGGTATAACAAGGCTTCGGCAAAATACAAACCTGACAAAGAAGCCATTGTTCAGTTTCGGCCGAGATAAGGTTGTGCAAATGACATGCACCAGGGCATGCACGGCGCCCGAACCCAAAGATGAACTTGCGTGGGTCCAATTGGGGTGAGGGACCGAGGAAGCGCTCAGGCCTAAACTCCAATGGATCAGGGTACATTTCTTGATCTCGTGAGATGGAAAAAATGTTTGCGATGACGGCTGCACCCTTGGGTATGCGGTACCCTTCGTAGACATCTTCTTTCAATGCGTGGTGTGGGAGCCCTGCACCGCTGAGAATGAGCGGGAACTGAGACAAAAAGCCTTAGGGCTCACCTTGCGGAGTCACGGGTGCCCAGCGGAGGAGCTCCTGGATGAGCGCTCCGATGTATGGAAGCTTGTCTCTGTCCTCGAATGCAGGAAATTGTTCCTGGCCTACGACAGCGTCAATCTCTGCCTGCGCATGCTTCTGCACCTCGGGATAAAGCATCATCGCCAGAATAAAAGACGTCAAGGATGATGCTGTCTGCTCATGCCAATGAGTGTTTCAAAAATTACATGAGGGACTCCGGGTGCAAAATATATCTTACAGTGTCTATTCCCCCCATATAGATCCCCAGACCGCACCACTTGGTGATTTCCTCTTGTTGGGCGCTGACCACGGACCCATCCTCCGGAAGGAGCTGATCTGAAACAAAGGAATGCGTATAGCTGCCGCTTTCCTGATCAATTTGTTAGGATTACCGAATAACAGGAGTTCGCAAGGTTGCTTAGCAAGGCTTACTATTTCCTGTTTGGTCCAATTAAATGGTATTGTGTCGAGCCTACTTAACTTTTGCCCGACGTCGAAGGCCACGCGCTTGAAATCTGCCCCTGGAAACCATGCAGGTACAAAACGTACTGATGAAAGGTTGACTAGCTTAGCTTTATAATAACTTGGAAATTGAAAGGAGGACCTACACGATGGCATCACTTCGACCAACCAACGTCCAGGCTGGTATAGTATAGCATTGGTTTCAAAGCCTTCTCGCAGGATACCAATGAAATAATCGACATTCTCGGTGACCTTCGAGCCATATGCGAGATTAAGGACAACAGCCGCTGCGTTCCTGCGCCTTCGATGAGAAACGAGTTAAACAAGGAATGACAAGTATTTTTACCTTTTGATGTGATCGACGAATTGTTCAGGGTTCCTGTGCAGACCATCAAGCAACAAACGAGATTGTTCAATTTGCAGCGACCGGTAGCTTTGTATGGTGCGAGGACTCAGACTGGCTTTGAGGATCGTGCGATACGTCTTGAAATTTGGGTGACTGAAAGATATATTGAACGGGTTCAGGTGGCGTTTCGCAAGTTTTATCATCCATATTATTGGACGATCAGAATACGTATTGGCACGTAAATCGAGCAATTCAGTAGCTGATTTTAGGGAGCTGAGCACTATGAACTGCCGATTAGGCGCGCGGAAGGAGAATATGGGCCCTACGAGAAATAGGTCAGTGAGACTCGCAGCAAGCAGGAAATTGGACAATGTGCACCATAGCTTTCAGCCCACGTGGCATACATCCGCCAAGGCTCTTTCTTCGGCAGTTGATGAACATTTCCGGTAAAGAACTTTGGACGTGGTCCAGGGGGTAGTGGTAATATACTGCGTCGACGGCTGTAGAAGTAAACTGTGGCTGCAGCCACAAAGAAGATGATTATGCCAGAAGACATGTAACAGATAACAGGTGGGTCGGCTTCTGCGGTTTGCCCTCCGAGTTCTTATATCATTGTCCTGAGGATATGATATAAGTGATGTGCTGTCACCGGTCAGTTTCTGCGACTTACGCTCTCGAAACACCACATCACGAAGGCGGGAAGCCCTCTTAAGCCACTCCCTTGGGCAAGATGTGAGATAAATTACGGTGCGTCTAATTTATCCTCACATCCACTTTACATATGAGTAGGTGCTACGGGGAAACCCCACAGATGAAAGATGTATCCCCGGAGTCCTCATCGTCGAATCAGACACTTTAGGAATTGGAAAACCCTCTATTCCTACAATGTCTGGCTGCTGGCGTCGAGACTAATCCCGCGAGTTCTGGATCGAGGAGTGATGTGCTGTCTTGTAACCACTGGTGCCATGGGCTCGGGTTTCCAGCAACGGACCATTCAGATATCAAGCTGGCAAGTTCAAGTTGTGGGCAGAACTACTTGCGGGCACATCACCAAAATTACCGAATCCAGACATCACATGATATGTTGACTTTTCTGACACCACCAATTATATATACCCGCGATATCAGACATTTGAAATATCATAGCGACACGCTGACATCAAACTTACCGTCTGTCAGACACAAGTCATCCAGTAGAGTGGCTTTCAGATATATATCAGATACATTCAATGTATTATATAGAGCAATTCTAAGCAAATATGACAAAGTTGAATGAAATCAAAGTAAAGTACCTAAAGGGCGCCATAGCCTTCCTCCATAAGTATGATGTCATCGAGTTCCTCACCATCCTCAGCTATAATCTCGTCCTCCTCGTCATCTCTCAAGATGTCATCTTCAAGTTTGTCATCCCCGGCATCGCCATCTTCATCGTTGTTGTTGTTGTCATCGTTGTCGTCGTCCTCTGAGTCTTCGCCATCCTCGTTGTCACTTTCATCAGCTTCGTCATCGCCAGCTACATCCTCACCGCCCTCATTCACACGATCGCCGTCAGATTCCTCAGCGATAGCAGCTTCGTCCGTCATTTCAATGTCTTCTTCGGCTTCATTATCCGAGTCTTCGGGAATGTGTCCCTCGCATTGCAAAATGTCGTCCCACTCTCGCATACCCTTGTGACCAACAGCTCCCCCTCGGAATCTCATAAACATGTCCCTATCTACAAACCTAAATATCATGTGTATAGTTAGTAGATAGATAGTGCATGAAATAATGAACATACATGTTCACATAATATAATTCCCAGTCTGGGTCTACTTGATGCCGACTGATCGTAGGAATAAGAAGCCCTTCGGGACGGCCAAACGCGAAGGCCGGAATAATATGTGCGCCCCAGATCACACACTCCGGATCAAGGAATCCATATGTGTCGGGGCTTTCGTCCTCGAAGAATTGGAGGCGTTGGAGTCTCTTCGCAGTGAAGCTTTTGGATGGGACCGTACTGAATCAGGGGTTTCGTAGTATTCCACATTAACGTGGAATATTTTGATGAGGCGGGCGTACCAGTAAGGATGAGCGCGGTCGTCCTCATGTGACATGACCATGAGGTCAGCACGAGTGCGGGGGTTGATGGAGTCTTGCTTGTGTCGCAGATCGTACGTAGTGTAGTTGACTTGAAGTATACTGTGTTTGAATAGTCTGTTGTCAGTGATGAGAACAGAGTCCCGCTCTGCATCAGAAAAGTTGTGTTTGTCCCCTTCGTACTCAAGACCTTGCAGACGAGCGTACAAGTGGTCTTTGAGGTGAGGAATAAAGTTCTATACCACCGTATTAGATACACATTTAAAAAAAAAAAATTGAAATGACAAATAGTACGTGCCTAGACTGCCGGATCATCACCCAGCTCACCCAACCATGCCATGAGATCGTAAGTTGTGCGGGCAGACTTAGCAATGTGGTAATGTTTTGATGGTGAGGTCCACACGCGATGACGTATATTGTTACCCTGGCGGGCAGCAAACTGTGCCTGAGCATTGATGACCTTGTTGCAGAGACGTTGTCGTGAACATTCTGTCCACAGCCCTGCAGAGGCCCAATTCACGGAGTACGTCGAAAGCCCAGTTATCCGGACATCAGTACAGTCACTCCAGTCATCTCCGATGAAACCCGCTCAAACCCGACGCTTTCCCGCGCTCTCCGAGCCTCGGACCCGCCGGAGATGCACCGGACCCGCTCGCATACCTTCGGATACCCGTCCGTCCTATGTCCTGTCCGTTCCGTCTAACCCCACTGGTGCGTAGTAGCTTGTTTCCCATGGCTGATGCAGTAGGCAGCATTATTACCTGTGTTCCCACAAGCCCGCAGTGCCTCATGTCGGTTTACATACCTCCGGACCCGATGTTTTCCTATTTTTCTATATTCCGGATTTCTACGTAGCTAGTTATATAGGACTGGTAGTACGACCAAGCACTCCTTACTTTACTGTAGGTGGGACTTCCCATCTACTTGGTCACATACCTGTCTTTACCTGTTACCTGGCTGAATATACCTGGTTCTCACCCGTTCCGCACCCGCTTCGCACCCGAAACCCTTTCCATTCGTTTTCCCTGACTTTCCCTTGTTTCCGGACATAGTCCGATGCTTTCCGAACCCGTTCCCTTGCTATTATCCGTAACCCGACGACCCGAAGCTCCGGACCCGCTTTTCCCGCGCTTCGGACTTGGTAGTATACCTTCGGACCAGACGTTTTGACCTCCGGACTTGGTCCGCATACCTTCGGACTTGTTTCTTTACCTTTCCACGACCTTAGACACTAACTTTCAGACTTATATCAGTAGCAGACCCCTTTAGGGTCGAACGTTCTTGTCTTGCAAGAGAAGCAGCAGGCATAGCATTTGACCTAACATTATATCCGCCTACTGCGGAGTTGTTTACCCACAACGTTCAATGGCATCTTGAGTTGCTATGCTTGCTGTCATAGTGGCCTTGGTTTTAGGGGTGTGAGGGTAGCGTCTCTTGAGTTGCCGATGCTCTAGTTCACCCTATAATAGAATTACATACATTAATAAAAATCAATAAAAATCAAAACTCACTGGCTGCGTGGTGTAGTTATCAGTTGTCCCCCTCAGTCTAATCGTGTTGGGGTAGTCCCCAAGGGCGTGAAACTTATAAGTATTGATATTTAGTTTCTTTACCTTTGGGCGCGACCCTCCCTTCGACTTAGCTAATGCGCCCTGTTTGGCAGCAAGAGCAGCCAGCCGACACCCCTGAGCAGCGTGTTCGTGAGGTAACTCCGTTGTGATGTATATTGCGCAGGTGGTCCATTGAAATTTACGGACACTCTTGCCGAGGATGATTGTTGCCGAGTTGAAGAAGTTGAGAGTATCTTCGGTATGAAGACGGAGCTTGGCATAGGCTTGCCAAGTAGTGAGGTCGAACAACAGGTCCAGTATTATGTTGTCGTTATCGGGATCTAGAAGTAGATCCTCGAATACTGGGATCGCACACTAATATAAAATTTGAAATTAGTTATAAAATGAACTTAGAAACTTCAATACTCACCTGCAACAGATCTTCGAAATCTCGCGCTGTAAGGCGTTTCATTGCGGAGGCATTCGTGTGAAAACGCCTGATCGTTCCTCTCCCGAATGTTGGAACACAACGGTACCTGTAGCAAATTATACTGTAGTCAGTATCAATAATAATTATAATAAAACGTACCTCCAGTTCAAATTCTTTACCACATTACCGCCGGCGGCATGGGCAATGCGCATCAGATGAGTGAAGATTGCCTTCCATACGCCGAGCTCAAATTCGTGCAGAATGTCCACCACGAACATTAAAAATAAATTAAATCCGAAGGTGAAAAGCCGATCGGAAAATGTGTTCTAGATTTAATGAGAAACTAGTTTAAAATTAAGTATGATCAAATGCTTACATGCGTAGGAACGAGGGACTCGGAATTAAGAACTGATTTCATGCGCTTACCGTCCACTGGTGCACCACGTTGAAAAATGAACTTGCATGTGCAATTGATCTTTTTTCGACGGGCTTGATCATCAACATGCTGAAGTGTTAAACGATCACTCATATCAGCCTCTGTTCCCATCTCAGATACATCCGCCTTCTTGATCAGGCAGTGTGGGCAAGGGCATTCACCAAGGAATTTAATTCCAGTGAGTAAGATCCTGATATGACATCAATCTAAGAACCACGAGAACCAAAAGAAACAAACTTACTTCTCAGGGTAATCTGCCGAATAAGTAAAAAATCGCAGAAACACTCTGCAAATGATCCCATCTCCACAACGGATCACGATCCCGTGCTTATAAGCATGCATGAAGTCTTCGTCGAGAAGAAGCTTCCAGATTGCTTGCATAAGCTTGTGCTTGCAGTACGTGTAGACCTCCGACGAAGATGCATCCTGAAAGAAATTGAAATAAGAATCTTGAAAATCGTCTGGAATCTTAATTTTTGTAAATAGGGGTTCAGTAATTTAGGAAATTTGAAAAGACTTACTGTAGGAATATATGCGACGTGATGGCATGCCGAAGCCGTAGGCTTCCCGCGAGTATATTTAGATTCATTACCGAAAAAACATAGAATGGCCAAAGGGAGGCGTCGCCGAAATTGGAAAGGTGTGTTGAGTCGGAATACATCATGAGTGAGGCTACAGCGCATTCGAGATTGTCGTCTGGTTCGTGGGGAAGGGAATTGACCTCAACAAAGGCCTCTGTCATTGCTGGTGAAGAATAGGCCTTGGAATAAACTTGAATGCTCCGTTCTTCGGAGACTTTCCACATATGACGAAATGGCATCATATGGAACGTTGTTGCTGCGCCGTCTTCAAATACCTCCGTTATGATATCGATCAATGATCGATGGCACACACCTTTAATTTCCAGCTGAGGGGCATCACCTTCTGATGGCCACTTCTTCTTTTCTTTAGGGAGGCGGATGTATACTGAGGACTCCTTCCACCCATTCCGAGCGCTGAAAGGATTGGAGTGGTCCTCGAGGTACTCTGTGATAAGCTTCTTTTCACGAGTGGGATTAAAAATTCTTACGTCCCTTTGATTGTAAGCATCATCGTCGAGGAAAGTGGTGAGTCGCTGCATAGCAGCATCGGAAATGAGATTTGAGCTGGAATATTGCCAGCACATAAGTAGGCCAGCTGTCGGACTACTGAACACGGAGTAGAGATTGTCGGGAGTGATGGAAATAGGGAGGGGGGGGGCCAGTGTGAAGACGAGAAGGAGTATTATTGGGACCCTCGCCAGTCTCGGGTTGCAACATTGGTGTGTTGCATAGGCTATTCAGGGGGGACCGTGGAAACAGAGTAGGACGATGTCGTGAACATTCTGTCCACAGCCCTGCAGAGGCCTAATTCACGGAGTACATCGAAAGCCCAGCTATCCGGACATCAGACCAGTCACTCCAGTCATCTCCGATGAAACCCGCTCAAACCCGACGCTTTCCCGCGCTCTCCGAGCCTCGGACCCGCCGGAGATGCACCGGACCCGCTCGCATACCTTCGGAAACCCGTCCGTCCTATGTCCTGTCCGTTCCGTCCAACCCCACTGGTGCGTAGTAGCTTGTTTCCCATGGCTGATGCAGTAGGCAGTGTTATTACCTGTGTTCCCACACGTCCGCAGCGCCTCATGTTAGTTTACCTATCTCCAGACCCGATGTTTTCCTATTTTCTATATTCTGGATTTCTACGTAGCTAGTTATATAGGACTGGTAGTACGACCAAGCTCTTTACTTTACTGTAGGTGGGACTTCCCATCTACTTGGTCACATACCTGTCATTACCTGTTACCTGGCTGAATATACCTGGTTCACACCCGTTCCGCACCCGCTTCGCACCCGAAACCCTTGTCACTCGTTTCCATTGACCTTCCCGTGTTTCCGGACATAGTCTGACGCTTTCCGAACACGTTCCCTTGCTATTATCCGTAACCCGACGACCCGAAGCTCCGGACCCACTTTTCCCGTGCTTCGGACTTGGTAGATTACCTTTGGACCCGACGTTTTGACCTCCGGACTTGGTCCGCATACCTTTGGACTTGTTTCCTTACCTTTCCGTGACCTCAGACACTAACTATCAGACTTATATCAGTAGCAGACCCCTTTAGGGTCGAACGTCCTTGCCTTGCAAGTGAAGCAGCAGGCATAGCATTCACCCAACACTATATCCGCCTACTGCGGAGTTGTTTCCCACAACGAGTAGAATATACTCGGTACAATCCCATTGTATCTGGATTTGTTTCAAACGGGATTAGTTCATTACCAGCATGAATTTCGGCGTGAATCTCCTCCTCGGGCACAATCTCATCTGGCCGAGCTATGTCATCGCCAGGAATAAAATCATCATATCATCTGGGCATGCGAATGACACGTCCAGAATGGTTAGAACGCAGGGGAGGCGCCTCGGGTATTGGTGGGGAATGCGGGCGGGATCCTTCTGAACCTCCAGCAATATCAGCATCCTGTGATATAAGTAAAACATCAGCTGTAAACATTGAAAAATGACAACATACCTGAATATCCCAGTTTCCAGTGTCCATATCTCCCACATCTTCAAGGGGATCGGCTTCTTCTCGGTGGTCCCTTTTCCTCTTCTTGTTCCTTCGGCTCTTCTCAGTGCGCCGGTGAGATTTGCTGACCTGTGCACTAAATTCATGGTGAGTATCGCACGAAGTCTCGTGTGCGCTCAAGCGCCTCTGACTGTTGAAGGACTTTCCACAGCCGAGACAGATGAGTTCATCCATTGAGAGACGAGGGAGTGGGGCTTCAGATGGGAGGAAGGGACCGTTTATCTGAAATATAAGCATTGTAAAAATCTACACAAGGATATGTCAATACCTAAATAATTGGTATGAACTGCATGGACGCACCTCAATTCCTGTAGTGATATTCGAGATGCGAATTATGATATCATCCTGCAAATCTGATACACACAAGCATCAGCACCTCAGTCGGGTCATTGCCGCCTAGCACAGCGAGTCTTAAGTCACACTGCAATACCGGTAATTCAGAAACAGATATTATTATTATGGTGCGTACAATACAACAGAACGACTCAATTCGCCATTAGCTCTCGACTACCCAGATTTGCAAGATTCCCGCTCGCAGCTGCAAGATTGTTGAGATAGAGCAATTGGAGGATACGAATGGGATCATCGAGGGTTCCTACAGATATTGCTCTGGGCTGGATGAAAGTGCGCTCGCAGGTGTTAGATGATCGCCCTGCTTGAACCCTTTTGCTACGTACGACGAGTGGAAGAGACTAGCGTCTGACATGGAGCCATCATACAGACCCAATCATTGACAGCAGGTGGGGGTCGGTGACTATCATCCAAGCCTGGATGATAGGACATGTGTATTTCCTGTGTGTTTATAGAAATGAGGCAGGTTAACGTAGTGAAGCAGCAATAAACGGACAGTACACGCACCTCTGCAGGAAGCTCATATCCCACTCGTTACATGGTCTTGATGATAAAGCGGTAGTCATGTGAAAAGTAGACCTACGGGGGGGAGTACAGCATTTCGCCTGGAGCAACCACACCCTCGCTGAAGGGGCTGTGGAATGCTACTGAGAGTGGTGTGCCGTCCTCAAGGACTTGAAGTGATGAAGATGGGCCGGGGGAGTATACAAGTTAATATCACGCTGATCATGATTGAGTTAATTTTTTGGTTGATGTTCAATTTAAACTCCGCTGGAATCTTGCAGTCATATCAAGTCCTTGAACTCTATCTTTATCATCACTCACATTAAGATCAATGACTAACATTACTGCTAACGACAACGCCTGGACCTCGGTGCTAAATGTCTTTGGAGATGTCATATACATCGACATCCGAAACACCATCTCGGTGGACAATACTTACTGCTTTAACCTCAATCTAGATTCTGCGGGCCCAAAGGTAGTTTTTTTTCTCATCTAAAATCTAATCTAATTTGCAACAGAAATTTGTTTTTCGCATCCAGCTACAGACCAGTAGTCAGGACTGTGTTTTAGATGACTCAGTAACCGAGTCTGAATCCGGAGAAGAGGAGAACAGTGATTATGGGGATGACACAGATATGAAGACCGAAGATGTGGATGCCATGGGGGTTGGAATTGAGATCAAGGTCGAAGATGAAGATCTCACAGTGGTCGGTCCAGATTTCGAGTAAGTTGCCAGCGCTTTGTTCAATAGAAATTTTGACTGATCTTTCTCAAGTCCTGTAGACGCATCCCCTTGCACCCTTTTGACCAGGCGCATGGGTAACCCTCACCCAGACCCCGAGAACCCCACTGCGCCGTGGAGCTACTATGTCAAGAAAAGGACCAAGGCACAGGATCTGGCCCAGGAGGAGATCTCAGTAGAAGGAGATCAGGTGGCCTCCTTGTAATTTTTTTTGTCCTGTATTATATTGTGTGCGCTGTACTATACCATTTGTAAATCTTGCTCAGTTGTAAATACTATATCTCCTTGCCCCCAAATTCTGCAGTGAACTTGACATCCGATTCAGATACCATTATATTTTATTAATAAATATATAGTGTGGTACAAACATACATTAATAACACGTTGAATGTTGTAATCTGATCTCTATTCCCCACCATCATCATGGCGCGTTGCAAACGCTCCAATTCTACTGCCTCATCCGTCTCTTCTGAATCCTCTCATAGCTCAACCCATTCAGCTTCATCAGCGATCCCTGCACCTCCAAAGAAGAAGGCCATGAGATCAAAGAAGAAGTGACGCTTATCGGGTGGTGATGAGAAAAGGGCTACTACGTCAGTCAATTCATTGTAGATATTCTGGCAACTGATCACAACTCAATTTAGGAACAAAGAATCTGATATTGATCCTCATGAAGAGTTTCTTGCAACTGCGCGCTGCATCGCGTGTTGTATTGATGTGTTTTGCAAGACAAAACAGCTCATCAATGTTGGTTTAGCTCTGCAGCAGCACAATGCTGCAGAGAATGGAGAGTTATCAGAAGACGAAGACACCCGGGTTTGTCGTGACAAGCGACTCTCAAAAATGTAAGTTGATCTTGTATTTTAGCGTGCACTGATTTTGTACTGGTCTACAGGTCATCTAAGGTCCGAGAGCGATATAAAAGAAACTTTGCTCGGCTGCTTCAACTCAGTCCAAGCTTAAAACCACTACTCAGCAACCCTCACAAAGCCACAGAACTAAATGCTATCATCAAGAAGGTGAGTACATGTGCATATATGCACAATGTTATGTACTTATTAAGTCATCAGATGGACGCTACTATCTCGGCTACTCGCTCTGATGATGCATCACGCCTCAAGAGTCAAATCGGTCATTACGCAGCCTTCAACACCAAGGATCACCCGATACGTCCGGCTATCTATGATGGGAGTGGCTCGCGTACCCACATGGGTATCAACCATCCTGTTCTAGCGCGTTTCCTATGTCCGGTCAGGGAACTTAAGAGATTTTCAGAGGACGCCGACAAGTGAGTTTTTTTTTAAAGTTCGCCTCATGTTTGCCTCACATTATGCAGGGGACTTAAAGACATACAGTGCGGCAAGATTAACTTGACCACATCCGCACTCCCCACATTCCTATGGGCTGGAGACCTACCAGGTGAAGACTACAACGATGACAACATGTTTGAAGGCATGTTTGATGGCTACTTATTGGAGCGGGTAGGCATTTTTCTTTGTTGTTCAGATTGATACTGATATACCTTTATTTATTAGACTATGCGGCACATCTTTACAAGTCCCTCGAGCGCATATGGGGGAGAGACGTGCACGACTCGCACCTGCAATGCCGTTCTACATGACATGACCACCGTGGATGCCGCTCATATCGCCTATGGGTGTTTGCAGGTTTGATCATTTCAAATTTACTTACTGACTAGTCACTCAAAATTTTCGAGGTTCGGTTTGGTATCAGCGCTGTGGGAAACTACTCCGCAGTAGGCGGATATAAATGTTAGGTCAAATGCTATACCTGCTGCTTCACTTGCAAGGCAAGAACGTTCGACCCTAAAGGGGTCTGCTACTGAGATAAGTCTGATAGTTAGTATCTAAGGTCACGGAAAGGTAAAGAAACAAGTCCGAAGGTATGCGGACCAAGTCCGGGGGTCAAAACGTCGGGTCCGAAGGTAATCTACCAAGTCCGAAGCGCGGGAAAAGCGGGTCCGGAGCTTCGGGTCGTCGGGTTACGGATAATAGCAAGGGAACGGGTTCGGAAAGCGTCGGACTATGTCCGGAAACAAGGGAAGGTCAATGAAAACGAGTGACAAGGGTTTCGGGTGCGAAGCGGGTGCGGAACGGGTGAGAACCAGGTATATTCAGCCAGGTAACAGGTAATGACAGGTATGTGACCAAGTAGATGGGAAGTCCCACCTACAGTAAAGTAAAGAGTGCTTGGTCGTACTACCAGTCCTATATAACTAGCTACGTAGAAATCCGGAATATCGAAAATAGGAAAACATCGGGTCCGGAGGTATGTAAACTGACATGAGGCACTGCGGACTTGTGGGAACACAGGTAATAACGCTGCCTACTGCATCAGTCATGGGAACGAGCTACTACACACCTGTGGGGTTGGACGGAACGGACAGGACATAGGACGGACGGGTTTCCGAAGGTATGCGAGCGGGTCCGGTGCATCTCCGGTGATGTCCGGCGGGTCCGAGGCTCGGAGAGCGCGGGAAAGCGTCGGGTTTGAGCGGGTTTCGTCGGAGATGACTGGGAATGACTGTACTGATGTCCGGACAACTGGGCTTTCGACGTACTCCGTAAAATAGGCCTCTACAGGGCTGCAGTGAGAATGTTTCCTACAGCGCTAAGAATGCTTGGTCCGAAATTGATGGGTCTTTCAACTACCACAACTTCTACAACAACATCGTCGAGCTCATCGAGGATTCGCCTGATCCGGAATGGAAAGAAGAACTCCTCAAAGCTTGGAATGTGTAAGGTTTTGTTATATTATTAAAGGTTTGCGGCACTAACCCTTATTTATATAAGGAAACTCTTCAAGAATGAGGAAGGCTGCGACAACAACACAATTCAAGATGGTTACAACGTCTCTGGCTCTCGTGAAGACACAAACAATGGCTTAGCGAGAATCTGCGCTCAAATGACAGCGTGTCGTGCAGTCCTAACTCCAGCTTCTTCTAACTGCCAGCCAACTCCAGCTTCTTCTAACCGCGAGCTGACTCCAGTTCCATCCCGCAAGCCAACTCCAGTTCCATCCCGTGAGCCAACTCCAGCTCCCCCTCCCATTACTTCTAGGCCTAAGCCTAGGCCTAGGCCAGTTGTCAAGCCAAAGTCAGCTGTCCCTGCTGATCCTGTACGCGCCGTTGTAGGAAACATGCTGGCTGCAGCCCTGCAGAGGCCTATTTTACGGAGTACGTCGAAAGCCCAGTTATCCGGACATCAGTACAGTCATTCCCAGTCATCTCTGATGAAACCTGCTGTGGGAAACAACTCCACAGTGGGCGGATATAATGTTGGGTCTTTGCTATGCCTGCTGCTTCTCTTGCAAGACAAGAATGTTCGACCCTAAAGGGGTCTGCTACTGATATAAGTCTGAAAGTTAGTATCTAAGGTCACAGAAAGGTAAAGGAACAAGTCCGAAGGTATGCGGACCAAGTCCGGAGGTCAAAATGTCGGGTCTGAAGGTATACTACCAAGTCCGAGGCGCAGGAAAGCGGGTCCAAAGCTTCGGGTTGTCGGGTTACGGATAATAGCAAGGGAATGGGTTCGGAAAGCGTCAGACTATGTCCGGAAACAAGGGACGGTCAGGGACAACGAATGGCAAGGGTTTTGGGTGCGAAGCGGGTGCGGAACGGGTGAGAACCAGGTATATTCAGCCAGGTAACAGGTAAGGACAGGTATGTGACCAAGTAGATGGGAAGTCCCACCTACAGTAAAGTAATGAGTGCTTGGTCGTACTACCAGTCCTATATACTGTAACTAACTACATAGAAATCCGGAATATAGAAAATAGGAAAACATCGGGTCCGGAGATAGGTAAACTAACATGAGGCACTGCAGACTTGTGGGAACACAGGTAATAACACTGTCTACTTCATCAGTCATGGGAAACAAGCTACTACGCACCAGTGGGGTTGGACAGAACAGACAGGACATAGGACGGACGGGTTTCCGAAGGTATGCGAGCGGGTCCGGTGCATCTCCGGTGATGTCCGGCGGGTCCGAGGCTCGGAGAGCGCGGGAAAGCGTCGGGTTTGAGCGGGTTTCATCGGAGATGACTGGGAGTGACTGTACTGATGTCCGGACAACTGGGATTTTGACGTACTCCGTAAAATGGGCCTCTGCAGGGCTGCAGTGAGAATGTTTCCTACACCGCTCAAACCCGACACTTTCCCACACTCTCCGAGCCTCGGACCTGCCGGAGATGCACCAGACCCGCTCGCATACCTTCAGAAACCCGTCCGTCCTATGTCCTGTCTGTTCCATCCAACCCCACTGGTGCGTAGTAGCTTATTTCCCATGGCTGATGCAGTATACAGCATTATTACCTGTGTTCTCACACGTCCGCAGTGCCTCATGTCAGTTTACATATCTCCGGACCCGATGTTTTCCTGTTTTTGATATTCCGGATTTCTACGTAGCTAGTTATATAGGACTGGTAGTACGACCAAGCACTCATTACTTTACTGTAGGTGGGACTCCCCATCTACTTGGTCACATACCTGTCCTTACCTGTTACCTGGCTGAATATACCTGGTTCTCACCCGTTCCGCACCCGCTTTGCACCCGAAACCCTTGCCATTCATTTTCCCTGACTTTCCCTTGTTTTCGGACATAGTCCGACGCTTTCTGAACCCATTCCCTTGCTATTATCCGTAACCCGACAACCCGAAGCTTCAGACCCGCTTTCCCACACCTCGGACTTGGTAAAATACCTTCGGACCTGACATTTTGACCTCTGGACTTGGTCCGCATACCTTCGGACTTGTTCCTTTACCTTTCTGTGACCTTAGATACTAACTTTCAGACTTATATCAGTAGCAGACCCCTTTAGGGTCGAACGTTCTTGCCTTGCAAGTGAAGCAGCAGGCATAGCATTCACCCAATACTATATCCGCCTACTGCAGAGTTGTTTCCCACACTGTGTCACGCGCCCCAAGTGAATTGACAGAGGCTGAGCCAGACGAGGATTCCGAACCTGTCTAACCTGCGACCAAAAACAAGAAGAAGGTAAGTCGAACATATGCCAGAGTCTGTACTAAATCTAACAATATGCAGGCTTGCTGTCACGCACCAAACGTGTTTGGTAGTGAGAACATGGCTTTTTATGTAGAACACCATTTCCCCATATCACTCCTTATGTTCCTCTTCTTTCAATTCCCTTCTTCTCCCTTAATTTTGTGATTTTCAAGCGATTTTCAACAGTATTACGGCATTCCGCATTATTACGGCATACCGCGTTCAACAAGGTCAATTCACTTCCCCCTCATTCCCACACTTCCAACGCTCTCCCATCTTCAACCATCATGCTCTCAGATGACCTCAATGTTCAGCCAGACCTTGCCATGTTGCACAAATGCTTCAAAACCGCACCCTTATTCATCTTGATTTTATCCCCTTACCATTTCCTCTGGCAATCCTCTTCAGCGACTTATATTCGTCAAACCATTCCAGTCATTACCCACTCACTTCCTCACCACCACAACCATGGACGCACACACCATTCCATTCCATCCTCACCACTCATCCAATCAATCTATCACCATGCAGATGCAGATGATCAACCCCTTATTGTGCTGGGGAATGGTCTTACAGACTGTGTATATCCCATGATCGCTGCATGTCGACTTCTGCACCAACAACCACATGCCATCCCTAGAGCATTGGAGCATTAGAGCATTGGAACATTTGATCATCAGAGCATCGGAGTGTCATACACCTCTACCATCATCCTACACAGCCGCACTGCACAGCCACAACGGATGAGTCGCTCATTGCACAGCCGCAATGCACAGCCACCGCTTAGTCTAAATGCTTATGTCATCATGGCGCAGCCACTGCACAGCACTTAGTCATGCCTATAGAGTGCTTGGTAATGCCACAGAGGAAGAGTAAGCATCATTGGTCATGCAGTCCTGGTTTGTCATGGTTTTTCCCCTTGATTCATAATCCCCTTCCTATATGACTCATTTCTCATTACACACACACACTCCTTCTTACTCATATGCCTGGAGCGCTGCTTTGCACGCGCAAGTATATACAGATTCTGAACAGTATATAAACCCCTGTACTTTAGCTAGAAAAATAACTACATGAGTTCACAGTCCACATTTCAGTCTAGTCTTTGAAGCCTCAGATAGGCTTCGCGTTTTTCAAGTCTTCAGTCGTCGTCATTGTCTTTGACATTGTTCACCTGGAACTTTGTCACTGTCTTACATCTTGTCAAGCTCAGCACTATTCCATTCAGCTGCCATGTGTGCAGTTGGTCTACACTTTCTTCGCCCTCCAAACACAGCTAGGTCACCGCAGACTTAGTTGTGCTCATCATTCACCACCTTTCACACACCCAAACCCTTCAACAACCGAAGTGTTTGGCGCACTATCAGGATCAGGCCACCCAAATTGAACAACTACTGTACCTAGCGCTTCTAAGCACAGGGACCGCTGAGCAGTAGTGTTGTTTTGGTTTTGTTGTTTTTGTTGAGGTTTTCAGCAGGCCAACAACAAAGATCAACATCGCAAGTGTCACAACCCCTTAAACGTTTTCACGCTAGGGAGGAGACTAGGACTCAAACAAAGGATATCACAACAAAGAAAGGATGATAGCAGGTACGTCCTGGATTGCTGCAATGCAGATACAAGAGGTTTGAACTAAAGAACTACTGACTACAAACGGTCCTAACTATATACTACTATTGAGACGGAGACTGAAACTGAGTCCTAACTACTAGCCAATCATAAAATAGAAACAGAGTCGTACCATAGAAGGTCATAGAATATTATGGAAGGATCACGTGATGTTATCTAATCTAATTGTAACTACTAATCATATCTTATCTGAGTCTGGTATCTAATCTTATCAAGTCACGTGACATTGAAACAAACATAGTTTAATCACAGTCATAGAACTCTTCTTCATCGGGTAACTCATAGTAAACGTCATTGTCTTCATCATCAGCCTCTTCTGTGGGCAAGTCTACTACTTCAAAGACATTGGTTGATCTGGCAAGGGGAATAGTTGCCATAGGAAGGTTTACTTGTATCTTAGTGTCATTCGTAGGCGCTGGGTGTTGGTGCTTCATAGGATTCTTAGGGCGATTTAGGAAAGAATAGTGGTTCGTTAAGGGTACTCGTGACAGCAAGGCACCTGCGCAAAAAAGTTCAAGAAAGTAGCAATCCATCCATTAATGCATCCATGTTGCGCATTTCATTTCATTCCCATTGCTCGTAGGCCGTCAAATGATGTTTTTGTGTTCTCGCTTTCATTTTCATGCTGTCCTACACTACTGGACTGCTGTATACTCATAGATTTCTCATAGTCCCATTCTCACATCCATTCTCAATTACCTGCATTCCCATAGATAGGCTCGGAACCATACACTCAATTGTACCTTACTGCTTTGTACTGTCGTGTTTTCAATGCAATGTCTCATTACATATGTCAGAACGCAATTGTCATCTCTGATCACTCTAAGCGATATTCAAATAACTTATATACATGGCAATGTCTGATATATCGTAACGCTACCCTAATGTCAGACTACAGTCATATGTCAGTTGTAATGGCGGAATTGAGTTTCCGAACATTGTCCGACATTGAGGATGTTTGTCAGATACTTATGTCAGGTATAGTGGCTCCGACATTGCCATATATACCCATCTCTGGATTGTGTAATTTTGGTGATGCAGCTGCTGGCAGAACCGGCAGAACGTGGCAGAACTAGGGTTGTGCTAACATCTTCGAGGCGGTCACAATTGTCTTCGACAACCTTGGGAAGAGGGCGCCCTCCAGACTTAGTCATGGATAAACACGTTGTTCTACTGTTCATTTACTGGGTAGATACAGAAAGGGTTTGCATTGACAACTATACATTTTATCATACATTCATCTCACACATCCTCCGGCACCTTTTGTACTTCTGCCAAGTTCTGCCACGGCGAATGGCAGAACAGCAGTAATTTGCTAACAACACTATCTGCGCTGGCTAATGTTCATTGCCACAATCTTAGAGTGGTTTGGACCGAGCGTAGCTTGGGGTGGGACGCAAGCAGATGGAACCGCTTGGTGGGCAGGACAACTTTTCGCGAATTCGATCGTGTCAGACTCGCAGACTTCAGAGAAACAAGCAATTGATTTCTGTTGGTAAATTGAACATTAATGGCTCTATGACATGTGGGTGTATTGTTCGCTTCCGCAGGTCTGAACGAGTGGTGCCGAAAACATCTGGCAGGGCTGCGTTTTCTGACTAAGGAACTACGAAATCAACGCGTGGAATCAGCCAGTGAAAAGGTAAAACTCAACAGCATTCCGCGTGGTGGTAAAACATCGTCTCAGCTCTCGAGCATCTCACTTGATACAATGGGCGTGCACCTCCAACCTGGGTGGACACTCACGAACTATATGACCACTCAGTACTCAGTGCTTGGAGACTGTTATCTGTCACACTTCAGTCACTCATCCTAATGTTCCAAGCGGGAAGGACTTCCAGTGCCAGCACTTCGGTGAATGAATCCAAAGCTAAATAGTAGTGAGTCAAAGTCATACTGGCAGTGTGGCACAAGCGCAACATTACCTGCTTTCCTATGAACACAAAACGCTTCAGCAACCCCTAACCAACTCACTCACGTAGCACTATAGAACCTGACCAACGGGCTCCCCTTGGTCACTGCTGAGCTCGATACTTGGACGAGTATCCCCCAGCACTCTTCGGGTCCACTTCTCTAAAAAATCTCACCGCTTCAAAGCTTACTGTTACCGCACCCCAGAATTTGACACCCATCAGCGCCCTGTCACGGTGCATTGGTATCCCCTCCAGCTCCTGGTAGCCTCCCTGACCCGCATTGTTATATACGACGTCGACACATCCAAAGGCATCCTTGGCCTGTGTGAAGGCGGATTTGATCTGCGCCTCATTCGCCACATCCAGCGGGTATACTAGTAGCTGGGTGTGCGGGTATTTGGCAGTGAGGTCATCGAGGACGGAAGGTTTGTGGAGAGTTGCGACCGCAATCTCGCCATTAAGTAAGACCTGTTCCACCATCGCCCTGCCGAACCCAGTGGAAGAGCCAGTAACTGTAAGCAGCCAGCGACCTGCACACTCTTAGGAGTTGCATGCCAACTCACTCAACCAAACTCGAGGAGTGGTTTACACCATGACTGTTCTGCTTGTTCTGAGCTTGATTATATAGCACAAACCTTTCAGGTTCGTAACACTTGTTGTGTCATTCGGTTGATAATCGATTCGCCAGACACAACATGGGGCGGGGACGTGGCAAAGAAGCGCCGTTCGAGCTTTTCGATACTATTCATCCCACGGACGTAAATGTTTGTATGACTGCGTCGCTCATGTGATGGAGACCTAGTGACACTAGTACCAAGCTAGTCTGTGATGTTGAGTCAGCTGAAGTCTGACTTGAAATTCACCAAATAGCACGAGTCACTTGTGACTCCCACATCAGTATACTGATAAGAGAGATAGAGCCGGGCCTCCGTACCTGTAAGCCTGGGGGTTATAGTGTTTCCAGGCTAGGTTCAATACTGGTGCAATAACTTTCTAAGAGCTAGTTCGGAGACCTGATAGGCTGGCCAACATTTGAGAAATTGTGTTTATCCGGAACAATCGGAGCTTGGATTTATTCCTCGTCATGGATCTCAACCAGGGTTTGCAATGAATCGTCAACGCCTAGCTGCCTCTAGCTGCGCTCATGACGAATCCTCGACTGGAGGTCCGGGACGACTACTAAAATGTATGGTATTAGTAATCCACAATATCCTGTAGTAGTTCGTCTGAGACGCTCGCTGTCACGCTCGAGAGAAAATTTGTTGATGCCCTCTCCCATGATCAATCTGGCATATTGCGTCAATTTTGTGCATGAATTTTGCTTGCCGACTCAGAGGTTGCGAGCATTAAGGAGGATAGTTTACTTACTTGGAGCCATCACAAATCATACGGGCATTGTGAAAATCGTGCGCAAGTGTGCATGAACTGCACCTGCTGTGCCCTGGCTAGTTACCACTTAAACCTCCCAATGTCCTCTAAACGAGTCGTGGAAATTCAGAATGAAGCACACGCTGGCTCCTTCCATGTATCGACACTCACAAGAACCCAGCGCATCCTAGCCAAACAGCCGAAACATATGTCAGATACTTAGACCATAAGAGGGAGGGACATTGTAGGGCTGTCCTCCTCTTATATGGTCTAGCTAGGGGAGACTGGGCTTTGCCGACATGATAGTACATCCTTGAACTTGCAAGTTGCAAGCCAGGATTTGGATTCGATTCTGAACATGGTCACGTGCCACAGCCTGGCAAGCGTGCCGCGTTCCGTCAGCTCAGTCGTCCGCGACGAATGTCTTTCTCCTTCTTTTCTTTCGAATCCCACCCACTGTTCCCTTTTTCACCCGTGATAACCATTTGGCAGGTTTCATATGTCACTTCTCGCACGTGTTCTTCGGTGATCCGGACTGCGCCCGTCACTTGCCTGCGAGGGTTTTGTTCCTTCCCATCCTCGCACAGGACTCGCAGGTCGGGATTGGAAAGCGCTGCGTGCTTTCACCCAAATTGGGTTCAAATCAAAGCTTTCAGAGCAACGCACGCACCTCTGCTCTTAACTCTTTCCAAATTTTCCCTTCTCTAACGAACACCCTTCTCCTGGACCCTTCTGTAGAGAAATCTCTCCGCAACTCTCGGTCCCCATTCAATGTTCATCGTCTACTACAGCAGCAGAGCCGCAAACTGCAATTACCCCTGTACTCACCCGCTCGTTCTCCGTGTCCCTCGCCCAGGAAAAGAATGTGAGCGCAGCAAGCGTTAGCACAATGTAGGATAAGGTACTCCAATGCACGCACACTTGACAAACCAGGATATCACCTGCGTGGAAGGGGAAAGATTGGTCGACGACTGTGGTGTCACAGACAGACACGGGCACTTGCTGCTCTCGCTCAGTGTGTCATGTTAGTACGGACGTTTATTAGTGCTGTGGGGTGAGGTGCGTGGCGGGTGACACCGGTCTACTTATTTTGTGTTCGATCTCTGCCTTTTTTTTTGCCTCTGTTTGATGACGTATCCCAACAGTTGACATGGACAGGAAGATTTCTGAGCGATCTGTCGAGACTCGACCACTACCTCAGATTTATATTGCTAGACCCATTAACGCGCCCAAAATTTGTTGGTCTGTGCTTCCACATTGAGATTTAGTTCACAGCCCAGTACACAGATTTCGATGCGCTTTCTGAATGTATTCATGGTCTACCTATGAGAGAATTCTGCCATAACTTGTTAACAGCCACTTCTTTTTCAATCCGTTCTATCGTGTCCTCCCTAACGTTGGGCCTAGGCACCACCTGTGTTATCAGCAACCATTAGGCAGTCTGGATCTAATAGCGTGTGATTGACATCGTGACTGAAACAATTATCACTACTCACATTCTGTCACTAGTAGGTTGTCGTTCGGATCACCGATTTAAATATAGCTCTCCTCGTCTGACCGCTCGCCTTATGTACAACCCCGCTCTTGATCCTCTGCTCGTAAACCATGTTGACACTCACCAACGTTACTTGGCTGGACCTATGCCTTGCTGGCGTTGGAGTCTATCTGGCAAAGCAGATGTCCGCCAAGAAGCATCCTGCACCATATCCACCTGGTCCCCTGGGTTGGCCTCTCATTGGCAACATTTCAGATATGCCTCGCATCAAGCCCTGCATTACATTTGCTGAGTGGGGCAAGAAGTATGGTAAGCGCCTCCCATATTTCCAAAATCATGCATTTTCTAAAGCCTTTTCTGCAGGTGATATCTCGCATGTCCAGGTTCTGGGTCAGCATGTCATTGTGCTGAACACTGTCAAGACTGCAATGGAAATGCTGGACAGTAAAAGTGCTATATACTCTGACCGTCCTGTTTTTCCAATGGGTGGCGAACTTGTTGGCTTCAAGGACGCCTTGCCTTTCCTCCCTTATGGTGACCGCTTTCGCCGGTACCGTAAGAACCTCCACCATGTCATTGGCAGCCGTGCCGCAGTGGATGAATACAACCAGATCGAGGAGGTTGAGACCCACCGATTCTTGAAGCGTGTGCTTGCAAAACCCGATCAATTGCAGGAGCATGTTCGACAGTATGTATTTTTTATTATTGCATTGCCGTGATCTTGAATGTTCCTATAGCACTGCTGGCGCTGTCATTCTGCGCATCTCGTATGGTTATGAAGTGAAAGATGACAACGACCCCCTCGTTGACCTTGCAGACCGTGCTATGGACGGAATCTCACAGGCCACAGCTCCCGGTGCCTTCATGGTTGACATGTTACCGTTCTGTAAGCAATATTGTTTCGATGTTTGCTTCCGACGACCTTACTCGTTTAGTGGCAAAGGTCCCCGCGTGGTTCCCTGGTGCTGGCTTTCAGCGTACAGCACGCGGATGGCGTGAGACCCTCGAAGAGATGGTTTCTGCACCGCACAAGTTTGTCAAAGATCAGATGGTGACCAATTTGTAGTTTTGCGATCATGCGCTGACGTTGGATTTTTACAGGCTGCTGGCATTGCCCCTATGTCTTTCACCTCGAATCTCTTGGAAGGCCGTGCTGTGTCTGCAGAAGAGGAATCACATCGTGAAATGGTCTGCTTTTTCTCTATACGGCGGTGGTGCCGATACGGTTGGTCCATCCTATACATTTCTAATCATCATCTTCTGAGAGGGACTACACCTATTTTCTCAGATTGTTTCTGCAATATACTCGCTTTTTCCTAGCTATGACACTTTTCCCTGATGTGCAGAAGAAAGCTCAGGCTGAAATAGACGCTGTGGTCGGTCCTGGTCGTCTTCCCTCCATCGCCGACCGTGACTTCCCTTCCTTACACTGAGGCGCTCGTTAAAGAAGTCCACCGCTGGAATGTTGTCTCTCCTACTGGTATGTGGATCTCGTTCATAGCATTATTTGGTTGACGAAGAATACCTCAATGACAGGTTTCCCCCATCGTGTGACTGAGGACGATATCCATGACGGGTACTATATTCCGAAAGGCTCCATGATTTTGTCTAACATCTGGTTAGCGCTCCCCTGTTTCCGTATTCGATTTATGAACGGAATTCCACTCTTTTAATTGCGACAGGTCCATGCTCAACGATCCACGGACATATGCTAAGCCCTCGCAATTCAACCCCGAACGTTTCTTGGCTAACGATGGAAAGGAACCTGAGATAGATCCCCGCACGATCTGCTTCGGCTTTGGTAGACGGTAAGCAAACAGTTGACTTTGAGCAGAATACTAACTTTCTGCTCCACAGCATTTGTCCAGGTGTGCCCAACTCACAGAAGACAAACGGTTGTCTGAGCCGCTTACTTTTTATTGGACAGGCCTCCACCTCGCTGATGCCTCCATCTGGATATCTGCTGCAATGTCACTGGCCGTGTTTGATATTTCCAAGATCATCGAGAATGGTGTTGAGATTACCCCTGATTTTGACCCCTCGTCGGGTAGCATCAGGTATGTTGCATCTCTTATCATGTCTGGCGTTGGTCCGCATATACACACTCCTAGCCACCCCAAACCCTTCAAGTGTTCCATTAAGCCTCGCTCCGCAACAACCCTTGGACTCATTCAGCAAGATGCTAACTACTAAGCGCACGATGATGAGATTGGAGAAGCACGCGGGGATGGCACACTTGGTGTGTGCATGTTGCACCCGTTGTACAAGATCATCGGTCTCCATCGCTATGTCATCTTGGAGTTAGCGCATAGGAATCAAGCGATTTGCTTTTGCGAAACCACTGTTCATTTTGTCGACATATACGAGACTAGTACTCATAATGAACCTTGGTATTCCACATCAGCTCACCCTGCAGCCGCCCAACCTTTGCATGAACACACTCCAGCGAGTCCATACCTGTATACATGTTCACGAGGCCTGGAATGCCTTCCTGCATACCCTTGCGCAGGTCCTCATCCTCCATCTGTGTCACCGACCAAATGCGCTTTGTCACAGTCTCAACGCTAGACAGCACATCGCTCCCCATGAACGCATCAAACCCAGCACGCAACTTTGTTGTTACAGGCTGTTGGTTCCGATGCGTACAGTGCTGGAGGCTCGAGCATTTCACTGAACAGTATGGATGTGCGCGTCACACCTGGGTGGACATTCACGAACTGTATGACATTACACTCAGTACTCAGAGCTCGGCGACTTTTATCTGTCACTTTTCAGTTACTCACCCGAATGTTCCAAGCGGGAAGGACTTCCTGTGCCAGGACTTCGGTGAACGAATCCAAGGCTGAATGGTGGTGAGTCAAAGTCACGGTCTGTCACAAGCACCATTACCTGCTTTCCTACGAACACCAAACGCCTCAGTAGGCGCTTAACCAGACAGCACTAACCCACTCACGTGGTACTATAGAACCCGGAGGTCGGGATCCCGGTAGTTGCTGCCATGCTCGATACCTGGACGAGCATTCCCCCTGCACCCTTCGGGTTCACTTCTCTAAAGAATCTCACCGCCTCGAGGCTTACTGTCACCGCGCCCCAAAAATTGACATCCATTAGCGTCCTGGCACGGTCCAATGGCATCCCCTCCAGCTCCTGATACAGCACCTGTCCCGCATTGTTATACACGACATCGACGTGTCCAAAGGCGACTTTGGCTTGCACGAAGGCAGATTTTACCTGCGCCTCGTTTGTCACGTCTAGTGGGAGTACTAGGAGCTGAGTACGCGGATATTGGGCGGCAAGGTCATCAAGGACGGAGGGCTTGCGGAGAGTTGCGACGGCAATCTCGCCGTTACGCAAGACTTCTTCCACCATTGCCCTGCCGAACCCAGAGGAAGAACCGGTAACTACGAGCAGTCAGTGACCCGCACACTGAGGATTTTCATGCATCAACTCACTCAACCAAACTCGAGGAGTGGATTGTGACATGACCATGTTACATTCGTTGACAGCCCATATACATTATATAGCCCAAACCCCCAAGCTCCGTGATGATCTGTAGTGGGGCTATCAACGTCACCTGGCCCATAATCTATTATTGTTACCAGTTACCATTCTAGTTAGAGAGCTGACATATCCGTACAGAAGCACATACTGACCAGATATGGAGAACCGCAGTCGGTGTCATTCGGCACAGAAGCTCTCGCAGGAACGATACTGTCTAAGGAATATTTGAGCCGAGAGAATCGTGGGCCTGGATCTGTTCAAGTACCCGGGCGGACAGCTTGAGGCACCTACAGAATTATGTTGTAGAATGATATGTCCTCGTACCTTCATTCATATGCATGTGCGATATGGCCCCATCTTGGGTCGGGGCCACAAGCAGAAGGGGAGAAGTTTGTCATTGCAGACAGTTGAATATATCCTGCCATAACATCCAGAGGTCATTTGACGGCCTTTTCCTTATTTGGAGGCGTAGGTGTCATTATGATTGCGATGTTCTCGGCTCATGGCAATCGATAGGACAGTGTTAACATACCGGCGGCTTCAATTCGAAGAAGTTTGATAGGATAGTGTTAACACACCGGTGGCTTCAATTCGAAAATGTAAATGGGGCGTTAGGCTCTAGCGTATGGCTGTGAGCCTGTTCCTATGCCTTTGTGGCCCTAATCTTCATCGTGCCTACAGTTCGCGTTGTCGCAAGATGATCAGTTGTGACACTCATGAGTAGTCGCCCCTCGTGTACTCAAAATCTTACTAATTTGTGAATGTACATGAGACTGTAGTCCGTGGTATTATAGTGTCTCCATCATATCTTTCCGGTCTACACGATCACCTATGAACACCTCTGGGACAGGTGCTTCTACACGAATCGGATTCGCATAGATGAAGATGCTCTAAGCTCCGAGTCGATAGAATACTACTGGGACATGAGAATTCTATCGGCATTAAGTATGCATACCTTCGTGATGACCGTCAACTTCTTGTGAGTACTTCATATGACAACTTGTTGTGGATATAGAATATCTAGCCTGGGCAGCAGGACGGGGAAGACACACGGGTAACGTCAATTATGTTGCTGCCCTAATGCCGAGCAGTTCCTGAGCATTGGGCAAGATGGCGAAGTACTGGTCAAGGGAGCCGTGGAGTCGAGGGAACTGGGCAGAGAGCTTAAAGAGCCAAATATTATCAATGTGGTTTGCAGACGTTGAAGAAAAGATCTGGCTACTCAAGGGAATGCCGGATTATTCGTGAGAGTACTGGCAGCTGGGGACACATCAGTACGGCGACATTGAAATCTCAATAGCCTACCTCAAAGTGGGAAAAGGTTATTCGGCGATCTGGAGCTGCCAACCTGGACAAACATCATGATGTGGTGAGTAGTACCGGTGATTCGCCAGCTGGGGAACATCTTCACTTGGAGTGTGTTGACGCCAAATAGGCAAAATACAGCAGGGAATTCATTGGACGCACCGATGATGTCCAGTCTTGCCCTTGATGAAGCAGTTGTCATATCAGTGGCAGCGACTGGCAGCGATGATCGGACAGTTCGTCATGGTGCATTCGATTCCGGACCCCCAGGGCCCCCCAGAGGCATTGGATTGTGCCCGTCCCTGTAGCTGCAAGGCAAAAGGAATGCGCTGAGAAGACAGCAGCGGAGAAAGTCACGATTGGGAACAAAAATAAGTCGTTAAATTTTCAACATACCACTGCACGGTCCACGAGTAGAATATTTCGGTATGAAATGAATTCTCCTTGGCGAGCGTCAAATAACATATTTGCGTCACGAACGTTGGAGGATGAGAATAAGAATGTATGTAAGATATGAGGCGAACAAGAAACCCAGAGCTGTCGAAAACTATCATAATGAGTTTATCGATAAGGATGTTAAGGTACGTAAATGGTGGCTTGTACTAAAGGCGGTGATGTTGATTGAAAAATGAAAAACATATAGTAGAAGAATATAAACTAATTATCTGTAATGAAACCATGTGGATGTGGCATGTGAAGCAACGCAGACAACACGAAGAAGAGTCAGGTATAGCCTATGGAGATGAACTAGCATTGAAGAGACATAGAGAGCTACGTACGACAAACTCGCCATATTACATTGTGATGCGGGCCACTCTAGCGAAGAGATTGTTCATGGCGTCTGAATCCCTGAACCTCATCACACCACAACGCTCAATCTCGATGTACTGGCACAACCCGCTAAGAGAGACGAGGTGGGTCTGGCAGCTACTGAGAGGGCAACGATACACTTTCTCCTGTTGGCGAGGGCTAGCCAGGCGATGATTCAAGTCCAGTGTATGCTAGAGTTCAAATGCTAGTTCGTCTAGGTCAGGATTTGCGCAGTTCCAAAAACGGAATGAAGCTTACAGAGCGAAGGTCCCTCGGAGCACGGAAAAGCCTTCTGCACGCATTGCAGTACACATCGGCATGCTTAGGCTTCTGCCGATTATGTTCGTGCAGGCCGAAGTCGTTCTTGAAGACCTTGTTACAAGAGCTACAGTAAGCATCCTCGTCTTCGTAATGATACTGTAGCCCCAACGGAAAGTTGAAATGGACGTTGCAATACTGGCAGTAGGGATGGTGGGGGCTCTGAACGTAATGTTCTTTAAGTCCCCGCCAAGATCCAAAGTCGAGTTGACAATCTTGGCATTCCCAGTGATTGTTGGAGTCCTGGACATGCTGATTGTAAGCGGACCTGGAGTTGAAGGAGCGATCACAGCGATGACAATCAGTCATCTTCTGAATAGCTCTACTGAAATTTTCTGAGCTGTTATAGGCGCGTTAGTTGTGCCTCCCAGATCTGCACAAGACCTTATAATGACTTTGTTGTTGTGACTTGCAATGACTCCTAATGGACGAAGTTGAGCTTAGAAGGATGAAGGGTCGACGCGACAACACTTATGGTAGTGGTGCACGGGGTCCCATGCGCGTCGTGTCAACGTTTAGAGTTCTCCAAGTCAGAGATTGCTCGCAGTGTTAAAACTCAACATGCATCTCGTTCGCTCTTTCTCCGGACAACTACTAATACGTACTAAGTACCTTGTTAAGTACTACAGCAGAAGACTATAGAACTTCCAGGAAGCAGCAGCACCGATTCCCAAAATTGCAACAGCCCTGAAGTATGTAGTTGACTCGAGTCACTCTCAATTTCTTTCCGTAACCCTCTGAATCTCATGAATGTATGGATCTTTGTTTTATTGAATTATACACACTTCACTCATGAAGCTACCCACAGACTTCTATCTCGCCTCCCTCGGAGATAACGACAACAGATGAACCTCCCGGTGAAGCCGGCCAACAATCAGCGCGTTCTGCATCAGGTTCGCTGCAAGATCTTACCAACGAACTCCAGGATAGATCGCCATTTGCTATCGCTTGCGGAGGCTATGGAGACATCTACAAGTGTTATTTAGTGAAGCCCGATGGGACTGTTCCAGTAAGACCAGCCTACCTGTAGTACTTCATGACGTATTTTCCTAACGATAACGAAGGTAGCAGTGAAGACCATCCGTGCTTTGCAGTCTGATAATGATGTCTTGATGAAGAAGAATGGAAAGGTAACCTCTTTGATAACACTTTACGATTTGATGATTCACTCGGCATAGAGGGTTCGTCGCGAGATCAAAGTTTGGGGCCGTCTCAAACACAACAGCATTCTTCCGCTCTGGGGAGTGGCAAGCAACTTTGGACCCTACCTCGCAATGGTTTGCCCATGGGCTGATAATGGAGCTCTGACGGGTTTTCTTGAGCGCCAAGAAGACACATTGTCATTTGAAGATAAGTTCGCACTTGTAAGTCCTTGCCCGCGAGTATTTATGGACGCTTATTGACATACTGACGCACGCCAGCTGACTGATATCGCCCTTGGATTGCAATACCGTAAGTCATCCTTCATTCCACCAGATTTTTGAATTACTAATAAGGACCAGTTCATAGCAAATCAATTGCCCACGGTGATCTGACAGGGGTATGTACGGCGATATCAGAACGGTGCTCCTCATCACTCATGTCCCGATTCTCCAGTCAAATGTCTTGATTTATGGCAGCGGTCGGGCATGCGTCACTGATTTCGGTCTCTCGACTATGATCGAGGAGTTCGCTGGTACTTCCTATCTCACGAGCTCCATCAGAGGGAATATTCGATGGGCAGCTGCAGAGCTATTCGACATACCCGAGGGCGATGAAGAAGATGATGCGCCGGTGTCGCTCAGCGTCGAATGCGACATCTACTCATTTGGCAGTATCATCTTACAGGCGAGTAGCTTGAGTTCTCAGCCAAGAGATCTTTGTTCACTTTTCGAACGCTCTAGGTATTAACTTGCAAGGTACCTTACTACGACGTGAAGAGGGATAATGTAGTGTTGGGGCACGTCGTCAGAGGAAAGAAACCAGAGCTTCCCAAGGGCTCGCAAATTGCGCCCGTGCACTGGGAGTTCATACAGCGGTGTTGGTTGCCTCGTGCAAGTCGTCCGTCGATTGGAGACATCGTGGTGTTTGCACATCAGCAATACTGCGAGGTCCATTCAAACGACGCAGTTGACAGTGGGAATTCGTCCGGGAACCCGTCTGGGATCTGGTCTGGGACCTGGTCCGGGAACTGGTCCGGGCACTGGTCTGACAGTGATGAAAGTGATGTATCCGATGACGACCGCTCCTCTGGAACAGACCAGGAGACCGAAGAAGAGGGCATGGACAATTACGGAGGTGATGGAGAGGACAGCGAAGGGCATCATGACAATGAGGGTGACGAGCAAGACGAGAGTGACGAGGATGATGAGGGCAACGATGGGATTGATCGTGATGACCATGACGAGGTCACCGGTCTAGACGGAAGAGACGGGCCCGACGACGACGACGACGACGACAGCTCCTCCGGAATCGACCAGGAGGTTGAAGGAGAGGACTTGAATGAAGACAAAATAGTGGAAGGCGATGAAGGGCATGAAGGCAGTGAGGATGATGAGGAGGGGGAGGAGGGGGAGGAGGATGAGGATGATGAACGCAGCGAGGGGGTTGAGGATGAGGACACCGAGGGCGATGACAATGATGAGGGCGGTGACAACTATGAGAGCTACGACGACGATGGGGACGGTGACTGGGGTTCTGACTCAGACGGGTCCTGGTAGACTGAGACTCTGAACCAGCCACTGTGCGACTTAACTCGAGTCGTTTATGATCGGTTGGAGAATTCGTAGCATTACTGTGACATATAGGAATAGTACGGTACCATCATGATGCTCCGGTCTCCACTGTACGCTAGTGCCAGAACCTAAACCAATCAATAGATGATAACCGACCGTCCTCACGGCACCGCTCCTGGAGGTTGCCATAATGTTCAGCTCGTTTCATACGACATGTTGCTGCGTCATCTATCCTGCGGGTTCTGACCTTGTGTTTTGACTGCAGAGGCAGTGGGACGTTGGGGCCTGGCATGGCGGTGACACCTGACGCCTCATACACCATGCGTTAACGTCAACGAGGTTTGTGGTTGCCCATTAATTTGGTTGTGTGCGAGGGCAGATATTTTATGTGGGCATCTGTGAGGCCCCTGTTCATGCACATGTTTCAATCTTCTTTTAGATCTCGTCGTCGTGCGGGCTTTCTGTATTGGGAGTGCTTGCAGATTACTTTTACTAGCGAGGAGCGCGACGTCCAGATGATGTGAAGCGCTGGGACCCAAGTTCACAACAGCGCGTCTAAACTTGACGCCCAACTTGAATCTGTACGTGGGAGTACCGTCCCAGATCTTCCTCCCTTACCATCCTCTTCCTACATTTCACCACAGCTTACTATCCCTTCTAAGTCAATCCCGACGACCTCAGCCCACTTCTCGACAATACAACCTCTCACACACCTAGGGATATTTCATCGGAACCTCTTTCTAGCAGCGCACGGCTTCATACCGCCCAGCTCATTTCCTCAAACATGGGTTCTCGTGCACCGAAATCTGGAATACCACGTCCTCGCATGGCTGGTGAAGGCGACGGCGCGTCCCATGTCTTTGGAGCACAGAGGTCTCTAGACAGACCACTTAACGTCACCGATGCGCTCAGCTACCTCGACGCGGTCAAAGTTCAATTTCAGGACAAACCAGACGTATACAGCCACTTTTTAGACATCATGAAGGACTTCAAGAGCGGAGCGTAAGTCTATCGAGATACCAGTGACATAGACATGGATGTACTACTTGGAAGGCAGAGAATATTTTGTGACGCCCGGTTATCTTATAGCCTACTAAGGGCATGGACTACGCCGGGCGTACGCGCCTTTCCTGTTGTGGTTGCTGTTGCGAGATCATCCTTTTATTTGATCTATTCTTCTGCCTCTCAGACTCGTGTTGCTAATGATCATTTCCTGTACAGAATCGACATACCTGAAATGATCCAGCGCGCGTCGATGCTATTTCATGGCAATCCATATCTTATCCAGGGATTAAACACGTTTCTTCCCCTAGGCTACAGAATAGAGATGTCGGCAGACCCGCGCGACCCCAATATCATCACCGTCACAACGCCGGTAGGGGCCATCACTCAGAGTACAAGTACCTTCGAGCAGATCGACCGCGTCGCTCATAACACTGCTGCAACCAAGTCCTCGCTTCCACTTCCGGTCTTCATATCACAGTCTATGGATACATACTCCCCAGATGTTCAAGTACTCAATGATCCAGTAGTGCGATCACCGCCAAAAAGAAAAGAAAACAAGAGAAATAGAAAGGCACTGGAGGAAGAGACGACGTCTCCGCTGGCTGTGCGGACTGTCCCAAGTCGGGTGCGTGCTTCCGTAGCTCTGCATTGTTCATCAACGACAATCACTTTGTAGGCCAAGAAGCCCAAGCATACGCAGAAAGTCACCGATCTTGACTCTCCGCAGTTCATTCCATATGTACCTCCGTCGGAAACAACGGCAGCAGAAGAACAGGCCATTCCAGGTTCTGCGTCAGATGCGCTGCGAGATCTTACCAAACAACTCCAGGGAATTTCTCGTTTTGCGACCGCTTCCGGAGGTTTTGGGACATCTGGAAGTGCTATTTAGTGGAGGGCAGTGAGACCATACAGGTAGGTTTAGAACATTTCTAGCGAATTATTCTGAACATGATGTAGGTAGCAGTGAAGAGCATTCGTTCTTTCGAGTCAGATAGTGATGTCGATAGGCGGAAGAAGGCGAAGGTAATGCCCTTCTATATGGCGTGTCAATGCATCTAATCACGAGCTCTGCTTAGAGAGTGCGTCGTGAGCTCAAAGTGTGGGGCCGTCTTAGACATGATAGCATTCTTCCACTCTGGGGAGTGGCGGATGACTTTGGGCACTACCCCGCAATGGTCTGCCCATGGGCTGAAAATGGAGCTCTTACCGGCTATCTTGAGCGCCAAGAAGACACCTTGTCGTTTCAAGATAAGTTCTCTCTTGTAAGTCATTTTTTGCGAGTATTCCCAGACACGCGATGACCTGTTTATGTACGTCAGCTGAAAGACATTGCCCTTGGATTGCGATACCGTAAGTCCTTTCACTGCAGCGGAGTTTTCAAACGCTCACCCAGGCTCAGTTCACAGCGAATTAATTGTGCATGGTGACCTTACAGGGGTGCGTATGGTCACACACAAAAAGTATACTTGTTACTAAAGTCCTGATTCCCCAGGCAAATGTCTTGATTTATGGCAACGGACGGGCATGCCTTGCTGATTTTGGTCTTTCGACTATTGTTTTGGAGTTTATTGGTACTTCATATCTCACGAACTCCATCCGGGGGAATATCCGATGGGCGGCTGCCGAGCTATTTGAAGTACCAGAAAATGACGAAGAAGATGACGATGCAGTCTCGCTTAGTGTCGAATGCGACATATACTCGTTTGGCAGCATCATGTTGCAGGTTCGTGGTCTGAAATTTTGACCTGATAGTCCTTGCTCACTTTGTGGATGTTCCAGGTATTGACTTGCAAGGTACCGTACTACAATTTGAAGAAAGATAATGTGGTGTTAGGACAAGTCATGAGAGGGCAAAAACCGGAGCCTCCCAAGGAATCGCAGATAGAGCCCGTGCACTGGGAGTTCATACAGCAATGTTGGTTGCCTCGTGCACGCCGCCCATCAGTTGCGGAAGTTGTAGCGTTTGTAGGACGCGAACTACAGGCTCTGTCTTCATAGTGTTTCATAAGCAGACCGATTTGAATGAAGATTGTACCACAAATGATTGGTCTGACAGTAATGAAAGTGATGTGTCCGATGACAACAACTCCCCTGGAACCGACCAGGAGGGTGAAGGAGAGGGCTCGGACAAGCAAAGGGGATGGAGAGGACGACGAAGGAGTAGAAGGCGATGACAATGATGATGACTATGAGAGCTACGACGACGACGGGGACGGTGACTAGGGTTCCGACTCGGACGGGTCCTGGTAGTAGACGGACCGGACTGCAAATTGGACACAGTGGTATCGTTTTAAATTAGCCTTTTTTTTATGTCCGCATTATTTCACCCTGCAGATTGAGATAAGGATAGAGCTACTACGGTTGCACTTGAGCTGCGAGTACAGCTGTTATCTGTCATGGGCCCGAAGTTCACTCCTGTTTCTCGTCGTCGCTCTTCCCCTTCTCCTACAGGTCCACCACCGAGTCAAACAATTCCAGGCCTACCATTACTTCCAGATGCTTCCAGCACTATCGCACATGACTCCGACCCCTCGCCTAGATCTGTCCTCCAGCACACCTCATTTTCACACTACCAGGATATCGCACCTGACCAGCCCCGCACACCGTCCCAATCTCGCCTGTCTTCAAGACGCGCCCTGACAAAAGCCTTGGAACTCGCCCGTGAAGCAGTGCAGTTAGACTCCACCAATCATGACCCCCATGCTGCTGTCATGGCATACGGTCGAAGTGTCGATTTGCTAAGTGAAGTTATGGAACGAGTAAGAAGAGGCGAAGACAGCACAGAACGTCCAAGACAAAACGGCAAACAGAGAAATCTAGACGCACAAGAAGAAGAGGTCAGACGTCTCAAATCGATAGTAAGAAATTCACCCGTTCTAGTTGTGAATTAAACCTGATTTCATCATATCCGTTTCAGCACGACACTTATGCTGACCGCATGAACATTCTCCGCTTGACACACAGTATACCTCTCATAAAACACAGTATACATCTCATAAAACACTCCCCATCGTCTGTCAACGCCCCTTCCACATCTACAGAGTCCACACAACCTGTCTCATCTCCCTTTTCGCTCACTTCCGACCCTCACAGAGTCTCTTCGTATCCTACAGAACACACCAAAGACGAGCCTCAGCATGCCAACGTATCTAATCATAATCATGATGGCGATGCGCGCTTCCCCGATATCATTGCCGTTACAAGGGCTACCACTCAGAGTCCAAGCACCTTCAAGAATATCTCCCACGTCACTCATGACACTGCTACACACAAGTCCTCACTTCCACTTCCACTTCCATCCACCAGCGGACCTGCGTTTCCCTCCCGGCCAGTGACCCGTTCGTTAACGCTAAAAGCGACATCTATGACTGCCTATCAGGTCCCGCAAATGTCACAGTCTATGGATGCAGTGCCGTCACCGCCAAACAAAAAGAGAAAGGCTCCAGAGGAAGAGGAGATGCCTGCCCCGGCTGTGCGGATTGTCCTGAGTCGAGTGCGTGCTTCCGTAGCTCCGCGTCTTTCATCACTAACAATCACCTCCTGTAGGCCAAGAAGCCCAAGCATACGCACAAACACGCCGACCCTGACTCTTCGCAGTTCAATTCGTACGACTCATTTCCTTCGTTGGAAACAACGGCAACAGAAGAACCGGCAGGTTCTCCGTCAGGTGCGCTGCGGGACCTTACCAATCAACTTCAAGGAAAGCCTCGTTATGCGACCGCTTCAGGAGGTTTTGGGGATATCTGGAAGTGCTGTCTAGTGGAACGCAGTGAGACCGTAGAGGTAGGTCGAGAGCATTTCAAGCGAATTATTCTGAACATGATGTAGGTAGCAGTGAAGACCATTCGTTCTTTCGGGTCGGAGAGTGATGCCGATAAGCAGAAGAAGGCAAAGGTAATGCCCTTCTATATGGCGTGTCAATGCATCTAATCACGAACTCCGCCTAGAGAGTGCGTCGCGAGCTCAAAGTGTGGGGCCGTCTTAGACATGGTAGCATCCTTCCACTCTGGGGAGTGGCCAATGACTTCGGGCACTACCCCGCAATGGTTTGCCCATGGGCTGAAAATGGAGCTCTTACCGGCTATCTTGAGCGCCAAGAAGACACATTGTCATGTCAAGATAAGTTCTCTCTTGTAAGTCATTTTTTGTGAGTGATTCCAGACACGTGCTGACCCGCTTACACACGTCAGCTGAAAGACATCACCCTTGGATTGCAATACCGTATGTCCTTTCACTGCAGCCGAGTTTTCAAACGCTCATACAGGTTCAGTCCACAGCGAATCTATCATGCATGGTGACCTTACAGGGGTGCGTATGGTCACACATTGAAGGTATACTTGTTACTCGAATTCTGATTCTCCAGGCGAATGTCTTGATTTATGGCAACGGACGGGCATGCCTTGCTGATTTCGGTCTTTCGACTATTATTTTGGAGTTCAATGGCACTTCCTATTTTACGAACTCCATCAAGGGGAATATCCGATGGGCGGCTGCCGAGCTATTTGAAGTACCAGAAGACGATGAAGGTGACGATGCGGTCTCACTTAGTGTCGAGTGCGACATATACTCGTTTGGCAGCATCATGTTGCAGGTTCGTAGCTTAAATTTTTTTACCTGATAGAACTTGTTCACTTTGTGTATGTTTTAGGTATTGACTTGCAAGGTACCGTACTACAATTTGAAGAAAGATAATGTGGTGTTAGGACAAGTCATCAGAGGACAAAAGCCGGAACCTCCCAAGGAATCGCGAATGGAGCCCGTGCACTGGGAGTTCATACAGCAATGCTGGTTGCCTCGTGCACGTCGCCCATCAGTTGCGGAAGTTGTAACATTTGTAGCACGCGAACTACAGGCTCTGTCATCATAATGTTTCATGAACAGATCAATTTGAAGCACTTTCGTGGCTACCACCATCATCGTGTGAAAGCGGGCCTACTGCTTCGCGCACCACTCTAGAAATAACTTCAAATAATCGTGCACATCCGGGTAATCGCATGAGAAATTTGCCGGTTGAATTTGGCCATGGATGGATACTACAATCGCCGAGAGTCTGAGCACCTCGTTGCAGCAACACCCTAAGCTAGATCGATATCTGAAAGTTCCAGCGAAGTTCCAGAAGGCAAGAACTAGGTAGGTTATACTGCGGTGGTAAGCAAACAAACGGCGAGTAGCCAGTTGAAGGTCCGCCAGTCCCAGAACATGCGGTCGGAGTGCTCCACACGCTGCCAGCTGTAACTTGACTGTAACGTACACAAACGTAAGTAGTATGATGAATGCAACGTTCTTGTTGGAGGCAGGGCGCAGATGGCCCTTCCCAGTTTCATACTTAGCTCGGATCCCTTCAGACGTGTCTTCCAGAAATCCACTCATCCCTGCAGCCCCTTACCACTTCGGGGCTGAGTTACCCTCTACTGCCGGTGGGCCTGAACACGACTAGATCCAACTTGAAGATAACAAGGAACGACACCACAAAATCATTTCAACGAACATCTTACAGCTTGCCATGCCTCGCGAAAACAGTTTCACGGACTCTGTCGGGCGTTCCTTGACGCCTGACCTTGAGGACGAATTCCTGCCATCGTTTCCAAGGCCGCGTTCCGCATCTCCTGTTCATGTTGAACCGTCTCTACCCTCCAATGGATCCTCCCAAGAGCCTGTGCCTCTGTCTCGGCAACAAGCATCTTCATCAATAAGCCCATCACTGCAGCCCAAACGTGTTCCTATCCTCCATTTTCAAACTCCAAAAGACCGCTTCCGTGCATGTGTTCGCAAAGTAATTTCCATGCACCGCACAACAACCGTCTTTTCGGGCTTCGGCCTCGCCGGTGCAGAACCTGGCATTGATCCACGCAAGCAGTCCGCATATATCAATTATGCGCACATTCGTGAGCGTTGCGAGATCCAGATCACCGACTACAGTACCGTGAGGAGCAGCTTCGGAAAGATGGATAATGAGCGTTTCGTACAAATGTTCAACGATGAGAGAAGTTCAGAGAGGGAGCCGTGGGTCAAGGTGAGGTGGATAAACGTGTGCGGCATCAGTTGGGATGTGATGAGTGCGCTTGCCCTGAAATATGGTATGTCATGTATTGCCAGTCATGTGGCTATGATACTTTATGTGGGGTGTTAATGATCATTGTGCGTAGACCTTCACCCCCTCGCTCTCGAAGATGTCCTGCACAAACGCGGACATACGCGCTCCAAAACGGACTACTACAGTCAACACCTCTTTATCCATGTCTTATCTCATACACTTACTCCCTCTGCTTCATCTCCAAACTCCTACACACCAGAAGACGAAGACTCACCACGGAGCTCCTCACCAGGTCCAATGACACCAGGGGACTACCACAAGAAGGAGTATTTGGATAACGACGCCCATGCAGATGCCGGGGATGAAGATCACACGATGTATGGTGGCAGTGCGCCTGCAACCTGGCGGCTTGGAAGCACTATCAGAAGCAGAAGGTCGGCGAAATCTGACATGGAGAGTGCTGCAAGGGTTGACGACCCACTGACGTCTGCTACACGGCAAGAGAGCGCGGTGCGTCGTGTCTCTCGCATTTTGTGTTTTTCCTCATTGTATTTTTATCTTTATTATTTATTTCGCTTTTATCTCTTCAACGCAATTCATCACGTCTCGATTCGCACTTTTGTTGACGGTACTTTTCTGCTGTTTTCTGCTCTCCTCTTAATCTATGCAGTTCCAAACCAATACTCATCGTAACGTCCTCGCTGCGCAGTCCCGAAAACGCCGGGAGAAAGCTCAAATGACTCTCACTGATCTGAAGAAGGCAGGCCGAGTGAACGTCTGTGTCCAGCCGATATCAATCTTCTTGTTGAGAGATGGTGAGTGCTGCACTCATTTGCGTAGTTGTTTCATCATTGTGCCGTTTTACTTTTGTTTCCTGTCGTATCTTGTCCTTCTTGGCCTACTTGACTTGTCTTGTACCAATTCATGCCAGTTGAAGTGTACACACGTCCGGTGGGCCACGTGCATAATGATTTATGGCGCATATATCCTGATTTTGAGCCAATATTCACCATCGAGTCACTATGCTTTTCTTTCGACACATATACCGCGATTTATGCCCTTGGTTTGGCGTATATGCTTCGAGTCTGAGCTGCATATTCTACATCCCAACTTCGAATGATCATAGCTGACTCTACCTGTCGCAGGCACAGTCATCTCTGTCATGCCGTCCAATTTCGTCGACTTCACAGGTCCCATCATGGCGCGTGTCCGACAGACTGACACGGGGCTACGTGCATCCGCAGACCCTAGTCTCCTCGTTCAAAGTCTGCTCGACCTCATCGTGGACTCCGCACTCGAGGTAGTGGATGCATTCCATGAGAAGTTATTGCAGCTGGAGTATGATGTGTTGATAAAGCCAGATATGAAAGTGGTTTCAAGGCGTGCGTGTTATTCCCCCTGTCTTTTTCCGTTTGTGTTGACAGTTTTGAAACTAGTGCATATTCTTTCCGGTGATTTGGTGTTGCACAGGCGGACCCTTGGGCCGCTGAAGACGGTCATCTATGGGCTACGGCGGTACGACGAAGACCGGTGTGCTGCACTGCTCTCGTCTGATGAGAAGGAGGTCCAAGAGCGAAGGAGAGAGAAAGTGAAGGGGTTCATGACCCATAAGAGTAAAATATACCTGGTATGTCGTGACTTGTTTTTACTTCTTTGAATAAGTTTTGGCCGAGCTGAACTGATCTGACAGGCGGATGTGCATGATCACATGGAATATATCCTTACGAGCATGGACATGTTCGCGGGGATCACAGAAAACCTGATCAACTACACGTTCAATGTGCGCTATTACTTTCTTTCGATTTCCTTGTCCTGATTGATGCGGGTGACAGATGAAATCATACGAGATGAACGTAGTTATGTGCGTGCACCTTTGATTTCATGGACATGGCTCGAGCTTATGTGGATTATCAGGCGCCGCCTCACCCTCGCAACGATCATATTCCTCCCGCTGACATTGCTCACTGGTTACTTTGTGTGTTTCTTCCCGCCTCAATTACCCCACCGAGTCTAATGTATCGCACAGGGAATGAACTTCACAATTATGTGGAGTATCACTGATCATTCTGACGCCCTGTACGTATCCCATCTAGCTCCAACTCACATGAAACTCAAGGCTGACCTATGCATGCACACAGATTTTGGAAGATCGCGATCCCTGTCATGGCGTTCGTTATACCCTTATTTATGTGGTCAGACATGAAGGGTGCTGTGCATTACGCTGAGAAGCGGTGGTTGACGAAGAGGCCAATGATGGTGCGTCGTTGCTTGGTTTGTCTTGTGCTTTGAGAAATTAATGATCGTGTGGTAGACTGTCAAGGGCAAGTTGGCGTGAATGCCACTGGAAAATATATGCAAGATCCCGCGCTGTTGTATTACCCGATCCTACACGGACGATGTTCATTTCATAGATTTCCGAGCATTTAACATTGCTCGCTCGTTTGGGCTTTATGCATGTATTGTTTCCTTGTTGTTGTTGAGTCTAGTTGTTTGAAATTTCTCCATGTTCTTGATATACTAAGGAATATCTTGCTATAGTCGTGGCATTTTTATTTCATGGTGATACACTGCTAAGTTCACGACAGACGCTACTATAGCGTGCAACATACCAACCCTCGATAAAAGCACCTTTCCCCCGCATACCAATACCCAGCAACATGCCTGAAGTTTGACCGCCTTTGTCAGTATTCGCCAGATACTGATTAGACAAGGTAAGGTAGCTGACGTGACGACGACCTTGCTTCGTCAGATTGTCGATTGTCATGAAATCAAATACCAAAAATTTGGAAGAGAAAGTTGATTACTTTTTCTTGTCTTTTCGTGTAACTTGCGGGTAATACTAAGACTTCCTTACCAGGTTAAACCGTTCTAGCCCGCAACAAAGAAAATATATTAAAGGACACGAAAAAGCTAGCAGTGGTGAGATCTGATCTTTATGAGTAACGGGTTTTTACCATTATTGTGCATGTGCATGAACGTTAAACGTTAACGGTTAACCTAATCTTTGTTCGAGCAAGTTGCAGGCAAGGTAAAAGTGGGTCGATCTCTGGCAAGAGTGACTGGATTGCTCAGGGCCTCGCACAATATGATGGGATGGGCAATCTCCTGATAAGAATGCGTGTTCTGATTTCCAACAATGTCACGCAGGCTGAACGAACTTCGAAGTAAGTAATGGCTCGTTGTAGTAGTGACCGCAGCTACTAACTACTAGCCACTACAAGTTCATGCAGCTTACAGTGATATAAACTCGACAGCGTCTGCGAGTATGTGTGATGGTTTACTCAACTGCATACCTAGGAAACGATAAAGGTCAACCAATGGGTCCGAGTATTTGCCTCGAGGAAGGATGTGTTCGGAAGGATTTGAACTACTGGCAAATTTTCAAGGTTGATGTGAGTTTCTAATTATTGATCCTTTCTGTGGTAGTGCGACTTGCAGTCTGGACATCAGTTTTGATATCTGCATACTTACTTCCACTGTTCGATGCATCACCAAGCATTTGGATCAGTCACGGTGGGACATCCCCTTCCTCTGTCCTCCTTCGTTGGGATGCATTCCACTTCGCGCACATAGCAAGAGAAGGATGCGTGTATGAATACGAATGGGCATTTTTCAATGAACTGACTTTATACATTTTATAGATAATAGAATCAAGGACGCTATATTCGCGCAGAGTTTCCGCCCGTGACTAACGGCTCACAGAATCTAGACGCAGACATTTCACTAAGGCATAATTAGTCATAGCATAATCATGGGGGCTCTTCCGCTAGGTGATATCCCCATTTTTCATTTGTCAGCGTGGCTTTGAAGCAGATCGTATGATCATCCTCGAAACGATATATCCTCTGTGGTGGATAATATATCCGGTATTAAAGCATTTTCTATTCATCGGTCCCTCATCTCAGAATAACCAATCAGAATTTCCTTGAAATTATTGTACATGCACAAAATGTGAGTTCCGATATCCAGTCCATACAACGCTTAGCTTCCTGAATTAATCACGTCATCGATGATTCACAGAAGACGGTAGTAACGAAGCAAGCTAGAATAGACCAGGTCCTGTGCATAGAATCAGACTGGTTAATGATATGATCGAACAGGACAGACAATTTACAACCTAGGCCGCCGTCGGAGTATGCTCGGTGCCTCTGCTTGCAGCCCACGTCTCTGGTCCCTGTGATATTCCGGAATCCATGATCATATCTACTGCAACACACTGAAGGAATTCGTACCGCTCTATTATTAATTCTCTGATTCTTAACTCTTCTTGCGAACCACTCCGCAGCCGTGGAACCAGTCTCAAAGTTTCTGTCAGGTTGCTTCTTCACCGCCTCTGCAATAATATGACTGGATTCAACGAGAGCCTGGAGGACTTTCGGGTTGCCCGGACGGGTAAAAAAAACCAAGGACCATCGCTCGTATTCAGCCTGTACACCAGGAGGTGTACTGTCCACGGTCATTCGACAAATTAGCAACGCTGAAATTCAAGTATTCATGCACGCACACAACGCGGTGAATGTTGGATTGCAGGATGCCTCCACTGAAAAGAGACAGTGCATCTCCAATATTGCAAATCGCATGTCCAGGGATGGGCTATCCGTAGATGAGTATCTGTTGTACGTGAGCATGAGATTCGTACTCACCCGAATGTAGGACCACTCGTCATGACCGGGGGGGAGCACTTGGAGTCCACCAAGGCGATTGTGCAAGAAGCTCTGGTAATGTTTGGTAAATGAAACATGGCCGCATGTGTCCAGTAACCCACCAGACTGCCGAAATCAGTATGGGCACCAAGAGTCACAGGGCTTTTCATCGTTTCCTTGACTTGCGTAGGAGGGCTGCGAATGCACCTAGTCTCGCTGCCACTGTGCTCCTCCATGTCATGTAATCTCTCCAAAGTCCCTTTCGGCAGTCCAAGCTTGTCGTTGAATATATTCAATACAACATAATTCACCTCGAGACCCTTGCGGACAAATGGTGCAACCGTGTTTTCCATGCGAGCATTTACGGTCGATGGGTAGGTGCGGTGAACGACCTGCGGATATGCCAGTGCATCATCTTTAGAGACGTTAATGAATTCAGCAGAGTCCAAGGTGCCTATATTTGCGTCAGTCTACTGCTAGTAAATTGGTCTGCAAGTCCCACCAGTTGCATCAATCGCATTAGCCCCTACTTTCTTGTATCTGATAAAGAACCCAGGTAAGATAAGAGATGCTTGTAGGCCAAATCAACACGGACCCGAATGATTGTCCCTCGTCTCCTTGCTCGAACTTCATACGTTCTTCGACGGGCAGGGCCATTGTCTCGGCCCCCATATCAAACATGTCGCTTACTTCTTGGTCTGCGCTGTGGTTCTTTAAACTGTTGGGGGGAGTTAGGTCCAACACATATTTAACAAATATAAATGTTATGACGTACTACCAGAATCCAATAGTTGTCGCTGCCTCCCACAGTCGATTTACTTCTTCCACGTCTCCAGCCTTGATGAGCTCGTAATCAATGATCAAGAGCGGATGTGTTCGAACATCGTTCGGGAAAGGAGGAAGAATACTTCCAGGCATAATGATCTTAATAAGGGTACTTTGTAGAATGGTCACGACGGTAGTATGAATAAAAGTGGATAAACCAACTTCAATTACGAGACAGCAGAGAATGCTTTGAGGAGCAAGTGTTGTGGGAACTTGAAGGCGACCTTCGTATACTACTTGAGGTGTTAGTGTGCACTGCGCAATGATCGCCACCTGACCTCCTGGCCTGGTGACCTGTCCGTGGGCTTCTACTGACCTTCGGCCTTCCCCGGCTTGTCGGAGAAAGGTCATCATTGATGACACAATGACGACCCAGCCCAATAGTATATGACCAGGCTACATACATAGTAAGCCAGATTTGTGAGAGTGGGTCATATCCGAGTCCGCGTTAGGATCACAACTTGGAGCCCGACTAGATTCGCCATGGAGCCATTCGGATCTGCCTTTAGCCGCACCAGTAAACTAACATCATTAACGGGGTTCGAACGGAAGTTCATGTCGTGTGTCGCCTACCAGAGCCTACGGCAAGAAGCTTCATCAAACGACTTCCATGAATTGTATTTGTCAATCATCATGCTAGTGGCTGCTTATTGCGCGGGATTGCAATGGGCAACACTGTGAAGTGGCACAGAGATTTGCCCAACCCTTGCAGCAGCTATCTGCCACCAGAGCCACCAGGAGGACGACTGAACAAGCGTCAAGACTCCCGTTAAGCATGCAGTGACTTAGTCGCTCTAGTACTACACCCTAAGCATCCAAAGGAACACAGAAACTTCGACAAATTCAGATATATAGCGAGTTAAGAAAGCAAGCTGATTGAGGCGTACTAGTCTAAGGGAAAGACCCAGCTGCAAACCGATAAGAAATTGTGATTTGTTATGATGTGACAGTGACACGAAGCGGGAAACGTAGCGAAATGCCAATAACGGGAGTGGACATGGGATGAGGGTGAATCAGACGAGCATTTTGTTAGAGTCAGCAGTAAATGGTCATCACGAGCGCTAATACCAAACGCTTACTAACGAAGAAAGCCGAAGCCGACGTCGACATTATTGATCAGCAACTGCGCAAGACAGAACAAAGTCGAACGTTCGAGCGCAAGGACCGGTTACAAGTAGTTAGCGAAGGATAGTATAAATACTAGGTAGAAACATACAATACAGTTAGTCCAAATAATACGAAAGAATCTACTCTACTTCTCACCCAATACTAAAGCTCATAACTATAGGTTAGTCATCAGTGAACCCGTGAGGAAAGTAGATGGCAATAAATAACAATACATATATAGGGAGGCTCAAAGTAGCCGCCTAACTTCGCCTATGCCTACATCAGTAAACTACCAATTCCTGCACAGAGTTTGGATTTAGCCACAGATTCTCACAGTGTGTCAGACACCCCAGAGTCCCAGGATCCCAGAGCCACAGAGCCACAGATTCTCAGTGTGCTACAGACTTACAGAGCTCACAGAATTGACCACAAAATTTTTCACTAAGTCATTTCTATTACTTCAACATTGATACTATACTGTGATGTACTGCGAAATGAATCAGTACCGTCAAACGAATCATTTCATACGTAACACCAACACAATACAATTTTATGACTAGAAAAGCATTATTATATCCTCCTGCATATATGCACCATCACCTACAAGAATTTTGACTGACATTGAGCGAGAGAAATTTATGATGTGCCTCAATTACCACTGGTGACAAACCCTATTTTGGGCAATTTGAAATTTAAGCATCGAAGTGTGCTGCATTGGTGTTTGAAAACTCTTTGAAGATAGCTGGAATATGTAGGAGTAGCTTCTAGGTATCTATTACACTGATATTTATTGAAATTCATGAAGTGTAGCAACTCTGGTGAGTGAAATAGTTGGGGAATGTATGTGTGCCTCGGCACCTGTAAGTCAGGGTCCATGAAAATACATTGCATTGCTCCGTCTGTGCTCGTACAACTTGTTTTACCTCAAGTTTGCCTTTCTAACTCTTAAGCATGCCTGGACGTGCCAAATCTACAACACAAAAAAGGAGGGAAGCTCGTGAGGCACACGACTACCTTATGTCGCGTGCTGTCGAAGCTTACAACATGGAGCTTGCCAAACCTCTGGGTGTTCGACACCGTGGAGCACGCACAATTTGCTGCGACTTTGAAAAAATGAACCTTGAATCAACCGGCAAGTTGATTAAGCTCTCTTTCTCCACACTAAGCCACCTTGCAGCTGGAGGAAACTCATTGGCGAAAGCCAGGGCAGCCGAAACATGGCTCACCACCGAGGAGACAGAGCTGGTTATTGCATATATTGAAGAACTTGGAAATTGTGGTTTCCCACTTAGTCACAAGAGGCTACAGGAACACGTCAATGAAATATGTACTGCTAGACTCGGAGAAGGGTTCCAAGGTGTTGGACAGAAGTGGACAGGCCGTTTCGTCGAAAGGTATGCAGGCCATCTCAAAACTTCATGGTCTTCCCCATTGGACTCCAAACGTGGACGTGCAGTTAACCAAAACACAAACAAGGCTTTTTTTGACCTATACGAAGATGTGCTCGATAAGTACAGCATCAATGAGGACTGTCTGTATGGAGCCGATGAAATTGGCATCTCACCGCAATCAGGTGATCACGAGCATGTTATTGGTGCCAGACGACCTGGTCCACAATATCAGCAACGCACAGGATCACGTGAGAATACAACGGTGATTGTCACCATCTGCGCTGATGGTACTGCCGAGCCTCCCGCTGTGATTTTCAAGGGTGCTGCCTATCAGACAAAATGGAAACAGGACAACCCTGCGAATGCATCGTAAGTCCATCTTCCATCAGCCAAGTCCAGATAACTTACATTGCAGTAGTCTTGGGTACTCGAAAAAAGGCTGGACAGATGGTGAGATTGGAGTTGAGTGGATAAAGGAGTTCGACAAGCATACCAAAGCCAAGGCCAATGGACGTGACCATCTCCTTCTCGTAGACGGCCATAACTCACACTATACAAGAGGGTTCCTGCAGTATGCACGTAAAAATCACATTCACGTCCTGTGCTATCCTGCACATGCTACTCACGTCTACCAAGGCCTCGATGTTGTTGTGTTTGCAGTCTTGAAAAGATGCTGGACTGAGGAGAGGGATAAGTGGGAGAGGGACAAGGGAGAAGGAATAACGAAGGCAAATTTCCTCACCATATATGGGCGTGCTCACTTACGTGCACTCACACCAGACCTTGTTCGTTCCGCGTTCCGCAAGACAGGTGTTTGGCCATTGAACCGCAATGTCGTTATGAATGACATGATGGCACCAAGCAAAGAAAGCTCTGCCAAATCGCATCTTCCCATCACCCCATCTACGCCCGTGAGAGTTCTCGCTGACACGCTTCAGAAAATGTCGTCCGCTAGTGGCACCGAATCAGTAAACACACCATCTTCCATGCACGACAACCTCGAGACTATAATCAAGAAGCTTGCAGACACATCACTGTCAGGACTTGTCTGCTCAACAGCACTGACATCGAACACTGACCTGCAACATAACACAACCCACCTTATCTCCCCCATCAAAAGATTGCGCACACCTGTTGCCAGCATCATTCCGGAAACCGCAAATGAAATGTTGCTGCTGGCCGCCCTGCACGAAACCGAGGCAGCTAATACTGCCTTGAAGCAACGGGTCATCGCGCTGCAGGCCTCGAACATTTTGAATGAGATGTACTGCTCCAAACTTCGAAGTCAGCTTGCAAATCAAGAGTCAAAGAAACGTGGAGGGAAAGATAGCGGAAAGATTCTTGGAGATGGCTTACCACGGTTGTTATCGGGGGATGAGTTTTATGAGTGGGTTGTCGAGTTTGAAGCAGCTCAAAAGAGAGCAGCGACCGAGAAGTGCACCCAAATGGAAGAGCGCAAGAGAAGGGCAGAGGCTTTGGGAGAGTGGAAGAAACTGGAGGATGCGAGAAAGGAAGAAAACAAGGCACGATGGGACTGTTATCATGCAGCTGTAGAGGTTTGGCAGGTCGAGAAGGCTCGCGCATGAGCCGAAAAGTGGAGGTTCACTGAGAAGAAACCCACTTTGGGCAAGTTAGTTGCTGCAATCCCGCGGCCAAAGGTTAGCTCACCTGAAGAGGAGGGTGAAATGAGCGGAGAGGAGTTTGATCTTGACGACATCGATTCTGATGCGAGTGATGAATAATGACAAAAGCTCGAGTCACTTGATAAAAATTAGCATCAACAATGAAAATAATAGACTTACTTAATTGGGGGGACATCTCCGTCGACGTTTGCATCACGAGTTGTCCTCCGTAATGCAAAAGAGTTGCGTGGATGAGGGACTCGTCTGCAAGACAGCCTTAGACAGGGGAAGGACTCCGAAGGAGGGTGGACCATGATGCAGCAAAAGATCCAAAATCCTGACGAAAGATTTGATTGATGAGCCGGTACTGGAGACTGGAATGACTCGTGATGAGTCAATGCTTCAACAGTGGTGTGATAGGTGTTGGCATGCGGACGAGATAACAATTTTAGATATCTGTCGTTCGCAAAGCGTAGTGTTTGATTAGGTTTTCATGTCCGACTCTTAGTAAGCATACACGTGATTCATTTGGCGGTACTAGCCACTTAATGTACTTGTTTGCCGTTTTCACTGTACAACACAAATCACAGTGTATTTTTGAAAAATAACTTGCAGAGACTGTGTGTACAAGTGCATTCAATGTATCTGACATACTTAGACAACAATACGAGAAGTTGTTGTGTATTGCGAACCAAATTTGTAATGTAGTGATTCATTTCGTGGTACATCACAGTATCTTAGTAGGATTGAAACTTGCTATTTGTATTTTGTTTTAATACTAAATCTTCACTTTATTGGCTTGTTCACTACTGCTTACCCTGATATTGTCAGTTGAGTATACCAAAAATGCGATTTTGTTTTGTTCAAGTTGAGGGTATAACATTTTTCATGATATTTTGTCTTGAAGAAGGAAGAATTGGTATATAGTTGAATATGTAAAAATGTGAATTTGTTTTGTCTAAGTTGAGGTGTAGCAATGGAATTTGACTTAGAAGATTTTTCATGATATTGTCTCTTGAATAATTGGTATATAAATGACATTCTGACTACCTAAAAACAAAGACACTATGGTGGAATGGTAAGTATCTTTGATAATTATGTGTCATGCTGAACCTGTGAGGCTTTGAGTTCAACTCCAGACATTGTCAGTTAAAAATGTCCAAAGTGCAAAATTATTTTGTCTTATTTGTTACTGAAGCTGTGGGCACTGTGGCACTGGGAGGTTCTGTACAGAGTTGTCCAGTGGAGACCAAGCTATGGCACTGTGGCACTGTGCAGCTCTGTACAGTTCTGTACATAACATTGTAGTTTACTGATGTAAGTCTGCCTAACTTTTGTATTAGATAAGCTACTGAATTGGTCAACATCTGTACTTCAGCATGCCACACTACATACCAGTGTATACACTCCAAGTCCTTGCAACCATCACACTCATTACCCTATGCTCTTTATATATAATGCCATGTAAAACAAATACCAGCATCCCACCTATCACATGGACATATGACCTTGTATGGAAACTCATTGCCAAGGTTGAGAAGCCAGTCAACCCCCACCTCCATTGTACCACCTATTCCAGACTCCATGCTGGATAGGACTCTCATTACCCACAGTCATTACCTCCAGTTAAATAATCTTAGTTACCCCCTCTGAGTTCCCAGACTTACATCCCGGAAACTACATCTCCGCCTCTACCTCCGGGTAGTCTCCCTCTGTTACTCTTCTACTCTGGACTTTGTCTGGGAGTAGCCGTACCTCTGTTCTCAGCCTATACCTTTGTTTTACTCGAGACTCCACCAATGGTAGCCTCGACTCCAGTGTCTCCTTCACTATCCCAACCCCGGATGTCTGCTGAACAAGTCCACTATTCAACCTGGACTTGTTCTGGAACACCCTGGGCTTCCATTCTAGTCCATTCTGAAATCAAGGGCACATACTTGGGCAAGGGGTGCAGTGCACGAGCTGAAGCCAAGCCCTTCTTGGTCCATTCTACTGCTGTGCACCTTTGGCATGCATGGTCATAACAGACCCCTTTAGAGTTGAATGTTCTTGCCTTGCAAGTGAAGCAGCAGGCATAGCATTCACCCAACATTATATCCACCTACTGTGGAGTTGTTGTTTCCCATAGTGATATCTCAAAGGTTGAAAGAAGGAACCTACCCTATACTTGAAGGACTCAGCTAGAGATTTTGTCAAGCTGGATGGAAGCAAAACAAGTGAAAAAGAGCTAGAAGAGCTAGAGGAGAAGATAGATAAATATTTCCAGAAGGACTCACCCACTTGACAGCATATATTCAGTACCATTTCGGACAGACTATTGCTGTAGGTCCAGAAGTTAGGATCAGTATCCAAGATATGAGAGGAGATCCAAGTTCTACATGAAGGGAAGACAGTGCTCAAAATTCATTTTGATGAACAGCTTTGGCTTTGTGAATTACTTGTGGGAATGGGAACATTGATTGCCAACAAAGATTTTTTGGTGATCATCATGGGCTCATTACCAAAGTCATATAGACCCCTACTATCCTCTATCAATGCCACATCCAGAATATCAAAGAAACCACACATACCAAATGAATTAATCAATGTCATATCCAAAGAATACGAACACAGACAGTTGTCATACCACAGAACCTCAAAGAAGGGTGGAAATAGTGCTTTGTCAGCAAAAACAGGCATTGTCACATTCCATGCACAGATCAGTGCTTCTCTTAACCTTAACCCTCTAATCAGTATTCAGTTCCCATCTAAATCTGCCCCTATCCCAATCCTTGAACCCCCCAAATCTCCTGTAGACTGGTACTACTTCTGCTGGAACCAATGAGATGTTATACCACTCCCCTTTACCCCTCAATACCTCCATACTCCGCCTCACCCATCTCCATTGTTCCAGTCCTATAGATAATCTAATTTCTGTCCACTCCAGTTCTATCAACAAATATACATAACCTAAGGAATGTAAGGGTAAGTCAAACTACGTAGAAACAGTTGCTGCAAGGCTGCAGCCAGAATGTTCACGACACCGGGAACTCGGAGGGAGTAACTAAGGGTATTCGGCTGGAGGGAATGACTGTGGGTAATGAAAGTCCTATCCAGCATGGAGTCTGGAATAGGTGATGCAACGGAAGTTGGTCACCCTATGGATAAACAAAGAGAAAATCTTAAAGAGATTAGTCCTGAAGACTACAGAGTAGGAGTGGACATGGAGATCCAGTCCAGGGGATGATAGAGGAAAATAGGACCCATAGGGTACAATAATATTCAAACTGGGGATCTACTAAGTGTTACAGGGGGCTTATATACTGTAAGTAAGGATGTCAGGATGAGTAAGGATGAGGCCAGAGCTAGGAGCGGAGCACATGGAAAAGTGGAAGGGCTATGTATGTGACATATGGAAAGATAGATAATAGATGGAGCGGAACAATCAAAATGAACTCAGATATGAACGGGGAATGGATCAGATGAATGAGACGGGATGTACATAGCTGATAACCGGAGGGATAGGGGTTCCCTATATTTAGAAATGGGTGGAACTGTGTGAATAAGGGCGGGTGACTAAAGCGAGGAGGAACAGGAGCAGAGGCACAGCCTGAGTGTAATGGTACGAAATAATGAAGAGAGAACTGGAAATGGTAATGATTGTCAGATAGGGGTTGCAGAGGCAGATGATGCATGCGATGGGTGGAGAATTGTATGGCCGGTGGAGTACAGAGATTAGATAGAACCGGAGCAGACGGAGATTAGATGTTCTATAGAACCGAATAGCCAGAGATGGGTGAGGTGGAGTATGGAGGTATTGAGGGGTAAAGGGGAGGGTATAATGTCCATTGGTTCCAGCGGAAGCAGTACCAGTCTTCAGGATGATCTGGAGGTTCGAGGAGTTGGAATAGGGGCAGATTAGATAGGAACTGAATACTGATTATAGGGTTAGGGTTGATAGAAGCACTGATTTGTGCATGGGATATGACACTCTGCGGGCATTGGCTCGCAAGTAGGGATGCTACAATGAGTTAGTGAGGTTGCAGTAGAAGGAGTACTTGTGCCTGTTGGCACTACAGGATGTGGTAAGTCTAGGAATGACCCTGGAAGATAATGCCTTGGGTGGTTGTGTGATTCAAAGTCGTTGAATGACTCCTGGTGTGCTGACTCCTTTGAAGAAGGCATGATAGGCAAAGTGGGCATTAAATGAAGTGACTTGTCCGATGATGCATCTGACTGTGCTGATATCAAGAAATGGCATGCTTTAGAAGGTGAAACCTGAATGAAGATACTGTCTTCTTCTTTGTCAAAGGGAAGGTCCTTAAACAACTGCATGAGCTCTTCTTTCTCCAAGCGCGCTTTGGTAGGACACTTTGATGGACCTGCATGACCTGCCAGTTGTCTCAGATGATCCCCTCGCAGTAGACTCCAGTTGAGGGTAAGGAAAATAGAGTAGAAGTAAACAACTCTTCTTCAATAGATCTCCTTGACGCAAATATAGTCTTGCTCTAAGGGATTGCTACTGAGACATATCCTCTGTATAATATGGAGGGAACCAAGTAACTGGGACTTTGGTCAGAGAGTCCAGGGGGGTGTGCTAGAAAGAGTGATGCACTGGAGTGTAAAGAGCGTGTGTAGAGTGAGGAATGTGTGAAGCACATGCATAGTGCTTTGAGCATGCAAGAAGTGCAATATAACTATGCTTGGGCAGAGCACAAGTGGAGTGGCTTATAATGATGAGAGACACTAAGGGACAACTTGTGGAACAACAGAGTGAGAAACAAATATGAACTGGATAGTCACAACTACCAACTGTTGCTATGGACTGTGAGATGGTGGTGGTAAGTAACTGAGATCTCCCACTCTACATGCAGATGTCTAAGTCCAAATAGGTGTGCTCTCACAATGCTGAAGCAAAGCAAAGCAGAAGCACTGTATGTAAGGGTATGTAAGTAAGGGTCTAAGGGTCCATGATGCAAAGTATGAGTAACAGGGATGTCATATATTCCCTAAATGATGTCAGAATGGATAGATGAATAACATAATGCACCAGTGGAACTCAGAGGACTAGGACAGGACATGTGAAGGATGAGTGGCAGAAGCATGGATACACATGAGGGCCAATGGGTGTGCACACATCCGTGCATATGATCATGCACATTGTCAATGGTTCATGTAGGTGTATGATAGCTGCAAAGTTGGAAGGGTATCATGGAACTGTGAGGCTAGAGAATTATGATTCTCTACAACAGCCAAGTCATAGTGAGGGGGAAGAAGAAGGATCCAGAAGTGATTCTTCAGGACACCAAAGATGCACTCAATGACATTTTGGAGCATGGCATGGTGCAAATTAAATAATTCCTTGTAGTCACACAGCCTAAAAAATATCAATACAAATATATGGCAGAAGGGGGAGTACATACACAAGATGGCCACAGCCCCATTCAGCAAGATGATAGCACACTCCCCAATAGGGGACAAGCAGCTCATCACACGCTCTGAAACCAGCATCCACAAGATAGTATTTGCCTGCAGGAATACTAAAATCATTGATATGAGCCTTGTAATACAAACATGCATCTGCTGTGGACCCCTCCCAGCCACTCAACATGTAACTGAATGACATATTGAAGGTACAAGCAGCCAGACAGTTTTGGCTCAGATTGCCCTTATGATCATGAGCAGCATTGTGTTCTCTGGCAGAGGGATGGCACCAGCAAAATAAGGGTAAAATTTCAGCTTCTGCAAAATTTCCAGAGGTGTTGGACTATCTGCATCAGGCAAGTGGACATACAGTGGCTCAAAAAACTGTCCACATGTTTGCGCTATTTTGACTGTTTACATCATTGTACAAGAATGGATAGGTATTCCCAGGACATCCTGCCATGGCCTGGGAGTACTACATCAGGGCTTCAAAATGAGCCCTTACCCGTGGGAATTGGTGGTCATATGGTGGCACTATGAGGTTTGCAAAATGATGACTCATGTGGACAGTTTTTTGAGGCTAGATTGAAACTATATAAATTAATGGTTATGACACCATAAAGTCATACCATTATTAAATAAATTATAATGTGGTGTCATTATGGCATTATTAAACCTATCTCTCACTATATAATGAAGGGAGTCTCATGTATGATAGTCATAATCACCATGAAAGCCATCTCCTCTGCTCAAAGGGATAACATCCTCTCTCTCTCTACTGCTGGCCTCTCTGCTCGTCAAATAGCATCTAGAACTGGTGTATGCAAGTCTACTGTGGCCAAGCTCACCAAAGAATGTCACCCAGACAAAGAAAACTCTAGTGGAGGTCGTCCATCCAAACTCACCTCTACTGATAGGAGGGCCATTATTCAGCATATTACTACAGGAAAGGCTGACAATGCTGTCCAAGTCACTCATCACATCAATTCCATCATCACTACCCCTGTATCTTCACAAACTGTGAGAAATGTTCTCAAGGCAGCCAACCTCAAGGGCTGAGCAGTATGTGGACATTCTCAACCACCACTTGCTGCCTAGCATGGCAGAATCAGGAATTGATGAAGAAGATATCATTTTCCAACAGGATAATGATCCCAAGCATACATCCAGGAGAGCCAGAGAATGGTTTGAAGAACATAATATTCATCTCCTTGACTGGCCAGCACAGTCCCCTGATGTCAATGTCATTGAACACCTCTGGGGAATGCTCAAAAAGAAGCTTATAGCCTATGAACACCCCCCTAAAGGAGTATGGGAGTTATGGGAGAGAGTGGTGGTAGAGTGGGGACAGATTACAGCAGAGGACTGTCAGAAGTTGATTGAAAGTATGCCTAGAAGGATAGAGGCAGTAATCAAGGCCAAGGGAGGCCACACAAAGTACTAGAATACCTGATTTCCTATGTAAAATATCTGAGTCAAAAAACTGTCCACATGAGTCATCGTTTTGCAAACCACATAGTGCCACCATATGACCACCAATTCCCACGGGTAAGGGCTCATTTTGAAGCCCTGATGTAGTACTCCCAGGCCATGGCAGGATGTCCTGGGAATACCTATCCATTCTTGTACAATGATGTAAACAGTCAAAATAGCGCAAACATGCGGACAGTTTTTTGAGCCACTGTATGTGTCTTGTGTTGCTTTGGGGGTTTCACCCCAAAGGTCTGCATCGTTGATTGACAGATACCTGATTATCCCTTTGATGTGGTCTGTGCCTGTGAGATTCACTTGGTCCGCCAGATGCTCAAAGTCGTCAATAAAATGCACTAAGTGCTCTGCTTTGCCATCGAACTTCAGCATGCCATCTATGCTGTGTATCGGCATCCTGAAAGGAACTGCTGCCATCATTGCAGGTAAAGGGTTAGTAGGTAGAATGGGTAGAACAGGTGCATTTGGAACAAGGACCATAGGGTTGATAAAAAGAGAAACAGGCATTTTGGGTGCCTTCTGTGTAAACACGAAGGTTGTGGACTCTTGCTTGATAGAAGCTTTCACTAGGAGATGCACTATTGGCTCTGTGTTACGACCATGCATGCCGAAGGTGCACAGGAGTAGGATGGACCAAGAAGGGCTTGGCTTCAGCTCGTGCACTGTGCCCCTTGCCCGAGTACTTGCCCTTGATTTCAGAACAGACTAGAGCGGAAGTCCGGGGTGTTCCAGAACAAGTCCAGGTCAAACAGCAGACTTGTCCAGTGGACCTCCAGAGTATGGATAGAAGGAGAAACTGGAGTCGAGACTACCAATGGTAGGGTCTTGAGTAGAACAGAGGTATAGACTGAGAACAGAGGTATAGACTGAGAACAGAGGTATGGCTACTCCCAGACGAAGTCCGGAGTAGAAGAATAATGAGGGTAGGCTACCAGAAGGTAGAGGCGGAGATGTAGTTCCCGGGACATAAGTCTGGTGTGGGAAACAACTCTGCAGTAGGCTTGCAGATATGTTGGGTCAGTGCTATGTCTAGCTGCTACGTCTAAGGAGTAGACACATTCGACCCTAAAGGGTTTATGACCAGGCTCTGGCTCAAGAGATAGAGAGGAAAGGAATGAGGGGGACAAAGTCACTGCCAGACCAAACAGAGAAATGTGTTCCAGGAGCTAAGAAGTGAGCTGAAGAAGCTACAACTACAAAGCTTCAATGGGGGATGCTACTAAATAACCCAAACTAATGGGGAGCAACCAAGAACTGGAAACCAGAAACCACCAGGTAAAGACAGGTATAAAGTCCAGGTAAGAGAGAGATCATTATGTAAGCAGTCAAAATGCGAACATACAGTGGCTCAAAAAACTGTCCGCATGTTTGCGCTATTTTGACTGTTTACATCATTGTACAAGAATGGATAGGTATTCCCAGGACATCCTGCCATGGCCTGGGAGTACTACATCAGGGCTTCAAAATGAGCCCTTACCCGTGGGAATTGGTGGTCATATGGTGGCACTATGTGGTTTGCAAAACGATGACTCATGTGGACAGTTTTTTGACTCAGATATTTTACATAGGAAATCAGGTATTCTAGTACTTTGTGTGGCCTCCCTTGGCCTTGATTACTGCCTCTATCCTTCTAGGCATACTTTCAATCAACTTCTGACAGTCCTCTGCTGTAATCTGTCCCCACTCTACCACCACTCTCTCCCATAACTCCCATACTCCTTTAGGGGGGTGTTCATAGGCTATAAGCTTCTTTTTGAGCATTCCCCAGAGGTGTTCAATGACATTGACATCAGGGGACTGTGCTGGCCAGTCAAGGAGATGAATATTATGTTCTTCAAACCATTCTCTGGCTCTCCTGGATGTATGCTTGGGATCATTATCCTGTTGGAAAATGATATCTTCTTCATCAATTCCTGATTCTGCCATGCTAGGCAGCAAGTGGTGGTTGAGAATGTCCACATACTGCTCAGCCCTTGAGGTTGGCTGCCTTGAGAACATTTCTCACAGTTTGTGAAGATACAGGGGTAGTGATGATGGAATTGATGTGATGAGTGACTTGGACAGCATTGTCAGCCTTTCCTGTAGTAATATGCTGAATAATGGCCCTCCTATCAGTAGAGGTGAGTTTGGATGGACGACCTCCACTAGAGTTTTCTTTGTCTGGGTGACATTCTTTGGTGAGCTTGGCCACAGTAGACTTGCATACACCAGTTCTAGATGCTATTTGACGAGCAGAGAGGCCAGCAGTAGAGAGAGAGAGGATGTTATCCCTTTGAGCAGAGGAGATGGCTTTCATGGTGATTATGACTATCATACATGAGACTCCCTTCATTATATAGTGAGAGATAGGTTTAATAATGCCATAATGACACCACATTATAATTTATTTAATAATGGTATGACTTTATGGTGTCATAACCATTAATTTATATAGTTTCAATCTAGCCTCAAAAAACTGTCCACATGAGTCATCATTTTGCAAACCTCATAGTGCCACCATATGACCACCAATTCCCACGGGTAAGGGCTCATTTTGAAGCCCTGATGTAGTACTCCCAGGCCATGGCAGGATGTCCTGGGAATACCTATCCATTCTTGTACAATGATGTAAACAGTCAAAATAGCGCAAACATGTGGACAGTTTTTTGAGCCACTGTATGCCCCCTTCATAGACACAATAAAGAAGTTGTACCCTGGTTGCAGAGGCGACAGGAGGCACACACTGAACAACCTGATAATGCTCTCTGCAAATCAGTCAAAGGGAGTGATATGTTCTCAAGCAGAATTGGGCGTGTATTACCACAAGTTCCTAAAGATCTCCAGGTATCTAGTTGCAAAATCACATATAGGCACTACTGAACGAGACCACCTATTCTTAGATGGGTTTCCGGACAATGTTCAAACTAGCATTAGAATGCGACTACTGATTAAGTTCCCAGATCAACATCCAGACGAACCGTACCCATTCACAGACGTCCTCACTGCTGCAGAATTTCTGTTACCAGGTATGACACCCAACTCTGCTATGGCATCCAGCGCACCAGCTTTATCACCACCTCAACCGACCAATATGTATCAGTCACAATCACACCAACAGCCCGTCACAGGCATGGTCATCAAACAGGAATACCTGCATTGATGTGCAACAAACAATGGTGCATGCGGTCCAAACAACAATGACTGCATGTTTTGCAGTGTCGTGAACATTCTGTCCACAGCCCTGCGGAGGCCCATATCACAGAGTACGTCGAAAGCCCAGTAGTCCAGATAACAGACTAGTCACTCCCAGTCATCTCTGACAAAACCCACTCAAACCCAACACTTTCCTGTGCTCTCCGAGCCTCGAACCCGCTGGACTACCACCGGAGATCCACCGGACCCGCTCGCATACCTTCGGAAACCCGTCCGTCCTATGTCCTGTCTGTTCTGTCCAACCACACTGGTGCATAGTAGCTTGTTTCCCATGACTGATGCAGTAGACAGTGTTATTACCTGTGTTCCCACAAGTCCACAGTGCCTCATGTCAGTTTACATATCACCGGACCCGATGTTTTCCTGTTTTTGATATTCCGGTGTGGGAAACAACTCCGCAGTAGGCGGATATAGTGTTGGGTCAAATGCTATACCTGCAGCTTCACTTGCAAGGCAAGAACGTTCGACCCTAAAGGGGTCTGCTACTGAGATAAGTCTGATAGTTAGTATATAAGGTCACGGAAAGGTAAAGGAACAAGTCCGAAGGTATGCGGACCAAGTCCGGAGGTCAAAACGTCGGGTCCGAAGGTATAATACCAAGTCCGAGGCGCGGGAAAAGCGGGTCCGGAGCTTCGGGTCGTCGGGTTATGGGTAATAGCACGGGAACAGGTTCGGAAAGCGTCGGACTATGTCCGGAAACAGGGGAAAGTCAGGGAAAACGAATGGCAAGGGTTTCGGGTGCAAAGCGGGTGCGGAACGGGTGATAACCAGGTATATTCAGCCAGGTAACAGGTAAGGACAGGTATGTGACCAAGTAGATGGGAAGTCCCACCTACAGTAAAGTAATGAGTGCTTGGTCGTACTACCAGTACTATATAACTAGCTACATGGAAATCCGGAATATAGAAAATAGGAAAACATCGGGTCCGGAGGTATGTAAACTGACATGAGGCACTGCGGACTTGTGGGAACACAGGTAATAACGCTGCCTGCTGCATCAGCCATGGGAAACAAGCTACTACGCACCAGTGGGGTTGGACGGAACGGACAGGACATAGGACGGACGGGTTTCCGAAGGTATGCGAGACTCCGTAAAATAGGCCTCTGCAGGGCTGCAGTGAGAATGTTTCCTACACCGCAGTAGGCGGATATAATGTTAGGTTAAATGCTATGCCTGCTGCTTCTCTTGCAAGACAAGAACGTTCGACCCTAAAGGGGTCTGCTACTGATATAAGTCTGATAGTTAGTGTCTGAGGTCACGGAAAGGTAAGGAAACAAGTCCGAAGGTATGCGGACCAAGTCCGGAGGTCAAAACGTCGGGTCCGAAGGTAATACTACCAAGTCCGAGGTGCGGGAAAAGCGGGTCCGGAGCTTCGGGTCGTTGGGTTATGGGTAATAGCAAGGGAACGGGTTCGGAAAGCGTCGGACTATGTCCGGAAACAAGGGAAAGTCAGGGAAAACCAATGACAAGGGTTGCGGGTCCGAAGCAGGTGTGGAACGGGTGAGAACCAGGTATATTCAGCCAGGTAACAGGTAATGACAGGTATGTGACCAAGTAGATGGGAAGTCCCACCTACAGTAAAGTAATGTGCTTGGTTGTACTACCAGTCCTATATAACTAGCTACGTAGAAATCCGGAATATCAAAAATAGGAAAACATCGGGTCCGGAGGTATGTAAACTGACATGAGGCACTGCGGACTTGTGGGAACACAGGTAATAACACTGCCGACTGCATCAGCCATGGGAAACAAGCTACTACGCACCAGTGGGGTTGGACGGAACGGACAGGACATAGGACGGACGGGTTTCCGAAGGTATGCGAGCGGGTCCGGTGCATCTCTGGCAGGTCCGAGGCTCGGAGAGCGCGGGAAAGCATCGGGTTTGAGCGGGTTTCATCGGAGATGACTGGAGTGACTGTACTGATGTCCAGACAACTGGGCTTTCGACATACTCGGTAAAATAGGCCTCTGCAGGGCTGCAGTGAGAATGTTTCCTACATCAGACTTGGTAGTATACCTTCGGACCCAATGTTTTGACCTCTGGACTTGGTCCGCATACCTTCAGACTTGTTTCTTTACCTTTCTGTGACTTTAGATACTAACTATCAGACTTATATCAGTAGCAGACCCCTTTAGGGTCGAATGTACTTGTCTTGCAAGTGAAGCAGCAGGCATAGCATTTACCCAACATTTATATCCACCTACTGCGGAGTTGTTTCCCACAACTGGAGCCCACTGTGAGGGGTTCATCTGATTAAGTTTTGATTTTTGGTATTTTAGGTCTTACCTGGAAACCCGGTGTAGGAAACATTCTCACTGCAGCCCTGCAGAGGCCTATTTTACGGAGTACGTCGAAAGCCCAAGGGAATGGGTACGGAAAGCGTCGGACTATGTCCGGAAACAAGGGAAGGTCAATGGAAACGAGTGACAAGGGTTTCGGGTGCGAAGCGGGTGCGGAACGGGTGAGAACCAGGTATATTCAGCCAGGTAACAGGTAATGACAGGTATGTGACCAAGTAGATGGGAAGTCCCACCTACAGTAAAGTAAAGAGTGCTTGGTCGTACTACCAGTCCTATATAACTAGCTACGTAGAAATCCGGAATATCAAAAGTAGGAAAACATCGGGTCCAAAGGTATGTAAACTGACATGAGGCACTGCGGACGTGTGAGAACACAGGTAATAACGCTGTATACTGCATCAGCCATGGGAAATAAGCTACTACACACCTGTGGGGTCGGACGGACAGGACATAGGACGGACGGGTTTCCGAAGGTATGCGAGCGGGTCCGGTGCATCTCCGGCAGGTCCGAGGCTCGGAGAGCGTGGGAAAGCATCGGGTTTGAGCGGGTTTCATCAAAGATGACTGGAGTGACTGGTCTGATGTCCAGATAACTGGGCTTTCGACATACTCCATGAATTGGGCCTCTGCAGGGCTGTGGACAGAATGTTCATGACATCTCCTAGGGACTTTAGAATTTGACTGTCCACAGTCAGCCATTACTAGTGAAACATTGACAAACATGCAAGTTTGGCAACCAGGACATGTGGGTGATCACCAGGTTCGAAGGTAGTCTGCAGGTGGACAGGGGACGGTGAATCCGATGTATCTAAGGATGTATAAGTCTGAGCAAAATCTTTGGGTTTGGTCACATGTGCGTGGGTTCTGAGTCCGGATGCAGTGTCACGCACCAAATGTGTTTGGTAGTGAGAACATGGTTTTATTTTATTTTTATCTTCATTTCCCATAACATTCCTTATGCACCATTTCATTTGTTTCCCTTCCTTTCCCTTATTTTTTCGATTTTCAAGCAATTTTCAACAGTATTACAGCATCCCGCATTTTTACAGCATTTCACATTCAACGAGGTTCATTCACCTTTCCCCCATTCACACGCTTCCAATGCTCTCCCATCTTCACCCACTACACTCTCAGACAACCTCAGCATCAGCCAGACCATGCCAAATTGCACCAATACATCAAAAACCGTGTCTTTATTCAACCTGTCCTCATCACCCTTCCATTTCCAATCCTCTTCAGCAGCTTATATTTGTCGAACCATTCAAACCATTATCCACTCGCACCTCACCTCCATGATCACTGTGGACACCATGCCATTCCATCCTAATGCTCACCAAAGATTGCAAACAACCAAGTCCCTATGCAGATGACCAATCCCTTTATCATGTTGGGGAAGTGTCTCACAGACTGTATATATCCCATGATCTCTGCATGTCAACATTCTGCACCAACAACCACATGGCATCTCTGCAGCAGAGCATTCGGATCATCACACCATCATGGCATCATAGCATCATCTCTTCATTCCATTCTCCACTGCCCATATGCTGCATCATTGCTGTGTCACAACTCTTGCATCATCACCGCACAGCACTTTGTCATGCTTGCATAGCAATTGGTCATGGTGACTCAGGTCATGAGTCATGGTTTGTAATGGTCACAGCCCTGCTTTATCATTGCTTTTTCATTCTCTGACTCATTCTTTGTCTTTATGACTCATTCTGCATAGGATTTGTTCTATTTTTCGAAATTGCTCAGTCATTACCCCTGAAGCGCAGCACATTCATTCCATTCCCCCCTTTCATTGCCCTCTTCATTGCCCTACTCATTGCCTGGAGCGTTGCTTTGCATACACAGATGTACGCAGGTACTCTACTCTATATAAACCCCTGTAATTTAGCTACAGAAAAAAAACTTATCCAGTTCACCATTTCATGTCCAGTTCTCTCTGAAGCCTCAGTTGGCTTTGCATTTTTTTATCCTTCCACGTCTTCCTGGACCTTGTTCACCTGGAACACTGTCCCACTGCTATTCATTCAGTCCAGTCCATTACCTCTGCTTATTCTTTCTTCGCCCTCCAATACAGCTAGGTCACTCCAGACTTAGTTGTGCTCATCTATCATCTATCCTCCAACCTAAACCCCTCACACTTGAAGTGTGTGGTGCACTAACAAGGGTCAGGCCACCCAACTGAACAACTACTGTACCCAGTGCTTCTCAGCATAAGGACCACTGAGCAGTAGCATTGCTAGGTTTGTTGTTTTGTTGTGGTTTACAACTGATCAGCAACGAAGATCAACACCGTGTTACAACCATGCACGCTGAAGGTGCATAGGAGTAGGATGGACCAAAAATGGCTTGGCTTCAGCTCATGCACTGTACCCCTTGCCTGAGTACGTGCCCTTGATTTCATATGGACTAGAACAGAAGTCCAGGGGGTTCCAGAACAAGTCCAGGTTGAACAGCAGACTTGTCCAGTGGACATCTGAAGTTGGGATTGTGAAGGAGAAACTGGAGTTAAGACTACCATTGGTAGAGTCTTGAGTTAACAGAGGTATACACAGAGAACAGAGGTATGGCTACTCCCAGACAAAGTCCAGAGTAGAAGAGGAAATGAGGGTAGACTACCTGGAGGTAGAGGTGGAGATGTAGTTCCAAGACATAAGTCTGGGAACTCAGAGGGGATGGACTATAGTTATTCAACCAGAGGTAATGTCTGTGGGTAGCAAGAGTCCTATTGGGACAAAGTCTGGAATAGGTGGTACAATGGAGGTGGGTCACCCTATGGGTAAACAGAGGGAAAGTCACAAGGAGAGTTTTCCTTAAGACTTTAGAGTAAGGGTGGATGTGGGAATCCAGCCCAGTGGAGAACAGAGGGAAATAGGACTCATAGGGTACAATAATATTCAAACTGAGGATCTACTAAGTTCTACAAGAGGCTTGTATATTGTAAGTAAGGAGTATCAGGATGAGTAAGTAAAAGTCTGGAGCTAGGAGTGGAGCACATGGAGGAGTAGAGGGGCTATGTATGTGACATATGGAAAGTTAGATAATTAGACAGAATGGAACAATCAAAATGAACTTGGATATGAATGGGGAATGGATCAGATGAATAAGACAGAATATACATAACTGATAACTGGAGAGACAGGGGTTTTCTATAATTAGAAGTGGGCAGAACTTGTAACCCAGTGTCATGCACCAAATGTGTTTGGTAGCAAGAACATGGTTTTTTTTTTTATCTTCATTTCCCATATCATTCCTTATGCACCATTTCATTTGTTTCCCTTCCTTTCCCTTAATTTTTCGATTTTCAAGTAATTTTCAACAGTATTATGGCATCCTACATTCAATGAGGTTGATTCACCTTTCCCCCATTCACACACTTCCAATGCTCTCCCATCTTCACCCACTACTCTCTCAGACATCCTCGGCATCAGCCAGATCATGCCACATTGCACCAATTTGTCAAAAACTGCATCTTTATTCATCCTGTCCTCATCTCCCTACTATTTCCAATCCTCTTCAGTGGCTTGTATGTGTTGAACAATCCAAACCATTATCCACTCACACCTCACCTCCATGATCACTGTGGACACCATGCCATTCCATCCTCATACTCACCAGAGATTGCAAACAACCAAGTCACCATGCAGATGACCAATCCCTTTATCATGCTGGGGAAGCATCTTACAGACTGTATATATCCTCTGCACCAATAACCACATGGCATCTCTGCAGCAGAGCATTCTGATCATCACTCCATCATGGCATCATAGCATCATTACTTCATTCCATCCTCCACTGCCCATATGCTGCATCATTGCTGCATCACAGCTCTTGCATCATCATTGCACCAAGAGGTATGCGATCTGTTAGTTCTAGACACTGACTCATATAGTTCAGTGACCCACTGCCACCACTGTGATGGTGACTTCACATAAGGGTAACATCCCAATAAGGAAGTATGTAACACATGAAATTTTCACCAGATGCATGTCATTGTAGATGTGTCATGTGCAATGTAACATGTAAAAAAGTAATTGAGACAGTACAGCAGCTATCATAGTGCAATGTATCATACCAATATAACTGAATGTGATCCATGAGTCATGCAAAGCATAGCGAAGAAAAGCATAAAAAAACAGAAACTACACAGTTGGTTGGGCCTTCTTAGCATTCCCATTGGCAGCATTGTTGGACTTCCACTTGTGGGAGCTGGGTCCAGTGTGGTTTTCCTTATCACCGTCAAATAGAGGGACAAGCCAGAGCAGCTTGGGAATACCAGCTTCACATTGTTCCAGGGACATTAGAGTGAATGAGTTTAGAATATCTGGTGGAGAGGATGGCCATGGGTGTTCATGGGATGCACATACTGTGGGTGGGTTTCATTGAGATGATTGATCATATTGTAATGCTATATCACATCCATGTATGTTGCACCAGCATGGGATTTCTTGCCTGTAACAGGCACAAGAATAGGGTGACACAACTTGTACTTGATAGGCATGTTGCAACAAGGTCAGTTCTTTGATCTAGTGTCGGTGTTTGTATACCTGAAGTAAGTGTGGTATGGGCAGCATGTTGTGACAGAAATGACACCAGTGGCACTAATTTTGACCTGGATTTTGCATTCTTCAAGTCCAGATCGCCCACAGGACCCACATGGTTATACAAGACCAACCTATAAATTGTAAGTCTTGATCAGCAGGAAGAATCACTCAATATGCACCTGCTCTTTCAGATTTTCCTCAACAAGACCATGCCTTGCTCTCAGAATATGATGGCTGACATGTGCACGCATGGAGTCTGTTTTTGCCCCACACAGCAGACATTCCATCAGAGCTCTTGATTCTGTGGCAGTGCAGTTGCTGGCTTGCTTCAGTGCATATGATACCTGTAGAGCCTAGAACAGTAGTATTACAATGTTAGAATATTCAAGCAGTAGCTGGAAATGATAAACTTGCCATCAGGAAGAGCATAAGGAAATACAGAAGAATCAGATGGAGGAGGGACATGGAGAATATATTTGATGGTAATTGAATGTTCACATGCTTTGGCCCACAACACAAATATGATGGCCAAATAAGAATAAGGGACAGAACATGTTGGTGTCAAGGGATGTAGACCACACAGCAATGCATTCAAGGACATATGTCAATGACATCATCTCATTCATTGATCATGTGGATTTGCGACTCACATATGGGTAAAAAAACAAAAAAAAAATCAGTTTGCAGGGCAATTAAGCAACAAGGTAGGAAACTACTTAATCTAGCTACCTAAGACTATCCTAATACCCCAATAACCACCACCTCCCCTAAGTCATAGAAAGGTTATGTTGAGATCTGAAGGCACTGGAGAGAAGTTCGGATGACAATGCAAGATAACACCAAAGTGGCTGAAATGAAAGTTTCTGCTTATGGTAAGCAAGTAGTCAGTGTGTCAGATTTTGCCATCACACACCTCTTGCATTGCACAGCACTTTGTCATGCTTGCATAGCAATTGGTCATGGTGACTCAGGTCATGAGTCATGGTTTGTAATGGTCACAGCCCTGCTTTATCATCACTTTTTCATTCTCTGACTGATTCTTTGTCCCTATGACTCATTCTCCATTCTTTTGATTCATTCTGCATAGGATTTGTTCTATTTTTTGAAATTGCTCAGTAATAGCCTTTGAAGCGCAGCACATTCATTCCATTCCCCCCTTTCATTGCCTGGAGCATTGCTTTGCATACACAGACATATGCAGGTACTCTACTCTATATAAACCCCTGTACTTTAGCTACAGAAAAAATCAACTTCTTCAGTTCACATTCCATGTCCATTCCCCTCTGAAGCCTCAGATAGGCTTCGCATTTTTCAGTCTCCAAGTCACCATTCTTCCTTAACATTATTCACCTAGAACCTTGTCACTCTGCTTTCATCTATTCCAGCCTATTCATTCCAGTCAGCTGCCCCATGTGCAGCTTTGTCTATTCCAACTCTCACATACTCAAACCTTCAACCACTCGAAGTGTTTGGAGTACTACCAGGGTCAGACCACTCTCTTGAACAACTACTGAACCAGCCTTCTAAGCACAGGAGCTGCTGACCAGTAGTGTTGTTTGGTTTGTTATTTTTGTTGAAGGTTCTAACAGACTGGCAATGAAGATCAATACCAGGGCAGGGAAACTAAGCAAAGATGACCAGAAACAGAAGCACAGCCTGAGTGTAATTGTATGGAATACTGGAGGGAGAGCTGGAAATGGTAATGACCATAAAATATGGGTTGCAGAGGCAGATGATGCATGTGATGGGTGGAGACTTGTATGGCCAGCAGAGTATAGAGATTATGTATAAGGGATATATGGGGGGGGGGGGGGGAGGTGAATGCATTGCATCAGTAAACTACAATGTTCTGTACAGAACTGTACAGAGCTGCACAGTGCTACAATGCCCTAGCTTGGTCCCCACTGGACAGTTCTGTACAGAACCTCCCAGTGCCACAGATGCCACAGCTTCCAGTAATAAATAAGACAAACAATTTCGCACTTTTGACATTTCCAACTGGCAACATCTGGAGTTGAACTTGAAGCCTCATGGGTTCAGCAAGATATATAATTATCAGGGATACTTACCATTCCACCATAGTCTCTTTGTTCTTAATGACTCAGAATGTCATATATATACCAATTCTTCAGGAGACATTTATCATGAAAAATCTTCCAAGTTAAATACCATTGCTACACCTCAACTTAGACAAAAAAAACTTGCATTTTTTACATATTCAACTATATACCAATTCTTCATTCTTATATCATGAAACATGCTACTCAACTTGGACTATGCAAAATTGCATTTTTGCATAGTCAACTAACAATGTCAGGGTTAGTAATAGTGAACAAGCCAATAACTGGGGGGTTTAGTGCTAAAAAAATCAAAATAGCAAGTTTCAATCCTACTAAGATATAGTATCAATATTGAAGTAATAGAAATGACTTAGTGAAAAATTTTGTAGTCAATTCTGTGAGCTCTGTAAGTCTGTAGCACACTGTGAGAATCTGTGACTCTGTGGCCCTGGGATCCTGGGATCCTGGGACCCTGTGGTGTCTGACACACTGTGAGAATCTGTGGCTAAATCCAAACTCTGTGCAAGAATTGGTAGTTTACTGATGTGAGAATGTGTTTATAATACCTTGATAAAAAATCAGCCTGTATCAATAAATTTGTCTTAGTTGCACAAAATGTCAGTATCCGAACAGACTCTTAGAAATCCTAAAGCAATCATGTGAATACTGCACTACTTGTGATTTACTGCAAGCATACTAATCCATGGGGTGTAGCTAGAGTCGGGCTGATGTGCTAGTTATTGTGAGAGAGTTGCCAACAGATCCTGCTTCCTTGGGATGAACCTGCACTTGAATGCTTTAAGGTGCCTTGGGGTGTGTAAGAATGTATTTCGGGCTCATAGAGGGATGAGTTACCGGATTGCACCGACTCTCCCGAACTCTACAGGAGGTGTGATCTCTTCCCCTCTCTCATCAAGCGGTTTTGCGATCGTAAACGCAGCAAGGATACAAGCAATATTGAGGTACAACGAGGCTTCGGCAAAATGCAAACCTGAAATAAGAGGCCATCGTTCAGTTTCGGCCGAGATAGTGTCATGCAAATGATATGCACCTGGGCATGCACGACGCCCGAACCCAAAGATGAACTTGCGTGGGTCCAATTGGGGTGAGGGACCGAGGAAGCGCTCAGGCCTAAACTCCAATGGATCAGGGTACATTTCTTTATCTTGTGAGATGGAAAAAATGTTGGCGATGACGGTTGCACCCTTGGGTATGCGGAACCCTTCGTAGACGTCTTCTTTTATTGCATAGTGCGGGAGCCCTGCGCCGCCGAGAGTGAGCGGGAACTAAGACAAAAAGCCTTGTGGCTGACCTTGCGGAGCCACGAGTGCCCAGCGGAGGAGCTCCTGGATGAGCGCTCCGATGTACGGAAGCTTATCTCTGTCCTCGAATGCGGGAAATCGTTCCCGGCCTACGACAGCGTCAATCTCTGCCTGCACATGCTTCTGCACCTCGGGATAAAGCATCATCGCCAGAATGAAAGACGTCAAGGATGATGCTGTCTGCTCATGTCAATGAGTGATGAGTGTTTCAAAAATCACATGAGGGAGAGTGCAAAAGATATCTTACGGTGTCTGTTCCCCCCGTATAGATTCCCAGACTGCACCACTTGGTGATTTCCTCTTGTTGGGCGCTGATCGTGGACCCATCCTCCGGAACGAGCTGATCTGAAACGAAGGAATGCGTATAGCTGCCGCTTTCCTGATCAATTTGTTAGGACTACCGAATAACAGGAATTCGCAAGGCTGCTTAGCAAGGCTTACTATTTGCTGTTTGGTCCAATTAAATGCTATTGTGTCGAGCCTACTTAACTTTTGCTCGAGGTCGAAGGCCACGCGCTTGAAACCCGCCCCTGGAAACCATGAAGGTACAAAACGTACTCATGAAAGGTTGACTAGCTCAGCTTCACGATTAATTTGGAAATTGAAAGGAGGACCTACATGATGGCATCACTTCGACCAACCAACGTCCAGGCTGGTATAGTATAGTACTGATTTCAAAGCTTTGTTGCAGGATACTAATGAAATAATCGATATTGTCGGTAACCGTCCAGCCATATGCGAGATTAAGGATAACAGCTGCTACGTTCCTGCACCTCCAATGAGAAACGAGTCAAACAAGGAATGACAAGGATTTTTACCTTTTGATGTGATCGGCAAATTGGTCAGGGTTCTTGTGCAGACCATCAAGCAGCAAACGACATTGTTCAGTTTGCAGTGACCGGTAGCTTTGTATGGTGCGGGGACTCAGACTGGCTTTGAGGATCGTGCGATACGTCTTGAAATACGGGTGACTGAAAGATATATTGAACGGGTTCAGGTTGCGCTTCGCAAGTTTTGTCATCCATATTATTGGACGATCAGAATACGTAGTGGCGCGTGAATCGAGCAATTCAGTAACTGATTTTAGGGAGCTGAGCACTATGAACCGCCGGTTAGCCACGCGGAAGGAGAATATGGGCCCTACGAGAAATAGGTCAGTGAAACTCGCAGCAAGCGGGAAATTGGATAGTGTGTACCATAGCTTTCAGCCCACGTGGCATACACCCGCCAAGGCTCTTTCTTTGGCAGTTGATGAATATTTCCGGTGAAGAACTTTGGACATGGCCCAGGGGGTAGTGGTAACCTATCGCGTCGACGGCTGTAAAAGTAGTAAACTGTGGCTGCAGCCACAAAGAAGATGATTATGCCGGAAGACATGTAACATATAGTAACAGGTGGGTCGACTTCTGCGGTTTGCGCTCCGAGTTCTTATATCATTGTCCTGAGGTCCGAGGATATGTATTGGATATTATAAACGATGTGCTGTCACCGGTCAGCCCATGTAATTTCGCACCTCATAATGCATACAAGCCATGCCGAGGTCATGCATTATGCAATATGCAATATCCTGAAAAGTCCATGCATTATGAGCATATGATACTACTGTACTAGGCATCAGTGACATTACACAATATTGCTGTCAAGTAATTACTCGACTGTCATAAAGATAATCTATCAATTATCATCAAATGCATACATTGTCCATATCAAAGTACGTGCAACTTGACGTCAGTCCGGTCTATAACTAAACAGGTGGGTAACTTACGGCCCTACCACAATCGAAACCTGCGTCGTCTTCCAGGGGAATTATCTTCCTCCATAACATTGTTTCCTCTAATAACCTTCAGGAACACGCTCTCTAGTGTCGCCTTTTCTACACTGTACTCCTGGAAATCGCCTTGGGACGAGAGAACATGGAACAGTTGCGCAAGGGTGAGCCCATTGCCTTCTTGTATAGGAACTTCGAAGCGCGTGGCAACATCGTCGGCTAGACGGGAGCCTGGAATCCGACTCATGAGAACCTGAGCTCTAGTCACGTCCTCTCGCGTCGGACAAGAGAAATGCACTTGGTACGTGGCAAAACGTGAAACCAGGTTGTCAATTGTACCAACAGCTGCAAGGCGATAAGATATTGCAAATATCATAGCGAACGATAAGCTTACCCAGCAATTGTTTGGAGATGATGCCGACCTTGTTTGCCAGAGCTGAAGCTTCTTCCATGGAATCTAGATAGCCATCTGAAATTAGGGGCAAGGTAAGGATGCTTTCAAAGAAAACGTACGTGTCGTGATAACAATTGCTTTTCCGACAGCGACGTTTCGGAGAGTGCCCCACATGTCTCTCTTCATCTTCGCATCTATTCCGGTAGAGAACTCGTCAATAAGAACAACGGAGGGGTTACCTACACGTGTCCGCGTCAGCTATCTCTTGCACATCTGAAATTCAAGATCTCACCAATGAGGGCGATGGCAAGAGAGAGCTTGCGCTGATTTCCGCCGGACAGCTGGCTCGCTAGTCGGTCAGCATACATATGCAATGATGTAGCAACCATCAGCGCTTCGACATTTGTCCTCAGTTCATAGCCCCTGTTCAGGCCTTTGAGACGTCCATAGATCATGAGGTGTTCCCGAACAGTCAACTGAGAGTCGATTGCAGTAAACTGTGGGCATACTCCCAAAGATAGACGCGCGGTCCTCGGAGAGGTCAAAACTGATATCCCCTTGATCAATACATCTCCCATGTCGGGAACGATGTCGCCACCTAACACAAAATTGCGAAAATGAGTATGAGGACTTCATCATCATCGTATTGGATATACATACGAATCATATTGAACGTTGTAGTTTTGCCAGCGCCGTTAGGCCCAAGCATGGCAAAAATAGTGTCCCGAGACACTCCGTAAGACACGTCATCGACAACCTTATTGCCTTGAAATGTCTTAGTGAGATGGAGAAGACGCAGCGCGTCACTGGAGTGTGCCACCGCATGCGCTTCAGCGGCAACGTCTTGTCTGTTGGCCTCAAAGTTGGCTTGTAGTTCGTTCATTCGTACTTGCCGTCCCTTGGTATTCAGGAATCGACGAGGGATGATTGACCCGGAATCAACCCATACGAGAATACCGAACAGGACAAAGCCATAAACGAAGAGGTAGAGGATGGGACCACCATATCTCATGATGTCACCAAGTGACGCCGATGTCACGGGGGTCGTGCCGTTGCAAAGTAGCGAAAAGAGATTCACCGATACAAAGGCCGAGCGCATCTGTGACATAGTGAAGGCCAATTTGCAAGAAGGAAATGATGCAACTTACGACACTAGCTACCGGTGACAATACTGAAAGCGTGAAGTCTAGAAAAATCGTTTAGAACGCCAGGTCACAGATGCGCATATAACAATGCCTTACGGATAATCGTGATGATGTTACCGGATTGAGACGTCGTCGCATAAGTCAGCGTCAGGAGATATCCGCCCAAGTACAACTAGTCCTGCGTTAGTGGTGGCGCGCCAAAGAAATCGTAAGAACTCACAATATACATGACGATCTGATATCCTGCCACTGCTGCAAAAGAGGATAGTGGTGACGACATGAACAACGATACGCAGTACGCGAACAACGCGCCAACGATGCCATACAAAACGAGGACGACCCACTACCGAGTATATCAGTGAATTACAATGTTCGGAAAATAAAAAAGGAGGGAAACATACGAAGAAACCAAGGCCGGTGAACTGATTCGTAGTGGTAGCGAAGACAATGATGATGATTGTAGCCAGCGTCACCGAGAATATTGAGTCCCACAGGAGATGGCCAATCCAAAGTCCAATAGGATCTGAAAGACCGTTCGATAACTGCATGGCCTGTACGGAAGATCTTCGCTCTCTAGAGACATAGAGGGAGAAAAATGCAGGAAAGACAGCCTACCCAGGATATCAGCGCGCATCTCGATGCTATTCTTGCACGGCACGTACCATAGCAGCTCCAAAGAACGCCACCCACTTGAGATCAACCAGAGTCCCTGCCGCAAGATGAGGGAAAGAAGCATAATTCGCGTAAATGAGGCTCGGCGTGCTTGCAGCATTCCCAGACGTGTTCAACGCCATATTGTACAGTATGTTTGTCACCAGATTCATCATGGTCGGACCAGTGAAACCGGGTGGGCTTGCCTCCCATGCAAATAACGAATCACCCGTCTGTGTATCTATCGATATCCCACCAAATGCCAAGTTAAGGTAGTCCTGGTCAATCGTCGAGACGAAAGTTGCATTGTTGGGGATGTTCTCCGTTTTCAGGAATGAGGTAGTTTTTCCGAGAGTCGCAATGATATTCGGGGGTGACTCCAAAATACGGGTACCAGGTTCAGTTGCTAGAAGGTAGATAGGTGATGCTGGGAAGTACAACGGAATGACGGTCTCATTATCGAACTGGAGGGTACATGTTGTTGCCTGGCCAGACAGGAAGACTAGCGGGATGCATGAACCGCAAACCGCGATGAGCACGACCAACAAAGGTGTCAGCCAACTCCTACGAGCGATTAATGCGCGCTTAGTAGAAAATCGTTAAAGCCTGACTGAGAGGAGAACGAGGTCGCCCATCGGTAAGCTGGAGGGCTTTGGGTGGAGCCGATGGGCCGTTGGTCAACTCAGCCAGGATGGGCTCAGAAATGCCACCTGAACTTGAAATAGACTTCTCTGTGCCGTCGAAGGAGGCGCTACCAGTTTGATGGGCCATAAGATCTAGGAAGATATCTTCAATGGACGTCCCCAACACATCATAGGACGCGACGTGGAGAGCATTGCGCTCCTTGTCCAACAGCTGGAGGACCTTCTCCACAACCACGGAATCCTTCGACTTGAGGTGGTATGACGCCTGGCTCGGCGAGGAGAGTGACATGGAGCACTGGGGGCATACTTCGCGAATACGATCCAAAGCTTCTGAGGGTGCCTCTGGCGAGTCCCTCTCGGTCAGATCAGGGAAGTCGAACATGACTTGGACGCTGTATCCCTGCCCGAGGTTTGTCTTGAGAGCAACAGGGGTGCCTTCAGCGATCAGCTTGCCTGGCGCAGCTAAGATAGCTATGTTATCGGCCAACAGATCAGCTTCGTCCAAGAAATGAGTAGTGAATACAATGGTCCGGTCAAGACGAACAGACGTCAGGGTCCTCCACACCGCCCGGCGGGATAATGGATCAACACCGGATGTACACTCATCCACAAGGACAATCTTGGAGCCTCCGACAAGTCCAATAGCGAGCTGCAGCTTGCGCTTCTGACCACCCGAGAGAGTGCTGGCATTGGAGTGGATCTTTTTGCCAAGATCGCAGTCGCGCAGTAGTTGCTCGAGATCTTCGTCTTTGTCTATCGATTGAGCAGAATGTTTTACTGCGCGCCATACGCGGAGAGTTTGGTAGCAAGACAATTCGGGGAATATCACATTTTTCTGAGGCACAATACCAAGAGTTCCGCGGGGAGGACGAGAGACACCGCCCTCAAAGGTGACAGTGCCGGTGCTGCGCCCGAGGAGATTTCCAATGATTGATAATGCTGTGGACTTTCCAGCCCTATACCATCCCCCTGGTTATTAGCATTATTTCCAATATGCCAGGGGTAAAGTAAAACTTGCCCGTTTGATCCTAGAAGCACAAAGATACCGGACTTTGGAACATCGAAAGACAGATCTGCGATGGCAGTGACCAGTCGCTTCTCACGGTGGAACATGGAAGGGGAAAACGTCTTGCCCAAATTTTTGACAGAAATGGCAACTCCGTCAGGATGCGGAGACATGGGTGCCTTTTTCTGCCTACGGCAACATGACCAAAAGCCTGAGGACGGCTCTCTGGCGTCATAGAGCCTTCTCTCAAGCAGTACACCCAAGTATGGCCATAGGAACACGTCAACCTAGGCATAGGTTAAAACGCTATGCACGAGAAACATGCTCCACTTACAACAGCGGCAATGATCAAGGGCAACAAAGTTAGGTTGTTATCCGGATCTGGCTTGAGGATATTGGTTGGAATCTGGTGGTTTTCCCAGCCGCATATGGCACGGATCGCGAAGACGTAGTACCCAGGCGGGAAAATTAGGGTAAAAATAGTCGCCGCAACAGTGCTGGCTCTGCTGAAAACCAGCGCGAGGATAGCAAACATGATACCAAGGAATGTAGTTGCCACAGCCGCAAGCTGAGGGCTCTTGCCAAAAGGAGCTGCGACAAAGAAGGACCAACTGGCAAACGAGAATCCCAATAGAAGGTGCACAATAAGCACCAGACCGACATTAGTACCGCTGAAAATTCGGAAGTGCCATGTGATAGAAATGATAATCCATGCGGGAAGATATGCTAGAGAGAGACTAATATGCCACGATCTGAATGCCATAATTAATCAGTGAAGCACGACGTTTAACGGGTCCTTTTGGGCGGTGGCGTACGTTATTCTGGCAGTATCAAGTAGACCCATGGCCTTCATGTGGCTAGTCAGAAGATTGGCCCTCTCGCCAGTATATGCCCCTGGAAGATGGTACGCAATCCCGATAAAACAAATGAACCTAGATCCCGAATCAGAGTTGTAGGGTTGTTGGTTGATATGTTGGACTCACAGTGCAATGACAAGAAGGGTCCGGATGCCTCTAATGAAACCTGAGACATGAACATGTCAGTACGCAGTCATACCATGAACACAACGACGTACTAAGTCTCATATCCGTGGCCTGTTGTTGGTTGGTTTCCTGACTATATGGCCATTCCATAGGAGTCGGTACTTCTTGTCCAGATCTAAGTTCAATGATTGCCTGAGGTGAACAATTAACATTTTGAAAGGATATTTGAGTAAGCGAAAGCGATACCTGGTCTAATGCCCATTGCAACGGTAAAATACGTATCTCGAAATCACTGGTATGACTGTATACGTTGATGTAGGCAAGTCCACCATCGGCGCTTATGGTGTAGTTGATTGGTGTCGTATCCGTAGCGTTCATTGGAAGGTAATTGAACGCAATCCCAGCAAAGCACTCAGAGAACAAGTTGAAGTTTTCTGGACATTGTGCTGGTATGTCTGCGGGTGTCGCAACCTGCTTGACCGCTTGAAGTTGATTTGGCGTGAAGTTACTAGTGATGCGAGCCATGATTTGTTCCGCAGAGGGTGTTCCGGTACCATTGGTTCCATCAGCCCAGATTAAAGCTAGAGAGCCATCAAACTGATTCTGGAAATTGTAGACCGAGATCGGAGAGCCAAAACCATACTACAAGGGCGTGAGGCGGTGGACTCGAATAATTCGAAAAAATTCCTCACATTGTTTGGCTTTACGAGGAATGTCTGTGCAACGGCAAGAAAAACTTAATAACCGTTGTAAGCATATACTATATTCATAAATTTGAGAGGGAGCTGGACGTACTTCCATATCCGATCGGCAACAACAAGCAGCGCAGGATGTTCAACTATGCCATTGTCAAAGTGGTGAACGTTCCGCAGTGAATTTTACTCACGAGCGAATGTTTAGAGAGAACGATCCAGTTCTTCCAGCACAATATTATGAATTGCCGGAGGAACAGACTTCCCATAAACGCCATGACTTCCACACCAGGAGGAAGGAGGGAGGAGGGTTCGAAGAGAGCTTATATACCTCGTGGACGCAGTTGAAGGGAATACGCAGCAGCCGGTGTATTGATCTAGATCTGTCCATTGCAACACACAGGAGATGCCGCCGCCGATCGATATCGTGAGACGCGGAGAATTAGAGAATTAGAATAAGAATTACAAACTTCTACCGCGTATAATACATTGAATTGACGTACATAAATGATAAACAAATCGGGTTCTGGTCTAACATTCCTTGGTGCTCGGGCCCGTTTTTGAGCAGCTCCACGAGCGTTCCACCGTCATGCACTGGCAAGTAACTTTGCAATTCGAACAAGTATTTCATTCAGGACTAACGGTTTGCCGCGTGGGTGTTTCGAGGGGTGCGCAGCGTATCGTGCTTTTTTTTATTTAGCTTTGCTATGTTACCGATCCGAGTCTAGTGGCAGGAAACGGGGATGCCTAGGAATGAAGTCTAAGCCTGACATGAGAAGACAGGAGAATATCACCAACGGAACCGTGACACAGCCTACTTGTGTCAGCCTTCCGTCGGAGTTCAACCGCTTACTTACTAAGTTACAGCCCCTTTGCGTGCAAAAAAATGTGTGGCGCGGGAACCTGTGACATTTGTCACGTCTTCCGCTACTCCCTCGCGCGATCAGTGAAGACCTCAAACATAGGATTAATTGTGCTCACGTACGAAACTGATGGCTTGACTATGGAAGTCATTGCAGAGGCACTGTGTCTCAATTGGCCTTATATCGAAAGTCATTCGCCTTCACCGACTTTATGGACAAGTGACTAACCCTTTCGATCATCACACAGGACGTCCGACTCATCATTGAACCTACTAGTCAGACTAGCAGACGGATGCTGCCGGCCCCATACCTCATTCAATACTGGAGAATGATAGGATCATCTACACATGGTGACAAGCACTGTCTACTTTCAGTAGACAGTGCTTGTCATAGTGGATAGATTGAAGATGCCGAGCAGATCTTCCATTGATCAAGCTAAGGCTGCCGCCGCACCGATACTATCAAACTCACTTTTGGCGCTGGGTGACAACTGGGTGTGTATCGGGCAAAATTTTGAAAAACTCCATTTTCACGAATTTATGCATTAATACATGAATGAAATTACATCAGATAAAAATAGGACTTGAACTTGATTCGCACTCTGACGTAGTCAAACTTCGACGAAAGAAATCCCTTCTTTTCAAGTTTATGACTGCTGATATCGATGAATAGATGATCACCGACCGCGGAGACATCTGTCAAATATCCAATTTGCACCAATTTTTAAATCGAAGGACATGGGTATAATATGCTGCTGTACGAGTTGAGGCCTTGAGGCCGTGCCTCGTCGACGCGATCATTGATATTGTATGCCTTCACTGTCAAGCGTGTAGGTTCACAAATACTAGGTATCGAAACGCCGTGGGTGTGGTTACAGTCATGATGGTCCTGCCAGCGCCACGTCAAGGTTGTTGACGCATACAGCATGCTACACCCTATACCACCAGCCCCTTTTGTGGTAGTAGAACACTAGCGCTCATGGTAGCTTCCGTGAAGTGGTCACTTAACTGATGCCATACCAAGTGACATCCAATTGACCAGGCACATTTTTTGTCTCCTTCGATTTGGATGCCACACCCGACTTCAGTACGTTAACAATCTATGCGCAACCACGGACTCTCTGTGCGGTTTCATTCTTCTGAGTCCTGTATCCTCATCCTGCATCTTTGATTTCTTATTTGCTGACACTTCTTCATCAGGAATCGGAGGAGTCGCACAACGTGATGTTCTCACATCGAGCCCGATCTGCATTCCCGCGGTACTTTCTCCCAAGAACGCACTTAGTACTTTGTAAGAAGATTAGTATATAGTAGTCGGTGTGAATCAAGTCCCTACTGTTTGTTATCTGGAGGTCCTGCTTCTTCTGAAGTATTCTGCAAATAGCTTGACATCGGATCCGCCCAAGCCACGATCTGAGCGACCAATTACAATGGTATGTACACGACCCAAAACACCTCAAAAAAGTATGCCCCATTAATTTATTGCAGCTCAAATGCGCATTTCAAGGTTTATGTAAACCCCACGCAAGCGACAAACTATTCGAACTTCGAAGATCGTATTCAGTGCATGGAAGCACCTGTGAAAATGAGGAAGTTAAAGAAGGAACGGGCTGCACTATTCTGAATCTCGCGGCTACCGTGCGAGTTAATCGATACAAGGCCGCCGTTGATGTGCCTGCCTGAACTCGAAGAGGCCCTGGCGGTGACTTGACAGTACGCGTTGGTCATGATGCATCTGGCAAAATACTCCTGAATCATATAAAGTGTTGTTTCTAATGGTATCGTACATGTTGTGCTAGACGGTCAATAGTCTTCCCGAGTCTGATAGAATTACGTCCTGAAAGGTCAAGAGGAGGTGGAGATTATGGGACCAATATCACCTCCTTCCATCTCTCGTCATCCGATTCCTGTCTAACAAACTTTGTCCTCCGGTTAGGCATAACTCCGAGTTCGACATAGTCAATTTCAATGGGATCAATCAGAAGTAACGCGAAGTTTCCTCGCGCGTCCTCGTAATTCTTAGCGTCATACCCTTCCTCACCGGGTTTCATGACTTTGACAGGCCACTTCTCTGCATCGCTGTAAGAGTCCATGGGGGAACCCGGAACGGGCCGGCACCAGGATGCGCGCATGTGTGCACTGACACTGTCAAATTGCTTCCGTCGCTCGTCCTCCCAGTTCCACCCCTGACTCCGGAATACATCATACACCTCACCCACGCCGGCGATTCCTTTTTTCTCCACAAGATCAGGTGAAGGATAGATAGCCACACGCCCCGAGACGCGGAATTGCTCGTTCGTAGCTTTGATCCAGAAGTGCGCTTCCACGCGATGGTTAGGGTTGGAGTTTATTTGAGTGACCTTCGGAGTACGGATGTCTGTGCTTGTGAGGAGCAGGGGCAGAGAGGGCAAGGATGGATGGATGATGTGGTCCCTGAGGACATGGCTACGAACGTATGGAACGATGCCATTGACATCGGTGGTTGCGAGCTGAAAGACTGGCCAAATTTCGAACATTCATATTGTTTTGCGGCTCATCAAGTGTAGTTAGAAGCTCACCTTGTTTCATCCCTTCTTCCTTCTGCAGAGCGAGCTTGAGAGCATTATGCCAGCGTGCGCTGCGAGCAGCCATGATAAATAGATATTCCGAGTGTAATTGGTTTAGTGACAGTACAAGTTGTTCATGCTATTTTTGGAACTGTGTCGTCACGACTTGCAGCCAGTGGTACCAAGCCTTCAAGCTGCCGTGACATTTACATAAGAAGGCCGCCAACAACGTAGCCAGCCTTTCTGACATGTCGACTCGCGCTACTACCGCATGGGACACCTCGCCCTACCTACCTAGGTGCAATTGCGAAGTCCTCTTGGTGGGTGCCGGTGAACCCTGGAACTCGCACTTATGATTCCTCCTTTCAATAGGACACCTCAGTCAGGTGGGTACCTTGCCTCTATGTTGGCTTTTTCCCCTTTCTTCGTTGCGCGTTCAAGTAATTTTGAAGGTCTTACAGCGTTATCACCGGTGTTCCTAAGATTCTTAGTCCGGTCTCCACACATGGTTTGGCCCTTGTTGGTATTATTGGAGGGATTGGTCTTGGAGTTTGGGTTATTTGGCTATCGGTCGTCCGCGCACGCAAACTGAAAGCAAACGTCGCAACTAGACGGGACATCTGAATCCTCGCCTCTCCTAGTCCGATATCAAGCACCAATTAATCTCAGGTGAGGAACCCGATAACGTGTCCAGCGCAGTGGACTAATCGAAGAGGGTGAACAGACTTATACTGCCTCGTTAGAGAACGACATATTACTTTGTTCCGTCTGTGCACAACTGGATTTCTACAGGATCCTCCTTTATAGCATCCACGAGCTAGAATCGATTCCGCTGGGTCCACTCTCATCCATCTTAGAAAAATCATATCAATGCAGTTTCTGCCGCCTCATATCCTTGTATGTCCGCCGAACACGGATTTTGGAGAGCTTTCCTCACATCGATCTCTCAGAGATTGAATGTGGGGTGTACGCAATGAATTGTGGTGCTCTTCGGAGGGGCCCTTATCCTCCACTCCGCTATTGTCCGCCGCCTCCACATCACTGGGAACGGCTTGTGGCAGACACATCCTGCTTTCAGCGCTGCGGGTCCCCTAATAATTCACCTCATGCAAGAAGATGCTTCCAAGTTTGGCAGACCAGTCGATCTTCATGGCCGCATGATGAAGAACACGGTGGATATCGGTCTGGTGAAGAAGTGGATCAAACTGTGTCAAGAGAACCATGGAGATAAATGTCGGAATGTTTGGGGGGTGGACAGGAACCTGCCGGCGTTCGTGAGAGTGGTGGACGTAGTATCGATGGCCGTGATTCCTGCACCTTCTGGCTGTCGTTACGTCGCCCTCAGTTACGTATGGGGGGGCAACGGCGGAGAGTATTGGACAACGCAGGATAATATAGCAGAGCGCTCCACGCCTGGCGGGTTGAACGGGGCAAACCTCCCTGACACCATCACAGATTCGATTTCGTTCGTTCGACAGATTGGTGAACGTTACATATGGATCGATGCTCTATGCATCACTCAAGATGATTCACAGGACAAGATCAGTCAGCTGCACGCTATGGATCTGGTCTATGGCCTGTCTTATTTCACGTTGATTGCTGCTGGCGGCAAGACTGCTCGAGACCCTCTCCCAGGATGCCGTTCACAAACTAGAACACCACAAATACATATCGAAGTCGTTCAAGGACTTCATCTCTTTGTAGCTCCGCCAAGAATTGTGGAGGCTCTCGCGTCGTCTACTTGGAACACACGTTGTTGGACCTATCAAGAGAGCGCGCTGTCCTGCCGAAGGATATACTTCACTGAGCAGCAGGTCTACTTTGAGTGCCGATGTCAAGTGTTCTGCGAAGGTATTGTCGCCGAAAGCAAGGCCGACTCCTCCACCAGCTTTCTTAGGTTACCACGCGGAGAATATTTCCCAGCCTCAACTGACTCCTTCCAGAGTTACGAGTCTGCCGTTAAGAAGTACACACGACGCAATCTCACCGTAGAATCAGACATTGTCGATGCTCTCACTGGAGTGACAAATGCTTTGGTGGCAGCATTTGGGCTTGGCGACCCCACTAAAGTCTTCCAATATGGAATGATGTTGACGGAACTGCATCGTGCGCTTCTCTGGCAACATGATCCACAGACACCTCGTACTCGTCGTTCACTTGCCGAGGGAAGCAATTCATCTTGGCCTTCTTGGGCATGGGCGACGTGGCGTGGCGCTGTCATTTACATGGGGCGGGGTGTGTATAGGCAGACTCGGGTTGCCAGTTATAGCAGCGAAGCGCCGGTGGACGAGACGCTTATTGATGCTTGGTACATCGTGGACCGCAGTGGCAATATAGTGCAGCTCGATGTTCGCCGTGTTTCCCGAGTTTATTGGATAGAGGAAGAGCAGCCCCCATATTCCTCTCCGGGAGGGATTTTGGACCCAACGGAGGTGACACGAGACATTCGCCGACCGCTAGAACCAGGCACCCTCATTTTCCGCACGACTTCCAACCACTTTGACATTGCAAGGCGAGGTGGCGAAGAAAATGAAGAATCAAGTCCCGCCGACTACTATGGTCTCTTCGATATTCTCACCACGTCTTCCCCTCCCACTTGGGTTGGCACTGTCATCCTGCCAATGGACCCTGCCCCGCCGGCTTCTATCGAGCTCATCGTCCTTTCCCGTTGTGATGGTGTGGACGGCGTGTACGACCAAAAGAGTCTTAAGCATTACCATGGATGCTTGCTACATGTGATGGCGGTCAGTAAGAATGAGGGCTTGATGGAACGTGTTGGGTTGGGTGTCATTCATATTGTTGCCTGGGTTGCTTCAACGCCGGAAGAGAAGGTGGTGTTTCTCCGATAATGGCAGGCCGTTATAGTTTACGTTTGACCTCGATTTTTCAAAAGCAAGAATTTACTGTCCCTCGGATCGTTGACTGTGCTAGTACTGTAAAGTTACGACCTTAGCTTCAGTATGACTGGCCATCACGACCCCCGGTGTCAGCCGTGACGCAAGAGATTGTGTCGACGAATATTGGTCAACGCAGACGAAGCTGAAACCGCAAAATTTCGGTGTCCTCAACAGTAGGTGCAAATTGACGGAACCCAACTCCGCTTGGCAGTCCCAATGCCGGCAGCCACAGGCGATTCATTTCTGACTGCCGCAACCACTTCTTCCCGGGGGCCGGTGCACTAGATACTTCATTATACATTAATTTCACCACCCACAAATCTCGGACTGCAAACCCCACCCAAATGACCGTCAATTTTCACACGAAGGGTGATTTGAATTCCTGCCTCCGTTGACTAAACCACTTGAACATTGCTTGCCTGAGCATCTGAACGGTCCGTTGCTGGAAACCCGAGCCCAACACGGCACCAATGGTTACAAGACAGCACATTACTCGCTGATCAAGAGCTTATGGATAAGTCTCGACGCCAACAGCCAGACGTTTTAGGAACGGAGGTTTTTCTAATTCCTCAAGCGTCTGATTCAACTCCGGGGATACATCTTTCATCTGTGTTTGGTTTCCCCGTAGCATCTACTCATATGTACAGTGGATGTGAGTATAAATTAAACGCACCATAATTTATCTCACATCTTGCCCATTGAAGGAGTGGTTTAAGAGGGCTTCCCGCGCTCGTGATGCGGTGTTTCGAAGTCGCAGAAACTGACCGGCGGTGACAGCACATCGCTTATATCATATCCCCAGGACAATGATATAAGAACTCGGGGGCGCAAACCTGCAGAAGTCGACCCACCTTTTATCTGTTACATGTCTTCTAGCATAATCATCTTCTTTGTGGTTGCAGCCACTAGTTTACTTCTACAGCCGTCGACGCAGTAGATTACCACTACCCCCTGGACCACGTCCAAAGTTCTTTACCGGAAATGTTCCATCAACTGCCGAAGAAAGAGCCTTGGCGGATGTATGTCCACGTGGGCTGAAAGCTATGGTACACATCGTCCAACTTGCTGCTTGCCGAGTCTCACCGTGCTGACCTATTTCTCGTAGGGGCCATATTCTCCTTCCGCGCGCCTAACCGGCAGTTCATAGTGCTCAGCTCCCTAAAATCAGCTACTGAATTGCTCGATTCACGCGCCACTACGTATTCTGATCGTCCAACAATATGGATGATGGAACTTGCGAAGCGCAGACCTGAACACGTTCAATATATCTTTCAGTCACCCGTATTTCAAGACGTATCGCACGATCCTCAAAGCTAGTCTGAGTCCCCGCACCATACAAAACTACCGGTCGCTGCAAATTGAACAATCTCGTTTGCTACTTGATGGTCTGCACAAGAATCCTGAACAATTCGCTGATCACATCAGAAGGTAAAGATTCTCGTCATTCCTTGTTTGTCCTCGTTTCTCATCGGAGGTGCAGGAACGCAGCGGCCGTTGTCCTTAATCTCGCATATGGCTGGAAGGTCACCGACAATGTCGATTATCTCATTGGTATTCTGCGAGAAAGCTCTGAAACCAGTGCCATACTATTCCAGCCTGGACGTTGGTTGGTCGAAGTGATGCCATCATGTAGGTCCTCCTATCAATTTACAAGTTATTATACAGCTAAGCTAGTCAACCTTTCATGAGTACGTTTTGTACCTTCATGGTTTCCGGGGGCAGGTTTCAAGCGCGTGGCCTTCGACGTCGGGCAAAAGTTAAGTAGGCTCGACACAATACCATTTAATTGGGCCAAACAGCAAATAGTCAGCCTTGCTAAGCAATCTTACGATATCCTATTCTTCAGTAGTCCTAACAAATTGATCAGGAACGCGGCAGCTATGCGCATTCCTTCGTTTCAGATCAGCTCCATCCGGAGGATGGGTCCGCGGTCAGCGCCCAACAAGATGAAATTACCAAGTGGTGCAGTATGGGGATCAATGCAGGAGGAACAGACACCGTAAGATATCTTTTACACCCTCCCTCATGTAATTCTTGACACAATGATTGGCATGAGCAGACAGCGTCATCCTTGACGTCTTTTATTCTGGCGATGATGCTTTATCCTGAGGTGCAGAGGCATGCGCAGGCAGAGATTGATGCTGTCGTAGGCCAGGACCAATTTCCCGCATTCGAGGACAGAGACAAGCTTCCGTACATCGGAGCGCTCATCCAGGAGCTTCTCCGCTGGGCACCCGTGGCTCCGCAAGGTCAGCCACAAGGCTTTTGTATTAGTTCCCGCTCACTCTCAGCGGTGCAGGGCTCCCGCACCACACAACGAAAGAAGACGTCTATGAAGGGTACCGCATACCCAAGGGTGCAATCGTCATCGCAAATATTTTGTCTATCTCACGAGATAGAGAGATGTACCCTGATCCATTGGAGTTTAGGCCTGAGCGCTTCCTCGGCTCCTCACCCCAATTGGACCCACGCAAGTTCATCTTTGGGTTCGGGCGCCGCAGGTGTCCTGGTGCGTGTCTGTCATTTACGTGATACTATCCCAGCCGTCACTGAACTGATGGCCTCTTAGTTTCAGGGTGGCACTTTGCCGAAGCCTCGTTGTACCTCAATATTTCTTGTATCCTTGCTGCGTTCACGATCGCAAAACCGCTTGATGAGAGAGGGGAAGAGATCACACCTCCTGCAGAGTTCGAGGGTGTTGGTGTACTCTGGTAACTCGTTCCTCTTTGACCTAAAACACAATCTTACACACCGAAAGGTACCCTAAACCATTCAAGTGCCGCTTCGTCCCAAGGAACAGGGATTTATTGGCAACTCTCTCGCAATAGACAAAGCGAAGAGATCAAGTGCATGTGTCCACCACGGTCTCTTCAACGTTCTCTCCACTGGGTCTTCCCCTCCGATTTGGGTTGGCGCTGTCATCCTTCCATTGAACCTTCTCCCCGTCGACTTCTCTCGAGTTGACCGTCCTCTCCCGTTGTCCTTCCTGTTGTCCTGGTGTGCACGGTATGTACGACAAAAAGAGTTCTTGTGTATCAATATGGGTGTTTGCTACACGTGATGGCAGTTAGTCAGATTGGGAGTTTAATGGAACGTGTTGGGTTTGGGTCTCGTTCATGATGGGGCTTGGATTACCCTTAAGGCCGGAGGAGAAGGTAGTATTTCTTCGATAATAGCCTAGTAGTCACGGTGATAGTTGCACCCCGGCTGGTTGTTTCAATGCAAGAATTGATTGCCCTTCAGATTGTCGACTCTAATGTACAGTTTTGAGCTTGCTCTTGAACAGCCCGTATGACCGATGGGATGCAGGCAGTGCGATCTTTGTGTTTCGTCGTGATACATCAGGGTTCGATCGATCAGCACCAGTTGAATTTTATGATACTCCCAAGTCATACATTGCTCCTTTCTTTGACCCTACCAGTACAGCACTGTGAAGTTACGACCTTGGCTTCAATGTGACTGACCATCGTGACCCCTGGTGTTGGCCATGACACAAGTACTGTCTGAGTCGCATCACTTTATTTTATCAAACCATCAAATTCATATCGTAAATTCACGCCAGTTAGACTACATTTCTCAGAACGAGGTTTTCCAGGACCAATAATGTCTTTGGAACCCGCGTTGGCGGAGGCCTCAACTTGTTCGGATCCTATCCTGGGTTCGCCCATGAACGCAAATTTTAGACTTGGGTTATAAAATTTATTAAAACGCATGTTGGGGTACCTAGGATCATGTAGCGCAGCTCAGGAAGCATGAAAATATCCCTATTCAGCCTCCTCGTCCCAGTGTAAGATTCCGGTCTGGTTTACTCGTTTACGGAAAAATTTTGCTGCTTCGGTAAGTTGAGGTGAAGCATGATATAGAGTTTCGAACACGGAGACATCAGCTGGCCCAAGTTCAAGCCCTAGAGGTATCACCTTAGGTGCAGAAGTGAGAAAGCCAAGGAAGGCGGTAGAGGGAAGGAAGGCAAATTGATGGCACTGAAAGATGGCGGTCGCATCGGGGAGAGAGCGGAAATGCTGGAGGAAATGTCGTTAGTAGAGCTGAATCACAAAGTACAAGATGGCAGCAATCGCATCCACATTGTCAACAATGCCGTGCTACTATTCTTCCCGCCACATCTCGAGTATAGTGCGACAACTTTCATGAAGTTAATTCAAGCTGCAGGTTCACGACGGGACAAAACTTACCGCATCCCACACGCAGTCCTCATTGCTCCGTGGATACAACGCCAAAGTCGCCATCTTTGAGTGGGCGGAGTGGAGAGACACGAGCGTCGTTGAGAATCGCGAGGAAAGGCAGTGCCTGCTGGTTTAAAGACATTTCTCCTGTGAAACATTGCCTGATCAAAGAATCAGCACAGATATGAATGAATGAGATGATCATATTGTTCTCTACGAGATTTGCAAAATCTTATCGCCAAGCACTGGCAGCTGTTGCAGGTCCTCACGAGGCGGATTCCAGGCTCTCGTCTAGCCGATAATGTTGCCACCCACTTCGAGGTTCATATACAAGAGGGCAATAGGCTCACACTATGGAGGAAGATAGTTTCCCTGGAAGACGACGTGGGTTTCGATTGTTGTAGGGCTGTATGTTGCCCATCTGTTTCGTTATAGACCGGACTGACATGCACGTACTTTGACATGGGCTTAATGTATGCATTCAAGTTTGGTGATGATTAATAGTATTGTATCTTTATCACTGTCGGATGGGTACTTGACAGCAACATTGTGGTGCCGGCGTTCCTGGGACGTTGGACAGGAATGGCTAGGGCCTTAGGATTTTGCCGCACCCTGCCACATCCGTGCAGCACCGTGCCTCATGCAATTATGTGGTAGCCAGAGGGTGCCTAAGCGAGACAGGCCGTTGCGAGGCAGGTGCTCTAGACAGTCTGAATGTCAATAGTATACCAAGACACTCCAAGTCGACGCCTATGTCCATCGAGGACAGATCATAGCTGAGGAGGTCAAGCCAGGCCGCGTGGAGCATTGTTCGTCTATCACACTTAAAAATCCCAATTGCTCAAGCGACAGCAAAATGTGTCTAATTGCAACCACATTGATCAACTCCACCAGCAACTGAGAATTGCTCTGTAAACCACATCACCAACACGAAAGCAGAACCCGTGACACGACTCACCCTCGTGTTATGTTAGCTCGTCGGTATCTGAGGTCTTACCCGCAGAAGGTACGACCGTTCTATTGCATTGTGGGATCAAATAGAGTTGAATCTCAAAACAAAATACTCCGAGTACTCACAAGTTCTCCACAGAGGATATCACAGCAGTCAATACCCCAGGTGCAACTAGAGCCCCAAGGACGACATTTTGCAGCGGCCGGTGTGGCATCAACAGACATAGATGCTGTCAAAGCAGTAATGACAACGAGGAAGGAGAAACGCATTGGATGTGCAAGGATCTGGCTAGGAGGTTCTATAACTTCAAGGTGAAGCAAGGTAGTTGTAGCACATAAAACATACCGTGACTTAAATAGTGCGGGGCATGTCAAATTGCCACTGCGGCACATGCGGCTGGCACCACATCACCTTGAAACTCATGCAGTAATAAGAAACTGGGATGTTCGTTATGCCGGAGTCGTCGAAGTCCGCGCTGCAAGCTGTATGCTATTGCATAATTGACATCCGCTACGGAATGATATGACCGAAGCTTAACTATATCTTTGAGGAAATGTAGTTGATCCTTGCGCGCAAATAAGGCTGCAGCGATGCTATCATGAACAGGCGCATCTCCCCATCTCTGTATACGGTCAGACGATACGAACAGAAAAAAATATCTTTAACTTACCCCATAGTAAAACCCACCCGCGTTCTCGAGAAAGTTTTAAAAAAATGTGTGAACTTCGCACCTCCAAAAATTTATGTTAGAAGTTGGACCAAACATGAGTGATAGGCATCAATAAATGTTTTGGATCATGACATTGGACAGCTCTTGCAAGCATCATTGGATAAAAAATACATTGAGTTGTTTGGTGACGCGTGTGAGCTCGACAAGTAACACTGCTAGGTCAATTTATTGTGCATGTGAAGAGTAATTATCGGGACTAAGTGTTGAATGTCTTGATTTGGTGCGGGCAGCAGTGATGCTTTAGTGCGGCAAAATACCTGAGCCCGAATTTGCCCGAATGTCCAGGCCCGTATGAACAGATTCCCACGGCGTCTGATTTGACGAGGACTCCGGAGATACATCCGTAGGGGTTCCCCGTAAAGAAGATGTGTGTATGAATTAGACGCGCCACGGCCCCACAGGTCACTTGCCCAAGGAGGCCAAAGGGCGTGACCTGCTGCGCTCGTGATACGGTGTTTTGAGAGCGTAAGTCCAAGTAACTGAATACAACAGGTCACTTACTACATCATACGTTCAGGACTATATGATAAAATAACTCGGAGTGCAAGCCGCAGAAGTCGACCCACCTGTTATTTTGTAACATGTCTGCTGGCATAATCGTTCTCTTTGTGGCTGCCGCAGTCACAGCTTACTTCTACGGCCGTCGACGCAGTGAATTACCACTACCCCCTGGGCCACGTCCAAAGTTCTTCACCGGAAATGTTCATCAACTGCCAAAGAAAGAGCCTTGGCGGATGTATGCCACGTGGGCTGAAAACTATGGTACACACTGTCCAATCTCCCGCTTGCTGCGAGTCTCACTGACCTATTTCTCGTAGGGCCCATATTCTCCTTCCGCGCGCCTAACCAGCAGTTCATAGTGCTCAGCTCCCTAAAATCAGCTACCGAATTGCTCGATTCACGCGCCAATACGTATTCTGATCGTCCAATAATGTGGATGAGAATACTTGGGGGGCGCAACCTGAACCCGTTCCACATATCTTTCGGTCACCCGTATTTCAAGACGTATCGCACAATCCTCAAAGCCAGTCTGAATCCCCGCACCATACAAAGCTACCGGTCGCTGCAAACTGAACAATCTCGTGTGCTGCTTGATGGTCTGCACAAGAACCCCGCGCAATTCGCCGATCACATCGGAAGGTAAGGAATTCTTGCGATCGCTTATTTGACTCGTTTCTCATTGGGGGTGCAGGAACGCAGCGGCCGTTGTCCTTAATCTCGCATATGGCTGGAAGGTCACCGAGAATGTCGATTATTTCATTGGTATCCTGCGAGAAGGCTTTGAAACCAATGTGATACTAACCCAGCCTGGACGTTGGTTGGTCGAAGTGATCCCATCATGTAGGTCCTTCTTTCAATTTCCAAGTTATTATAAAGCTAAGCTAGTCAACCTTTCATGAGTACGCTTTGTACCTTCATGGTTTCCAGGGGCAGGTTTCAAGCGCGTAGCCATCGACCTCAGGCAAAAGTTAAGTAGGCTCGAGACAATACCATTCAACTGGACCAAACAACAGATAGTAAGCCTTGTTAAGCAACCTTGCGAGTTCCTGTTGTTCGGTAGTCCTAACGAATCGATCAGGAAAGCGGCAGCTATGCGCATTCCTTCGTTTCAGATCAGCTCCTTCCGGAGGATGGGTCCGCGGTCAGCGCCCAACAAGAGGAAATCACCAAGTGGTGCAGTCTGGGCATCTATGCAGGTGGAGCAGACACCGTAAGATATCTTTTGCACTCTCCCTCATGTAATTCTTGACACAATGATTGGCATGAGCAGACAGCGTCATCCTTGACGTCTTTTATTCTGGCAATGATGCTTTATCCCAAGGCGCAGAGGCATGCGCAGGCAGAGATTGATGCTGTCGTAGGCCAGGACCAATTTCCCGCATTCGAGGACAGAGACAAGCTTCCGTACATTGGAGCGCTCATCCAAGAGCTCCTCCGCTGGGCACCCGTGGCTCCGCAAGGTCAGCCACAATGCTTTTGTCTTAGTTCCCGCTCACTCCCAGCGGCGCAGGGCTCCCGCACCACGCAATGAAAGAAGACGTCTACGAAGGGTACCGCATACCCAAGGGTGCAACCGTCATCGCCAACATTTTTTCCATCTCACAAGATAAAGAAATGTACCCTGATCCATTGGAGTTTAGGCCTGAGCGCTTCCTCGGTCCCTCACCCCAATTGGACCCACGCAAGTTCATCTTTGGGTTCGGGCGCCGCAGGTGTCCTGGTGCGTGTCTGTCATTTACGTGATACTATCCCAGCCGTCACTGAACGATGGCCTCTTGTTTCAGGGTGGCATTTTGCCGAAGCCTCGTTGTACCTCAATATTTCTTGTATCCTTGCTGCGTTCACGATTGCCAAGCCGCTTGATGAGAGAGGGGAAGAGATCACACCTCCTGTAGAGTTCGAGAATGTTGGTATACTCTGGTAACTCGTTCCTCTTTGACCTAAAACACAATCTTATACACCCAAAGGCACCCTAAACCATTCAAGTGCCGCTTCATCCCAAGGAACAGGGATTTGTTGGCAACTCTCTCGCAATAGACAAAGCGAAGAGATGCGTCCACGACGGTCTCTTCAATGTTCTCTCCACCGGGTCTTCCCCTCCCATTTGGGTTGGCGCTGTCATCCTTCCATTGAACCTTTACTTCTCTTGAGTTGATTGTCCTCTCCCGTTGTTCTAGTGTGCACAGTATGTAAGACAAGAAAAATTTGTATATTAATATGGGTGTTGGCTACATGTGGTGGCAGTTAGTCAGACTTGGAGCTTAATGAAGCGTGTTGGGTTGGGCCTCATTCATGATGGGGCTTGGATTGCTTCAAGGCCAGAGGAGAAGGCAGTATTCCTTCGATAACGGCCAGTGGTCACGGTGATAGTTTTACCCCGGCTGGTTGTTTCAATGCAAGAATTGATTGCCCTTCAGATTGTTGACTCTATTGTACAGTTTTGAGCTTGGTCTTGAACAGCCCGTATGACTGATGGGATGCAGGCAGTGCGATCTTTTGGTGTTCGTCGTGATGCATCAGGATTCAATTGATCAGCACCAGTTGAATTTTATGATACTCTCAAGTCATGCACTGCTCCTTAAAGTTCCTTCTCCAGAGCATCTCTAAGAGCATTGTGCTAGTGTGCGGTGCCGAACAGTCATCGTAAAATAATATTCCGAGTGTACTTAACGTGGTTACAGTACAAGAGACCGGGGGTCTACCAAGTACGTCTACATCTATGTAAGTACATAACCATAGATATTTAACACATAATTCTGAGACATAGGAAATAGTAGATAATAAGACTTAGCTGCATCGTGTTGTTATTACATTTATATGTTCTTCAGCCCACTCGTGCCCTCTTTGCAGCTCCGCCATCCGCCTCTCCTTCCTCTTCTTCTTCGTCTCCTTCGCTGATTTCATCGGCATAACGTTTCAAGCCGCCAGCGGAAGTAGGGGGCTCGTCTTCATCTTCCTCGAAATACTCATCGTCGTCCTCGGCGTCTTCATCATCTTCAGCAGCAGCTGAAGCTGACGTGCCATTCTAGAAGAATTGCATGGGTTTTCTATGAAGAAAGAGCAAATGTACACGTACTTCACCAACCAATAGCGCCGTCAAACTTGGTTTATTCTGTACCGCTGAATCAATTTTTCTGCAAGACGCGATTGACAAGAAATAAACATACCCTTGATGCGGCGCCTCCTTTTTCTACATCGTCCTCGTCATCGTCCTCGGCTTCAACTGGGCCGGGCGAGCCACCTTGCTCTTCTTCTTCACCCTATTATCATGAAACGTTGACATAGCAGTTGAAAGAGAGGTAGACCCGATTGTTGTGCGAAAACAAGAGCGAGGTTAGATGCACAAAATAAGCACGAGTGGTGATAAATCAGAAAATAGTTTGCAAACCTCAACCTCATACTCATCGCTCTCCTCGCCTTCGTCAACGTCCTCTGGCTCTTCTCCAGGCACCGTGGGCTCCAGTGTGGGGTCAGGGGACATTTTCGGGGCTATAAAGTGTATGATGCGGAGCCTTATGAGATTGTGTTTGATGTTGGTTGAATTTCAACCAGCTGTGAAGGGGGAAGCGAGAAGAGGATTAGCGCCATGGTGACATAGCGAATTGATGATTCTCACCTCAGGGTAGGTAGCTGACGAACGTTTGGTCCTGTGCTCAACACGTCGCACGCTTAGAAAAGGTCGCCGTCCCAGGGGGATTGCTGTCTTAGGATGAGGCGGGAGGTCGTGGGGGGTCGTTCGCACCATGTAAAACTTATTAATCCTTTATTTCTCCTCAATCTTCACCCTGAAATATCTACTATATAGGCAAGGTAAGTGAATATGCCATTGCGTATTTTTGGCTTCCGAAATGCACACAACATTGGGCTAAGCAAACCTGAATAACTAGTGTGTGTAAAGTTCGATACGCAAGTTAGACGCAAAATGGATTGAAATGCTCAAGTAACATGAAGCTCGAGGTGAATAACTACTCGAAATCAAGTACTTCGAGGTCCTATACAAGTTTATGCTCGACAAAGCTCTGTTTACCTGCATGCGGCATCGTGATTGTGTTCATGACTTCGAAGGATTGCAACATCACCCTATTTGCTTCTGTGGTCATATCAGTCGAAAGGAACTTCTTCTTCTCAGTTATTGTCTCCGGGAGACCAGATCCAGGTGGCTCCAAGAACAGACTCGAACTCGGCGAGATCTCGCCGTCGATAAGTCGTTGATTCCTTGCTCCGTTCCCAGCCTTGAAGTCCATCACTCGATGAGGGTTAAAGTCCTGGATGCATAGTGGTCGCCGACCAAAGATGCACTCCGGAAGTCAGAGATGGAGTATTTGTAAGAATCGAATGAGCTCTCCTCGAAGGACTGAGTGTAATTTGGGCCTCCGCTGGACCAAGGCAGACTAGAAGAGTCTTCACTTGCTTTTCACAGCGGCTCGCACAGGTGGACTCGAGCTCCAAGAGGGTATTGCGTTCGACATAGAATGTGAAACAGGGTTCTGTAGTGAGAGAACTCCCTGAAATGTCCATACTGATAGCGATGATTTGGTTGTGCGTACGGGCATAGGACGGAATGGGACTGAAGCCGATGCATTTGTATTCAAAAGGACTGCAAGGCAGGGAGCGAGAATTCGGGGGTAAGCTGGAGGGAATACAACAATAGTTCCCCCACGTTGGCGACGAGAAGTTTTTCGTTCGTCAGAAAACTGAAATTCATTGTGTCGCAGGCCGGATCGAGAACTTCGAGACACTACATGTTCAGATGATTCATCAGTCACAAAAACGAAGCCAGAAAATTTAGTGACCTGAAAAGTCTCCTTCGACTTCCAATTCCAAATTTGCAAAAAGTCGGCCACTCTACCATCTGTTTTGTTAACATTCCTAAACAAAACACCATAATAGTCACCGAAAATCGAGGATATTAGAGCATAGGGATTGAGTAACTCCAAGTGGACCTCATTGTCGAGTGCTTTCACAGCAGTGAATGCAGCTGCAGGATGGACTGTCCTCTGAGAGCGATCTGAAAATGACATCATACGCGTGACTCTCCCTCGATGTCCGTTAATATAACCTGTCTGAGATGCAACTTGAAGGAATCACTTACCCTGAGGTTGAGTTTGCGATGACGACGGCTGAGTTTGGCCTTGCTGCTGCCGTGTTCGTTTCGCCTTGTCACGATCTCTTTTTGACCGCCGAGCAACAAACAACGACTACACAGAAAAAATCATTGAACCACGGTGATTGGACATGCACACGAAGAAAAGTATACCTTTTTGTCCCGTACTGCAGCAACTTCCACAGTATCAGAACCATGACTGGAGATGATAGTTCGCCTTTGGCATTGCTGGGGTTCGGTTGCTTTATTGATGTTGGAGGGAGAGCGGCGAAAGAGCATTGAAAGGTGGGCGAAGAGCACATTTGCATTCCTCAAAGAGGATAAGAGAGGGCGGCGGCGGGCAGAGGAATGGCAGGGGGCAGAGGAACGGCGATGGCCAGCGCACGTTGCGGAGGACTGAGATCAAGATGTCAGAACAATAACTGATTTAGAAATGCTAACGACGCACATAAACATTGTCTCGCCCATCATTAAAAAAGTCTGGTAGATGATCGTCCTCGGCCTGCGTGCCATCGGTCTAGAATGCTGATGTTACATGGATCAAAAACGTCAAGAGATATGCCACATACATCCTCTACGGAGAAGATCAGTATTGTCTTTATCAAAGATCCATGAGATTTAGACTTACACATCTATATGAATCAACTACCGCAATAACATCATCGTGGAGTAGACTCAGTAGATGTATCGAAATTAACAAATGTGAGGGACGAACAATAAAGACTAAGAACTCACGCATATCGGAAATTCGACCACTATCCATGCACCATGCGGCTCAAATCAAGCTCAACATGTCCTTTGGGTATCACCAACGTAGTCCGAGGAGTATATAGAATGCATGTCGGGAAGCGGGAGGTACCCAGAACAGGAACAATTGGGTCTCGCCACTTATCCATCAGCATGTAGTACGAAGGGGGTTAAATTGGAATCATAATGAGATGCCCTCAAGTAGGTCAGCGCGAGTTCCAGGCTGGAATGAGAAGGAACGTTGCGCTGCATATACATGCATGAGACTTCAAAACAACGATAAAAATAAAGCTAGCGCACCTCTTTACCCTGTGCGTAAGAAATAACTACGATGGGTGGCGGAGAGTGACCTGCATGAACTAGCCACCACGTTAATAAGCGATGTAGGTGGAATTTGAAGGTGGTTGGTGTTGTCGGTGTGCGTCGAGACTGAAAATACGTAAGTGTTGATGATGATTGCAGGAGCGAGCACTCTCACATTCCCGCGATATGTCTGAGTCCTGGCCTGTGTCGAGGTTTGGAGGTAACAGGGAACTGTAGGATGATCGTTGAGTCAATTGCTGAGGGAAGATGAAGACACATACATCTAGGGATTCATTAGGCTGATCGTGAGGCGGAGGGCCAGGGATGGATCCTTCTTTGGTTGTAGCACCATCTGGTAGTGCCGCGGGATGTCGATTCCTGATCTTATAGATGTGGCTCTAGGGCGAGCGGTGGTTAAACATTACGAATTACCAAAAAAAAAAAAATGGAGGGATGGAAGATAGGTTGAGATCTGGGGAAGACGAGCAGGTGCGCACTGGATGATATATTTGAATGTTCAATAGAGTCACGTAGTAGGTGTTGCCAATTGAATTTTGAAATTGAAATGGCTTATATAATCAGCAATACACGGGTTTTTCTCGCAAGAAATGCCTGAAGTCAATTTGATCCTGCATCTTGGTATACGTACTACTAGTACTGTCATCCAAGCTAGTGACTGTCGTCCAACTACTCTCATCGGGGCACCCACACCCATTGTCGCAAGTATTTCGGCCCAAGTGCCTGACTCCACAGAGATTGGCGAGGCTTGTATGCAATTCCGTCAGTATCCATGCGTGTTGCAGGATAAGCAGAATACTCACTTATTTCTAGGTTGCGGCACTAATGTCACGGTCCATATCTCCTTCGGCGGTACAAAGTGGGCGATCAGTCCCCTGGGCATGAACCTCGGTAGTAGGTACCCTCGACAACACAATGATCGACAACGCGAATACCACTTCTCAGATATGTGCTGGCTGTATCTTCGATATCGGAATTGGCAGTACTCCTGCTTGGATTTGTCGGTGACACCTTCCTGAATAATGTGTGCTCCATCTTCCGTGCCAGCCCCGCCTGCTGCTGGCTTTGCGCAACTTGCCAGTGGGTTGAGTTCTTCAACCAGATCATCTGACCTGAACCCGGTGCAGGTGACTCGCTTGACGCCCCTGCCCTACTAGTACCTGCTGCAAGCTCGAGTAGGAGGGGGAGACTCGACCGGCGGCAGCACAAGTTCTGGATATGGATGTTCTATCAAGAACATCACTGTATCGCTTACTCTTGCCTCTGGCAGGCTGCTTCACCTTCTTCCTCCAAGCTAGATTCACACATCGTCGGACAACATAGGTCATTCATCTGTTTTCTTCTTCCGATGCACAGTGCACACACTTTGCGACATTATTACTCTCTGTATGATCTACGCCTTGATCAGACTCGACGCTTTCAATCTGCTTTGCTGATTTATACACAGACACTGTTGGTATATATTCTGATTAGCGAGAATGAACAACTATTTATATTCATTCGTCTGAGTCTATGGTCTGTCTATCCTTGCCAGGCTAAGCTCACTGGATTTCGGCGCCGCATAATGACTGGGAGTACATTCCATAACGCTTTTGTGCAATTCAGACACTCCACTACATACATCGCAATTGTATCTTGCGGAGATGTTATACCATATCAATCGTATGGCTTTGAACATCATCCTTAGCCACAAATCACTCATGCACCTTAAGAGCGGTCACCTTTGGTTCCGAGGCAACAGACTGGAATATACAGATAGAAATCGAGATTAGGTTTACATATCGCAGGAGGTATACAGTCTCAGTCTGAACTATCGAATTTTAGGTCCTTGCCAACAGGCTGCGCGTAGCCACGGCTGGATGCTACACGCGAAGTCGTCAGATTGTCTCAAGAACACTTTAATCAACAAGGTGGAAGGACGCACGAATTTATCATACACCAATATGCATGAACACTATGCGCTGGTCCAAAGGTATGTCCTTGTCACGAGCCAACAACTGGACCGCTTGGTGCAGCGCCCGGGCAGCTCGTTTGTGATTCATTTTTCCACCCACGCAGAGGTTTTTGTAGAACACCTCGACTAAGCGCTGCACAGTAGCATCGTTGACCTTCCATAATGTCCCAACGACGCTCTTGACCCCAGCAAATTGCAGACCAGGCCGCTAGGTGTATTACTTCGTCAGGACTAGAAAAGTCACCGACTGCGGTGTCACAGGCAGAGAGAAAGGCAAAATCATGCCGAGACAGGTCCATTGGTGTGATGTCAAGGAGTGAAAGGGGTTGATCGCGCATGAGAAAGGCCGACTTGAAGGGTTCTTGATGGTCCTGTGTCCCATGACACGCGAAATGGAGCCAGGTATTTTCCCGCAACGCGCGCAGTGCTCTCAATTTCGTCGCATCGACACTTGTTATCTTGGTGAAAGAAACCGTTGGGGAAGGGGGTAAAAGACTCCGCACCAATTCCAGCTCAGGCTCCACACCATCCAAAGTGCAGCGAATGACCAGCTGGGAGATTCTGACCAATGGCAGCAAAGGATACTGACGGTGACCTGTCGTGGTTTCTGCGAGCCCTCATCAGCGCGGTAAGCGATGGCGTGTACGAAGAAATATATTGCTGGGAAAGGGACATTCCCCTATCCCTGTACTCGCCAGCAGCGTGCAACGGCAAGAAATTGAATAGAAACGTTGGGACACCACCATACTCGGGAACCTTTTTTGGCAAATCCGTTCAAAATTTCGATCACCGGACGGACGACGTCGTCCCATAACATCCTCAGAGCTTTTATGAGCCCTGATTGGGACCCTTTAGGATCAGCCTCTTTTTCAACTGCCTCTTGGAAAGTGACCACCAATGTCCGGAGTTTCTCGAGATTGGTAGGGAGTCGAATGCTAGTCGGAGGTTCCTTGTGCGGTATAATGATGGCATCACAAGACGACTCGCTTGCGATGAGCACAATGATAGGCCCATCACGAGCTGCATCTTGGAGATCGGAGAATAAGGGTGGAAGTAGGAAGCGTGAGAAGCCCTCGATCTCCCTGATCTCTTCTACAGCTCTATTCCACTCCTCCACTAAACGTCTGTAGTGGGCTGCTTCTGCTTCTACACTGACTTTTGCGGTCCCTTCTGGAGTGCTCGCAGGAGGTTTATCAAGGAGCGAGCTGAGATCTCTGAATTTCTTCATCAGGGCCACTGCGTGATCACCGTGATTCTCGAGGCTGTCAAGAGGCAGTGCGGAGTCGTGCCATCTGGGTCCAGATGAGAGTCCTGCCTTGTTCCAGCAACTCAACAGCGCGACACACGTCACCTACTACGAAGAGCACATGATGCGGCATCCACGGCAAGTGTACGTGGGAATTCCTTCATGGCACTATGACGAGACGATACCGAAGCTGTTGCGGACATGAATGCGTCCAGAAATTGCATGGAAGTTGCATAAGCCTCGAGTTCAGTACCATGTGAATATTGGCTAGCACGGCTGAATCCAACGTAGACTTGCTCGCAGGCGAGGTCGCAAGCCTGCAGAGACGACATTTGCTGCTGCGTTGAGATGATGCATGGAAACAGTCAGACTATCAGGATCGTCGCCCGGGCTGGTGCCGTCCAGCCATGAATGATGGAATGATAGATGGACGTCAGCGAGCGAAAGATGGATGGTTAATTGACGAGGATCATGTTGCGTCAGCAGAGTCGATGCACAACATAGATTCTCTCGTGACTCGTCGAGGTCTTCTCTATTGCATCGTTGGTCCAAAGCGGGTGGAGAGTTGAATCAGCAAGGTTATTTAATGACGAGGACCGATCTGTGTGACCGACCGGGCGCAAAGCCAGCGCTTCCCTGTGAAGTGCGATAGCCCTCATCCAAGTCTCCGTCGTTGCCTCGGTGCGAAAAGCGGGTGGAGAGTTGAATCAGCAAGGTTATTTAATGACCCAGACCGATCTGTGTGACCGACCGGGCGCAAAGCCAGCGCTTCCCTGTGAAGTGCGATACCCTCATCCAAGTCTCCGTCGTTGCCTCGGTGCTCAAAGCGGGTGGAGAGTTGAACAGCAAGGTTATTTAATGACCCAGACCGATCTGTGTGACCGACCGGGCGCAAAGCCAGCGCTTCCCTGTGAAGTGCGATACCCTCATCCAAGTCTCCGTCGTTGCCTCGGTGCTCAAAGCGGGTGGAGAGTTGAACAGCAAGGTTATTTAATGACGAGGACCGATTTGTGTGACCGACCGGGCGCAAAGCCAGCGCTTCCCTGTGAAGTGCGATAGCCTCATCGAAGTCTCCGTCGTTGCCTCGGTGCGAAAAGCGGGTGGAGAGTTGATTCGCAAGGTTATTTAATGACTTGGACCGGTCTGTGTGACCGACCGGGTGCAAAGCCAGCGCTTCCCTGTCAAGTGCGATAGCCTCATCCAAGTCTCCGTCGTTGCCTCGGTGCGAAAAGCGGGTGGAGAGTTGATTCGCAAGGTTATTTAATGACTTGGACCGATCTGTGTGACCGACCGGCCACAAAGCCAGCGCTTCCCTGTCAAGTGCGATAGCCTCATCCAAGTCTCCGTCGTTGCCTCGGTGTGAAAAGCGGGTGGAGAGTTGAACAGCAAGGTTATTTAATGACCCAGACCGATCTGTGTGACCGACCGGGCACAAAGCCAGCGCTTCCCTGTGAAGTGCGATAGCCTCATCCAAGTCTCCGTCGTTGCCTCGGTGCGAAAAGCGGGTGGAGAGTTGATTCGCAAGGTTATTTAATGACTTGGACCGATCTGTGTGACCGACCGGCCACAAAGCCAGCGCTTCCCTGTGAAGTGCGATAGCCTCATCGAAGTCTCCGTCGTTGCCTCGGTGTGAAAAGCGGGTGGAGAGTTGAACAGCAAGGTTATTTAATGACCCAGACCGATCTGTGTGACCGACCGGCCACAAAGCCAGCGCTTCCCTGTGAAGTGCGATAGCCTCATCCAAGTCTCCGTCGTTGCCTCGGTGCGAAAAGCGGGTGGAGAGTTGAACAGCAAGGTTATTTAATGACGTGGACCGATCTGTGTGACCGACCGGGCGCAAAGCCAGCGCTTCCCTGTGAAGTGCGATACCCTCATCCAAGTCTCCGTCGTTGCCTCGGTGCGAAAAGCGGGTGGAGAGTCGATTCGCAAGGTTATTTAATGACGTGGACCGATCTGTGTGACCGACCGGGCGCAAAGCCAGCGCTTCCATGTGAAGTGCGATACCCTCATCCAAGTCTCCGTCGTTGCCTCGGTGCGAAAAGCGGGTGGAGAGTTGAACAGCAAGGTCATTTAATGACTTGGACCGATCTGTGTGACCGACCGGGCGCAAAGCCAGCGCTTGCATGTGAAGTGCGATACCCTCATCCAAGTCTCCGTCGTTGCCTCGGTGCGAAAAGCGGGTGGAGAGTTGAACAGCAAGGTTATTTAATGACATGGACCGACCTGTGTGACCGACCGGGCACAAAGCCAGCGCTTCCCTGTGAAGTGCGATACCCTCATCCAAGTCTCCGTCGTTGCCTCGGTGCGAAAAGCGGGTGGAGAGTTGATTCGCAAGGTTATTTAATGCCTTGGACCGATCTGTGTGACCGACCGGGCGCAAAGCCAGCGCTTCCCTGTGAAGTGCGATACCCTCATCCAAGTCTCCGTCGTTGCCTCGGTGCGAAAAGCGGGTGGAGAGTTGAACAGCAAGGTTATTTAATGACGAGGACCGATCTGTGTGACCGACCGGGCGCAAAGCCAGCGCTTCCCTGTGAAGTGCGATACCCTCATCCAAGTCTCCGTCGTTGCCTCGGTGCGAAAAGCGGGTGGAGAGTCGATTCGCAAGGTTATTTAATGACAAGGACCGATCTGTGTGACCGACCGGGCACAAAGCCAACGCTTCCCTCTCAAGTGCGATAGCCCGATCCAAGTCTTCATCATTGCCTCGACGTTCGAAGCGAGTGCCCAGCATTACACCCAGATTACCTAGCAATACCCCTCGGTAAGCGTGCATGGTGTTGTAGTGTCCCAGTGCATCGTAATGAAGGGATATCACTTCATCTAAGGCACGAGGATCATCTCTCCCCAAACACTGCTCTGCTAGATGAGCAAGTTGATTCGGCGATAACGGAAGAATGGACGCAGCGGGCCGCTCCTGCCCAACATCATTTGCCTCGATGTTTCCATACGGATGCAGAGCAGATGTTTCGATTGCAAGCAAAGCTGCTCTATGAATGTGGCTCTTAGCGTGGCAAACATCGAGGACCTTGTTCAGTAATCCTTCAGCTGCATCAGCATCTGTTTGAAATCCCCGTTGGGCGAAGCGAGAGAGCAGAGAAATGGCAAGGTGGAGCTGGGTGATGGTTCGGTCCGGATGACCAATGGGACGCAAATCAAGGGCCTCTTGAAAAAGAGTAATAGGGATGTCGAGGTCGAGGTATCTTCTATCAGCTTGGCAACTAACCAACTTTGCGGTAGCTAGGTTAAATAGTGCAGCAGGGCGGCAGGGATGATCCACGGGGCAGAGATCGGAAGCGCGTTCAAAGTGATTTATGCATTGGTCGAGATCACTACTGTTCTGCGTCCTGCGGTATCGTGCGAGAAGACCATGTCCGGCGTCCGTCCTGAGTATCAACGCATCCACATCGCTGGACGTAAGCTACGCATCACAAGCTCTCAGTATCATAATATCAGATTGTATTGATCACTCACGGTAGTAAGGGGGCAAAGCACTGCAGCATCGTTTTCAGCAGAAAGTTCGCTGTTCCACTGTCATCAACAGTGACGTGCACGGAGATGCGACTTCCTGCTGCTTGGGCTGAAAGATCATGGCTGCGATACTCATTAGCATCCATCAGGCGTGGTTTGAAACAGACATTACTGACGATCTGACTTTTCACTGCGGTCCAGTATTTCTCCGACGGAGATCTCGAACGTGCGGAGGAGTTCTCCATGACCAAGCATGGGACCCAATTCAAATGAGGCGTACACACTGACCCGAACTTTAGAAGATGGCTCGCATGGCCTAGAGTACTTTCTTAACACCTGCAGGAAAGACGGAGTTTAGGACGACTTACAAAAGTATGCGCTCGTTCCATTCGACTGACAGCCTGGTCAACGTGTACAGTTTTGTTGCTTGTCTGGCATTCAGCACCGTCAGCCTTAACTACCACATGGAAGCCAGAGGGGATGCGTCGGAGACCAAGAGTGAGATCAGTTGCATGAATCGCTTGGAGGAAGTCGTCAATGCATGCTGAACGGAGATAGATATCACATACCGGTAATGACGACTTGTTGCGCTCCAGTGAGGTGTGTCTCTCCCGGGCCCTGGGCGTGTTCTGGGTAGTTTGGCTCCTCTTCCAAGGCTGGGATGGTATCATCGAGTGAGTCTGGCACGGTATCTGTCGCGAAACAAAACAGTAGAATAATGGCAAAATAAAGTGTCGCCAGAATTGCTTTGGAAAATCATTGGTACGTGCTGAATGAAGATAAGTGACACATACTATTGACGGCGACTTGTAGCATTTCACTGATCATGAGGTTTGTCTGTCCTGGGTGGCTCGGCTCCTCTCCTGGGTAATCATCGAAATGACCAGGGACGAAGCTTGACATATGGCTGATAAATGGATTCAAATTAACACTTGAGAATAAGATGTGTGCTGCAGGTCACGAAACACTACAGTACCTGTAAGGTTCTGATGCTATTATAAAGGATGGAACCACAGCAAGCACATGGCATCCACACCATGCTCCGCCGAGGAGTCAACAGGACAAAGAGACTTGCAGGATATCGAAGTTCCGAACCACCCATAGCCTCATTTACGGTGGGCCCATCAGATTTGTACGGCAGGGGCACGTTGTGGGATGCGGTATTGGTTGAAACAGCTGAAACGAGGAGGCTGCGAGGCTCAAGAAAAGCAGAGCATTCCACACCTTCGCATATTGCGAGGCACTGCCTGAATGTCACCGCGGTGACCGCCCCCAGGCCTCAACCCCACCCTACTGCTGTCAGACAGTATGTTGCGCGAGAAAGCACGGAACTGACGAGTAGTAATCAATCATATTGATTGACCAGTGAGTAAGTATGTGACTTGAACTTGTAATATTGCTGAGGACGTTGCAGGGATCATGTCAAGCATCCTCGCGGTTCCTGTGTCAAGTTTATGTAAGTTCATTTAGAATCTTCAGATCATCCCAGGGTACGTAATGAAAAGGCCACACCTAATTATAGCATGCCTCGAGTCCGTTCGTTCGTTTTCTACTTTGTTGGAACACGTTTGATCTGGTTGTGCATCAATTTATCTTACTGTCTAATCATCACATGCATCACATCCAACACCCACACAACCACCACAACCACCCACAAGCCACTTCACTTCCACCTGCATATACCGACACTCACACAAACCAGCCTCCCCGCAAGCATCCAACCTAAAATTGCAGCCCTCCACGTGCTCTACTCAGGCTAGAAGATCACCATAGGAAGGGACAAGTTGGATATTGTTGAAGGGTTTTTACAACCGGTTGTTACAACCGGTTGTTACTGTCGTTTAAATCATCTCCTGCGCCATCGGCTGACATCTCCTATGCCGTCCAATCTGACGTTATAACCCCAGCTCTGCGCGTTTGGGAAGCCTTTGCATGATCATCCAGAGTGACAGCGCAAAGTCGTGCTCATTCAGGTATGTTCGGTCATTCCGATTGCAATTCGTACCTATGACGAGGAAACTGGTGTGGTTGCTCTATCTCATTAGTGTCAAAGTATGTATGTCAACCTTCTTCATCCTACTCGTCCGCTGATGTGCTTTGCAACCAGGAATACCTGATCAGTTGTCATCCTAATAACCTAAAATCGATCTCAGACATACATGCACACCTCTGTGAGCTCTTGATTACGTACACGTTTTGCGACTTTGCCGGATGAGATCTGCGCAAAAGGTGGGATACTATCTTTCACGTTTGTGAGCTAAGACACTAATGTTTGTGTAGATGAACCTATATGACCAGCACGTCGTGCTAATGTTGCCGATGTCAGCAAAGACTATCCGCTGTTGAGCTATGCAATTCGAGGACGTAAGCTCCTCGATCATCTTTCGGATGAGGATCCTTGTGTTATGGACGTCCTGTCACGGCTGAACTCGGAGTTTATTCGGAACACTAAGAAACACCGTATGCTTGGAACCGGCACTTCCGCCCGCGATACAGCTAATCCGATTTGTGCTGTCGTTGTTCCAGCGATATTCGATGACGAGACGTCAAGTGTATAACCTCACGCCGTCAACTCCCCTGCCTGCACTTCTGGAACTTCGACAGCGAACTTCACCAAGGCATCGGTCGTCAATACTGTTCCATCCACGAGTCATGATCCATCCAGACCTAGTGCTCCTCGTGCATCACCATCAAAACAAATCTGGTTAAGACTGCGGCATGCTGTAACAAAGACCTTTTGGAAGACGAGTAACGTAGTGTGCGTTGAAGATTCAGGCGCCCGCAAACAAGGTTCCTGTGTTACTCATAGGAAGTCTGTGCCACTTCTCACCATTGGAGCAAGTTCCGTCCGAGATCAAGACGTCACCAGGTCGAGGAGGCAGTTCTCAAATCAGCATGTCTGGCGAGTGCTTCTGCCGTTCCTGACTCCAATCGCGGTATTTCTTCACCACCGAAGTGTATTCACGCCTATCAAGTTGTACGGACATCGACTTCGCAACCATTTTCTTTGTTTGTGATGCCAGCGTGATTCCGAGGACGTGCCGCAGAGAATCACAGAGCTTGCCGCACGGAATTCCTTTAGGATTGTCTTATCATCTAGGATTCATTTTCTCTCGCATGCATGTGATGGTTTCCCGTTCACTCTTGTTGTAACGGTTTTTATATTTGATTACGTCGTGGACATACTCGATGTGTGAGCATGGCTTGGATGTATAACAGAGATGTTCATTCTCAATTTCTGGTGTCCCTTGTGTGCCACGGCATCTACTGTTGCATGTAGCTCAATGAAATTTCGGATGTTCTGTGCTGACGTGCTGACATCTCCTAAATCAGTTCCTCATTGGACGTGTCAGTCACGTGCATGTGGCTGTCAACACGCGTTCTCGGGAGGGTTTTCTGTTAAACGACGACCTGAAGTCAGATGGCGAACATGCGCCGTGCACAGAGTGTGCGCAACTACGGAAAATACCTCTTGCACTACCTGCAGATGATCTCGGCATTCTTCGTGAGGGGGACAAGCCTGCTATCGAAGGTGTATTGCGACGGCAGCTCCTAGACAAAGATCGCGAGAATGACAAGGTCAGCCGTGGGCGACGATCTGTGCAGCACACATGAGCTGAGTTGAACTTATTCAAGCTTCAATCAAGGATATTGACGCTACAACAACAACTTGCTTTGAGGCCACCCATTGAAAGGATCCAGGAGCCGGAGAAAGAATATAAAAATCTGGATCTGATTCTTCAGAATGAAAGGTGCATGGCAGAACTGGGCAGGTCAGTACATACGCGCATGCCTATTATTCATTCCAGACGGTACATTGTCATTGGGTGAAGACAAGGGAGAAAATGTTGGAGTAAGCTTTGGCCAAATTCGCGGGCGAGAATTGGCAGGTATACACTCCTGCTAAATAACATAGATCGTACAAATCTGATATGCTCTCAGACTGCGCTCGACATAGCACCATCTTCTTCAACATTCGCGGCTCGCTCTGTCATGGGGTCCGTCTTCTCTCGGGGGGCGCCAACACCTCAGTCAGGCACTCCCGATTCCTCTACCCCCATGCCTGTCTCTCAGGCTGTGGTTGAAGCTACGTTAACGCAGGTGGAACAGATTCGTCTCCTCGTCCTCGGCATGGAGCAGCACTTGCAGAACAGGGAGGAGAAACTCACGAAGACAATTGAGCACGCTAAAGCGCAAGAGATCAAGTGCGATGCGCTGAAGAAGGAGGTGATGGCTACGAAAGTCGCTGCATAATCTACGTTGCGTGTTTTTCTTTTCGCGATTCCTTCTTTTTGCGTTGCATGTTTGTACCATTGGACTCGGAGCATCATTCCCGCATACCCATCTGTATGTTTTTACCACCCAGTCTCTATACATGAAATTACCGGTTCGTATGATCTTGCCTGATGATCCTCTTCGAATATTTCAGAATTATGCTGACGGGCCGACCCTTATAATCGTTAGCGTGTCACAAAATGTAATCCGCAAGATCATGAAAGGCTTTACACCATTGTATTTCTCGCCGCACGTTACTAGATTTCAAACCTGAAACTACTCTTCCTGGCAGAGTCCTCCCTTCACCCTATCTCCTCATCTCCGAACGAATTCGATCGCCCCAACTTGTCTCCTGGCTGACCAAAGATATTTGATTCTGCTCGCTGAATCCGGGAACACCGATACGCATCACATCTAACCTACTGCTATAACGCGCCAGAAGTAATAATCTCTGACCTCGGCGACATGATATGGGTTTTGAAGATCCCTGCACTGTATTCCCACGTTAACATGGCATACCAAACCCGCGGGATCTCTTACAAGGGAAGGTTTTAATTGATACGAGAATTCGACGTTTTCGAGTCCTCTCAAGAAAATCCACGCCTCATTGAATCTACACCAAAATCGGCAAATCTCTTCCCTCGCCCGAATGGCCCAAGTTGCCGTATTGGCAGGCACTCCTCGCCCCTTCTCATTCTCATTCCACTACGGTTATCTCCTCCCTTCATTTTCGCCCTCATTTTTGGGTCCTCGTCTCTCTTTTCATTACTGGGATACTCAAGCCGGGTCGCGTCTTTCTCTAGTCGTTTTAAACTTCAATCTTTTTGATTTTTTCACTCATCTCGACCAATCTCCCTGATTTTCTCCTTCGACTTCCCTTCCTTGTTTGCAATTGCTGCTCCTTATTATACCGGCCTGGGGCACCTTCTTCCAAACGTTAACTACTGACTCAGACACTAACTGTCAACATAACGTGAACGTTGGCCATTCTTCCATTACCTCCTCAAGCTGGCAGGACGGAGCATGCTAATTATGAGTATCACGATGAGCAAGTGCATTTGTTCGTTTTACACTTTGTCGGAGCACGTTTGATCTCATGATGATGTTGTGCATCTATTCATCTTACCGTGCATTTGATCATCTCATCCAACACCCGCGCATTCAACCATCTTATCCAACCCCCACAACCAACAACCAAGCATTCACAACCTGCCTCGCTAGCGTCCTCCAACCAGACAACCTCGTCTGGATCCATGACTACCATCTCCTCTTAGTGCCGCACATGTTCATGAATGTGATGCATTCCGTAGGTGTTTTTTGAACGACGTCAGCAAGAGTACATACTGATATACTACACCGCAGGATCATCGGTCTTTTCGCCCATATGCCCTTCCAAAGTTTGGAGGTGTTTAGGTGTTTACCACATATGTCCCTCTCCCTTTCTCCCCTTCACCCTCTTCACCCTTCCCCTTCTGCCTCTGCCTCCCCTCTCCCAAAAAACCCGACTAAACACCCAACCCACGGGCCGCAAAGAAATCCTGGATGGAATGCTAGGCTCCAGTTTCCAAACCAAAACCCGCCCGCGTTCGCGTATGTGGGTCTGAGACTACCTGTAGGGGAGCTATGGTTACGTCTGCTAGTGCGGTGCAGGGTGCAAGTGTTGCTCCGCATGGTGCTGGCGGGGATGCTGGCGGAGGCTGTAGCGGTGGTGCTGGTGGTGCGTGGGATACGGGCGGCACCAAAGCAACCTTCACTGCAAACAGCACTGGAAGCACCTGCGGAGGCAAAACTCGTGTAGAGAAATATGTAGGTATCGACATGCAGGGACATGTGGCTTCTATTACACATCGTCCGGTTGGGATGGGAGCGAAGAGGGTTGCGAGGGATACGTAAGTTTTTTTGTGGCTTTGCCTTGTGTCGAACTATGCTGATGGGCACGCATGCAGCCAGTTCTAATGCATATGCGCGCACCCAAATCCCAGCAGTTCTAACGCATACTCAAATCCCAATACCCACATGCATGCAAACCACCAGCTTCCATGTAGGCATCCAACCTAAACCCGAAGCCCTCAGCGTGCTCTACGCAGACTGGAAGATCATCGTAGGAAGGGACAAGTCTAAAATTATTAAGGGCGTTTTGCAAACGGTGATTTCTTTCTTACTTGGTGTTTGCGTCGTTGTTGACTGATCGGTCATTTTTTGTTCTGTCACTATGTTGTGCTGCGCAGTGCCGAATGTGATCATCAACCAGTCACAGCCGACCGGATCATTGCCACTATCTCTTAATTATCTTCATCACCGGCTCCTTGATCGTCTCAGTCCTGCTGGTGCGTCAGAACCAGAGACACGGTTTTTAATCAGCGGTAAGTTGTAGCCCCTGCGTCCATTTCTGACACGCTAACTAGTTTGCTTGGGCCGAATTTCTGTCAAATTTGACAGGCATGGTGATAGCTCTCATTGCTGTTCAGTCTCCCATATCCAATGCTTATGTAGGGATACGTGGATCGATACTTTCTCACCAGGGCACTTAATGAACATGCCCTTTGTCAGGATGATCTACTTCGCAATCGGCCTCATGTGTGGCAGGCTGTACATTCCAAGTTCGATCGATTGGTCTGGTTAGGGGAGAAAAAGCCACCTCGTGTCAACCTCGTGTTGTCAACTGCCGCCATAGTATCAGCAGAAACCTACAGCCACTGGCTTGCACGGATCTTCAGCACCTGCACACAGCAATATCGGCGGTCGAGCAGGGTGACGCATAATGGTCATCCTGTGCAGTGTCAGTGAACGAGATTCTGATGGATGATGTTATCATGATCGATGGACCTACTAGGAGCCAGAGGCAAATCCGACGTTTCCCTGATGCACGTTCCACTGAGATTGTATGGATGCGCAAAAAAACATCAATTTTAGGTATCCTTCTCATCGAGGCTACGCTACATTTCTATATGACATGGTATTGATCCGATTCAGTTGGTATGCAATGCTGGTTCGCTGGACGCCTTCCCTTCGAACTTGAATGTGTTCCGAATTCATTGCATAGTATTGAATTTACTATTCACTGCCTCATTCTAGATGTTTTGATCGAGAACCTGCTCAATTTGCGTTCGATTTCATCTGCGATGTTCACGGCAATTCGAAAGGAAAACACTAGATGTACAGACAACTGGTTATGGAAACCACCAAGACGCAGCTTAAAACGCCCATCGCATTGCCATTCTTCCGCATGTTCTTGCTGCGACTTCTGCCTCGTGTTGATTTTGATTTGCGTCCCGTAGCGCCCGCACTGAGATACGTGATCATGACCTGATCAAGCCTTTCGAGATCATCCATTGATTGTATCTTAGCGCCAGTCAAACGAGGTCTATACCGCCCATGGTCCCCCAGAATTTCCCCATTTTCTAACATCGTTGCAATGAAGTATGAGTATGCGTCACGGAAGTTCATCGACCTCATTCAGGGAGGCTGAGGGAGCTACATCTAAGTAGGCCAATTGGGATCCACCAAAACATATCGCAATTCACGAATGGTATTACTACCAGTGATTGTTCGGGGGTAGATGAATCGGATTAGCTACGCACGGAGTTGAATGGTTAAGTAAATATCACCCACTTTATTCCCATCCCAAATCACCATCATACACCCTCTTTGCCCAGACCTCCATTTGATTCCAAGTGACCCCAAGGGCCAAATCGTGTCACTTTGTATACAGACGAGCGACATTAATGCAAACGTATCAATACGATAATTCACGTGTTACATGGACAAAATAAATGCCTTCTCTCCTTAAATTTGAACGTTAGACAACTCTGCCAATGGCATCGTACATGAGTATGCTGTCACCAGACAGCACGACATCAAGCATAGATCAAACAAGCTTGTTATAGGTCCTCCCAAGAGGAGTGAAGTAAAGAGATTAGGTGTAATCACGGCGCGTGCAGTGTGAGATTTGTAAACATCATCGAGAGACGGACATGCGAGTTTGACATAGTGCGAGAGGAGAAAATACTGCTTTTTATAACCCCACAATCCAACTGGGACTGGGAGAGGTTTGGGTAACATGTGACCATGTGTGGTAAGCCATGGTTACAGCTTCCCTGTTAAGTGCGATAGCGTCATCCGGGTATTCGTCATCGCCTTGGTGGTCAAAGCTAGTGGAGAGTTGAGCCGCAAGGTTAAATAATGACGAGGACCGATCTGTGTGACCGACCGGGCGCAAAGCCAGCGCTTCCCTCTGAAGTGTGATAGCCTGATCAAAGTCTCCGTCATTGCCTCGACGCTCGGGGCGAGTGACCGGCATTACACCCGGGTTGCGTAGAAATTGCCCTCGACGAGCATGCATGGTGTTGTGGTATCCCAGTGCATCATAATGAAAGGATATCACTTCATTCAAAGCACGAGGATCATCTCCCAGCAAACACCGCTCTGCTCGATGAGTCAGTTGATTCGGCGATAACAGAAGTATGGATGCAGTGGGCCGCTCCTGCCCAACATCATTTGCATCGATGCTTCCAGCTGGATGCAGAGCAGATGTTTCGATCGCAAGCAAAGCTGCTCTATGAATGTGGCTGTTGGCGTGACAAACGTCGAGGATGTCATTCAGCGACTCTTCAGCTTCATCAGCATCTGTTTGAAATCCCCGCTCCGCAAAGCAGGACAGCAGAGCAATAGCAAGATGGAGCTGGGTGATGGGTCGGTCAGGATGACCAGTGGGACGCAAATCAAGAGCGTTTTGAAAAAGAGTGATAGCGATGTCGAGGTCGGGGTGTGTTTCATTAGCTCGACAACTAACAAACTTCGCGGTAGCTAGATTGAACAGTGCTGCAGGGTGGTAGGGATGATCCATGGGACAGAGATCAGAGGCGCATGCAAAGTGCTTTATAGATTGGTTGAGATCCCTAGTGTTCTGCGTCCGGCGGTATCGTGCGAGAAGACTATGTCCGGCGTCCGTCCTGAGCATCAACGCACCCACATCTCCAGATGTAAGCTACACATTACAAGTTCTCAGCGTCAGAATATCAGGCTGCATTGATCACTCATGGTGGTGAGGGGGCAAAGAACCGCGACATCATGTTCATCAGAACGTCGCTGCTCCGCCGTGATGAACATTGAAGTACACGAGGACATGACTTCCTCCTGCTGGGGCTGAAAGATTATGGCTATGATACTACTTAGCATCCGTCAGGCATTATTTGCAACAAGACGTTACTGACGATGTGATTTTTCACTGCGATCCAGTAATTCTCTGATGGAAATCCCGAACGTGCGGAGGAGTTCTTTAAGGACAACTTACAGAAGTATGCGCTCGTTCCATTTAATAGGGGAGCTCAAAGTTGAACGCCTCACGCCCAAGCCCAACGCCCAACGCCCAACCTCGTGACCGAAATGAGTATACCTAGAATAAATAGAAGTAAATACGGAGTAAAGCCACTTGAACCTGCATGATGAGATAAGCTACTTCCTAAACCTTGTCGCGCGAAGCCCCTAATCCTCAGCATTTCTAAACCTTTTCACGCCCAAACCTTTTCATATTCTATTCCTAAACTTTTCATACTTAAACCTCACTATTTCTAATCCTTTCTGTAACCTTCTCATACCTAAACCGCGCTATTTCTAAACCTTTCCATACCTAAACCTTTGTATACCTAGGAGACCCAAGTTTTCATTCCTAACTCTGTTCAGTTAACCCTCATTAGACTTTTGACACATAACAAATTATTTTCGAGGTTTTTGTGTGATCCTTGGTAATTGAGTGAGATTTCTGATGGAATTCAACACAAAAAAACATGCTGTTATGACATGGGTTATGGTGAGGGTGAGGAACAGCAATTTTTAAGTATGAAAAGTTTAGGAATAGAATATGAAAAGGTTTAGAAATGCTGAGGATTAGGGGGAGACAGTTGGCGAAGGTTTCGGCGCTTCGCGTGACAAGGTTTAGGAAGTAGCTTATCTCATCATGCAGGTTCAAGTGGCTTTACTCCGTATTTACTTCTATTTATTCTAGGTATACTCATTTCGGTCATGAGGTTGGGCGTTGGGCGTCCAACTTTGAGCTCCCCTATTCTTCCACCACCCAACTTTTCTCATGAGTTCTCAATTTACTCCAATGAAACCTCATGCTGGTTCCATGCAGAACTTTAGTACCGTCACGGCTCCCCCAGGGGACTCCCGCACAACATATCAACAGGATCTCCTTGGTCGCATCGATTATCGATCAGCCAATCCTATCAAAGCTTACGAAAAATGGACCATTACCAGTATCGACACCGTCATCAAACCAATAGTAACGACCATCAGGGCGAGCCCTGATTTGGCTGAATTTCGCCAAAGTCTTCAGGACAGCACCGATGAAAAACATCTATACTCCCCATTAGTGAGTACCCACTCCGTCAAGCTGACCTTGGTTCAAACTACAACATTTTATAGCAAGCCATATTTCGCACGATCGAGGGTGCAGCAGCAGGAGTGACAGGTTATAAACGAACACAGTTTCGACAGCTGGCGTCAATGTCCGATCACGTTCCTGATGCTGAAAACATGTCCTTTCCCCACATTAAGCCTGACTTCGTACTGACTGAAGTACCTCCGACGTCGGATCCCCTGACTCCCGCCATTGATGTAGGGAGTGACGGCGTCAAGTGGAGGCAGATATCTGGGTTTATTGAAGTGAAATCCCAAGTCCAGGACGGTCCTAACATGACCAAGTCCACATCTGTGAAGCCGATCGTGTCGCAGGCTGCTAATTATGCAAGGCTCATTATGGCCGCACGACCGTTCCAGCTCTACGTCCTGTGCGTGTTCATCTACGGCCATAAATTCTCCCTTGGTTGGTACGACCGCCGGGGGGTTATCATTTCCGAAGACTATGACATCCTCAACGATCTTGACATCCTCGCCAATGTAATCCTTCAGCTCACGACACATATGACTACCTATCAGCTAGGACACGACAGGTCGGCTCGCTTACTTGAAGGACATTCGTACTACCAGCTCGAGTATCCCTCCTTCCTAGTCAGCATGGGTGCAGCTGGCGATACGCGTCTGTGGAAGACCAAGGGTCCCCCCATATAGTCCTTCTTGTCTTCACTAGGTCGCGGTACAGCCACGTGGCGGGCCGTAGTGCCCTCCAACAAACCAGAGAAGGATGAAGTTATTGTTATCTTGAAAACTCTACGGAGGTCGCAAACTCGGGAAAGCGAATCCAACATCTATGGGCGTATCAAGTTACCTTTACCAGGCGTCGCTGAATTCAGTCTTGGGAATGATGTCCGTATTCCTCTAGCAAAGGAGACCCACGCTCGTGTCACGATCGGCACCCTCCGTTCTCTCGTTCTCGATGACGACGCTGGCGTTCTCGATGATCCCGTCCTCCATCGTCTCGTGCTGAACACTGTGGGACTCCCTTTGTGGGATGCCGGCACAACGAAAGATATCATTTTAGGGTCTCTTACTGCACTCAAAGGTTCAGCATTATTCAGTTAGCGCGCTGATCACCTTCCTGAATCATTACATTTTCAGGACATCAAGGACTCGTGGAGCAAGGCATTCTTCATCGAGACATAAGTTCAGGCAATATCTTTATCGGTGGTCCGGGTTGCGCTGAAGGCTGGGAGGGGTTTGTCGCAGATCTCGAATTTGCCTCAGTGGCACAGCCAGAGACTGAAACCGTAGTCTCATTACATCCGCTCCCCCCCCCCCCCCCTCCGCGGGCCAGTTGAACACCAGAGGCATCTTTCTGGAGGAAACCGTCCTGTCGAGCTCAAAGGCTCCTGGTGCAGAGATCACAGTACGTATACTTTGCAACTTGCCTGCTTTCACTGAACATTATCTTGATGAAAGCGACCCCCCTGTATGTCTTTTAGATGTCCTGGACGCGCCAACGCAAAAACTACTCTACGGCTGTTGGAGGCTTTTGAAAATCCAGAGGTCCTCCAACTTTCCTATCAATGAACATAGAGCGGAAGTTGATCAGGAGATGCAATGGGCAAGGTGATCACTTATGCACAGTTGTACAAGGTCTATGGCGTAGCGATGCGAGCTTTCAGGAGTTAACTAGGATGATCAATGGATTGTGTACTTTGATTTTGCCGTCAAAGAATAGAGGACTTGTACGTGCATGCGCTATTATGGTGCAACTTTGCAATCTGAACTTTGGAAAGATATTCGAGCACGAAATTTGGATTTCTTCGTCGATGTTTATGTTTGCCATACAAAATTATTTATTACAGTGCCCTCTGAGATTCATCCTGCGAAGGCGGGAGTGAGGATCACTGGAACAAGATCGTTACAGTAGATGTAAGGGCGATGTTCAATACCTCGCTTTCAAATGATAGCGCTCCCCTCCACCGACAGATGAGGGTTTGAGTGGCTTTGCTTAGCCCCCCCCCCCCCCCCCCCCAATGTTTCCGGAGCGGACAGTACTAGAAGCAGTTGTACGTAGATTAACAGAACGATGGCCCAACTCTACTTACGATGGTGGCCCATTCTACTCTAGATGGACAACATCTTAGTTCCTTATCGTCTCCTATGAACGACAGGATGAGTATTCACGTTCTGAAGACATATAATCAAGGCTTGTTTGGAGGGAGATTGACGTGAGTATTTGCATTCGATGACTCTGGCGAACAATGGAACTTACGGTGATAAATGAATACTGCCCTCAGCCCTGGCCCCTGATGCATTCAAGTTGAGAATCCGAGACACGATGATGAGGCCGGCGATTCCATCCAAGTTCGAACGCACGTCCGTTGCAACTTAGATCATGAACTACAGGTAGCGATATGTCACTGCTCATCTTGGCTACGCATAACAATCAAAGTTCGTAGTACAAGGAGGTATATATGCACTTCAGAAACGAGGCAGACAAGCACAAACGAGGCAAAATCATGAACAAGGCTGAAGATGTCGTAGATGTGTTAATAAATCAATTGTGCGCTGAACTTTTCCGACCACTGGATTGACAGTACGTCTGTACGTCCCCCAATTTTGTCCTGCCAAACGAATACTCGCAATATGCCACACGTGCGCAATTCTAGTCGCCAATATAGGTGAAATTTGTGTCGGACAGTTGATGGCAGGCACAAGTCCCAGGTAACATCTAGATGCGTGCAAGGGCCACATTAATGCATCATCGACGAACGAGCGCCGTGCGGAGCGTAGATACACTTCCATTGATTGGTCATTTATTTTAGCTTCACGAAGAAGCATGGAAGTCGAATCAAACACTTCCTGTGACGACCTGTTGCGCGTTTCCGCAAAAAGCGGTCTGCTGCATACTTCTACATCAAAACCAATGCGGCCGTGGCTCCTAACACAGCATACCCTGCCCTGCATGCTCCTTTGAGAGACAAAACTTCGAGAGCCACGTGAGCAATCATCAATTAAAAAAGACATAGGCGACGTATATTTACCCATGTCCCAGCTCAAGTGTCGTAGACCATTCCAGAAGTGGAAAGTGAAAGGTGCAGCCAGGATAACCTTGCCGGTGTACTTCACGTAGTCTGGGCCTCTGGCAGCCCAGCAACGAACTCGACGTTGTGAGCGCTGTCGAAAGTCCCTGGAGCTACGAGGTACGCCAACGAAAAGCCATATAGGACTAAGTGATATCGCAGTTACGACATATTCCAGTCATTCATGAAAAATCGGGAAATACGCGCACTAGAGTGCACCGCCAGTTGCATGGTTTGCAATCGAGCTAAGCCATGTCAGCTGAGGCTGGTAGATTGTGAAATGAGGGCTGGAAGGCGTTTAAGACGCTGAGCATTCACAACTAAATGGGTCTGCGGCGCTCAACATTAAGTTTTCTTGTCCTTTGCAAGTCCCCTGCTTACCATAATACCATTGATGAAGCTAAGCATGGCACAGCAGAGTTCACTGTAACATCTTTAGCTGATATAAGTTTTTCCCGCGGTTCAGGGTACAGTGCCTGAATTCATCTGACAAAATCCTCTCCCACTATAGACGTGGGGTGCCGGGAACCGACTGGTTTAGAATCAACACGATAATTAACTCCTGGAAGCCTCATCGCTACGTGATAGAGAATACACAACCATTCGAAATAAGTGATCAACATCGGTCGCTCAAACTAGCGCAACCACAACCCCCCAACCATCTTCAAATTCCCTGGGTCCTTTGAAAGGATCCAATAGCCAAAAATGATCGGCCAGTCCAGCTATTGTAGGTACAAAAGCCAGGCGGATCCTGTTAAGATCTCATCGATAGAATGGCCACCGAACGGCAGATTTAAGATCCTCATGCCAGAGTCAGTGGTGTTTCAAATCGGACCGCGTTTCACGACCGCATAGAAGAGAACAAGAATACAAGACTCCGGGCCATGATGGGTTGAAATTCTGCGGGACCTCCCTGCATGATGGACATGCTCAAGGGAAGCATCGCCTCGAGAAGCTCTACCGCGATCAACAGTGCCCTTAAGAAAATACCGAGTGGGACCTAGCAAGGGACAAAGCATTGACATGCTGCGATGGCTGTGCCAGGAGACTTTGAGCTGGACGGAACAGATCTGACAAGAAAAATGACGCCTAGCCAAATCAGCAAAGAATGAACACATCGAGCACAAATTGTAAAGAAAGCTATATATACCATTCAATTCCACAGCCCACTCAAATCCACCAAACGAACGCTGCCGATGACGGGTGTCGGTGAACACACTGTAGAATTCACAGACACCTGTCCTCCCCAGCCATATCCATCCAAATGTTGAATTACTTCTTCCATTCTCTGCGTGAAAAAGATAGGACCCTGTTACACTTAAAATATGGTGCCAATGATAGACTGTGTTGAAAATTATAGACTGACCAGGCATTGAACGTTGAACAGCTCGGTGATATGGCACCAAAATTCAACGCTCAAAAGTATGAAAGGTAAACCTGAAAGTGCGAGCCGCCGCCTCGAGGTGACAGTTGAAAACTTAGTAAATATGTATCGCACCTTTCGATAACGCCAGCACGAATCCGTACTGAAGTTGCTTGCCCTAGTAGTAGTAGTAGTGAGGACGCCGAGATGTATGAGCTGACTAATGGTCTCGACCGTCAGATGCACAGATGAGTGACGTTGTTCAAGTTCAGCCTGTTCAGGACCAGCCTCGGAAGAACTCGGAACGCCTTGTTAAAGTTCATCATATTGATTCTGGAACAGCAAGTGCAACAACAGACGAGTAACTAATTACCAGCTGGTAAGTGAGCGGTTACATCCAGACAGAAAAACCGATTGTCACCTCTATCCCACTGCCAATATCAAATTAATAGATAGCTCCGATCTCGTTTTTGCCTATTATCAGAAAGAAAGATCGGGAGTCCTGGGTAACATTCATACCCATGATAGCTAACCTCTCTAGTACACTCTTGCAGCTGGCCAAGAACAATGCAAAATATTAGTCAGCCCGCCAGTACAGCGACGGTTTTCTGCAGTGTCTTCTAGTTCCTGAAAGTCAGTACTAGAGCTAACCTCCAAATTGTAACCTACTACCAGATCCAAGCGTTAATATCTAACTGCGTCTTCCTTTCAATTGACTGATATTATTAACAACACAACCCACAATGCTCAATCTCCCAACGGTGAGAGCAGCTGAGCAGATCAAGTTGGAATTCAAATCTCTGATTCAGCTGTCCTCACCCATCGGCACCACACACTGCACTGCTCCTCAACTAGAGGGTGTAGTTGTCCCTTGCGCACAACGTCGAACAGTGGAGGCGAGATGCTAATACTAGGATCTAGGACCCTGTGTGACGATTTCTGCACAGTCTGCTATCGAATAACGACGAAGAGCTCGAGGGTATTACCTCGAGGTCACCGAGGCTGTATGAAGGCCTTGGTTGGTTACTCTGTGTCCACAGGTTCGTTGCGGAGAGCCGCAGAGACTAATGCTGAACTCGTCAGCGCCCGTCAAATTCGGGGTATGATCAACCTTTTGACAATTTTCAAACTGCAGTTGATGATCTCATTATTTGGCAGCTGATATGAAATTGAACTCCCATAGCAAAACGAATCCGGCAGACGCGGTAAAAACATGGGAGCTGATAGGAAACAGCTCGAAAGTCTATGTACTCTGACCTTCACTGCAAACGTTACCAATCTGGGCGCTTCTGCTATGTGTTGACTCGCGCCAACCGCCCGACGAAGTACAGAGGCGGCAAATCATATTGTATGAATGCGGTAAGTGAACAAGATCATCTTTGATCTGCTCGTCTCTGACGTCAGACGCTTCGTCAGCAATCCGAGATCTGTTAGGAGCGTCGATTGGTCACACTAGCATACAGGGGCTTGTATCGGCTCAGATTTAAGAAAACTGTCTTCCGCAGAGAAGCATTTCCCCCTTCAACATTTACTCAGCATGTCGGCTCTCAAGTTCGTCCGATGGTGTATCTTGAGTGCGTCCTTTTCCCCTCGCATGTAATCATACGATGGGGAGCTCATCTTCTTCACAGCGTTCACTCTCGTGCTTGCAATCGTGGTGCTTGGCATCAGTGCCCACCTCATCGCCATCCGACCTACAGACTACTGGCGGTTTGCTGCGCTTGCAGTCGCAGTCTCTTCCCTGACAATTCTCACACTTCCCATCCTGTGCGTTTTCTTTCCAATTGACCAAGCTAGCGTCGATTGATAGTCGCAATTTTTAGTCTCGTAGTTAATACCTTAGCTCGTCACAACATTTCATCGGGACGGCTCCTCTCCGAGGCTGGCTGGTTGAGTATGTACCTCTCGACTCTCAGATTTCCTATTCACAGTACTTTCTTTCTCAAGCTATCATGTGGATCCTGTGGCTCTCCACTGGAGCTAACGCCACTCGTGCGGCCCGCTCACATTTCTTCGCTGGTGCTTGTAGTTTCTGTAAGTACCATAATTCCCGAATAGCCGCGCTTCTCTGATCATTTTACACTCAGTCACTGTTTACGGCAGTAAAACCTGCAATGAGTTCAAAGTCGTGCAGGCTTTCTCTTACATCATCTTTATCACCCGTGCGTCTCTCCTCCCCTTTCATTTTTTCTATGTCTTAGGGTAAATTTAGTGCTCTGCTACACGATTGGGTTAATGGTGCTTGAGTTCTCGCGCAGCGAGTCCGACGGTAGTTGGGCGGGTCGTACCCACAAAGGAGGTCCTCAAACTAGGGATTTGGAGGCTCCAGGTCAGCTCCGTACTACATCAGGTCTCCCAATTGATGCTTCACGTGGTCAACAGCCCCACCAACAGGCGTCAGAAGGTGAATCGTTGAATATTAAGTTCCCCGAGCCTAATGCGTAGGAAATTGTCACGCAACGTAGTTTTGTTTCGATAACTCAAACTGTCTAATTTTTGTATGCTTAATCATTGTTTAATTTGTACTTGTCGATGTATGATTTGTTGAAGGCTCTCAGTTTCACCGGTTCGCGACATGCTTTCAAGTGAGTTGCAATCCAGGCCGATCTCAATTTCTTGAGCCTGCTAAGTAGCAATGCGCACTTGAGTAAGCGTTGAGTACGGAGTTTTTGCTCTTCTGGGTTTCTCAAACTGCCGTCTCAGAGCGCGATAAGATTATAGAAGTCTGGACGAGATTCTTCTATGGTGAGGCAGTAGTAACTACCAAACAAATGTCAAGACAACGCGTCGCCACCTCAGTTAACCTTTCATGATCAAGCCACCAACTTCAGTTTTATTGGGATTTCTTCTCGAGTTCTGACTATTACTTGTAAAAACCTGGTGCGTTAGAATATTTGAATTCAATTGATTGCAGCTTTCCGGTGATATTTCACCTCCGAATACCCGTCACGGTGATGCAATGCTAACATTTTTCCGCTTCTAACACGCAGAACTGAGGGCCGTAGTACGCCGCTGATCTGAAAGAGAGCCTTGTGCATGCCACGCTGGTCGATTAACGTCTTGAATATCTGTCAGCGACTAGGCTAGTTTAGCACTCACATGAAGGGGGCGTGCTAATCCGGCTAGGTCGTACGATTCTGAGGGAATCAATGGGGCTCAGATAGCAGTCTTTACCTATTCTGCTAATGTAGTGTGGCAGGACACTGCTTTCTGCTGCCTCGCGTTGCATGCGCTATCATTCTTGCTGGTAGTAAGTATTCACGCTGCGCATTGCAAGATCAGGCTGATTACATTCCCTGTGGAAGATAGGCCAACCTGTTTTTTGTAGGTGAATGCTGTACGGGAAATTCGGACCTCACATTCTGTAACGGATCGATTCACGGTGACCCGAATTTCTCCATGGTCGAATCTCTTTCGTTGCACGTTTCTGACGGATACCTCCGTGATGACTCTTCTTATTGAACACGTTGTGCTATCCAGCTGCAAGCGTTCTTGTTTGGTTTTACACATCAATAGAACATCTACGACTGTCATGGAAGTATACGCGCATTGTGTTTGCGTCTGTTTTTATACCGCCTGTGTTTTTTTTTGTGAACCACTCGAGCTTTATTAGGTGCGTGTCAAGTCTTTTCTATGCTGAGCATCGAGCGCTAATTGGGCGAGTGGTTCTCCTTGCACACACAGCACGCCAGGGCAGCAAGTGTATTATAGTGTGGCTGCTTTCGTATCGCTGCGTTATCAGCTACGATTGAGCTATTTGTTGCGTGGGTCGGTACCGGTGCTGCACAGTAACATACAGCTCAGATTGCGTTACCGCAAGCTCCGAGGAACTGAAATCGCAGTGACGCTTCTAGCAGTCTATCTCCGACGGCATGCGCGGCAGTTCATCAGTGTAATTCCGAGAAATTTGGACATGAGTACGATCTATGAGTCTAGAATTCACGATGGTCAAGTGCCCCCGCGACGTTGCCGAGGAGTTCAATTCTTCGGCGATATGAGATGGATCGTCCTGCGTCACACACAGATCAGATTCTGCACGTGCGGGGTAATAGGCCAGTTATCAGCTAGCCCTATTTCATTCAAGCACTGATCACGTACATGTGAGTGGCTTTAGATGGGTCTTATGATCTGTGTACCAAGGCCTGTGTTTCGCACAGGAACAACTTAAGCCCAAGCACCACGAGAGAATATGCCCGATGTGAATATGATGCCAATTTGTAATGTCACAGTTCGGTCTCATCCGTTGTACTTGAGCGAGTGAGCTGGAAGGGGAACTAGGTTGCTGGGCGTTCGCGAACATCCGTGATTCCGTTATCTCTAAGGTGATCATGGCGTCCCGGCATCTATTTCTCGAGGTTCTCAGCAGTTCGAATGGGCCTGGAGACGAATGGTTCACTTCCATGGGCGATCCCATTTGGGTGTTGCACTTACTCTGAGGCTTGCATAGTGAGGACATCAAGAAACGTTCTACGAAGATGTCAAAGTGATATAAAATAGAACAAGAATAAATAAATGGAAGAGACGGAGAAGGGAGACAAAACGGAGAGATGTTTTAAGTTTACGGCAGCTTAGTAGACTTTGAGCAATAATTTGTTGTAGCCAAGCAAAGCCAGACAACGGGTAACTTGATCCTTGAACGAGACCATCCCATAAACCAAGCGAACTAACTCCAGCCTTCAAGCAGCAAATCCTTTTTCACTCAAAGTCAAATCTTGACGCAGTCTTTCGTTAATACTTTATAATCCTGCTTTTCTTATACCAAGGACTCCCACAAGTGCGGTTATTTGCGTTTCCAGTAACGGTTGAACATACCGTGCAGTCGCTGCACAGCTCTTAGCAGCAGCCTCGAGGCAGGAATCTGAACTCAGTTTGCTCACATCTGGCAGCTTTTCAACCATAACCTTGATCAAAGGTCCAGTCTAGTATTAACTGCCAGTAATCTCTGCCAGTAACTGCCAGTCACTGCCATCATTGATTGCCAGTGCCAGGACGGCATCGTTCACCGTTTAAATCATCTTTTCATTTCACCCGTGGTCTCCTCGTGGCTTTTCACGCCAACGCCGCGCGACGATTACCCATAATATCTCCCGCCCTAATTAATCGATCTCTCAACTGTCACAGAATCCAAATCCCTTTGTCGTCTGCTCCTCTCTCTTGCACCTTCACTCCCACAATACTCCCTGTTCACCGGAAGTCACATACCCAACCCACAAACTTCCTTTCCGATTCACCCAGGACTCTAGAGACGGCTTGCCTATCCCTTTTCTCGTAATCCTCGCCAATTTTTATTCCCGCGGATGCCTGGTGTAGCCGCCACCCTTCATCAGCGCGGTCCTTCAAAGAAAAACTTCAAGTCCGTCCTTGGCTTCGGGTCATTCAACCGCAGTCGTTCTTCAGTCGACTCTTACCTTCCCCGTCAACCTCCAAGTAGAGTCAGCATCGATACTACCAGAAGCTTCCAATACAAGCGCAAATCCCGCCAAGAACGTGCAAGCGCAACCGACGTCTCTTCTGATTCTCTCTCAAGTTCCCCCCACGCACATCAGGAGCATAGTCAGAACCATAAACACGACCCCAATAACTCCGTCCGCAGTATGAAGTCCATAGACACCGCTCATACCCGTCCTATTAGAAGACCACCGGTCAGGATCGATGCTCAGGAAGGTCCCTGGAGCGTCAGCGTCGCCGAGACTCCCCATGATGCACACTCGTATAGCATTTACATAAAGAGTGAGTCTTACTTTTTCCGCTCCACTCTTTCTCCACCATGTTGGTCAGACGAGTTGGTTCATTACCTATGCATTTGATTCTCGTCTGGCTTCCGAGGTAGTCGGGTTGCCATTATGTGTGCGCTTGACAGTGCCATGTGAATACTGTCCAGCGTTTTATGTCCCGAGGCCCCGTTAATTCCCGTAACATGTCCTCGACAAACGAACCTGCTAATGATATTCCTTCTTCCGCAGCTTCCACGCACAACCTCACCCTGACTCGCACTGCCACAGAGGTCGTCGAGTTGCACGTCAAGCTTGCAGACTCCGTCCCAGGCACCAAACTTCCCAAGTTGCCCATCGACTCGGCGGCCCAGCCTATCAAGCGGAATATCTTCCTCAACACGCTGTCCCGCCTTGCATCTCCAAGCAACAAAGGAACGCGCACGGTATCTACACGCATCGCGAGCGCCAGTTCCATCACTCCCATTGTTTCACCCTCGCACGAGATTGGCGACCCTTTCACTGAGGCAGGCACCACAAATTCAGGGGGCAATGTAATCACGAGCCTTGCTGCATATCTCACCACCATTTCAAACGAGCCAACGTTCCGACAGACCCGTGCATGGAAGCGTTTTGTACGTGTGCGCACCGATGACCTCGAGAGCGTGCGTGTAGAGCGCGCAATCAAGCGCGTGCGCTCTGATCTGGCAGCGCATGGGAGCTCGAAAGTTGCCACCAATATCAGCTCGGGCGACGTCAGCGAGAATCGAGGTGGATGGATGTCAATGGTGCTGCGAGCGAAGTCAACCTGAACGATTTCACCGTCGGTGATTTGAGAGAGGAGGGGATTAAAGAGGAAGAAGAGGATGCAGAGTCTACTCCTGTTGAAGTGGAGGGTCTAGCTCCTGTTGCGGATGAGGCACCTCTTGCTGGAGCGCCTGAGGACATCGTCGTTGCGGATGAAGCAGTTCCTGCACCCATAGAGACAGAACTAGCAGCTCCTAGCGCAGCCGATGAGGAAGAGACAGTTGTCTCTACGCCTGTCGCAGAGGTCCAAGCTTCCCGGTTACTTCGTTCCCATTCTGCCGATCCCGATAAAGCTAGTCGTCTGTCGCGGGTATACACCTCCTCGACACTGCAGGATGGCACGAGTTCCCAAACGGGCGATGACTCTTCGATCAGCACCAACACTGGGCGGCGCAAGAAACGCTCTAAATCGACCGACCCGAACAAGGAACTCAAGAAGCGCTCAAAGCGCAAAGTCGTCATCGATGACTTCGAGATGATGCGTGTCCTTGGAAAGGGGTGCGCAGGCAAGGTCTTGCTTGTGAGGCACAAGACGAGCTCGGATCTGTACGCCCTGAAGGCGATCACGAAGCGCCATGTCCTGGCGCACCAGGAGCTGCAACATACGTTGACCGAACAAGCCGTGCTCAAGCGAATGGCAGCAGAGTCGAAGGACCCATTCGTTGTCAAGCTGTGGTGGAGCTTTCATGATAAGGAGAATCTATTTTTAGTCATGGTATGCTTCTTCATATATCAAGTGCAGAACGCACGTTAATGGTGTTTTCTCCTAGGACTTCCATCCAGGTGGTGACCTTGCCACGCAGCTTGCACGTTGGGGTAGGTTAGGTCGAGACCGTGCCCGGTTTTACGCCGCGGAGATTGTCGAGGGTGTCGAGGGCCTGCATGCAGCCGGTGTCATCTATCGTGACCTCAAACCTGAAAACATCCTTATTGGTGCAGACGGGCACATCGTATTGACGGACTTTGGCCTCTCAAAAGAGTTTCCACGTCGTGTGGCCGCGATGACCGCGCCTCCTACTCCTACACGGGGCGAGTTCTACTCTGCCCCAGGCGGTGAGCCTACGACCCCTCCCTGGATGAAGGGCGAGAAGAGCCAGGACCTTGCAGTGGGATGGCATGGACAGACTGTTGGCCCTATGGACGCGACAACGACTTTTTGTGGCACAGCAGAGTATTTGGCTCCAGAGGTCATCCAAGGACTGCCATACAGTTACGAGGTCGACTGGTGGAGTTTCGGCACTATGCTTTATGAGATGTTGACGGGAATTGTAAGTGTCCTGCCTATAAGCTTTGACGGTTGCTGATATCCGCAACAGACGCCATTCTGGGCGAATAACCATTCCGACATGTATGTCAGGGTCCTACAGGATGAGCTACAGTTCCCTGAGGACAGAGCGATTGACCAAGATACGAAGAGCTTGATTAGAGGGGTGGGTGATACTTCTTTACCATGACCGCAAGTCATTTATAGTCGCCCTCGCATAGCTCTTGCAACGAAATCCTGCACTTAGGATGTGCGAGCCGCGGATCAAGCGGCACCCGTACTTCTCCATGATGTGAGTTTTATCACGAGGCCAACTTTCCTAATCCTGATCTCCTCCCCTTCAGTGACTGGTCGCACGTGTATTACAAGCGCTACATACGTGAGGCATATTCGCTGTTGTGATAGATAGATGTGATGTGCTTACTTCACTTTGTCCCTCTAGCCCCCTATATCCCACCCATTGATCCATCCAATGCCAGTGATACCCAGAACTTCGACGATACATTCCTGGATATGGAACCAGTGATTGACGACCCGAACGATCAGGAACAGACTGATACAGACCGCGACCAAACAGACGCTGAGCCTACAGATGGGGAAGGCGAGGACTCAAACACGACTCCCTCGCACTCCCGTAGCCCATCAGTGCATCCAATTGACGAGAGCGTCGATGTCTTTGATGGCTATTCGTTCAAGGGCCGACATTCTGTTATTCTGGACGATGACGAAGATGACGCATCTGGAGAATCTGAACGGGAAGAGACAGATGAGGAAGAGATACCAGAGATTCTTGCTGGTATCGTGGATACCCCCTTGCTACCGGAGGTCGAGGAGACGTCACCTGTTGTTGATGAAGCAACTCCAGAACCGAAGACTCCTGAAGCGAGACCGCAAGTTCTGCCAGAGGAGCAGCCCGCCGAGATCATCATTCAGCCGCAAGAAGACACTGCAACACTGGTTGAGGAACCTGCAATGCCAGTTGAGCCTATCGCACCATCAGAGCCGACACCCGCCCCCCTCAAAGAATCACCATTGCCGACTACTCCCACGTCGCCGCCTCAGGAGATTGTGCCTATTCCACCAGCCAAGGATGTCAAGCCGAAGGTCACGAAGCCAGCCGCCCCTCGGCCGAGCGCCCATCGTACAACGCGTAATCGCCGAGAGAAGTCCGGTGTCCCTGCGCTTGATCGCTTCCTTTCCGATAACCCTGATGAGGAAGGGTGTACAGAGAAGGAAGAAGAGGACGAGGACTGGGACTTCATTGAAGCTGGAGATGGCGAGGACCGCAATGGCACCAAGGGTACAAGCTTGTTTGCTCGGGGTGTCGTCGACCGATACCGGTTGGCCGTGTTCCGCAAAGCATCAACCCCTTCGCAACGGATGGGTGGACGCTCATTTTCTGGCATGTCAAAAGAGTCTGACGTTCGCGGTACCGACCCGGCAGAGTCACCCAGTCCATCAGAGAAGCACCGTCGTGGACGTGCACCTGGATTGAAGTTCCGAAAAACCCCCAGACAGTTCCTCCGTGCAAAATCTCCGCCATCATCATTTTCCACCAAGTCAGGTTCTACTGTCAAAACTCTCACTCCTTCCACATCCGCCACGCTATCATCGGCATCAAGTGGTGGCCTCCTATCGCCCTCTGTGTCAGGCACGAGTTCAACACCGATGTCCCCATCGCTCAAATCGAAAGAATCAGCGACATCAGTCGGCGAAAGTCTATCGTCGGATCAGTCAAACGGTGATACGATACCAGAAACCCTTTTTTCACCCGAATCGACGAGAGGAGCCTCAGCTGCTCAAACCGAAGAGCCCGAGAAGCTTAAGAACAAAAAGCTCAAGAAGTACAAAGAAGGAGCAGAGAAAATGCTGTCCCTCTTTGCTTCTCCTCGTCAATGATCACGATTCAGTCGACCGCGGGTCCGGTCCCTCTTCTCCTCTGCTCCTTCCACATTCTCGCCAAGCCAAAGTCAAACAATAATCTTGTATCTTCATCTCAAGACTCATTATCACTATGCATCGTCTCACAATTACTTACTAGCACTTTCCTTTTTTTTCCATCGTCCTTTTTATATCAGTTCATCAAGGATGGTTCGCGAACTAGAATCGCGACCAAATTTTTTGCTCCATTACACATGGACTGGGTCGGGTGCTCGTTTTACGTTTCCTAATTGATTGCGTCCTTCTGTCGTTACTTGCATTACTGTTTTGCTTAGGATTTCAATCGTATTGCATCCCAATAATCGGTCGGTTTGCTACAAAGTTTGCTATTGTCATTTTTTGGAAGGCGTCATTTTCAATACCTAAGCTAGGGCTCTTGGACGCTTGTACATAGTACCATCCTAAAGCGACAAATCACTCGTAATCGATCAACTTCTGCGAGATATGTGTCACGATATGTATTTAGCCTGGGCCTAATGGGCAAAACACCCGAGGTACAGTCGTTTGAATTGATTTATTGGAGACGCCTTTACCCATACAGAATAGTCGAGCCTGGGGTCAAATGGGCGTACTAGATAGTCCCACCAGTCCGTGTGTCCCAAGAGTTCGCGCATCGACTCTAGCACACACAATTCTGCACGGAATCCTTATATATGTTGTATTTTGGTTTCCCCCAACATAATACACAGTGCCATGTTTTTTGTTTGAAGAAAATCGAAGTAGATCTCGTCCCATGGCCAACTTATTGGTGCTGGAGGCTAGTTTTGTGCATAGAAGGCTCACTCTAAAGGTCAGATCACCACATAAAATTCTGGAATGCAGTATGATGGTTATACACAATGAGAGAATACTAAAACAAATTTCTCCGGGGCCACATGCTTGTCAGGATCATCTGCAAAAAAAGAAATATGCCCCAGACGTGACATTCTATCCAAAGCGTTACATCAAGACTGTGTAAATAGAAACTCCGCAATGCCGAAATGCGGTGTACGAACGGTGCGGACACTGCGGAGTGTGAAAAGGCATTGCCGCAGACGTGTGACATGGTGTGACAAAGTGCGCGAACTCTAGGTAAAATGCACTTTTCTGCGCGGTAACTCTCCGTCGGACTCAACACGTCGATTTTGGAAAGAAAAACTAGCAGATGTTGTACTTTCGATGTCAGGCTATTGAACTGTCAAAGAATTAAATTTTTATGTTTGTGCGTTGTGGAGCAATAGACGTTGCCCCAAAAGTGCGCGAACTCTAGTGGACATCTAGTATCATTATCATACGGCTATACGGCTGCTAGGATGAATTCGGATTGGTGTTCTTAGACGTACTAAGTAATCTGGATTTATTGAGGTCGGACTGGTATACTTTTTGGCCGTCATAGCAATTTTGTCACTACCCGCAGGAGTTCAAACGTTCACGGAGGTATATAAATTTGGATTTTGTATAGCGTCTAGTGGTCAACAAACTGACACGTAGACATGGTACCACCGTAGTAGCCTGTACATGAAGTTGCCCGAACAATGTCTGCATGTATCTGAGCGCAGGGATAGAAAGATCGTCCAGAGTATTGCGAGTTCTGGCCCTTCCCATGAGAAGTGAACGACCTGGACCCCGGTCATCATACATCATCCTGTTTTTAATGAAGAATATCAGCAATTTATTGAGTGGTGAAATAACTTTGGTACCATGTGACTAATGGACTCCGTGTCAGAGTCTGCGACTGTTGACCCGGGGAGATACAAAGGCTAGAAACTTATAAGTTAGTGCTACCAGAAGGTAGAAGAGACAGCTCACCCGGGGTTCTGCTTTCAAATAGGCTACGACGCCCCCAGTATGGTATGAGGGCGGCCTTCTTGTAAAAGTTGTCATCGGATGATCGTACAAGCGTTAAACCAACTATGGACCGGTCAGTAGCCCGAGAACAACTGTTGGTGATGATATCGAAGTCATCTACAAGACTGCAGCAAACTAGCTTTGCATGATTCGGGAGAGAAATCAAGATACGCTTGTCGCGTTTAGTACTGGAGGACGGCTGCACAACAGATGCCAGTGACATGATGGTCGTGGAGAGATGGACAAGGCGAGGCGAGTAGGCCGCAGCAAGTACTTAGCGGCGACTGCGCGATCTGAGCAAAAAGTTTCATATTCATATGCTGCAGCCGAGGATATCGATGACGAAGGACGTCACTTAGCCGGAACGTATTGAATATATCGACCGACTCGTGGAGGAGCCGTGGGGAGACTAGTGCTAGTACGTGCGGTACCAGTAACTACAGTATATAATTATATCACAGTACAAGAGAAGTATGGGGGAGAGCCTACGTTTAGTAGCATACCGTGCCTCATGCTGTCAATCTGTTTGTGCTGTAAACAAATTGTTGAATGTGAAATTGCCCAAGAATCAATGAGGTCTGGACAGCGAACAATATTCATTCCTGATTTCTTCGTCAACTCCCTTTGTCGAGGGACGGTCCCAAGGATGAGTAGACCAACATCGCTCGATTAACTCCCAGTATTTTTCGGGGAGTACAGGATAACGAGATCGGGAAGGCGTCTGCGACCTGGCTATACATAAGATGATGGCGGCATCATTTGAGAGGTGATAATAGGGAACCTTGTTGGTGAGGACCTAAAGGTGGAACCCATGATATCATTGAGAAACTGAAACTGACCTAGACGTACCTGCAACATGATACCGCCGAATGAATAGATGTCGCTCTGCTCGCTTGGCCGCACCTGGGATTCATCCTCATTGTCTTCAAGCAGCTCAGGAGCCATCCATCGCCTGTTTCCTTTGACCACAGACGTCCAGGAAGCCTGAGACGCGCTTATCACCTCGGAATACATCAAGGAAAGACCGAAGTCAGCAATACACGCAGTGCCATCACCATAGATGAGCACATTAGGCTGGAGCTCACATCTTAAATGAAATTACAACTATCGAGAAGGGTGGAACTTACTCCATTGAAGTCACCATGGATGATACTGTTGGCATGCACTGCGAGGAATAGTCACAACTCCAGGTCCAGAATTAAATTCACTAGCACATACGATATTGTAGACCAGCAATGATATCTCTGAGCTATGTTTACCATCAGTCGGTGGTCTGCATGAAATGCAAGGGAGCACTTACCATCCGGAATCGTCTGACGAGAGTAAGAGCCGCACCCTCACGCTCCAAATAGGCCGTCAGGTTACCATTCTCCGCCCAAGGACTCACGATCGCTGGAAATGGGCCGAAGCCATATGTGTAACCATAAACGGGCAGAGTATTTGGATGCTTGAGGTTGGCGCATATTCTGAGTTCATGCTTTATCCTCTACGAAGTGGCGACCTCTGGCGTAAGCAGTGGACGAAGTCCTTCGTCGAGTCACTCACCTTGATCTTTTTCGTCTCCGCCGCACCAAATTGATCGGCGGTGTATACCTGCAATGCTTTCACTGCAACCTGCCCAATTATCAATTTTAGGCAGATGGAGAAAGAGAATATTGCAAACGAACTTTGATCGGTCTCCGACCTACGTTATAGGTACATTTCCAGATCTCCCCGAACCCACCACGAGCAGCAGGATATTTTTCGTCCTTTGTCACATGTCCCGTGAGGTCTCGGAGCATCGCTTCAGGGGGGGAATTACCAGGCTCGTTACTACGAGCGGGTAGAACTGCGGTCGTATGGAGAAAGGAAGGACGGAGTGGACGGAGTTGGGGTACATGGGGTAGCTGTGGGCCAATTGTAGGAGAAGGTCTCCGCTGTGAAGGAGCTCCGGCAGGTGGTATTATGGCATCGGGAAGATCTGGGCGGGGAGGTTGCCCTGGTGTCCGAGCCCGAAACAAGCCCATTCTTGGGTTACGAGGAACAACAGCAGGACAAGGTATTGCGGCAGACTGTAAGAATTGACATTAATGGAGTGGTGTAGATGAGCAAAAGAAAGGGATTGCGTACATTGGGTAAATCAACCAGGAGGGGATTTTTAGGTGCACTTGTCTGCAAGAAAATGTTAGCGCATGAACGGTAGTATACGTAGTTGGCTGCGCACTCTAAGTAATTGTCGTGCAGGCCAGATGCTAGCAAGGATGTCGGGTGGAGTGTCGCATATGTGGATATCATTGTCATCCTGGATAGTGTAAGCCAGTTGGTGTGAGTCGGGTGAAAGGATTAAGTGGTGGAGTAACGGAACATGGAGTGAGGCGAGGAGCTGGCGGGACTTGAAGGTCCAGAGCTTGATGGTGTTGTCATAGGAAGCACTTGCGAGAAGAGCACAATCAAATGAAAGTGCTAGACAAGTGATGTTGGTGTCCCCTTCAAAGGAGCTCCAACAGTCTCCAGTGTCGATGCATCAAACACATAGATCGTCCTAGCCTTGAGTTCATCATCCGTGAAGCCGAATGCAGCGACGATGGTTTCGTCTTTGGTAGTCCAGAACACTGGCACGCGTGTCAAGCTCCAGATACCTTTTTTCCCCACTCTGACATCCAGTTTCTGTGCTCGGACATCCCACACTTCAAGGCACCTCCCCGCACATGACCTGACTGCGAGCTTCTTCGAGTCTTGCGAGAATCGAACTGCGCCTACACAATCGAAGCTCTTGAATGGACCAGCTACGAGTTTCCCGGTGTCCAAGCTCCATATCCGCACAGTGAGATCATCTGAGCCGCTCGCCAGTAGTATGCTGTCTGGTGAGATATCGATGCAGTTGATCCTCTCTGAGTGACCATGAAATGTTCTCACGATCCCTGTCTCAACCTCACATACTTTGAGCTCCAAGTTCCCGCTCAAGAAATCTCCACCACCCGTGACAACCCATCGACTATCCCTTGATACCCCCACTGCTTGTACGTCCTGCTTGCAGACATTCCGCGCCCCCTCAATTTCCTTACCCGCTTCTAGGTCCCATCGACGGATAGTCTTGTCATATGATCCACTGATCATTTGCTTGCCGTTTGAAACGTAGGTCATGGATGGAATAATCCTTGTGTGACCCTTCAAGGTCAATGCGGGTGTCAAGTTTGATCTCATTGCTACTGCAGCGGGCTGCGTTGATCCGGAAGCCATCAGGTCGGTCTTTCCGCCAGGGAGGTTAGCAAGTACGGCTTTGTTTGAAATTGGGGTCGAAGGATCGTTGGTAAGCTCTCTTCGTGTACTATGGTCTGACGATTTCGAAGGATGCCTAACTCGTTCGAAGGTGCTGCACACTGTGCCTGCAGTAAAGCCGTTAGTCAGTTCGTCGATGCTGAAAGTTCAGATTGTTTTGATCTTACCACAATGCTAGTTGGGGAAGGGCGAGCGATTTGCCTGCTTGAATGTGCGCAGGTCTGGCAACCCCTTGTATGTAATTCCTAACACGCCCCTTCGGCATGGCACCTGGGCGTAGCCTTCTGTTCATCAAATCTGCTTGCTTTTGGATTCGGCCCGAGCCCTGCCGTGGTCATTTCCGTTGCATTGGGACCTATATACCCGTGAACATTGCTCATATGTCACGAGCTCAGAGCCAATGTGCAATGTGCATGCTGCTGCAGGCTGTGAAGCAACTCAGGGATCAGCGCTCAATCTGTCTCAGGTAAACAGAGTCATGTTGCATAGAGCGTCCGACTCCACATCTTCAAGACGCACATTTGAAATGTCTGTCATTCACAGGAGTTCCGAATCGATCCAGGTTCCAGAAGCTGCACACTGCGCTGTTTTCTGGAATTCCTGGCAGGCCATATCTCGAGGATACTTTAATTCGTCATACCACTGCTAGTCTACACTCCTCCGCTATCGGCTAATCATCGACATCGCCTGCAGCTGCCTCTTGCGGTTTCCGTCCACTCCCAGAGCCAATCGGAGTTCAGGTCATTCACCCAGTGACTTTCTTGCATTCCGAATGAATTATATGCTGGTAGGGTCGGTTTGCTACAAGTTTATTATGTCATTTTTGGAAGGCGTGGTTATTGACCTGTTCGCAATACCTACGGGCACTTGGATGGGATGTACATAGTATTGCCATCCTGAGGCGACAAACCGATCAATTTCTGCGAGACGTGTGCCACGATGTGTATTAACCTGGGCCTGAGTTAAGTGCAGAAGGTACAGTAAGGAATTCGTATTAGACCTACGGCAAATACAGGCTCGAGGCCTTGAGGCATGAGTGCATGAAGGTGCCTCTACTGGAATCATGTCAATGAAATAATGTGAAATCATGCATTTGATGGACGTTGAAGATGATGGTACCCAACGGTAGGCCATCCAACTTACGTCCTGATCGACGTCTCTCCGTCGTTACTTGCATTGCGCGGAGCCTTCTCTGATCAGGCTGCTTTGAACACCATGAAGATAGTCTCTGTTTGTAGACGACCGTTGCAATGAACGTGAGTAACTGAACACTGGAGGGGTGAGAAGTTCGTCTGGAGACACTGTGTCCTCCTTGTAGCAGTCATTGTTGAAGCTCTCCGGATGAATAACAATGACATTTCTACAGTATAAAAGTATCTGCTGTTTCTGTGCGGGTATGTTGACCAGAGGGTAACCAGGAAATCACAGGACTAGATATGTGTAAATGCGAGCTATGAATCTTAAGCCCTTCCCATAAGAAGTGAGCCACCCTGGTCATCATATCAGCGATACGGAACCTAGGCTATTATTGTCATTAAGATTTGCCAACGACCTGTAATACGGTGGTGAAATAACTCACCAAAGAGTCCACATATGACCGCCAAACACTCTACTAGTAACCACCTCGCCTACACCCCTAGGAACCCCCACCTTTGTCCCAGCACGAAGGCTAGACATCTGAGTCAGCCTGTGTGTAGAAGGTGAAAGACATAGCTCACCTCTCCTTTCAGATAGGCTACGACACCCCCAGGAAGCCTGCTTGGGAGAGGAATCTCCAACAGGATGCTTGCTAAATCTTCCCAATTGGATCGGTCATAAACTCCCCCAAGCTTAAATGGCTCGAAGTTGGCGATCGTGTCATCGGACGATTGCTCAAGCCTGAAACCGAGGACGGTTACACCAGCAGCCCGAGTACAACTTTTCATGATGGATTCGAAATCATCCAGAAGATTGCAGCAAATCTTGGAGTGATTTGGGAGGGATATTATGATATGTTTGTCGCGCCTACTGATAGGGGGCGGAGGGGGCGGAACTGCTCCCATGAGGATCATGTAGAGCAAGTGTAAAGGCTCTGAGCTCGAGAGGCTTGGGTCAGTGGATGGCAGTACTTCCTAATTCAGAAGGAACGTGATCATTTCAACTGGATCGCGAAGTTGTGAACGTGCTCTACTTCAGAGCCCGCGACCGTTGATCCGAGGAAGTACAGGCTACAAACTTATAAGTTGGTGCTACCAGAAGGTGGAGGAGACAGCTCGCTCGGGGTTCTACTTTCCAATAGGGTATGGTGCCCTCAGGATTGCCTCAGGAAGGTTGTTTCGAAGAGGAATCCCCAGTAAGAGGCTTGCTACATGTCATGGTTGCCAATTGAATTGGTCGTAACTCCCAAAAACTTATATGGCTCGAGGGTGGGCTTCGTGTCAATCTCAGCGCCTCTCAAGCATTAAACCAACTATGGACCGATCAGTGGCCCGAGAATAACTGTTGGTGATGATATCGAAGTCGTCTACAAGACTGCAACAAACTAGCTCTACACGATTTGGGAGAAAAGTCAAGATACACTTGTCGCGCTTACTAGAACTTGATAGAGGCCTGAGTCAGTCACCGTCGGATGTGTGGTTGTGATGCTTACGTGCTACTAGCTAACGCTAGCTCAGTGGTCAGAAAAGTTCGGCACTCCTTTGATTTGCCTGTACATCTACAACATCTTCAGCCTCAGTTATGATTGTATTTTTTAGCATCACTTATGCCTTTCCGCCTCGGTTTTGGTTGTAATTTATTTGCTCAATGAGCTGACGAGGTGCTTACATCTTCACCATATGCAGTGCCTGAGTTAGCATCAGCAGCGTAATCAGCCAATTAACATCGTTTATCGTTTATCAACTTCTGCGAGACTGCAAGTCAATATCACGATGTGCTTCAGAATTTAGCCTATGCCTAGAATAATAATAAGTACTTGTAGTTTGTGCATAAGAGCATCTCCTATAAGTCAATTCAGCGCCTCCAGACTCTCCCGTATGAGTCTCACCCTCTCCTCAACAGCATTCAGCGTCGTAGTGATAGCATCCACCTCCGACTTCCAATCACCACCCACAGGACCCGAAAGCACCGACCCACCACCACCAACCCCAAAAACACCAGAAGACCCAGCACTACCCCTCGCCCTCCCAACAGCCATCTCCTCCCAAAGCCCAGTAACAACATCCTGCACCCACTTCTCCCTCTCCTCAGTCCTCCTCGCCTCCTTCCTCCTCCCCGCCTCCTCCCTCTGCCCCACAAGCATCAACGTCCACAAATTACTAAACACAAGAATAACAATGACGAAATATAAAATCGTCATCGACGAGCTCTGTTCCCAAGCTTCCTTGACAAGCTCAAGCGCACCGAACGTAGAGCGCTTCGCGACGCCGTACGCGCCGTCAAACGTCTCATACGCCCATTGGAGCCCGCGTCTGTTACGTTCGTGTTCGCGCGCTTTACGGGCTTCTTCATCTGAGATGCCCAAGGAGCGACCGAGGAGGGCAGGGTTGGTGAGTTCGATGAGGGGGCTGAGGGGCTCGACGGGGGCTACGGCTGTTGGATCTACACCTGCTGGGATGAATTCAGACTGGTGTTCTTGGATGTACATCCGCATGGCTTTGTCGAGGTCGGAGTGGTATACTTTTTGACCATCTATTGCAGATTTTTCGATTAAACCTCGAGTGTCATGAACGTGAGCATAAGACTTTTGTGGGAGAAGAAAACTCAAGCCCACCTTTGATGAAACTTCTCCCAGTCCAGTCTACCTGCGTGCTAACGATGACCCGTGTGGAAATAGCGCTTGCCCACATTATGCACGTCTTCGTCTTGACAAGGAACACGCCTCCGCTGGGTACGTCAGGCGTCTTCGTCGTCGTCAGCATAACGACGTGGTCGTCAAAGTCGCAGGTCAGGGCTTCATCGTGGATCTCACACTTTGTTTGCTTCGGGCCTACGCTATTGTTCAGGGGCTTGATATACGACATATTCCGCGCCAAAAGCTTCGAGCTGTCCCCTGTGGGAGACCAGTCCGATATCTGCACATCTAGATGGGGAGCATCAGCACTGGTACAGCAGAGCGAGACGCCACCCACCCATAAGCTTCTGATCCACCCGCATAAAATCCTTGATGAAGCCACTCGCAAACATTAAGTTATAAATCTTGTCCGGGGTCCCAGGCAACACAGTTTCCAGCGCAATCTCATTAAGATGCTGTCCACTTTTCGAGCAGGCACAATGCGTGACCTTAGTTGGTGCGGATCACAGGAGCTGCTTCTTTGTCTCCACTCATGACCACGGGGCGTGAAACATGGCCTGAAACATCAGAAGTACTAGCGGGCGAAATGATGTTGCCAGATGAGCCAGTGTGGCTATCGGTGAAACCATCATCAGGACGGGCGAGTCGCCAGATATTGGCAATGACGTCATATGTCGTATCCCGGGAGAGGAACGAGGCAAAGGTGTATTTTGCCTGACGAGTAGTTATTTGAATGGCGTTTGGGATGACGAATGCCGTCATCTTCTTCTCGAGAGCGGTTATTTCGTATATGGGGATTGACAGCTGTGGAAGTATGAGTCAGTTAGTGAGTATGAATAAGCGCGCAAAACATACGTCGGTGATCCAGCCAAAAATGTTGGCGTGGAAACATATGTGATTCTCTGAGATATATATCCTGCCTTGAATGAGGATCTCGCGCTGTAATGCGCACCCGTAATCTAGAAAATATGAGGCAAGATGTTGAGATGTTGCGACGACATAACCAACCTTCGATGAGATAATCGCCTTCGGGAATACTAGGGAAACAACTCGTGGAAGTCTGCATTACGCTTGCTGCTTGCAACGGCGAAACCCGTGACAGGAATATCTTCATTAATATCAAGTTCGTCATCTGAAGCCTCGCTCTCTTCGCTTGAAGCCAACGTGTCTGTCTGACCGTCAGAAAAGTCGTCTCGGCTGGACAAGGTATGTCTCGTGCGAGCGCTGGCATCGACAGAACTAGGCATAGACGTCACGGAAGCGGAAGCGGCATGCCGCACCACAGAACGAGCGGAGCCAGAGGCATTTGATCTGACCGTACCATTGGTAACTTTTGATACCGAATTGGGAATAGGAGGGACAGGGGACATTTGAGAGCCAGCATTGGTCATGGCTAGACCCGAGGCGACTATAGCAGAAGCAACACCAGAATGTTTGCGAGTGGGAGTAGTGAGTGAAGGACGACGCCAACCTTTTTTCTTCTTTGAGGCTGAGCTGTTTGCGGATTGGATGGATCTTGCGTCCGCGTCGGTGAGGGTAGGTAAAAGCTCCTGTTGATGATGGGAGCTTTTTTGGGCATGGCTTATTGCGGTGGGTGAGTCCACGAGGCCATTTTCAATTATGACGGCATTGTGCTCGTGGCGACCTGTCCGCCGGTGCGTATCGGGACGAGTATGATTACTCTCCGCCCGGGAGTGATCGAATTCGAGTGGAGCAGGAGGTTGGGTTCTACTGCGTAGTGACTGCTTTGAGGGAGTTCTATCGACCACCTTGTGAGCGTTTGAAGGATGAGTGCCACTACGCTTGTCCACGAAAGCTTTCAAGTTCCCAGTGGATGATGCAGGTGTGAGCTGGCGGGGGGCTTTGGGTGAGCTTTCAGGACTGGTCTTCATCCATTCTTCAGGACGAGAGCGAGAGGGGGTTGGAGTTGGAAGCATGTCATCTGTGGACAAAGAAGAGTCGCTCGCCATGGGACGAGCAGCGAACGACACGGCATGTCTATCTGGAGCCATTCGATCCTGGGAGCGCGCACGTCGATGCTGAGACGTGTCAGAAGGAGGGTGGTCTTGCGAAGGAGGATCAGGAAAAGTAGAAAGGGCTGAACGAGGGGACGGTGGAATTATACCAATTTTGACACTGCCTTTTGTGCTGGAATCGTCACTAGCTAGCTGGTCAAGAAGAGATAAAGGAGAGTGTGATACTGATTGAGAATGTGGGCGCGCTGGGATGGTTTGACGCGGTGAAGCAGTCGTGTTCTCCCTTCCGCTAGGAGATGAAGGTGTACTAGGCTTCACAAGTTTTGAAAAGAAGTTGGGTGCCATCCTCGGCTAGCTGTGTCTCCGACGTAATTGATGGTTGAGCTCGACGATCCAGGCGCTGCCTACTGCGGAATATTAGTTTACTTACCGACGCTGACGCTGTCAACGACGTCCAACACAGCAATCTTGACCTTGCACCATTTACCTAAAAAGGTAATTAGCCAAGCTTTTCATGACAACGGTTCTTTCTTCTTCACGGTGATGATCAGTAGCATGAAACACTTACTCCAGCAGTTACTCGGGTTCAGGAACTAGCAGCAACTGATTACTTCTGATGATTTGAACACGACACCATCCGTATTGATCAACTCCGGTTATCAAGACTTGTATCACGTTCACTATCTAAGCTGATTTGGGCCCAATCGCTGATCAGTGTGATCAATCAAGCTCATGATATTTCATAGTCTCTCGTATTAATTATTATTAGGCAGTGGTATAAAAAGTTGATCGAACATCCCACCAAACTTCCTTAGACTTCCCACTCATCCTTAAGAACATGGCAAACGATTCAGTCACTGTTATCGAAACTGCTGAGCAGTTCCAAGAACTCGTAGGTACACATGTCATCGATATATCACAGGCATTCATTCCATCGAACAGATCAAGAGCCCAGGAAAGAAAACCGTGGTCGATTTCTGGGCAGACTGGTGCGCACCATGCAAAGCCATAGCCCCCCGCTTCCAAAAGCTCGCCGAATCCAACACAGACGACAACATCGTCTTCGCAAAAGTCGAGCTTAAGATGGAAGATCCGAACCATTGGACCGTTCCAGTTGCGAATGAGCTGAAAATCGTGTCTGTGAGTAGCAGCTGACAGACTATGGACAATGGGCGCTCATTGTCGCCTTGTAATTATCAGATACCCCACTTTGTGGCCCTGAGTGATGGCAAGAAGATCGGGTCTCAGAAGGGGTCTCAAGTTGATCTTGCTGTGCGTGTCATCATCCAGGCCTTTTTGCCTTTGTGATTACTGAGAGGTTTTGTAGGCCTTTGTTTCCGAGATCCAGGCCTCCGGATAAAAGTGATACCTTCGGTACCGCATTTCGTTATCTTATCACAATAGATTACTTGTGCGATTGGTTTACTGTAATCGATTCACTTGTCGCTTGCAAGCCCCTGGCCACGCCTGCAGGCAAATCGTCAGCCACATGGGGCCTCGACGTCACGGCGCGTCATCCATGGCTGGAATGAAGTACACCACGGCGTACATTCCAATTTCTTGACATATACATCCTCTGACATCCTCTTTGTCCTTTCTTCAACCCCCGTTTGTTTGTTTCACGTCAAGTTCTGTCAGACCCTTGTTTCACTCATCTTGGTATTATATATAATACATACATTTCTCTAGAACTTGGACCAAGGTTGCAATGCCTTTTAACCCTATCGACGATGCTCAGGACTTTACAAGAATCGTGAGTGCCCATTCGATGATCCTTGAACCCCCTGCTCACTGTCACCCCGCCGTCCCCAGATCAATAGCGGTAAAACCGTATTGATAGATTTCCACGCAGACTGGAGTGGGTTGTGCCGGTCGACCTCTCAGCAGTTCTCCGAGCTCTCTGACACGTTCGTTCGCATCGGCGTGGATTTCTATCGCGTGAACGTGGATGAACTAGAGGATGTGGTGATGGAGGCTGATGTGCGCGTTGTGTGTATTTATAATATGATGTCTTTGTGGAGCCAATTGAAACCGAGGAATATGACAGGTCCCTACTTACATGGTGTTCAAGGACGGGAAGAAGGTTGGGCATGCCACGGGCGTGGATGGATTGAGTCTGCACGTGAGTACCTCGTGTTTGATGTCATACATCTCACTGACTGTTCCGTTTGTCACGGGTAGAAATTGATGGGGTCGTACATGACGAGATGCGAAGTCGTTGCTTAGAAGGCAACTTACTAGACAAAAGACAATCAATTGTTGTACTTATATGAAGAGGTTATGAAGGGATCGTCTGGTTTTGATACGGGGAAATCAATTGTATAGGTTACATCATGTATAACGACAATTACACCAGAGTTTGACTTGGCTTACAAGTCGTTTCACGCTTATGAAAATCAGCTCGCACAAACGTGAAGCATCTTCGGATGCGCCACAAAGATAAGTAATAGTAATCCCACTAGTGTGAAAGGAAGTTCGCCGGCATGGGAAGAAACGTGTCTCGATGCTAACCTAGTGGGGAGCCTGCAATCGAGAGTCATATCAGAAAAACGACTGCTTCGCGTGTTCTCTTCTGCCGCGGCTACGCATCGAGCTTCGCAAGTTTATTCCAAGTAAATCAAGAGCACCATTGGGATGATTGGATATGAATGCGGGGACGAATGACCGGGGAGGATCTGCTGTGCTTCGTTGGGCACCGTGACTGTGAGAGTACGCAGGAGCTGTTTCTATTTTTTGATTCGTGGGTTGTGAAACGTTGTACTTGAATGAGACCAAGATCATGCGTATGCAAGGCGATAAGTCTAAGCACATTCGGGTAAGACGGTAGCAGGTTACCCTGTTGCCGCTCTGGGGCCTGTGCTGTGGGCTATAGCTGTTCGTCCGCGTCGCAGGTCGGTTCCTGTTTTACTTTGCATGCTAAATGGGGACCGAAGCAAACATAGACAAACAAACCCTGTTAACTTGTCATACCCGGCATCGCGAGCATTGACCTTTCATTCCTTGCTCCCTCTTTCATTCATCATCCGGACTGCTTTTCTGCTGCTGACCCTCTTCATGCCATTGCTTGCAGGAATATTTGCTAAACGAGATAGGCAATCTGGTGCTCGCAGCTCACCATCCAAATTAAACGACCCAACGACCCCGACTTCTGCGGCGTCCATCTCTAGTGGCACCGTAGTCTCTTCAGAACCAGATTATGTCTTTCCAGACAAGTCACTAAAGTCGCTTCCGGCCGCAGTTTATACCGGTCCAGCAGCAGCATCATCATCATCGAGCAAGCTCAAACTGCCCTTCCGTCGGAGACATGTACATCAGCCACATGTCACAGGCACCTCCCAAAGCGTCTTTTCTCTCAACGATAGCCCCCCACGCGCCCACATATCTGGCGTCGTCTCTGATTCAGGGCATGACCTCCCGCCTTCGCCCCCAAAACCTTCCTTCTTTGGAGTACACCACGACCCCAGCATTAATTCCACGCTTTCGCTTCCCAGTGAAAACACGCGCCATCAATTTCGCCTAGATACCCCTTCCGTTGTCGCACGGCATGAGATACACAGCGCGCCCCCATCTTCGTTGGCGACGCCACCTAACGTAAAAAAATCTAGCGGGTTGTTCTCGTGGGCTAGAGAGCGTACTAAATCGAAACCTACCTCGCCGCCAGCAACTATTGCAGGTCCTCCCACTCCAAGTCCCTCACCGAAGGATAATTTTAATTTAAAGGCTTTCCGCCACGTTGGTTCCGAGTCCCCCACTTCTCCAGCTGATATTCCCGATGCCGAACTTCCGCTTCCTCCTGCTCGGCCACGGCCGCGCGGGGACAGTGTTGCTTCAGATTCCTCTCAGAGGATTTCTGTTGCAGCATTTCGTGAAGCACAGGCTCGCCGGAGCCGTGCAAATTCCCCTGTATCTTCATTCCGACCCCCTTCTTCCCTTGATACTCTTCGGGTAGAAAATATGTCCAGACAGCGGGCTTCTACGGTTTCAACTCCTACTGGAAGTGATCACGTACCACCTAATCGTAATTCGACTGCGCCTCCGCTTTCCATTCTGATTAACCGAAATTCGTCCGCTTTGGACACGAGTACTTCGGAATCGGATGAGTCTGATGAAGATGATGAGGAAGTGGATAGTGATGGTGTTCCTATCAAGCCTAGTCGCAAGCGCACTGTGACTCGTCGTCCTGGTCCACGCTCGCGGTCTGATGCGGGGCATGCTGCTATATCGAATACTCAGGCTCAGCGGCCAGATCCTCCGAGATGGTCAAAATCGGACAATGTGCAGCTACAGCAGCCTGATAGCGCTACTAGTGTGCGAGCGAGAGCATCTGCTTCTACTAGCGCTCTCACACCCAACGCTGCTGCCCGTCGTGCGTCGACTTTGGCTGCTGCGAACGCTTCTGCATCATCATCTTCAGGCAAGTATGCAAATTATCAATGTCCATTCTTATTCTCAACATGCTTTTTGGCTTCAGAGAAACCTTTGTCATCGCCTTTGTCACGGAGAGCAGTCAAAGGATAACGACTCTGATACTTCGTCAGATTCGGACAATGATTCTGAAGACATGCCTTTGTCTGCACTTGTCGCACCACGCAGACCGGGAAGTTCTGCATCCATATCCACCAACAGATCCGCTGCCTCACGGCCTCGTATGCCCGCCAAGCCCCTCATTGATATCAAATCACTAGTAGGAAGTCCTCCGATGCTCGCGCCTGTCCTTAGGCACGAGCATTCAGTGAAAAAACCGTCTAGAAAGGGTAAGGAACGCGAGGTGGATAGGGACGAGCCCTTTGTTCCTCCCCCTGTTATCAGCTTAACGCCGAGTCGCATGGCGGAGAGTCCTCTGGTAGCTCCCCCCCGTTCACCCACGAGCCCAGCTCCTAAGATTTCTTCTCCTACTCACCATAAGAAGTCGAGCAGTGATGTTGGGTCTATCACTCGGGTATCGACTTCACCGATCGAGGTTGATGAGGATTTGATGGATGCCATCAGACTCGTTACTTCCTTTGATCAATCACGGGATTCCTCGCAGTCGCCTACGCGACCTTCCCAACAAGTGCCGCCCCTGAACACTGCTCCACCACCCGCTGTTGAACGTATAGCAAGTGCCGCTGACAAGCCAGAATCTCCACGTGACGACCGCATCGTGCCAACGCCTGTTCGAGAGTATAAACCTCCAGCGTCTTTCAGCGTCACCTCACGCCCTCCGCGTCGATATACCACTGATCTCTCTCAGGCAGCATCACCGACCTCGCCGACGACGACGTTCTCCGCCGTCTCCAGGTCTTCTTCTCCACAACGATCTCCTTCCCCCATCAAGTCTATTAAATCCATCAAGTCTTCATTCTCTCCTCGTTCACGGGTAGCTGCTCTAGCTCAGCAGCCCAGTGTACCATCGAATGACAAGTCAGATGCTTCATCCGTCGTCTCAACCTCTCGATCCTCCCGCTCCTCTCGTATCCCACCTCTCCCTCTCATCACCGCTGTGCCCGATTCACCTTCAGTGAAAGCCAGTTGGGGGTCTTCAAAGGATTTATACAAGACACGCCCTCCTTCGACGGCAAGTGTGTTGGATAGCAGAATGTCTCGACCCCCGTCAGGCACGCTTGTCTCCCTCGTGCCTTCCTCAAGGCCTGGCATGCCCGCAGCACCACAGTCGTCCAGACCGCAATCACAGTCATTAATGCCCTCCCGCCCCTTCGCGAGTAATAGTTCATTACGAGGCGAGAGTCCTGCCGGTAGTTCAACAGGTGACTCGAGCAGCGGTCGTGGTGCGCCGTTCACTCCTCGTGATGGTAGTGATATCGGGGTGAACATCGGACAAAGGGATGGAGGCGATGCGGACTCGACGCTCAAGGCACGCGGTGCCAATGCGAAGCGGTCGACTGTGAGCTTTGAAGGATGACCCACCGCGTGGCCGGGAGAGGATTAAGAATGATGCTGATGATGAGGAGAAGCGGAATGAGAGGAGGCGGAGTGAAGCGAAGGCTGCTATTGAGGTTCGTGTTCTTGCCTTTCTTACCCCTGTTTGGCGTCCTGATTTTTGGTCGCAGCTCGGGAAAATCGTCAATGGTCGTGGACCCATCGTGCATAACGGGTCTGATGATGATCTTGTGCCTCAGCATGGACAACGGATGAGCATTAACCCTATGATGGCCATGGATAGCACGCTGCCTGGGATGAATGTTCCTGCGTGGGGGCCGTGGCAGCAACCCATGCCGACGGCTATGGGTCCGATGGTCGTTCCTCAGTTCAGCCCCGATCATAGTTTCCTCGCTGCCCACCAGAACGCGATGATGATCGCGAAGCAAGCGTACCAAATGGCAGTGGCTCAACATGCGATGGCAATGGCCGGCGACGAGTGGGAACGAGGGCTCCAACATCGGCGGTGGGTCTGTGTATGGAGGCGGTGGAGGTTCTGTGTATAGCGGGATGGGAGGTGGGGGTGGGGGCGGGATGGGTATGCTCAGCGTCCCTGGGATGAGCATGCCTGGTATGATGCCAAACCAGTGGTCCACAGGCCCCGTGATGTTCCCTGGCCGGATCGGCAGTACGCAGAGTGAGTTCGGAGGAGGATCGAGGAGTGTGTACGGGGAGTCGTTTGGCCCGTCCATGTCCTCGCGTTCGAGCTACGCGCCTGCTGGGTATGGCGTCCAGAACAGTGCTGCAAGTGCTTATGGAGGCGGTCCGAGACCGCGCGCCAAGACTGGTACTTCTCAGCCTTCGAATTCGCAGTCGCAGACGTCCAGTAGGACTTCCGGACGAAAAGCTGCTCCCCCATCGAGCTGGAAGAGCTCCCGATAACACGTCGTACGATGATTTCATGACGTCCATCCACTCGATTTTCACTTGCATATTTATTGAGAATGTTCACTTAGTCGCTCTTTGGTACTATTGACTTTTCTTCTAATTCCACGATAGCGCACGAACGTTTTTTTTCCTCTTTTCTTGGTTGAAGACACTGACGCATATGCTTGCATACGGTAAAGATGTGCGTGGATCTCGCATTAGTCTTTGATTCGATTTCGACTTTCTTTCTTTACCTTTCTCATTCTCTTTTTTTTCGTTCGTTCGTTCGTTCTTATCATCGTCATCATTTGCATTGACATTAAGAAACTAGCATATACCACGATTATGGCTCCTGTTGGGACAATCTCACGCATCATCAATCTCACTTGCTTGCATTGTCATCGAGTCGTTCGATTTGAAGGCGGTTTCAAGTCTTGTGTCTAACGTGTCACGCATGGGATGGAGTCGCCTTACTTTGAATTATGTGTTGCGAGGCCAGTGTAAAGCTTCATTTCATTGATATGAAATGCACTGCGAATACCGTGGAGATCCTCCTGAGACTTCTGGGTCATGGAGCACCGCCAGCCCGAGTCTCCCATGGGCAGACGCGATAGCTAGAGGGAAGACGTATGTTTTCTAGTATCCATCTCGATCGTTCTTATTCAGCTGTCAGTAGCTGCGAGCGGTTTGAGTTCGTGACGATTCTGCATAGTTGGTCGAAGGGGGTTTGGGTTTGGGGTTAGCCCTCGCCATAGACTCGGACACCTCGGAATGTACGTACCATCATTGTGGCATTTTTGACGGGCGTGTAAAGGCTGTCAGAAGAAATAGCAGCAGCGTGTCCCTGCAGGGTCCTTGCAATTGTCTGCTCATCATATCCATCAAGCTGGTCACGTCTCACAGTCGCCAGTTGTCCATCGTAGCCGCAGTATAGCCAATGGCATGGCAAGGAAATCACATTTTGATCTAGAGAGAACGATTGTCTTCTTTCTTCTCAAGATCTGGCTTGGGGAGACTACGTTTTCATATGAGCGTGACACATAAGGTAAAGAACTGTAGACGGCTCCCGTCGCAAAACGCCGATACCTCATGTGTCTTAGGTTTAGTAGATGCCAGGTATCAGGCGGTACCTCACTGCCTTCGCCCACCTCTCCCACTCGTCTCCGAAAGCTGATTTCAGGACTTCCTCCTCTTGGCTGACCTTACACACGACGTTTGTGAGAAGAAGCGTGATCCTCGATAGTCATGCCACCGCAACCATTTTCAGTCCAGGGATAGCTAAGACCCCTAAGTGTCTAAGCCATGAAGTGGGCGATCTGTGCAGGACCAGTATGCCGATGACCTACACCATACCTGCTGTGTAGGATGGATGGCGTATGACTGCATATGGTCCTGCCATGATAATATGATGTCCTTTTCAAACACTGAGTTGGAAAGTGAAAAAGCGACCGAGGGTGTGAAAATACCACCAGCGGATGAAACCCCCAGTGTTGGCAAGTGCGGTGCTCAAAATGAAAGGGACGGTAATGGGCGTGTCACGAATACTTTGACCGATTGCGTCCTGTATAATAGCCTGTATAACGGACAGAGTCTGTTGTGTGAGAGGCAACGATAGTCAACAAAAAAACCCACCTTTATGGTCGGGACCCCGTATGCAAGAAGCCGAAAACCCATTCATTAAACGTCTGGTCAATTATCTCCTTGCTCAAAGGAACACTTTGGGGGATGTGAATGATGCATGCACCGCGATAGCAGACGAGAGAATGAGTGGAACTTTGAGAAAGGACCTCATTTTCATGAAGAGCAGTAACCTTTTCCGCGTTTTAATTTTATCCACGAATGCTTCGCTGAGAGTGTACTACTATGCGGCATTTCGTTACTATCATAGAATGATCAGCCCAATTACAACACTTTAATATCCAAACATATCTCGACATACCAGATAAATGGAACGGAGGAACCAAATGCGAGGAGTGGCCAAGGAGTGGCATTATAACTGAAAGTGTTCAAATTATTCCCTAATGAAAGGAGGAAATGGGGAAGTGTCGTTAGTTTCACATATTTCGTTTAGTGGTGAGCTGAGAGCTCTATCAACCATTCATACTGACTCGGACATCATCGCATCGAGCCTGATGCGTTGCCAAAACTTGAAAGTTAGATGTCCTAGTATGATAGAGGAGTGACTAGCCATGCGTACGTACGTACCGCAAGACCGTCACGGTAGACGTAGTAGTACACAAGACATAGTTCAAAGCATGTCTACTTTCGGCATATTGTGGATGCTGACATGTTTGAGTTACGAGAAGATCGGCATTCCCCTTTCTCCTCCAAAATTGGATGGGGTTCATTTCAAGTTCATTTCATTCTTATTCCCTGCCATGACCGCTCAGGTGCGCTGTTCGACTGATGATCTGTGAGAACTCAAATTCGACAAGTAGAACAGGTAATATAATAGCTTATCTTCCAGCCTCTGTGCAGGTTACTCGGCCTTCACATCGTACTAATGCACATATTCTCTTCAGTGTCAGGTCTAGCCTGGTATAGCATTTGAGGGGTATGTTACTTGTATTTGATATCTCTTTAAGTTTCTGGATCCCTCTGCCTCCAATGCTGTCTATCAATCACGACCTCCTGGGCTGATTGCTGACTGGTATTTGTTTGCCTGTTGAGCTCATGTCTGTCCGAGGGCTGCGGAGAAACTACAGCTCCACTCAAGTTCGCGTTATTTGGCGATTATGCAAATAACTCTTGAAATAATCTTTTATGACGATTAAAGCTCTCCAATGACATCTCTATGGCGGCCCAATGTATTCCGGATACCTGCACGTTTAGTCCGACCTTAACAGACTTAGACCTCAATTGGACGCCTCACTCAAGATAATGGAGCAATCCTGGCCTCAGCTCGAGAATTTCTGCCGTTCTTGTTCCCATGCTCACCCGCTGCTTCATACACCAGCATTCCACCTTGATCCCGCCCCTTCATGTACATGGATTCCCACTAGTGCGACTTTTGTGTGGTCCCGCCCGTCCAGTCCGCCCAGCATCCCAGTGCTTCAACTCGAAGTAAGTACTAGGTCACAGGGCATCCCGCTCTTTCAAAGTCGAACCGAGGCCACCTGATGAATTGTGCCGCTGCTCGACAACTTGTTCACAGCTCATCCAGATTTACAGGTGACCATCCATCCTTTCCCAATTAGTTTTCGCTAAGCAGCCTCATAGAGACCAGGTTCCATACAATTTGCTAGCTTGCAAGGGCTCTAACACCATAGGACTTCTCAACCTCCAGCCTCTCTCCAAAGAAGGTAGATAGATATCCTGCCTGATCACCCCAAACATCGCCTTCGCTGCCACCAAAGTCCTTATCACACCCCGAATATTTAAGCTTCCGATCGAGGCTTCACACGTCATGTCATCAACCATACTACACTGGTGCTGAAAACAGAAACACGGCTTACTGCGGCCACACTAGGCGCAAAAAAAGGCGACCTACCACGCCGGTGAGTCATGTGGTTAAATCCAGGACGCAAACTACTCATACTCACACAGGAGCCGCAGCCATTGCAGTTGCTGTTTTTTAAGCAAAAAGTAGGACATGATTTCTCAGTGTCAGCCTCCCTGGCAGATATTGATGCCTCGGTGAAAGAAGGCATGGCAGATATTGATACTGTCAAAGCAGCAACAATGGCGAGGACAGAGGAGAAATGCATTGTTTGTGAGGATATGATAGAGGACGAAACAAATCTGAAGGGAACAGTAGGAAGACCTCTTGCTTTATGTACTGAATATTGACGAAGGAAGAACCTATTCACCTGAAATCCCTTTTCAAACAGTTGATATCTGCAATGCCAGCAGATTGCCACATAATATGTACCGTGTCTGTTGGCAATTTGGCATAGACAAGGTGAAACCAGAAATTGTTATGGCTTGAGGGTGAGGCAGCGATTACATGATCCAGCGAATCTCATGATGATCTCACGCAAGGTCACCAGTCTAGTCATTATCGTAATGACTTTGAGTTTCCGGAGCTCTGGCTCCGATCGCGATGCCTCCTTGTAACATCTACTGCGACGGTGGACTGTCTATCAAGCCAGGGCGATTGCTGACAGAGATTTGTATGCTGGTCGACCTCCGAGTCATGGTTGTCTGGGGGTTGTTGAGAGGAGAATATGCGGTTCGTGCCTAACTTGGGCTAGTGAGATAAATCAGGAGCTGAGTGGTGGACGGAATGACCGAGAAGGCTGAGGGTAAGGATATTTAAATTGAAGTTCAGTCGGTCCGATAGACACCTCAATAGCCAGCTGGGTAATGTCATCGCTGGGTCTCGCTGGGTGCTGATTATGAGGAATCGATTAATCAACGCCCAATCAACGTTCAACGCCAGTAGGTTTGAGTAGTGCTTCATCAATTCCCGCTTGTCCTCTGCGTTCATACTGTTCAGTGTTTGGGGATGTATCAATCATTCTATATTGTCTTACATAATGGTGATGGCTGAAGTAAGTACTGTTGTCTCAGCATCGTCCCCACCTTGTCGAGCCCTATAGACTGTGCAATCTCTGTAAGTACCATCTCAAGCCCCCCACCATGCCGTGTCAAGCCCCAACCGTGCTGTGTTCATTCTCATTCAAGCTGCATCAAACACCACTCACCGCGACAAGTTTTCCTCAACATCTTTGCAGCCTCGGTACTATGCTGCGTCAAGTATAGCACACGCCGTGTCAGTGCTTCGTCAGCGCCGCGTCACAGTCGCGTCACGACCGCGGCAGGGCACTTCACGAATTACCTGTCTGTCTAGTATAGTAGTATCCGGGATCCCCGACTCCCACGTTAGTGGAGGAGAGCTTTGTCGAACACACAAATCACACTCTCTACTTTTCTCTCTACCCGACTTGATACGATTCCCTCGATTTCCCGGCTGTCTCCGTGACTCTGCGCCTCGATTTCTCACTCGTGAGTCGCTCATCAACGGAATCACGCCCCATGCCGATTTTCCTCCTAATTGTTCATGCAGTGTTTGTACCATGCACTATAAGGCGTCTTGTCGCATCTTGAAGCTTGGTGTCGCATTCCGGTCGAACGCCTTCACCCGCCACTAAATAGAAGGAACGACTACGGGAGACTATGGGCCAACTTTCCTCATACGACAACTCATTCGTACGAGGCTTATGCAGACACGCTCACACCGTCGACCGAAAACTCGAAGTACTGGGCTTTGCGGTGAGCATGTCCCCTGGCCGAGGAACGCGGGCGAGCCGATATGCTCGCCGTACTATCACACTTTTCTTGGACGCATTGCCTCTCCCATAGGCAATCCCGTAAGATGGTGAACGCGATGTTATCAGCTTTTGGTGCTCGAAGACATGCGCTGAAAGATGGACACATGTGCTGGGGGTCTGTACAGAATCGACGAGAAGGGCCTAATCAGGTCACATACCAGGCAGGATTGAAGTCCATGAAGCTGCTCCTTCTCACGGGTGCTGCCAAGGGCCTCTTCACGAAATCTGCTACTAAGGGCTGTGCAGCCCAAAGGGAAGCGAAAGGCCGACGGACCCGCAGGACAGGCGTCGCCTGCGAAGAGAGTGCGGGGCAGAGCAAGGCAACAGGTTTTAATTCCTCATCCATAATTTTCGTGTGTAGACTTTTCATTGAGTTTGGCGCCAACTTGTGCTATACTTGAGGTTTGGTGCTGGTTCAGAATGCCTTCTGAGGCAACAAGTTTGCATCCCTTTTTTCATCGTGTTTGTGCGTTGACTTTCTATTTGGTTTTGCGCCATGGTTCTGGATGTAATCTTGTGTTTGAATATAGTTTCCCCCATCGTCTGGTCCCTTCCGCGGTCAATCAGCAGTTTCACTACAAAATAATCTACGTACTTAGCAACACAATCGTTGGTACACTACTATACCCTGTGTATTGCTTGAACGCCGACAGTTCTGGTCCTCCCTGTATGATCAACGTACGGCGGCTGAGTAATTACTGTCCCCAAAGCGGAGTCGGGGTTTTGGGTACGTAGTCGCCAGTACCCATGCAATAATATGGTCTCCGCTAGGAACACGACAGCTTACCGCTGGGCCCGCATTCATCTTTCCATTTGCGTTCCATCGCTTAATGCTTCCGTCGCTTCTCTCACATGCAATAGTCTGTCCGTCTGGTGAAAGTACCAGTGCATATATGCTGCCCCCTCGCCTATCCATGATTTCCCAGTCCCACTTGTGCATCGTGCAGTCCTCCGAACTACTCACGATGAGGACATTGTCGTGCAAGAAGACGAAATGCCAAACATCCCTCTCATGGCCTCAAATTGGTGCTTCGGAATTCGCCTTTTGTGGGTTGCGTTGGGGGTTCACCTTCCTCAGTACTAGCCCAGCGGCATCGTAAGGAGTTCAGAATAAGAAGACATAACTCAACGTTGAGGGGAACAAATCGGTTGACCGGTACTGCTCGCTGGTTGTTCTGCTAGCAGGAAACTAACGATGAAGTCAGACTCATCCGAGTTTCCATGGGCAGCACAGCGGCTATTTGTTTCGTAATATGTTCAATTACTAACCTTCACCTTCCGTTGTTTACTCAAATCCAAGAAGACAGGCGCAGTAAGTACTATATATGTCGATATCAAAAGCGATGCAAAATGAAGTCCTCATATCATAGAAATTTTGGGCAAGTGCCACCTCTGAATCTTCTACTAGGTGCGTGCCTGAGATGGACGTATCGTTGCAACAAGTACTTAAATAACTTATAAGAAACAGATCAGATCCTTCATGTTTACTACTACAAACATGATTCAACCTCGGATGCTGCACTGCGGAATTTAGGGTTCTGCAACTTACGCAGACAATACTTAGTAAGAAGAGACGACTACCTTCGTTTGTCCATGCCGCACTGTCCCTATGGTCACTCCATGAGTGGACTGTGACCATGACTTCGTGAGTCACTTTTGAGGTGGAATTAAACGAGATAGGACGATGTGACGGTATGTTCATAAATGTCCCGCGAAAAAGCGGCTCACGCAATGACAGTCACTCACGAAGTGATCATTAAAATGGTCTACCACCAGTGTAATCCCCATGCTAATAAGCCGCTTTCAGCCAGCAAGGTACAGGGTACTACTTCATAAGTATCCGCTGGTTAGTTTGAATGCGAAATCAGACCAACCATTCTATAATAGTAACATGATGACTATCTGATGAACGTCGACCTGTGCCACATCCTTTTCGAGCCTTGGCCATCGAGTACAGCCTCAGCGAGGCATTCATATATAAAAGCGACTATTGAAGGGTGCCCGTCAATAGCTCGTCGTGAAGATGGCATCACTTCTTAAAGTTCCATTCATTCTCTTGTCTGCTATCACACAGCAAGTATCGTTTACCACCCCAAATGTCCCCTCAAGTAAAGAGATAATTTATCAAACGTTTAATGAGTGGATCCTCATTCTGCTCGAGACATACGGATTTCCGATTATGAAGGCAAGGGTTTTTATTCCTCGTCCACAACCATCTTTATAGAGCGATATTCCAGGCAGTTTACTGGACTGTTTCTTTGGCAGAAATCGCTACCATCGTCTCACATGCAACAGGATCTCTGTCCGTTATACAGGCTATCACACAGCACGCGGTCGGTCAAAGTGTTCAAGACACGCCCATTACTTTCCCTTTCATTTTGGGCACCGCACTTGCTGTCGCAGGGGGTCTCGTCCGCTGGTGGTGTTTTCGCACTCTCGGTCGCTTTTTCACATTCAAACTCAGTGTCCGCAAAGGGCACCATATTGTCACGACCGGACCATACGCTGTCATACGTCATCCATCCTACACAGCAGGTATGGTGCAGGTCATCGGCATACTGATCCTGCACGGATCGCCCACTTCATGGCTTAGACACTCGGGAGTTTTAGATGTCGTTGAACTGAAAATGGCTGTGGTGGCATGGCTGGCGGGGATCACTCTTCTTATGATAAACGTCGTGTGCAGGGTCAGCCAAGAGGATGAAATCCTGAAATCAGCTTTCGGAGACGAGTGGGAGAGGTGGGCGGGGGCAGTCAGGTACTGGCTGATACCTGGCATCTACTGAACCCATGGCATATGTCATATTGTAGCTGACACGTTCATACGAAAAGATCGGCATTCCCTTTTCTTCTCCAAGGTTCATTTCAAATTCATTTCATTCTATGATGGCGCTCGGTTTCTTTGTTGGTTGACGGCAACGCCGGACTTTGGATCAGATTTCGACTTTTTATTTAATCCCGGTTATTGTCATTTTAGGCTAACTTAGCTGATGTCGACGGTACATAGTGTATGATACGAAGTGGGTATAATCGCAAGCAATTTACATCGCTCTGGACGGACCATGAGGAGCGACACAAAGCAAAGTGATATGCGAAAAATCTACCAGTGACGGAGCTCACCTTGCCCTTGATCGAACTTAATTTCAAGCCAGCACTCCGAGGAAGACCGTTCACTCAGACCCTGGTGACCATATACTATCTTGGGCGGAATTATCAACGCCAACATAAGAGAACTTGCTTATACTTCTCCGGTAACCTGTTCAGAAAGAAGCGAGTGTCGTAGTGCAATACCATAGCCGCTAGTACGTACTTGATGCAGACATGGCAGACCAGTCTCCCAGCACAGCCTTTACCCCTCCCTCCACTTCTGTAGTGCAGACCTTTGTGATGGCAGTAAAAACCCCTGAAGGCTTCCGCGTCACAATAACAATAGTCGTAATCTCGGGTTCTCCATTGCACTTTTGGATATTGTGTACCCCACTTATTCACAATCAAGAGTCCAGCCTCTTCGTGGGCTTTCGGGGGGGTGCAGGGGGCACACCAGAGCCGCTGCGCAATACAACAATCTTTTCGACATCCTGCTCTACAGCAGGATGCGACTCAAGAACCACATCTTCTGATGCACGTGCAGCTCGCTGTTATCGGACCAATGCATTTTTCAGTCGACATCATGAAAATTTCACCGTAGTACAGCTCCACAATCTCTGCAAGTTTCTCCCATGCGTGAACGAAGGCTTCGGTGACTAGCTCAACGGAAAAGATGAAAAACACTCTCCCTCTTGAAGCCAGGTTCGTCCAGAAAGCGCGCTGTACTACAATGCCTCCATGGAGCTCTGGAGAAGTTTGGGTGTTAATTCAACGACGGGGGCCGTGGGGACAATGAAAAAGGGGTATTTGTCTAATGATCCCTCCGTGCAGGAGAGGATAAATTAAATCCCGGAAGTTCCAGACTTCGAGTACACCAGCCAAAGCTACTCAGTGACAGGAGTAAACTTTTGCCGACCGAAGACCTTCTCGGCATGGGGAAGGATAAGATTGGCATGAGCAGCATTGTCATGCATAGTACGTAGAGCGGTTCCATACATCCTTTCGTGGACCAATCGTGGACTAAGCCAAACATGCTTATTCAAATTGGATTCGGCGCCGAGCGGGAGCTTCTCGCGAATTGGGAAAACAAGCGTAAATATTAATTATACAAGTGACCAGCACAATGAGGATTAATCCATAATTCAAGTTGCTGTTTGACAGAGGCTGTCGGTGCGTGTCTGGTCTCACAGTCGACATTTTCCCCACTAGTACTTTCAGATATTTAATGGAGAAATATAAACGTTCTCTTTGACACGTTATCGCGCGAGGGAAACACCGACATGATTGCCGGAAATCCCAACTGCTCAATTGAGTATTAGTCCGTTTACGATCATTATCTCCAGCGTCTACAATTTCTATGACTGATGCGGAGTTTGTACGCGTTCCAGAGAATTGTTTCCTTGCAGACACGGATTCTGCAGAACATCTACCAACTTCGACAGTACCTGGACATGGCGCCCGTCACTGCTAGTGACTAGGCTACACCATACCAAAAGCGGCACAAAGTGAAGTCCTTATATCATAGAAAATTTGGCAAGCGCCATCTCTGAACTTCTAGAGCGGTCCGAGATGGACTTTGCAACAAGAACTTAGGTAAAAAAACAGATGTCATATATTTGCTTATTTTTACGAGCGTGATCCGACCTCGGGTGCTGCACTGCCGAATGTGGGATTCTGTAGCCAACACTTAGTAAGAAGAAACGGCTACCTTCATTCATCCATGCCATACTATCACTTTGTGAGTGACCCATGACATCGTTTTAACGTAAAGACGGGCTGTCAGACGATGAAACACCGACCCCCTGGCGGTAAAGTTAATTTCTGCGGAAAGTTGCAAAGAAGTGGACACTCATGAAGTGACCGTAGGCCCAAACTATCTATTTTTCGCCTCCACCATTCCCAGCGGTGTAGGATTGTGATCTGGAGGTATCTCGTGTACCACGTCTACGGTCTCATAGTACGTGATGCTAGTCATTCCTACATTCAACATCTTATTCAATTACCAGGTCCAGAATGCGTGTCAGTGGATCATAGAGCTCAAGTCAACCCCTAACTGACATACGTGAAATCAATGACACCATCCACCGTCTTCTCCCTTATTTTTGAATGTAAGGTGTTTATTCCGGCCAGTAACGGCTGTCTTATGAATGCCGACCTTTGCCACATTATGATACTATCTTGAGCTTGGATCATCGAGTACAGCCTCAGCAAGGCATTCATATATAAAAGCAACCATTGAAAGGTGCCCGTCAAGTGCTCTTCGTGAAGATGGCATCACTTCTCAAAGTTCCATTCATTCTCTCGTCTGCTATCATACAGCAAGTATCGCTTACCCCCCCAAATGTCCCCTCGGGTAAAGAGATTGTTCACCAAACGTTTAATGAGCGGGTTTTCACTCAGCTCATTATATACGGGTTTCCGATTATGAAGGCAAGCGTTTTTATTCCTCGTCCACAACCATCTTTATAGACCGATGTTCCAGGCAGTTTACTGGACCGTTTCTTTCGCAGAAATCGCTACCATCGCCTCTCACACAACAGACTCTCTGTCCGTTATACAGGCTATCACACAGCACGCGGTCGGTCAAAGTATTCGGGACACGCCCATTACTTTCCCTTTCATTTTGGGCACCACACTTGCTGTCGCAGGGGGTCTCATCCGCTGGTGGTGTTTTCGCACCCTCGGGCGCTTTTTCACATTCCAACTCAGTGTCCGCAAAGGGCACCATATTGTCACGACCGGACCATACGCTATCATACGCCATCCATCCTACACAGCAGGTATGATGCAGGTCATCGGCATGGTGGTCCTGCACGGGTCGCCCACTTCATGGCTCCGACACTCGGGAATTTTAGGTGTCATTGGACTGAAAATGGCTGTAGTGGCATGGCTGGGGATGGCCACGCTTCTTATAATAAGCTGCGTGTACAGGGTCAGCCAAGAGGATGAAGTATTGAAATCAACTTTCGGAGACGAGTGGGAGAGGTGGGCGAAGGCAGTCAGGTACCGGCTGATACCTGGCCTCTACTGAACTCATGGCACATGGGGTATCAGTGTTTTGCAACGGGTACAGTTATCTTGCTCATACTACTTCCTTTTCTCCTCCAAAAGTGGAGGAGGTTCATTTCATTCTATGATAGCATTTGATTGCATTGATGGCGGTGCCGATGTGCCCGCAGACTCAGTAACTATACTCTAGAAACGTGATTTTGCATTAGTCTTTTTTCGATTCCAACTTTCTTGCTCCCCTATTATCGTCATGTGAGAAAGTCAGGTTCAACCGTAGGATCATTTGGCCGCTATTAATCGATGCTATCGTTGCAAGCTCTATCATGTCAGGATGATTCATTTGAATGTCCAGATAATAAATTACTGCAACGTGCAACGAGCCCCGGGAAACCTAAAATAAGTGTCAACGTCAGCTGACAAGAATAACTTTGTGCAGATACACTGACGCTGGAACTTGTCTCCCCATCTACAGTGCAATATATTTTACTACATGACACTTCCTGAAGACGTTCCTGACTCCAAAAGCGATGATATGTTTGTGATTGACGCATCTGTTTCAAATGACGGGAGCTACCTCCACTATCGCTTGGAGGGGAATAACAATATTTCTAGCCCTGTTCTTGTCTTCATTAACGACACATTCGTCAACCTTCACATTTGGGATCAGATCGTGGTAGTGTTGACACAGCAATATCCGGAGTACCGCATCCTCCGCTATGGCGAGTCAACGACCACACATGCCCTCTGTATTGTGACCTCAAGCCTACTTATCAGATATCCGAGGCTATTCGTCCGACTCCTTTGTAAATGCGACAGAGATAACACTCGAGCTACTCTCTGCCGACCTTGGCGCCCTCCTTGCGCATCTAAACATTCTGCGCGTACATTCCTTTATCGGCCTTGGCCTAGGCGCTCACATCGCTCTTCACTTTCTGGCCCACATTCCCGGAATTGCCACGTCTTTCGTCGGTGTCGGTGTCGAGTATCGCGCAAAGTCGCGAGAAGACGTCGAGTACGAATGGTCACGCCGCATCTACCTCAACTACAACACGGAGAAAGGCGTCAGCTTAGTGGCCGACAAGGCTGTTGCGCGGTGGTTCACAGCTGATGCTCGCAGCGGGCCGGAGTGGCTGCGGGTGAGGGAGATGATCGCGCAGGGGAGCGCAGAGGGGATGGAGAAGGTGGCGAGTGCCGTAATCGAGAGTGTGGGGTATGGTGATAGTGGGTATGACACGAAGCACATCCTCAGCACACTCCTCGTGCCTGCTCTGTTTATTTGCGGGGCTGATGACTCCGTGTTGCCAGAAGAGATGGAGGGATATCCTGCTTTGATGAAGGAGGGCCTGGGTCAATTTGTTGAAGTGAGGAGGGCGAGCAGGTTGATTTGTTGCGAGCGTCCGGAGGAGTTCGTGACGATTATGCATAGTTGGTGGAGAGAGGCTTTGGGTCATCACTCGCCATTGATAGACACATAGCTCCTTGCAATGTACGTGCCATAAGTGTAACATTTTTGACGGGTATGGCAATATGTTTGACGCGGGCGGCGCTGTGGGAACAGGTGGGAATCCAGTAGAGAGTGGATATCTCAGATGCCCGGGTGCGACTGCCACTGCGGCATGATCTGGAAAGGCGCAAGTTGGGCGCAAGTAATGCAATCGACGTCACTAGAAAGCCGTTGTGTTGCGATACCTGGGCGAAGAGTTCAGAGTCCTTCAAATGACGTTGGACGGTAATCTGCCAGATGCGGTCAAGACCTTCCAGCTCGGGAAGGTCAGCATCGGGAATTGAGGTTGAACTCCCAAAAAGTTCCACGGACTGGTCGTGTAGTTAAGTATAAACTAGTCATCCTTGTCAATTGTCTGTCACGATCAGCAACGTGCCGTTTTACTTGAAAGACTTGGCCTGCTCACCATGTCCGTCAAACCCATCACGTCTCATAGCCAGTTCATATCCATCGTAGGCACTTCACAGCCGATGGCATGGCACGAGAATCACATTTAACCCCACAGATGATGGAAGAGGGGAAGACTACTATCGTAGACTTCGTGTCTGAAAGGTGTCCTCATTGCAAAGCCATCGCCCCCGCCTTTGATGAGCTCGCAAGCAAGTTCTCTTCGGACAAGGTCGAATTTTACGTCATCGATGGTGAAAAACTCGACGATGTCAGCTTTGAAGTTGGTGGCATAACGAGCGTAAATATTGGATATCTTCAAACACAACGATCACTTTGCACTGACTACTTATCTGTACGGCTGCCCAGTATCCTACATTCATCGCATTCAAAGACGGCAACAAGATGGAGGAATCCACGTTTGGTGCTGCCCGCGAGAGGCTGCAGGTGCGTTTGTAGTCTCTTAGCGTATGAATGGAAACTCAATTTCACCCACCTACATCCCAGAAATTCGTGGAGAAATACTGTTCACCCTGACACCACATTGTTTATCACGCATCAAGGACAGTTCCGACTGACGGGGAAACAACTATGCTTTTCATTGACATGGATATCTTGCTCGGGTGCAGGCCCGTTGATGGTTTTATCATGTCTTATCTCCAGTGCGGCTCATACGACTTTCATGACTGATATGTAGTTCGTAGATGTTCTGTATGGATGTGTCCCTGGGGTGCCAAAGACCGATTCTATGAAATGTCTAAGAACTTCGATGGGACATGAACATCGCGCCCGTAGACTAGTAGGTCTTTCTCTAACATGTTTACCCTTAACGGAACCTTCTCACACTTTGCAACCAAGCGTCAGGCAGTAAGCATGCTGACATGTAGTATGGTCCATGGATGTCGTGGAGCACTACATCTCGAAATGATTTACCATGTCCAACTTTCGAGGTTGCTCCTTCGAGCAACTCAGGAACAACTAGAACCTTGGCACATAAACATCTCGGGCATCACATCCTGCGTCCGGTTAGATTTTACCCCATTTTCTTAAAAACTACTGTCTTCTGCAGGTCTCGCCGGGAGGCTGCCAATTATGTTTGAGCTTAGTGGGAGCCTGCAGATCGTCCTAGAACAGCCATTCGGATCTTGAAAGTCACCTCTGCGATTCCTCGATGAAGTTGTACCAGACGCCTTATTTCCACTACCCACCCTACCAACATAAGGCGGCCGGGTAAGACACTAGTATGTGCCGGGCATACGTAAGTAATTAATGACAGCAGAACACTTCCAGCAAGCATTTGAAGGTAAGATTACTCCTCGCAATTAGTTAACCCCAGATGTTTTATGCGGCAAGTTCAAGTTGATCCAAAAGCTTGGCCAACCTAGGATGTTCAAATGCCGAAATAGGACCGAGTAAGCTCCTTCGAAGTTTATCGTAGTTTCATGATAAACTTTCCTGATGGAGCAACCGTCTTACTGGGCTGGATCGTTCAGGTTCGCATCATGATATCGTTTCGAGCTTCGAATTTTCGATTGCTGAGTACAGCCTGAGGCATTCATGTATAAAAGCGACCGTTGACAAGTTGGTCAAGTACTCTCCATAAAGATGGAGTCCTTTCTGAAGGTTCCACTCATTCTCTCGTCTGCTATCGCGGTGCATGTATCATTCACACCCCAAACCGTCCCCTCAATGAACGAAATGATTCACCAAACATTTAATGAGTGGGTCTTCACTCGACTTGTTACATATGGGCTCCCGTCCATGAAGGTGAGTGGTTTTTATTGCTCGTCCACAAACATTTTATAGAACTATGCTTCAGGCAATTTATTGGGCTATTTCTTTCGCAGAAATCGCTACCATTACATCTCACGCCACAAGCCCAACTCTCTTTCCGTGGTACAGAATGTCATACAGTATGTGGTCCGTCAGAGGATTCGTGTCGCGTCCATCACTTTCCCTTTCATGTTCGGCACCGCACTTGTGGTCGCGGGGGGTCTCATCCGCTGGTGGTGTTATCGCACCCTCGGCCGTTTTTTCACATTCCAACTCAGTGTTCGTAAAGGGCACCACATTGTCACGACCGGACCATACGCGGCCATACGTCACCCATCTTACACAGCAGGTATGATGGTGGTCATCGGCATACTGGTCCTGCACGGATCGCCCACTTCATGGCTTAGACTCTCAGGGATTTTGGATATCCCTGGACTGAAAATGGTCGTGGTGGCATGGCTGGCGCAGATGACACTTTTTGTGATAAATGTCGTGTGCAGGGTCAGCCAAGAGGACGAAATACTGAAATCAGCTTTCTGAGACGAGTGGGAGAGATGGGCAAAGGCAGTAAGGTACCGGTTGATACCTGGCATCTACTAAACTCAGGGTGCATGACGTATTAGTATTGTGCGACTCGGCGGACGGGAGCCGTCTACAGCTCTCCACCGTTTCAAATATTGGTAAATTACATTCAAGTTATCCAATGGTGACACGCTCATACGAGAAGACTCCCTTTCCTCAACCAAAGCTGGAGGTTCATACGAAACACTGAGGACCCCTACTACCGACGCACGACGCTTTATAGTACAGGCTATGTGCTGCCACGATATTGATCGTTCGTAATTCCTGAGCCACTTAGTGTCACAGAAGTTCAACGTATCAATATTTAGGCATTGACCATTTAGCATCTGGAAGAAGCTCTGGCCATGCAGTATTGTTGCGTAATTTGAATTATTTGAAACTACTCTGCTACCGCCATCGTGCATTTGAAATGAACAGGGATTCAGCAAGGTGATAGCATCATGGATTCTTCCACAAATTTTCTCCTCAACCGTCTCGAAAAAATCCGGAAGACCGCTCTGGTAGAGTCCGAATCTGCGAGCGTGAATCAATGCACCTTTATAATGTTGTAAAACATTCGGCACACATTCATAACAGCGGATAGAAGAGTCATCGACCATCTCTGCCTTGTAAAATATCAGACCATTAAGAGTATCGTTTCCGAATGTAAATGATGTGGAGACGCACTGCACAATACATTCGTCCCACGACAAAGGGATTACCCACTCAGACGGCGTCTGAGAAGACGGGAAAGGCACGCTGGCGTCAGCTGAAATGACAATTAATTGTAAATCACCTAGCTTTGAGAGCAGACAACACGCGGTTCAATCTTTCGAGAAAACACTTGAGCCAACGGACAACATATTAAGGTTGCGTGCGTCGAGTATAGTCCGATCTCGTCGCACCATTTGCATGCGCTCGTGCAAGGAAACAATGTCACGGTGACGGCCTGATAGTTTAGATGCCCGATCACCAAGACTTCATATAAGTATTCTATAGATAGTATTACTTAAATGTAATGTTCAAATCAGGCTGAACCGTTAGAAGGCAGAGTGAAAGGCAAGTAGGACATGACAGGCAAAACTATTGCTCACCTCCGGACGCGAGGGCTGCTGACGGCAGGACGCCCTCTCATAGGCAGACAACGAATAGTAAGTATGTCCCACCTCGATAATCAATTTCCTAAGCCTGTGAACTAAATTTAAATCTTGAAGGCGGAAACACAGACCACCTAATTTTAGGCGGGTTAATGGTTCCAGTAGCATAGGTTTGCGGCGGTGGCCGACGGAGTGCTAGGAAAAAATATTCTCCACACAAACTGTTGAGACCCCTACTCGTCAATCGGCCGCCAACGCGTCAATGTTTTAACGTTTCAACACTCGAAACTTTCTCACTAACTAAGCAGCAATCACCAATTTGCTAGTTGAAACTTTATCGAACCCCTGTAAACCCTCCAACTACGTATACATGGAGTTGGGGATTGCTGCGTGGAGTCAGGTGCATGCGCCCCAGCGTGCGTGTCAGCGGACCATTGAGCGTAATGCTCGCGAAACTAACGACACTGTCCCACCCTTTTCCCTTACACACCCCAGATTCATTGATAACAAAATAGTTTCAGCAAGCAAGGTAACCGGCGGGGATTGTCTACTGCGTGGAGTCGGGGATTTATGCGACCTGGCCTGTGTATCAGCGGACCATGGAGCTGATTTCAATGACAAATCTAACGACACAATCACACACCATCCACACCCTCAAGCTGTCCTACTAACGCCGACTTTCATATTATGATACTGTTAGAGTTCGACCCCTGACTATAGCTTCAGCGAGGTAGGTATTCATGTATAAAAGCAACTGTTGAAAAGGTCAGGTGCTCAGCATGAACATGGAGTCCTTTCTCAAAATTCCACTTATTCTCTCGTCTGCTATCGCGCTGCACGTATCGTTCACAACCGAAAATGTTCCTTCGACCAAAGAGGTTGTTCGCCAAACGTTCAATGAGTGGATCTTCACTCGGCTTGTTAAATATGGCTTTCCGACTATAAAGGTGAGTCCTCTTCTGTTACCTGCTCACAAACATTTTATAGAACCATACACCAGGCATTTTACTGGGCTATTTCTTTCGCAGAAATCGCTATCATCGCCTGTCACGCAACAGACCTTAACTCTGTATCCGTGATACGTGACACACCCATTACTTTCCCTTTCATGTTCGGCACTGCACTCGCTGTCACGGGTGGTCTCATCCGTTGGTGGTGTTATCGCACTCTCGGTCGCTTTTTCACATTCCAACTTAGTGTCCGCGAAGGGCAACACATTGTCACGACCGGACCATACACGATCATACGCCATCCATCCTATACAGCAGGTATAGTGGAAGTCATCGGCATATTGATCCTGCACGGATCGACCAATTCATGGCTTAGACACTCAGGGGTTTTGGATATCCCTGGACTGAAAGTGATTGTTGTGGCATGGCTGGCGGAGATCACTCTTCTTATGATAAACGTCGTACTCAGGGTCAGCCAAGAGGACGAAGTCTTGAAATTAGCTTTCAGAGACGAGTGGGAGAGGTGGGCAAAGGCAGTAAGGTACCGGCTGATACCTGGCATCTACTAAACGCAAGGCGCATGGACCATACTATCAGTGTGCGACGGGAATCGTCTACAGGCAAGTTACTTTTCAAAAGAAATCTCGTTTATCGACGGAAAACCTTTTCTCGTTGTTATACTACATATCGTCCTTGGTTCTTCGTAGGGTGCCTTATACCACAACGTGTTCCTTTAACGCACTTCATTCTATATGTACAACTATTCCTCCTCCATGCATTATTTTCCTCCTCCGTCTTAACAGCATCCTTTTATTTCGGAATCACTTCCCCTTAGTCCTTCAATAGAGGACTGAGTTTCCTAGTCCGAGCCTCTTCATTCGTAACATCCTGATATCATATGAGAATTTCCTTTCCTCAACCAAAGTTGGAGGAGCTTCACACTATAAAAGATTGAAGAAACTTCACTACTAGTGCTTTGTTATCAATAGTACGCAGGCTGTCGCACTACTGGTCGTGTCCATCCATTCGGCGTAGTTCGCCTCCTATGGAGGACCAGACGGTGCTGCATGTTAAGAGTTGCAGATGGCTTCATTGCTACCATTATTTGGACCTACTCTGCTGCCGTTCATCATTTATGTTCGTGTATATCCAATAGGATAGTGGTATCATAGACTCTTGTGAATTAAGTCGACATATTTACATCGGGGTTATATGCGAATGCCATGACACCGAGGTCTGTGACGTTATCCGGCCCATAATCCTGAGAGTAATATTCCCTGGTACTGATGACGAGTCGGGGAACTAAGACACATTGTTGGATGATGACGAAGGATATCACAATGCTTCTATACCACTGGCTCCAATTGGTATCACCCTGTGGTTCATCATGTTGCGGTCATCGGTAAGATTATCAGCAGGAGAATGCTTACATTCGTGAATATAGCAGTAACCTGCATGACGCTCAAAACGAGATAGCTGACGGTCGTGTAATGTAAGCTTGTTTCATGATGCAATTAAAAGACAAGAAAAATGCATTCACTCACCACGAAAAATGCAGTACATGGTCCCTGAGGATGGCAAGACTATCACCATCGCCATCACCAAATCCACAGTCCGGTTGTGTTCTCTGCATCTCACGGACACGCTCCACCAGGACACGTGCGGCGAGGAGGAGAAGTAGAAGTTCAATGCATATACTTGGAATGCCGTCAAGAAAGGGCATCACAGGGGCCTTGGACTTAGTGCAGACTCCTGTCCCAGAAAGTATGTATTCTTCAGCTGAACATCAACGATTCGTGAGCGAATGACTGTCACAAAATTTAGCTGACTTGCATGTTGGGGCTCTAGTAAGAACAAGTGCTAGGCCGTCTATCATTCCTCGGGAAGCGCTAGCGGCCAAAAAACAGATGATAAGGAATATTCGCATCCTTGTCGATCGGTGATACATGGCGAAAACACGGATTGACATGATCGCTACGGTTGTTTTCGAGACATTAATAATGGCCCACATTCATTTGATCACATCATAGAACGAACCATACATTGCACACGCAAGTGCAATCATTCCACATGACCATAATCGGCCAACAATGCCACCTATCAGGAGTTAAAGGGATTACTGTACACGTGTAACTCGTAGACTTACACCTAAAACTGACATCAGGACATGAACTGCAGCAAGTTAGTAGCCGGTAGAACGTGCTCCTGTGTTGGACCACTCAGTCAGTAATATATCCCTACAAGTAAGTTAAGAGGCCCAACCGTATCGCTCAACGAGATGCTTGGCGCTCCCCCTACCACAGGTCTAAATATGAGTGGTTGATTGAGAGCAGAATTCCGCAAAAAGATACGTACACATCTGAACTCTGAAACCCGTCCTCAGTCAACAGATCCGTGTCCTCCATTTTAAACTTACATTGCAATTACAAGACCCAGGTAACGTGCCTATACAATATCGTCAGGCCACACAGTGCGATGTTTTCAGAGGGCGACATACAATGATATATAGAACTGTCGTTAGCTTCCAGCGTTGGCGCTACGGGATGTTATAAGTCAGTCAATAAGTACATTGGTTTGAATTCCTCACCCATACCAGTTCCACCTGAAATGAAGCAGTAAAAAGGTGAAAGTGACAGTTTTTGAAAGATCACAGAACATACTTCACGAGTGAAAACGAGACCTGACAGACCACATTTGAGTACGTTTGCACTAACTTGCCATATAAATGGTCAGATACCGTAGTCGTAGAAGATGATCGCTGTAGAAGCCACTGTGCGGGAGTGAACCTCTAAGAACCTGAACGAAGGAGACCAGCGACTTACTAACTGGCAAAAAACTTGGCGAGTTAGACGTAAAGCTCATCAGTGTAAGTTAGAACGATGTTCGAGAAGTCGATCCTTGAGACACATAAATGCCACTTGGGGACGCCGTTCATATGACCACGACACTTCCCTCAGCAGTAAGTTCGGTAACATCAATTTCCCATGTCGGCTGTGCGATTGATCAATCAGTGGAGACTGAATTTTGAAATCTGATGACTATTTTGAACAAAAAAACCCCAATAGCGATCCTTTAAACCCATCGGTACCGGTGTAACGCGATCACTAGTGAATTGTCTTCTCACTCCACTCTATAGCATGGACACTTACTATGAGTATTAGTTTACCTTCATTGTACACGTTTGACCATTGGTCGCCGTTTCTGTCACTCAGCGGCTGGGCTTGGCCTTCGATTATAGTAAATCAATCAAAGACGTGCATCCGATACGTTATGTTAGCAAATGTCAAGGTGCGTGTGTGGCATTAATTAATAGGTTGCAGCAGGAAAAGTCGTGGAGGGTATCAATGCGATATCAGGGGTGGGGGATGATATGCGTAAGGAGGGGTCGCAGGAGAGACAAGTTCAGTATCCAAAAAAAATACAATATTCCTCAGTTAGACCTGAAAGAATAATCAGAAACAGCAAGTGTGTGAAAAGGACGGCACATACTAAGCTAAGCTCAAGGGTCCATACTCGCCTTGCCCATAGCTTCACAGGAAGAGATGACTCTCCTGGTACAGCTAGATCGACCTCAAGGCCGTCCCACCAGCACTTGCGCTAAGATGAACAACACGTGAACAACTGTTCCATGCATATCTAAAGCACACTTACCGCTGGTTTTCTCCAGAACAATAATAACTTCTGTGCTGTAGCCATTTGGTTGTAATCAATGGTGACTGGGCGCTCGCCGTTTTGTCCTGGAGGATGATGTACGATGCCCGTCTTAAGCAAAACAAGAGCGATTGATGAAATGCAGCACCGCGAAGGCTCCATGGCACGGAAACCCCATTCGTCGTCTCGGTTGAACCCACTAAGGATGTTGTCAGCTACACCACCGATAACCGTCAATGGCCTTACCTCATGCACAACATATCAATAAGATGCTGTTCAGCAATGTTGTTTTCCTTGTGAACATTTCGTTGGAGCGCAGTAAAGATATTACGCTTGTCCATAACATTTTGTCCACACTTGTGCTTGATATCAAGAAGTGCTTGGTTGGCGGTGCCGTGCTCATCCGTCAGAGCCCTCCCTTCTTTTGGTGGTATAGCAAAGTACTCAAGTTCCTCGCGAAGCACAATGATAGCCTGCTTGGTAAGGAGTGGATTCTGGGATGCAGTGGGACCAAAGTCTGAAGGTGACCCGTCAAGCAGATGCTGCTGCGCCGCGAACAAGCCAGGTGAAGAATTGGTCCCATAGAACGTGTCTGATGCGTTTCTGAAGAAATCAAGCACGTATGCAAAGCACTCTGGGTCAAACTGCGGCGCGTAAGCGGGCCTGAACCACGTGAAACGTTCAGTAGCCACTCACATCGACACCATACACCTCGTCGTCCTCTTCGTTTTCCCCGCCATCTGAGAATGCTTGACTCTGACGGCTCAGAACAAGCCCGTTGGGGAAGAGACACAGGAAGAACGGATTCAGGGAGATTCATGATAGTTTCTCTGTCAACCGAGAAACGTCTGCCTCGGAGGTCGAGGAGCAGCCTAGTCAGTAATTGAGGCTGAAGGCTAGTGTTCACAGGTGCATGTTGGGATACCTGTGTGATTGGTGAGGAGGATATAGATACTGCTGCCATGATAGTCAACAGTGATGATGAGGGAAATGTTTGTGAAGGCTACTCGGGGATTCTGAACATCAACTTCCTCCAGCGCCTCAAGGCTACCACGACCTCCCTTGTTTGTACAAACCAAATACTTCCACAATAACCCTTCTGTATTCAAGATCCTTGGTTTTTTGCTACAAGAAGTCTTCTAGTGTCTATAAGGAGTGGACGATGCATGTAATAAATCTGAGGGATAGCTTATGCATCAAAGTTGAAATATTACAGAGATATTGTGTTTTGCGATACTGTCGAGATCAACGGCGCACGCTAAGATAAAGTTAAGGAAAGACGGGAAGGATGAACAAAGTCGTAAGGTATCATCATAGAACACGTGTGAGTGGAGTCCAAAGAGAGCAAAAGAAGAGCATCCGTCAATTTATCACAGCCAAAGATTGGAACCTGTTGACCTGGTCTCGAAGAATGTCACATGAAATCAAAAATAGAAAGAGTCCTTAATATCCGCTTCCATATCCTCCTGGCTGTGGAGGCGCCGCACCAGGTGGCAGATTAAACGCCGTCGATGAACGAGAGTATCGGTTTTGAGGCGCTTGTGATGGGGGCCGACGGACCGATGGTTTCGCTACCCTACGGACGCCCTCGGGGCCAGGGACAGGTCCATTGTCAGACAAGCTGACCCCACGGCCCCCCTGCTGGTGTTTGCTGGGCACAGGTGGTGGCGACATATCTTCCGGTTCAGCAGTATAGCCACCATACTGATCGTCATACGTAGCGACATGCGGTTCAGAGCGGAATGGGTTCTGGGTCTCTCCAGGGTATTGGCTAGATACGGTCTGATTGCGAAGAACACCCCCTGCCCGGGCAACGTGAGCGTCAAACTGGGGGTACCGCGGCGTCGGAGATTCGGTATACGATTCGATGTACTGATCTTGCGGGGTAGAAACAAGTCGTTGGTTTGAGGTGGAGCCACCGTCGGAATAAACGTCCTCGCTAGAACGCGACATAGCGGCTGATGAGGCTGATGTTACTGAGGTGGGGTTCTTACTAGCGGAAAGTGGTGCAGGGAGCATAAGAAGGCCGTTACTGTCCTGTCTTGACCGAGTACCAGACGCGTACGGTACACTGGGTGTAGACTCCGTCGTCGACGAGTCGCCACCACCATTATGGTTAATATCAGAGTTTGACGCCATCGAGTACCGGTTGTTGCTATAATAGAAGTCAGCGACAAGAAACGGAACACGTTATCAATCAAAGACCTACACAGTCGAATCACGAGACTGCACACCACTCTTCCACCGCCTATCACGCTCGAACTCAGCCCAGCGCTTCATGACGATATGTGAAGAGTCGAATTCTCCCTCCTTATCGCCATGGTTGCCACCTTTGTCACCTGCAACTTGCCGCGTTTGGCCCCATGAGAAGTCGTCAAAGTGCCAGAAAGCATAGGCAGGGAGGAGACCGTTCCATATGGGTAACGAAAGTAGGTACACGATCATCCATCCGACATAAGCGACCTTACGTGACGTCACGACAATGAGGAGACCGGGTAGACCAAGGACGATAGCTAGCAGCACGAGAGGGATGGTAGTGCTAGCACCGCCAGGGATGATAGAGATGATGATGAGGTAGAGAGTGAAACTAATGGCGGCGGGGAGGACGAGCGTTCCCATAAGCTCCATACCCACGACGAACTGCATTGAGAAACAGAATGTTCCACAAAGATCACGGACAAGAACAAGCTCAAACAAATTATGGATTGTCGAATTGATCCACCGACGACGTTGGGAGAGCAGAATGCGGAAGGTATCAGGGACAATGGTCTTGCAGACTGCTTGGGGACAGAACATGTTCTTGCGCTTCGGGAACGTCTTGAGCAAGAGGGTAGTAAGGTACCGATCTTCTCCGAGAAGCAACAGGTTCTTCTTGTGCAGAGTGTCGACAACGTTCTCCGAGTACCGTTCCACGATATCGGGGTTTGCCAGGACAGGAACCCAGTACCCAGTATCGCCTTTGGGAGCCTTGATCCGGTACATACTGAAACAACCGGGCAAACAAGTAACACCACCAAACATTGCTTCGAAGGCCTTGGTCATGTGGTGTGAGATGTAGTACTCGAAGACTGTAAGAAAAACATTAGGGTTAAGTTTCAAAAGACACCAATAGACAACGTACCCTGCATCATCGTCACGAAATTATCCGCCTTATTCGCAATCTTCGTCTCACCACACAGACCCATAATCTCAACGTCCACAACCATACATGACACCATGCGCGTCAACGAATCCGGGAACACCTTGGTATCCGCATCAACACAAAGCACGAGCTCATATCGATCTGGGCTGACACCCGTCACGCGCCAGATAGAGTTGAAGAACTCGTATTCGAACGTCGTCATCCGCTCGTCAAACATGACTTTCTGCAGGAACGCCATGAGCACGATCTGCGAGTCACGCTTGCCTCTGTTTCCGGGCTTCGCATCGGTTGTCTCCAGTGGGTTGCCGACCTTGGCGACGACAACCATGGGGACGCGCTGCTGCTTTGACTGCTCGACTGAGGCATCATCATAATCGTAGAAACCGGCGTAGACCTTGGCCATGTTGTGACGCTTGTGCCCATCTGCAATGGCGACATAGGAGTGTGGCTCGACCTCGTCCGGTGAGATGACAAAGTCTTTCATCATTGTCAGACAGATCTCCGGCGTCGTCATCGCGTTACCAGCGCCCTTGACCATACCATCCGCAATGACAAGAATGAGCTTGTGGCTGTTAGGATAATCTGTAGTGGCGAGGGAGTCGAGTGTTGTACGAAGACCCTCGACGGACTCTGAGTATGCCGTGACCAGGCAAATAGTGTGTGCGAGGGGGAAATTGAAGGGTTCAAAATCGGGAGCAGGCTGTGGCACAACATTCCGCAGGGGGAACGGACAGGGGGTATCAAGGAACGCGGAGCGAGGGGAGATATTGCGGGATGATACATCACCAAACGACGTGGTACTTCGTGACTGGCGGTATGGTGTATCAGGGGGACTGACTTTAGAGGAAGCCTTGGTGGAGTATGCGGTGTTGCGCTTGTACGGATCAACCATCCCAAAATTCGTGGTAGGGCGAGGAGCGGCGCCCTTAGGCATGTTCTCCTGTGGTGTGAAGCGAGAGGTAGATGGGAAGAATCCTTTCTTCCCAACCTTCCCATTCCGCAGCCCGTTCTTGCTCACGTTGGGGCGGTACTCGCTCGGGGCAGGCCGGTAAATATCGTTCGACCAGTCCTCAATCTGGGCGGAGCGCTGCATGCGTTGCTCATATGTTTCCCGCGGGAAATTGCCAAGCTTCCATGAGAAAAACCATGCAAACATAACAGCCATGACGAAGCGAATAGCGACGACTCCGATAATGAACACGAGGGAAAGATAGAGGACGACCGAGGAGGCAACGCAACCAATTGAATTGGTATCGATGAACCCGACCGTGATTACATCCTCGAGGCACATGCCGACCTGGCGCTGGTTTGATCGGAGGAACATCATAGAAAGGTCTTTTCCATTGTACGTCCCATCTGCATTCTTCATCTCATCGAAAAGAGCAGGGTACTGGACCTCAGTGGTACTGAGCCACTGTAGGAGATCTAAGTCGAGAACGTTTCTAGAAAAAGGGTGAAAATAAGAAAATATAAACTATGTGGAAACTCACGACTCGAAAACAGCCAAATTACGATCGGAAGCTGCGACATCGTCCCACGTGTAGTAGACCTGCCCCTGAGGCGTCATCCCAGCTAGTCCCTGCCTTGCTGTGGTAGATACATGGCAGTTCGTCGAGTCTCCATATCCGGACGTATTCTGTGCGTTTGACTGTGGATTGTACACATTACAGGGGAAGTACCAATCCAACATTTGTCCGCTACCCGTGATACTTGAACCGTTCGCCTTCGTAATGACACCCAAGCAATTATCATTGGTGATCTGGAACAAGAAGCTTGCGTCATTAGAGGCCAGGTTCCATCCGCCAGTCAGAAGTGGGTTTGTTGATCCGTTGAACGGCCCCACGGCTGGATGCTTGAAGTTGGAAAAGTCATAGTCGTAACCGTGAATGATCACTGAGTTGTTCTGGATCTGGCCCTGGTGAAATCGATTCGGAGGCACACCGCAAACGGCTTCTGTGAAGCCGAATGTGATGAAACCGACAGCAGCCATCTCCATCAAGATGATGCTAATGAGACCCATTTTCTCGCGCCATGCACGTTGCGCATCTGGTGTGCGGATACCTGAAATAAAATAAGCAATCTTGCAAAGAAAGCATACAAAAATGCCTACCGCATGCCCGGAACATGAAGTGAGGAATCCAACAGGTAATGATGTAACAGTAAATAAACCAGGCATCCTTGGGCCCTGGTCCGATGCTGTCAAGACATTGACGCGACTGGCGGTCAGGTACTGTCAGTGGCGCGGCAGACTGAGTCGACGTTGGGCGCTTGCGCCGAAGAGTTGCACCCCGTGTAAAGAGGGCAAGTCCCGACTCCTGCACGTCCTCCTCACGCGCAAGAAGAGATTTTCCTCTGCGGAGCTTTGCTTTCTGTGGGTAATTACCCGTAGCTAAAATGACGAGTTAAACAACATACTACCCAGTGCAAAAATACGCACTCGACGGCTGAACGCCCACTCTGCCGGTGCCTTCGTTCTGCATCTGTGTTGCATGAGTACGGTAGTGCCATTGCCTGTGGCCAGGTTCGATCTTCTCCCTATCTGGTCTCACTAAACTCTTCTTCCGCCCCACTCGTGCAGGATCAATGTAATCTGCTCCTTCTGAGTCGACCAAGGTAGATGGAAGTTGGTTTTGGTATGCGGAGGGCAGTGTACGCTGGCGTTGTTGATCCAGGGCACTTTGCCTATCACCACGCTCAATATTTTGGAAAGAGATATTTGGTGACCTGCCCTCTTGAAACTGGTTGAAGGCTGGACGCTGCGAGTAGGCGCTTGTAGGTGACGGCGAAGACGGATGACTATACCCAGAATACTGCTGTTCTGGGTATACGGGAGACTGCGGAGGTGATGGGTGATATTGCTGGTGGTAGGCAGACCGTGGGGGCCTTTGATCACGATAATCCATTGTTTTTGGCCTAAGGAAGGTTTAGAATCGCCCTGTCGTGGTCGCTGTCGTGGACGTCGACGGCGCTGCTTTGGAGGTCGATTGTGATGGTGAGGAGAAAAGAGCGGCGGATTGGATTGAAGTGAATGGGAATTGGCTACTGCCCCGTGTGGTGGCGCAAGGCAAAAGGCCTCTCAATACGTCGTTTTTTGCCACGAGCAGGTCAACAACCACTAGTGACTATTTTCGGCCAACACACGTTGATTCTTAAAATCATTGCGTTTCCATTACTCAAATCGCCATGTCTACACTAGTTAGAAAACAAAGCATTCCGAATAATAAAAGTACAAGAAAGAGCATGCAAGTCGGTCAAGGACCGCCAAGCTGAGGGCGTGATTTCTACAGGTGAAGAATTTCGGCCCATCCACCACAGTAGCCAATCGCATGCTATACTCTACGCAACATGAGGACGCCCGTCAAGCATTACCAATGATTGAGTCAGTGTACGGTAACAAAACGCAGCATGGATCAGTTATTTCTATGCACGCTCTCCCACACATTCCCACTCAGTACTGCAGACGCCGTCGGCGCCAATTTGCCTAGGAACAGCCGTATGTGCTCGACACATGGGGGACCAGAAGACATTCAATGGGGAAGCAAAGTTCGAGCGACTGATTGGATGATGAGCGAATTCATATCCAAATCTCCCGAGTCAATAGACTGCAGTGAGCTACCGGAGTGGTGCTCTGCCCCGTTTCCGTCTATATGCGATCCCCGCTTTTCTCGCGAACGGTTGGTACACATAGCCGCATCGGCAATCCTAGGAATATTTTTGTAGCCGAATCGCGGCTGTTCCTTGAATGCCACACCTATGGCGAGCACGAGCACAATGGATAGATACACACCTTTCATTACTCATTGGTCCTGCTCACACAACGGCATACGAACCAGCAAAATGGATCAAGCCGTGTCATCAAACACCCGAGAGCAACAGCTTAACAATTGGACTATGAGAACACATTACTACTCGCATACTCTATAAGCCGTGCAAGCAATGTAGAATTCGGCAGAGGTACTGATGGTGCTCGGCCGCGATTTTGCCCGGCAGACGCCTAACCCTTCACATAGCAATCACATAGGCTTGCTAGGGAGCTGGGTCAACAGGACGCCATAGCGCTTTTTAAGGGTGACACGGTGCCTCGAGAATTTATCATCGGGCGAGAAACGGGCTGTATAGACAACGGAGTATCAGTATACCGAGTGATGCACACTCTTGAGCCAGACAAAATGGTATCGGGGGGGGGACTCAGACGAACCTGGGTGTGCAGACTTGGTTATTCGGCCCGTATCTGTTGTTTTCTGAAACAGCGAGTCAGACAAAAGCTTCTCCATAAAATTGGAAATGCTCACATTCAGAGTGTATATTCTGTTCCCACTCTCGTCTAGCGTATACATAAGATGCATGGCTGCAAATGACTTGTGAATGTCGTCAACGACGATGAGCACAAAAACCACAAAATGATCTAGTATTCCCACGCTGCCAGAAATGTCAGCACCCTGTCTATTACTAAACTCACCATCATTGCGCTATGCCAGTCACGGTGGGTACACATGCTTCTGGCGCATGGTAGTCTTTGTTCAATTTCTTTCACTGAGCTCTTCATTTCACATCATGGTCAACGCCGTCCTTACTGCCCCAGAGCCTGGTACTGTCGTGCAGCCCATATACCAGTACTCCGACGAGCAAACAGCCCATATAAAGGCATTACGGGAGGTGTGGCACTTTTCTTTCCGTCAACTCTTATCTGAGTCGTCGTGAAAAGTTTGCAGATACCTTGCTTCTGGATCCATTAGATCCGTATTATAAATGGGAGCTGCGGATGGTTGAACAAGCCAGATACCATGCCTCGGTACATGCGTGCAGCAAAATGGAAACTCCCTGACGCGAAGCGTAGAATAGAGGGAACGATCAAATGGAGGAGAGAGTTTCAACCGGAGCTAATCAGACCTGATGACGTATGTGCATATTCAAGTCGAAGATAATATTAACGCATACACAGTTTTCAAAACGCAGGTGAAGGCCGAAGCCGAGACAGGGAAGATGTACGTAGCTCCTTCCCCACTTCAAATTAAACCAGAGTTAATTTACGGAACACAGCCTCCTCAATGGCTTCGATAAAGATGGCAGGCCCATCATCTACATGCGCCCTGGTCGCGAAAATACCGAAACCAGTCCTAGGCAATTAAGACACCTCGTTTGGTGGCTGTACGTCCTTTGTCCTCTCACTCAACGATATCTCACAGGAGTGCAGAGAACGTGCAAAAGACTTGATGCCCCCAGGACAAGAGTCGCTGGTTATCATCGTAGATTATAAATCCACGACGCTTCGCACCAACCCTTCGATATCCGTTGCCAGTAAAGTACTCACGATCCTTCAGCAACACTATGTAGAGACCCTCGGTCGTGCAATCGTCACCAACCTCCCAATGTTGCTTAATTTCTTCTACAAGGGTATTTCTCCGTTTTTGGATCCTGTCACCCGGGACAAGGTATGTGTCTATATCTGCGTAGGAAACGTGACTCAGCGGACTATAGATGAGGTTTAATCCTGATCTTCTTGACCTCATTCCAAAGTCACAGCTGGATTCCGACTTTGGAGGCGATTTTGATTTCGAGTTCGATCACGAGACATACTGGAAGCAAATCGTGGAGTAAGTCTTCAGGGGCCTTTCATAGATAGTGACACAAGTTCTAACATCATCAGTTTCTGCGGCATCGCTGAAGACGGCACCCGCTTAGAAGGCTATTTCGATGGACCAAAGAGCGTCTATGCAGAACTGCCTCCACAGCAGTCTGAGTGAGTTTCTTTGCCCATTGGACGATTTTCTTCTTCTGAACGCTAACAGCGCGGATACTAAACCTGGTACTGCATCACCTACTTCCATCTCGTCCGCAATTACATCTGTTACGTCTGCTGGCGAGACTAAGGCGCTTGATTCAGCCGAAGCCATACCCGCTGTCCCCGAGTCGAATGGGGCGTTGTAGATCACTCAGATGTAGTATATTGTTTGATAATTGTGCGCTATATACACAGCGCTGTAGTTTGACACATAAGCTTGTATAACACAGTCTTCGGATTCTTGCGGCTGATATACGAGCTGCCTTGCCAAGTCACCAGGTAGCCTTCTGGGTCCCACAGCCTGCTACAATTCAGCGCTCAACGTTGCAACGCTCAACCGCCGGCCGCCTTCGTCAGTGCAAGGCAGACCTGGAAACCTGACCACTACGTACTACCTCACAGACTTAATTTCGATCACCCACGCTCTATTTTTATATCGTAACATTTGAGGTTTCCCTTCAATTGTTTTGTGGGAGTAATACTTTGTCTAAGTGACACTAGTTAACAACTGACAAAGTTCTCGTTTAGCAATTACCTCTCACTGGCCACAGCATCTATGTCATTAGAACTGGTGTAGACATGTTCTTTTGGTTCCAAATTACATCTCATTCCTATCAGAACTCTCTCCTCTTGAACTCGAATTTTTAATTGGATTAACTCGCGTTGTTGTTGTCAAAAATCACTCTGCAGGGTAAGTATTACCTTGTCGCACGGTGTCTCACATTGAGATACAGCTGATGATAGGTCCTCGAAGTTCGAACAGCGTGACGTGGATCAAAGTGGTTGTCGTGCGCCTAGTATACGCGCAACTTGAACAACCCATCACCCTGGCAGATTTCCGACTATTTTCAGTACTTGACTTTCTGCTCGCTCGGTGCACATTCATATTCCGCTTGGTGACCTACCTCGAATTGTACTGATTATGAGGTGCATAGCAGTCGCAACATCGTTGTCTTGAGGCTTCGCCCCATTCAGCTTTCGCGTTCTTGACTATTCTCGTTCAACTTGCTGGTTCTTGGTACAATAACATGGCAGACAAGCCTCACAAACACTTCCTCCCAGGCATTCTCATCGCACCTGTGTCAGTAACATGGCCAACTGGCATAGCGACAGATTCCTGGGGGCACTGGGCTTCCTGACTAGCCTTGATGAGGCCATTGAGCATGATCGAGCTGCACCTGGTGCTCTGTCCTCCTGGTCATCCTGTTCGACCTAAGTCTCTCGACAAATTTACATTCTTATCGGCTTGCCATACTACCGTGGGCGGATACGGCGAGCCTCGACGAGTCGATACATCTCGCTGCAGCTATGTAATTTTCCGGATTTTGCAGCGTCATAGGTTCTATGTGGTCTGTCGACGACCAGGTTGCAGGCCAAATTGTGTCTGCTTTTACGACAACCTGGTTGATGGTTCAGGGAGATTGGATTGCACACGCGCTGCGGTGGCGTTACACAAGGTTGTGAAGTCGCTGCACAAGAAAATTCCACTGGAACAACAGATTGTATTTGTTCATGTAGGTGTATAAGTAGTTTCTCGATGACTCGATTGACTGGCCATGTTGTTGTATCTTAGTTGCTCTTATTTCCTTATTGCTGTGAACCCGGTACTGCAACACCCACTTCCACCCCGTCCATCATTGCATCTGTTACGTTTTCCAGCGAGACAAAGAGGCTTCAGCCGAAGTGTATGCACTGCACTGCACTGCCTGTTCAGAGTTCAACACAGGCGTTTCATAATGATAATTGGCCTCATGCGGGCCCGGGAGCCTTCTAGCTCGGCGCTGAGCCGCCATATCAGCCTGATTATGGAAATCTTCGACGGAATTCCATTACTGATGATCATCACATCACTACGTATCAGCAACTTATGTACAGGCTTCGCAATATCAATTTCAAAGGACTGTACAATTGAGGGGTTCCCTTTTAAGTCGTACTTTGTATAGGTGAGTGACAGCACCACAGCGTCCACGCCTCGTGTCTTGTTATTGTTACCTCACTGTGACACCTCCCTCGAGTAGTATTTAGGTCAGTAGATCATGCATATCGACACGTTCCCTACTAGCGAGTCCGATTCCATTCCTATTAGAACTTGATCAGAACTCTCTATTCGTGAACTCGAAGAGTCGTGTCCCGCGCGGTCGACAATCACTCTGGTAGTACCTTGTCGCACAGAGTCCTACATTAAACATACAACTGATGCATTGGCTTCTCGAACAGTGGAACGTGTATCTGAAAGTGGTTGTCGTGCAGCTACCAATACTAGTACTAGTGACACAGTCACTACTACATGTGCACAGCGTTTTGAACAACCCATCACCCTCACACAATTATCATTTCCGCCATTTAGTTTTTCTACTCGTTTGGTGCGCATTCATATTCCACCTCGTCTATCTCAATTTTGTAATGATTATGAGGCTCGTAATAGTGAAAGTCGTAATATCATTGTCTCGAGGCTTTGCGCCATTCTGCCGCTCGCGTTCTTCACAGTCTGCGTTCTCGTTCAACTGCTTTTCGGTACAATAACATGGCAGACAACGAGGCCTTGCAAATATTTCCCCCCAACCTTTCTCAGTCACGGTGCACCTGTCGCAGTGACATGATCGAGAGGCTTCACGACCGATTCCCAGGGGGTGTCCAGACTAGCACTGATGAGAGCATTGAGCGCCATCGAGCCGCACTGGCGCGCTGTCCTCCTGGTCATCCTGATCGACCCGGGACTCTCAGCTGGCTTGCCATCGACCTCCTAGAGAAATTCGACACGCAAAGCGCCCTGTCTGACGCGAATGAGGCCATTGAGCACCTTCAAGCTGCAGTACTGCTCTATCCCCCCGACCATCCGCATCGACCCAGGTCTCTCAATGAACTTGCCATCAGCCTTCACAGCAGATTCGAGCGGCGGGGTGTCATGTCTGACCTCGATGAGGCCATTGAGCACCATCGGGCTGCACTAGAGACCTATCCCCATGACCATTGTCGTCGATCCCGGTCTCTAACCCACCTCGCCACCAGCCTTCAAGCCAAATTCAAGCAGCAAGGGGTCCTGTCTGACCTCAGCGAGGCCATCGGACTGCATCGGGCTGCACTGCTGCTCCGTCCCCCTTGCAACCCTGATCTGTCCACGTGTCTCAACAATCTCGCCAAAAGCCTACGAGTCAGATTCGAAGAGCGGGGTGACCTGTCTGATATCGATGAAGCGATCAAGCTCCATCGTGCTGCACTGGAACTCTGTCCCTCTGGTGATCCTGATCGATCCATGTATCTTAACACTCTCGCCCTTGACCTTCAAGTGAGATTCGAGCATCGGGACATCCTGTCTGACCTTGATGAGGCCATTGAACTCCATAGAGCTGCACTACTGCTCCATGCCCCCAGCGATTCTGATGAATCTGATCTGCCTGGGTCTCTCAACAACCTTGGCGTTTGCCTTCAACACAGATTCCGTCGGGGGGGTGTCTTGTCTGACCTTAATGAGGCCATTGAGCTCCACGAGGTTGGACTAGCACTTTGTTCTTCGGTTGATGACATTTCTCATCTATCTGCGTCTCTCAATAATCTTGCCAACGGTCTTCAGGCCAGGTTCAAACAGGGGGGCGTCCTATCTGACCTCGATGAGGCCATTGAGCACAATCGGGCTGCAGTGGTACTGTATCCTCCTGGTCATTTTGATCAATCTACACCTCTCCACATTCTTGCCGCCTAGCCTTCTCGACAGATCCAGCCAACGGGACTCCCTGTCTGACCTCGATGAGGCCATCGAGCTTTATCGGGCTGCACTAGAGATCTATCCTCGTGGGCATTGTCATCGATACGCGTCCCTCGCCCCCCTTGCCTCCGGCCTTCAGGTCAGATTCCAGAAGCAGGGGGTTCTGTCTGACCTTGATGAGGCCATTGAACTGCATCGAGCTGCACTACTACTCTATCCCCCTGATCATCGTGATCGATGCACATCTCTCATCAGCCTTGCCAACAACCTTCAAATCAAATTCGAGCAGCGGGGTGTCATGTCTGACCTGGATGAGTCTATTGCGCTCCATCGGGCTGCACTGGAGCTTCGTCCCCTCGGCATTCTGATCGATCCCATTCTCTCACCGATCTCGCAATCAGCCTTCAAACCAGATTCGAGCAGCGGGGCGTCACATCTGACGCTGATGAGGCCCTTGTGCTCTTTAAGGCTGCATTGGAACTCCATCCCCTGGATCATTCTGATCAATCTGCGTGTCTCGATAATTTTGTCCTCAGCTTTCAAGGGAAATGTGAGCAGTTGGGTTTGCAAGTCGGCTTTGATGTTGAAGACTATTGAGTTCCATCAGGTCAACCTGGCATTACATTCCCCTGGTCATTCACTTCGATCCATATCTCTCGAACATCTTGCCCAAGCCCTTCTCCGCAGATTCGACTGCCAGGGCATCCAGTCTGACCTTGATGAGGCCATTGAGCTCCATCGAACTGCACTACTTCTCCGTCCCCCCGGTCATTTTGATCGATCTAGCTCTCTCAGCAATCTCGCTCGCAGCCTTTGGCGCAGATTCGAGCATCAGGGCATCCTATCTGACCTCGATGAGGCCATTCAGTCGATTCGCGTCTCTCAACAACCTTGCCATCACCCTTCAAGAGCGATTTGAGCAGCGGAGCATCTTGTCGGACATCGATGAGGCCATCGAGCTCCATCGGGCTGGACTGGTACTCCATCCCCCTAACCGTCTTAATCGATCTGTTCCTCTGCGGAATCTTGCAGACGCCCTTTACAAGAGATTCCAGCTGCAGGGTCTATCATCTGACTTGGACGAGACCTTTAGCCTTTATTCACAACTGTCCCACCACACATATCATGGATCTACTGACCGTGATCTTCGTGCTTCCAGATCGTGGATCGCCTGTGCTGAGGAGACGAACCATAGCTCTGCATTGGTTGCCTATCAGACGGCACTGAAATTCCTAGATCGGCAAGTTGCCATTTTGTCGTCTTCTTCGCGCCATTTCGATGTCATCAGGCAAAAAACGTGTTGCCTCGCAATGAATGCTTTCTCATGCAGTCTTCGTCATGGTGCTTTGACGACTGCTGTGGAACTGGTGGAGCAAGGTCGTGCAGTATTCTGGACCCAGTTGGGACGTTTCCGCACACCACTGGATGACCTTTCCATGTCATGTGACACTGGTGCAGCCTTGGCGGAGGAATTCACGCAGCTCAGCTCCCAACTTCGTAATATGTTCGACCAACCTGATGCAGACCAATCTTCAGAAAACTATCAGCTGACTGTGAAGTGGGATGATGTCATCTTACGCATCCGCACACTGCCTGGCTTTTCCCGATTTCTCCTGCCCCCACTGTTTTCTGACCTCCAGAAGGCGGCTGACGACGGTCCAGTCATTGTCGTCAATGCTAGTCACTACAGCTGCGACGCCTTGATCATCTTGAGCGCCCGGAATCCTGTCCATGTTCCACTTCACATCACACGCGGAGAAGTCTCCGAGTTGTCTTCCGAGTTCCAATCCCTTACCGAGGGTGTTGGTTCTTCTCATCATCAACTTGAGCTGCAGAAAATTGTTTTCATTCTCCGCAAGCTTTGGCTTCGTGTTGTTGGCCCGATAGTTCAAGCTCTTAGCGAGTTGGTTCATCGTGGCTCTCGTATCTGGTGGTGTCCCACCGCTGAGTTCACGCAGCTACCTCTCCATGCAGCAGGACCTTACGAGAAGAAGAACCGCAACCTGTCCCACTTTTACATTTCTTCCTACACTCCAACTCTGGCGGCTCTCATTCGCGCTAGGCAGCAGTTTTCTCAAAATGTGCCCGTTCAGCACTTTGTTGCCATTGGTCAAGCAAACCCGGAGGGAGGGAGAGAGCTCCGATTTGTCGCTCCTGAGTTAGCCATCGTCGGAGAGCGTGTCGCGCCAGTCATGTCCTTCACATCGCTCAAGGACAGCGATGCCACAGTCCAGGGGGCACTAGATGCATTATGCCATACCTAGTGGCTTCATATGGCCTGTCATGGAAAGCCGAATCGAGAAGATCCATTTGAGTCTTCCTTTGCAATGCGCGATGGGCCCTTGATGATCAAGGACATCATCCGATCCGACTGGCAGAACCCGGAGTTTGCATTCTTATCGGCTTGCCATACTACCGTGGGTGATAAGAGCAGCTTCGACGAGTCAATCCATCTCGCTGCGGCCATGCAATTCTCTGGATTTCGCAGCGTCATAGGTTCCATGTGGTCTGTCGACGACAAACTCGCAGGCCAGATTGTGTCTGCTTTTTACGATAACATGGTTGATGAGTCAGGAAGATTGGACTGCAAACGCGCTGCGGTAGCGTTGCACAAAGCTGTGAAGTCGTTGCGCAAGAAAATTCCATTGGAACAGCAGATTGTATTTGTTCATATAGGTGCATAGTTTCTTACAGCCTCGATTGGCCATGTTATTTTTACATCTTCTATAGTCCTCGTTGCTTTTGTTTCTTCATTTCTGTCTCACTGCTCAGCTATCACTTATCTCCGCACGTTACTGTTGTTGCATGGATGATGCCTATAGTACTGCCGTAGTATGTTGTAGGTCACTCAAATGTAATATAAACACACACTATATCCAAACGAGTCTTAGAATCCCTGCGGCCGAGGGGCCTCACCTGACAAGGCTTCGCAAATTGTTCTCGAGTCCCAAGTAAATTTACGAACTTGAAGAGCTGCCTAAATTAGCAAGATGACATAAGCCTCCGTGCCAAAGCCACGAGCCGCGGGCACCTTCTGCCACAGTCTGCCATCGACGCCACCCAAATTCCCCCGCCGCGCACGACGTCAGCCACAGGTTTAGCCACAGCGAAATCAAGTGCATATTGACGAGCGCAATCCAGCCCCAATAAATTCTGAACAAAAAAATCAGGATCATCTTAAGTCTGAACGCCTGATCTAGTGCAGCGCACCATCCAAGATGGTCCGACAAGCAAAACAGACAGTGCGTAATGCTCGCGGATTGAATTATGTTTATCAGCCACCTGAATTCATTGTGGCTGAACTATAGCCGGAAGAGAAAAAAGAGACTCAGAAGAGAAAGACAACTCAGAAGAAAAAGGTGACAGAGACTGGGGTATGGCCATGCAAAATCGATGGTTGCAACAAGCAGTTTGCTCGGGAAGCCGATCTCAAACGACACCAGCGAACTACCAAATTACACTCCGTGCCAGGATTGTGAGTGCTTAATCAAGCACATGATACGGGGCGTGGTTCTGACGTGGCCCTACCCCTGTAGTGCATGTCCCGCAATGCTGATGCTACGTTTACACGAGTACGTTATTCTTTGATCACCTTCGTTCATATGATGCAATTAATACATGACTCTTGCAGACTGATGCACTACGGAGGCATCAGAAGTCGAGGCATGGCCATATATTGAGTGTCGGCTAATTTATCTGATGAAATTTACATACAGACACAACGGTGTAATCATCGAACCAACGGAGGTCGAGAAGAAGAAAGGTAGCACCGAGCCCCGGGCGTCAGGGTCGCAATCTCACAGCCGAAGTCCATCACCGTCATCGCCAGGCGCAGAGAATCTAACTGACGGTGCCCCACCCCCTCTCGGTGCCCTTGGCGGTCCCCAAGGACCACACAGTTATTATCGTCAACACACTATGCCCGCAGGTGGTAGGTCCATTTGTTCACGCCCTATTTCACCCTCTCAATTGTGACAGCATACATGCCACCTCCGCTTGGAGTAATCGTTGAAGGTCAATATCCCCCCACTGTTGGACTCCCAACATCATCGGCTCGATTACACCAGGCAACGTGGCCCCCAGGTGCCTGGATTCCCGATGGATCACAACCGCCGCCCATGCCACATATGGGCTACCCGCATCCTGCCTACTATTCATACTACCGCGGAATACCTCATCCGCCACCACCCTCTGAACTCATGGCACATCTGCAAAACGGTGTCCAGCCTCATTCTCCCTCACCTTGTGACGACTCATCTAGCACCAGTAGTCCTACCAGGATGAGTATGCACAGCGGCGGCGACCCCTCTGCGTCGGGAGCAGGAAACTTCCAGGGGAATGAAGCAAGGATCTCCTGTCATCGACCCTTCACTAGATCTCTCACCAGTATCACCAACTGCAAACCACAAGGTATCTTTCAAGGTCGCTCAAACCGCCGCAGAAGTCGCCCTGTCATCAACAGAAAGAGAGCCGTCGCGTGCACCGGATGGCATACACTCACCCAGCCATGTCGACCCTCGATCGGTATCACACCATTCTAGCTCGGCTTCTACTGGAGGTAGCATCGATGAACGAAACGAATTGTCAAGAGAACTCACGTCCAGCCACGATATAGAAACACCTGAATTATTTTATCCTACCCAATCGTCACCTCATACTCACACTTTCGAGCGTCCACCTGAAATGGAACACATGCTCACCGAAGACGGAGAGCCTATGCTGAATCCAGGTTCGTTCCATTCCTTCGTGTTTCGAAAGTCAACACTTATGTATCCGCAAAGCCGAGCTGTTGACTCAGGTGGGTAATGCGATGATTGCTGCAGAACCTAATGTGTATGATCTGATGCTGGACCTACTGAACCAGGAATCCCTCGCATCCCCTCCTCCATCGCTATGACAGTCATACTTTAGATTATTGATGATATTCCTCGCTGTTCTTCACATGCATTACCTTACTGTACTCACTCATACATAGCTTGCCTTCCGTGCATAACATTGGAGCTTTTTGTAACACTTTAGCCTTAATCATATTCATCGAAATCATAGATTCGAAACATCAGTTGCTACATGCTTGTGGAAAGCGAGTGATGAAGAACATCGGTATGTGTAGGGATACAACAAATTTCGCTGTTGAAAGCGTGATATATGTACGGAATTCAAGATGTGTATATGATAAGAGACATGTCTAAAGAACGGAGACCTTGGGCCACGGGAATTGGGGACCAACCTGATGAATTCATGATCAGCTTATGCTCTGGTATTAAAACGTTTTGACTTACAAGCTGGACACACATGGCACCCATCTTGTGTCCAACCTCGACACACTCATCCAAGCTCTTACCAGCGACGTACGCGCCGAGAAACCACCCGCGAACGCATCACCAGCACCGTTGGTATCAACGATCAGCTTGTCATCGATGGCGCTGACCTTGAAGACCTTGGGGCTATCAGGTTCGGCGGATGATACCAAGACAGTGGACTCGGCGCCGTGCGTGAAGATCACGACACGCGGGCGAGATTTGTTCGATTTCGGGGAAATCGCAACAGCCTTGGCAATCGCCGCAAGGTCCTTGGTGTCTGACAGACCATTTGCAGCTGCGTATGCTTCAGCCTCGGTCTCGTTGCCGATGATGATGTCGCAGTAGGGGAGGATGGACTGCAGCTGGGTGCCGAAGAACTGCGGGATGAAAGGCGCTGAGAAGTTCAGTGCGAACACCTTGGAAGCGTCGGATGCCTTTTTGCTGAGCGCGAGCACGATGGGCGTGCCGTGCGTCAGGAAGAAACCTTCCACGTAGAAGACTTTTGCGGCGTCCACCAAAGGAGCCACGGTGGGGGAAGAGAGATGTGATTGCTCGAACATCTCAGCTGCCTGGAGGGACGTGACCAGGGAGCTAACATATTACTGATTGAGTTCGATACTACGACATCCACGATGTTGACCTTACCGATGGTGCCCGGTGAGGACGACGGCGCATGCACCTGTCTTTTGGCCTGGCTTGACGAGGTAGACCTCCCGCAAACCTTCACGCTTGTTTGCCGCCCGCAGTTGTTCTGCCAGGTTATCATCTCCCACGCAGCCAGTGTAAACCACAGAATTGGGGGGAAGGACATACTGTGGGAGTGTCAGTATCTGAAACCTGAGGCCTGATTACAGAGCATGAAAGACTTACTGCAGCTCCCCGGGCAGCGTTTTGAGAAGCACCGCCAGCAACGTATGTGACCTTGTAGTTCTTCACGATCTCATCGTAGCTGTAGGCGTCGACGATGAGTGATTAATGTAGAGAACGGTTATCAGATACTTACATTGACATGTGCTTCTCTTCAGCAAGGATGGCATCGTTGGCCTTCAGATCGTACTTCTTGAGCAGCTCCTCACCGTTAGTGACCTGCACGTCGAGGAGGGGGTTACCCATGCAAAAGAGTTGGTACGTCTGAGAGGCCATGGTGGTATGAGATCAATGGGTGATGTGAACTTTAGTGAGAACAAGAAGCCAAAAGATCTTATAAGACGCTCGTGTGATGATACATATAATTTTCCATGCCAACGTCAATTGCTGTACCAAGCACAAGATTTCATCGACGATTGCCAATGGCTCTGGACACAGATCGCTATCTATAGGATCTAGCAAAAGGTAACTCGTGATCAACTGATCGATGGTCGCCAATAATACTTTCTGTGCAATCGTCTTTCGAATGTAAAACCTTTGATATTTCCATTACTCAAACTGGACTAACAGTGTGCGGAAATCAAACATAGGCAGGAGGGTAGCGTGATATTGGAACACGGGAAAAGGAGGAATGGGTAGCGCTGAACATAAGCTATGTATAATTGTCAGTAATCGTAATATCCCAGCAATAACAACAAGCATGACGTAGATGGAGCAATACAGGTAACACAACAGGTGTCGCACATCGTCTGGAGAGTGAAAAACTACGGAAAAATAAGCCCTGGAATTTCGAAGAAGCTAAGAGTAATGTTTTATGCGCGCGGCGATGTAAGGACTGAGTGGGGACAACCTGCCCGCTCAAACGATCAGCGGCCCGCGCATTCCATCACCTCGACGTGCCGCAAAAATTCCACGTATGAGCACAACAAGGATTGCGAAAGTTACAAGAAGCCTAACAGGAACATGAATAAGGAAACGATATATATGTTTGAATGTCACGTACCAAATAACCCAAGCAAAGCCTTCTAACGCGTTGAGTTGACCGCAATATACAAACACGCTCTGGGTACTAGGATGATAGGAGGTAAGCGATGAGAGAGCGACTAACAGGAAGATGCACCAACTTGCAATTCAGCCCTCCACCAAGAGCTGCGGTTATACTTGCAGCGCCCGCGGTCCAGAAGACCCATGTGAGGAACAGGCTATGACAAGTTTGTCAGCAGGTTCGACTGTCCATGTCAAAGGAAGTTTACTTACAAGAAGACGTGAGAAGCCACACTACTCAAAACACTGTTTGGAAGAGAAAAGAAGAAAAACATGTAGGCACTAGAGAATACGATCGTCCATATTGACGTGAACAGTAGAAAACGAGTGCGGTCTCGTTCTGCTAGACTGAAGTAGTTGTTGTAGGTATTAAAACGTGACGTGAGCCAGGCTGAGATTGCGAGCTACCACAGGGGTTTATTATTTGACCATTAAAACAAAATGGGCACATACCTCGATGATACTGAAGAAGATAATCAACGAGAAAACAACTGAAATCCAGCAAGTCAGTCGAATTGAACAAAGCAGAGAACTGAGACTTACTAGGGTGTCCCCTTCGCATGTGGGTAGTAAAAACCATTGTGCAAGGTGAATATAAGACTTGTTTGGCTGATGTTCGTGATGGTTCGTGAAAGATGAAAGTGAGTAGAAAGAAACGAGTTTTGATGGAGACCAGTGGAGAACTGCGCGAAAGTTGAACAGAAGCACCGTGGCTGTGCAGCTGCGTTACCACATTCAGTTCTGACGTCATTTCCATGTATACTGCTACTTATTGTACTATGTTCGGCACAAAGGCAGGCTTTTGATATCCAAATGTCCATATGTGATGAGCAGTAATATACAAATGAGACTATGCTGCGTGTAATATGTATTGAAAATAAAGTCCTTAGAAACGGACACTGATGGACATCCCTTCGTCTGGCACGCAAACACGGTCACCAGGCATGAGCTTGTTGCAGTCCACTTTGGGGTTGACAATGAGGAGCTTGTCTAGAGAGGAATTGTGGCTGTTGGCGATATCCCAACAAGTGTCTCCAGGTTGCACGATGTAGGAGAGGGTCGTTGAAGGGCATGGAACAGGAGCGATGCGCGTGGGCAACAGGACGAGACGCCAGACCAATAATAAGACGACAGCGATGATGAGAAAGAATGGGAAAAGTGTACGGTAAGCTCCTCCCCGGGGATTGTACCGTGTACCGTGCTACAGCCGGATTGAGATAGGGCGCAGGTTGTGACTAGGGGGACTTACCTCATCCAGGGCCAGGATGCGATAACCGTCAGTACCAGTAGGAGCAGCTTCCAGGTCACTGTCTTCATCTACTTCTTGAGGGATGGAAGAAGGTATTTCAGACACTGAATGCGGGTGTGAGCTACGAGCGGTTACAAAACAGCACCCAAAGCGTGATACCTAGCGTGAGCTCTCCGAATTCAGAACCCTCTGGCCCTTTGTACATCAATCCCTCACGGTCACGGAAATAATACCGCCCACTGTCGGCGTCGTAACCAACTCGCTTCATCCCTTCTGGAAGCCTGTAATCATCCTAAAAAACTTTGGGTCAGTGTCCAAGGCGGGGTCAAAAGTAGGGTTATACTTCGTCGTACTGCGTCCAGCGCCCCATAGTTCGTCGCGCACAAAAGGCCAACCAGTGGATAAGTGCTGTTTTCACTAAACAAAGAATTCCTTCAGGATGAGGAAGGAAATGGAGACTGAAGATGTGTTGACGCCTACACAAGCAATATAATACCGCGGAGAAAGCCGAATAACCGTCACTGCCACTGTCAGCACGGCGTGGCTCGCCCGCTAGGGTTTGTGGAAGTCAAACCGCAACTCATCATGCAAAAGTTGGCCAAGATTATATTTCCAATGTCCTCAGAACTCATATTCAAAGTCGCTTTGCGCGGCGAGACACTTCACCTCGTTGGAACAAGGGGACAGCCTTCACGAAAGAGGAGCGTAAAGATCTCGGTTTAACGGGTAGACTTCCCTCTCGCGTCAATACTATCGAGGAACAATGCGAGAGAACCTATGATCAGTTGCGCTCCCGTGAATCTCCCATACAAAAGAACTCGTTCTTGCAGAGCCTCAAAGAGCAAAACTGGGTTCTGTATTATTCCCTGCTATCCAGACACCTCAAGGAGTTAACCTCTATTATATACACGCCTACAGAAGTGAGTTGTTGCATTGTCTCGGATACTCAAGTGATTGACTATATTGCAGGCAGAAGCGATCGCAAACTACTCTCATCTTTTTCGTCGCAGCGAGGGGCCTATTTCTCACATTCCTGGATCAAGACTCCATGGAGGAAGATTTCCTAGAGCAAACCCGCGGCAAAGACATTGAGCTGATGGTCTGCACAGATGCTCTATTAAATTTTTCGGTTTTCTGGGTAGTCGAAATGTAACACTAAGTCTTCCCAATGCATCGCCACAATGAATAGTACATTGGAACCAATGCTAGCAATTAATACCCGGCATGATTAGCTGACGTTGGTAGATGTTGACCATCTCCTGCGAGAACGTCAGGGGCTGCTTCTGTCCGGAGAGAGGCGGACCCAAGCACAATTTCATTGGAAGAGGTGAAGAACGATTTAGAAGAGGATGATAAAGATACGGGGCAACCAGATGGAGCGGCAGATGATTGTGCTTGGTGACAGCATCCTCGAGTTTGGTGGCCCTTAATAGCCGAAATCTCTTTATGCTACGTATACATTCCGATGGGGCATAATATGACTGTAGGATAATCAATCAAGTCTAAGTGAGGTGTGGCTTTTATTCTACTACGCTGGAAGAAATGTCGACATCTTCAATATCGTCCCATCAATTCCCTCTTGGTCACTTTCACGCAGACTAAAGAGCACGCGGGATGCCAACACACTGTGGAGGACAAGTTGTGGACTGTCATGGTGCATCAGTTATTTCATCAGACTATCCCAAACGAACTGCCACGCACACATTCATAATTTCGTCATACGATATCTTTCCCAAATCAGCAAAAATTAAAATCGTCAAATGAGCAGATACTGCATGCAACTTACCGGCACCATATATATACTCACCATATTGACCACAGAAAAAACTGGAAGAAGCGCTTCAGCACGAGACATGTCAAACTGAACGAAAGGTCATCTCACAAATTATGGCAGTCATATATCGTACTCCGTCCTGGAAGATGACCCTCACTAGACGGCTGTTGTAATCTCTGTAGTCTTGATATCTCTTGAACACCATCAAAGACATCAGCACTGGTGATTGGATTGAAAAATAACGCTAAGATGGAACGGAAATAGGATATCCTTACACAGTTCGTAGGCCACGAGAAAGCCGTATTGAATGGCACTGTTGCGACTCGTTTCAAAAGTGCAGTTGCTTGTGGGTGGAGCTTTAAAAACCAAGGTTTTCGTTTACAACAATGAAAGAAGAATAAGAATGAAGGTGACCTGCCTGAAGGGTCCACAGGCGCAGCCGTTAGATTGTTGACAACCTGTGTAATACTAACAGCGCACGCTATGGAAATCTACGTTGCGAATCGACAAACGATGAGTATGAACATGCATGACCAGATCAACGTACTGCTGCCAAGACCAGTAATATTGCCAAGAGCTTTTTGTTTTGTTTCCAGAACGCATATGTACGAATGATTAAAAGACCTTTAAAAAGAGATAAATGTCAGGCCCAGACGACACCACAGACATGGAGCGAACCTTCGGCAGCTACGATACTGATGATGTGAATTGCTGCAGTGAAAATCAGTAACACGCTGGCTGCTCAGGATATTGACCACCATTTGAAGCCAAGTCGAAGTGCGAGCACTATATTCGACGTCCATCAGTTCATACAACAACCATATAAGCAATACACTAACATCTTGGTTCGCTCGTGTAGCAATGGCAGCTAGTCACTGGTCAATGTCACGTACCAGGAGATACAGGCAGCTGCTCACCGTATGAAGTCATGCCAACAGCTGCAAATGCCATGTAGCGCGACATTACGAAAAGTATACGAGTGACGTTCCAGCGCCTGTTCCATGTCCATCGAACCTTGCAACATTGTCAAGGGATATTCGAACTCGATGAAAAAATACTCACCTCAGGTTCGAGAGTTAAAAAGTAGTCAAAAATCTATGGAGCATAAGAGAGGATATCCTCCACGATAACTGTAGACCTACCAAAACTCCTAGGCCAGCCACTGCGCATATTCAAGATGAAAATGGCCGAAACCTCTGTATGAAGCCCACGTACCATTGCAATACTAGAGCAGTTGTAGTCAGTAAATTTCATCTGGAGAGCATATTCGGGAATTCTTACCTTCGTCGTCTGAATCCCTGTATTGGCTATGGGTGCAACCATTGCGCGCTCGTGATAGATAAGACTTCAGAACTCGCTCTTATACACTTACGTGATTTGAATGTGAATCCGTTTCGTAACTTTGCATTCGCCGTGTGAGACTAAAATAGACTGCACAGTAGAAATCAGTTGATGATCAGACGCAGTGGCCGTCGGTGGAGCCCTATGATAAGGGTGAATTTGAATGAATCGAGCATATGTGTCAGAGAGCCTCAGAAAGCCGGCATCGGGCACCACTCCAAGAACAGCTGTCGCTAGCCTACCTGCAGCAGAACACACAAGTACATACTTGAGAGTCACACTACACCTGTCGCACTGGGTCGAGCAGTTCATGCAAGCGGCTGTGTGTGTATCGATATCATTCCGAAGGATCAACTTGTCGCACTGCCCGGCCTTGATGTGAGCGGACAATCAGTGACATCAGTGAACCGGTGAACAAATTGAAATCTCTTAGTTAGCTATATAAGGTCAACAATCGCTACAATCGCCGTAAATTTTGCAGGCGGGTTTACTTTGACATGTTTGACCTTATGAAGGAAAGAAGAATATTCAAGCCGACTAGTCAAGTTGTCGTATCCTCGACGTACCGTTCTATATGTGAACTGAGTTATGAACGAAAGATGTCATGGGAGCCAATGAAGTGAACTGCAGATCCGTAATTGTCGAGACAAGCGTCGGGGGTTGCCGGTTGCCACTCGCATCATGTGATAGTTTATCTGTAGTGTCTAAGTTAGTGCGGCCCGGGGATGGCCCTCCTGATGCCAAAAACTTTTGTGAGTACTAATACATCGTTAATGCTAGATAGTACCTGAGAGAAAAGACCAGCACGACGTTAGAAAGAAGAGGAGTCCAACAGACTTCGACTAAGTACCGATGAGCAAGCGTGCGTACACAACGAGTCTCGTTATGAAACGCAGAACTTGCATCCTAGATTGTTGTCACGATTAGCGCAGGAATGGCATGTGCGGAGTATTCGGCTCGCAGGTCATATTTGGGGAGAGTACAAGCGATGTGTCCATGCACTCGATGCCAGGCCTTCATCGACATCCTCTGATGCGAGTTCCTCACTCATTAGTTACTCCTACCTACTGCCAGACAGTTTGCGATTTTTGATTCAGTAGGCTATGTATTACTTGAGCCATCGAGGCACCCTGAGCTTACATGAGCGTAGATGGCCAAATATACTATTCACATTAATCACGTTCATGACATTCATCCACTTCTTCCGAAGTGATTCTTGTGGTACCACCAATATGTCAGCTGAATCATTCGCTGAGACGAAATGCTTCAAGATGCCATACGGAATAAAAATCAAGAGTCTGATTGCGAATAGTCTGAACGTTACACGTCAGGATATACTGCTTTCCGCGGCCTTTGAAATGAGGTTCAACTTAAACAGTGCAAACTGGTTTGCAATTTGCAAATGGGCTGAGCGCCGTGGGAAGGAAAGAAACGATTATCGAGGTCACTGCTTTATTAATTTCCTGGTAGCAGGATTCAGCATTCCTTTCGCGGCTGCCAAATTTCAATTGTACGCGGTTACTCAACACCATCAAGAAAACCACACTCTGACGCATGTTAACAGGAACAAGTCTGGTGCAACATAGACGTGTATAGGGTATTCGACACAACGCAAATGCTGCATCTTATCATTACCTACATCTGGAATCTGAGTTCAAAGCAAACACCATGAGCAGTTGCTAGATAACTTCCATGTCGTCATTAGGATCCTCTGTGATGTTCTGCCCCTCTTCAAGATCAGCCAACATTTTTCCAGCCTATTCTTGTAGACTTTCTGTCCCGTTTGTGTTCGGTTTCTGCAGCTGCAGTTGTGTGCCATAAAGCTGGGGTCTCCCTCCAGTGCATCGAGAGCGGCAGTTGACGCCATGCGCCCTGCTACATATCCAGTCGACTCTTGTAGCGCTTGCTAGGATGATGTCGTGAACAGTAACTAGAGGAAGGCTCATCAGCAGGTTCCACTTGGACATAGTATCAATCCTACCGTCACAGCGAGTTCCATGAGTTCCACCTAGTTCCTCTTTCTCGATAAAGAAATGTTGGCAACCCTGCGCCTGCATGATCTCGAAAAGGATTTTAGTGGGGTGATGTGAAAGTGTCTCGACTGTGATATGCTGGTCGTAAAAAGGCTCGATAATTTCTTTTTACATGAATTCCACGCCGTCAGATATGCATCCAGGGCCAGGATGCGATAACCGTCAGTACCGGTAGGAGCAGCTTCCAGGTCACTGTGTTCATCTACCTCTTGAGGGATGGAAGAATGTATTTCAGACACTGAATGCGGGTGTAAGCTGTGAGCGGTTACAGAACAGCACCCAAAGCTTGATACCTAGCGTGAGCTGTCCAAATCTAGAGCCCTTTGGCCCTTTGTACATTAATCCTTCACGGTCACGGAAATAATACCGCCCACTGTCGGCGTCGTAACCAACTCGCTTCACGTCTTCTGGAAGCCTGTAATCATCCTAACAAAACATTGGGTCAGTGTGTCCAGGGCAGGGTCAAAAGTAGGGTAGTACCTCGTCGTACTGCGTCCAGCGCCCCATAATGTTCGTTGCGCACAAAAGGCCAACCAGTGGATAAGCACTGGTTTCACTAAACAAAGAACCCCTTCAGGATGTCGATGAGGATTGAAATGGAGACTGAAGATGTATTGACGCCTGCACAAGCAATATAATGCTGCGGAGAAAGCCAGATAGTACCCGTCACTGCCAGTACTGTCAGCACAGCGTGGCTCGCCCGTTAGGGGTTGTGGAGTCCAACTCGAGTCAAACCGCAACATTATGCAAAAGTTGGCCAAGACGATATTTCCAATGTCCTCAGAACTCAGATTCAAAGTCGCCTTACGTGGTGAGACACTGCTCACTTCACCTCGTTGGAACAAGGGGACAGCCTTCACGAAAGAGGAGCGTAAAGATTTCGGTTTAACGGGTAGACTTCCCTCTCGCGTCAATACCGTCGAGGAACAGTGCGAGAGAGCCTTTGATCAGTTGCGCTCCCGTGAATCTCCCATACAAAAGAACTCGTTCTTGCAGAGCCTCAAAGAGCAAAACTGGGTTCTGTACTATTCCCTGCTATCCAGACACCTCAAGGAGTTGACTTCTATTATATACACGCCTACAGAAGTGAGTTATTGCATTGTCTCGGATACTCAAGTGATTGACTATATTGCAGGCGGAAGCGATCGCAAACTACTCTCATCTTTTTCGTCGCAGCGAGGGCTTATTTCTCACATTCCCGGATCAAGACTCCATGGAGGAAGATTTCCTAGAGCAAACCCGCGGCAAAGACATTGAGCTGATAGTCTGCACAGATGCAGAGGCTATCCTCGGCATTGGCGATCAAGGCGTTGGAGTAGGCGTGTTTCTGTTACTCGGCCTTGCAACTCTCACCAACGCATGACGTCATAGGGAATCGGGGTGGGTATCTACTGATATTCAACGAAAGGGCGTTGTTGAACAGTTGTTCCAGATATCATCTGCCAAATCTGCGATATACACGTGCGTTCGCCCTGTCCTCGATTTATTCTCACTTCATGTGGTGACAGGTTATTGGCTGGGATTAACCCGGCGAAAGCGCTCGGTGTGACCCTTGATGTCGGCACTGATAATGAAGCGCTCTTGAACGATCATCTTTATGTTGTGCGTGACTTCCAAATCTCTGTTGCCGTTTGCTCATCAGACAATTCAGGGGTGGCCTTCGAAAAGGGTCCGGGGTGTTGAGTACGATAAATTCATTGACAAGTAGGTTTGACATACCACTCGGTTTGGTTCCGCCTTACAGAATTGCCACGCCTTCATAGGTTTGTGCAGTTGATCCGCAAACATCATCCACACTGCCTGCTGCACTTCGAAGACTTTGGAGTTACCAACGCTCAGCGACTCCTTGAGCTGTACCGGAATGAGCATTCTGTTTTCAATGATGATATGTATGGCTATGCACCTTCCGTATTCCAATTAATGCTAACGCACCGTAGCCAAGGAACTGGCGCGGTTACACTGGCCACTTTGATGGCCGCTGTCGGGGTGACAAAGTCGAAGCTGGCAGATCAACGCTACGTCATTTTCGGAGCAGGTTCTGCGGGCCTTGGTATTGCGAAACAAGTCCGAGACGCAATCGTGCTCGCGGACGGCGTGTCTCGTGAGGAAGCCAACAAGAAGTTCTACCTCGTCGATCGCTTTGGTCTCATCAAACGGTCTCTGGGCCCTGAGAAGATACGCCCTGCACTGCAAGAGTTTGTGCGGCCTGATGAAGAATGGAGCGATGTTCCGACTAATGACGCGGGAGAAGTTGAACTTTTGGAGGTTGTCAGAAAAGCCCGACCTACAGTTTTAATAGGATGTTCGACGAAAGGTGGCGCTTTCACCGAGCGTGTCGTGAGGACCATGAAGGAAGGCTGCGAGAGACCTATCATTTTCCCTCTCAGCAATCCCAGCAACCTGGTGGAAGTTGATCCGAAGGACGCGAATGACTGGACAGAAGGGATGGCTCTACTGGCCACGGGCAGTCCATTCCCACCGGCTAAAATGCCGAACGGCAAAGACTATGTGTAAGCCTGTCATGTCGTAGATATCATACACATGCTGACTTGCAATTTGCAGCATCGCTGAATGCAACAGTGAGTTCGTACAATATAACCCGTTTGTGCATACTGACCGCTGTTCCTTTCAGATGCCCTCATCTACCCTGGACTTGGATTTGGTTCCATGCTGTCGCAATCCAGGAGAATGACCGACGGGATGATCATCGCAGGCGCACAACGTCTTGCTGCTCTCTCTCCTGCGCTCAAAGACCCAGACAGCGGACTATTACCTGATTTCCAAGATGCTCCGGCAGCAAATCTTGAGGTAGCGATAGCAGTAGCAGAACAGGCATTCGATGAAGGCATCCAGGGAGTCAGCTGGAGCAGAGAAGAGGTGAGAACCAAGGCGGAAGACAAGCAGTGGAAGCCGGTGTATGGCAGGTATGAGTACGACGAGCACGGCGCGAAGTAGTCATGGTCCGTTTCGCAACTTCGAGAAGCAAGATGTCTAATTGAAATTCGGCTGCAAAGAAGGAGTCTCGGAGTCGCCCAGAGCCTTCGATCTTAGATACTTGCGTGGCCCATCGCGGTGTCGTTATGCACTGTATTCATAAAGCCAGCAGGTAAAATGCTATCTTGAATAAACTTCGGGGTTCACCACCAGGACCTGTTACGGTTTCGCGTCTGTCACGAGTGACTGGACGCGTCTTGGTCTAAGATCAAGCTCGAGATTTTTTCCCCAACCAAAAAGTCCTTTTCTAATCTTTTAGGGTCCTCCGCTGTCGATATGGACAGCAACGAGAAAAAATTAGAGGAGCACGTCACGAAGAAGTTCAAAATTACCGCCAATAATGGATGGGAGCACGTATTCGCAAGAGGTGGAATCAAATCGCGCTTTGCAAAAACTACCACCGCAGAGGCGACAGAATACCTCAAGAACTATCGTCTCCGAGCACAGAAACAGACTCTTGAAATACTTATATCGTTACCTTTGGACATCCTATTCGAGGTAATGCAGGGTCCCTTCGTCATATGATCATTCGAGATAATCATGATCGCGTTCAGATCTTTGGAAGGCTGCTTCCACTCGACTTACTTCATCTCGCACGCACTACAAAGGCTCTGCGCGCTGTACTTATGCACCGCTCATCTACCACCGTGTGGATTGCTGCGCGCTCCAATGTAAAGGGAATGCCTGCTTGTGCTGATGACATGTCAGAGCCTGCGCATGCAAGCCTCGCGTTCGATATGCATTGTCACGTAAGTATTCTAATCATAGCACTCGGATGCATTCGACCCTCTCTACTCAGAACTGTCTCAAACCAAGTGTACGCAATGTCGACTGGAACCTCCGAGTCAGGTACTGTCAAAATGTTTTAAAGAGCGGTACACTGGATCTCGTTTGATAATGATAGACTTGCTGACTGGCGCTTCAGCACAGAGATTGTCGATGATAAGTTTAAAAAATCGTATGGGTTGAAAACGCACCACTGCCTGTCATTGAGCATGACGCAGAATCGTTAGTTTTTATCCGGTCTATTTACTGGCGCATGTCCTTATTTGATTTCACCTTCAAGGCAATGACGCCCGCTGTCTGATTTCAGACAGGGAAGCATTGGTTAACGAGTTGATAAAGCTCGGGCCAGAAGAAAGAGCTGTCCTCCGAGGAAAGAAGAGAGATGAAGCGCTCATTCGAAAAGAGGCATGCTTCCCATTTTCCAAAGTCTCATTCTTGTTTGTTGACCGTTTACAGCACGCAGTTCTGTGCACAAAATGGACGGATGGTGAACAACAGAACCGATGGAAAGAGCTCGACCATCTGAGAAGCTTGCGCCATGACGCGTAAGTTTCATGTTCAGTTTCGGGCGCTCCCTGCTCAAAACAATCACAGTATCATGGAGAAGTTGATCGAACTTGGGTGGGAGGAAGATGTCAACAAGCTTCCAGATCTGCATACTGCGCGAATCTACAAGTTGACCCATTTTGAAGATCATCCACTTGTCAAGCAGCCAAAGCCTTTGACCGATCGCAGTAAGGCTTTTCATCTGCTTTGGATCGCTCGTGTTCCTTTAACGCCGATTCTAAACAGTCTGGCAAAATATTCAACCTAAAATGGTTGAATTCATGGGTCAAATGCGTGAATTCCGCATTCAACAAGAAAGAAAACAGCAGATCAGAGACCGGCAGAGCCTTGTTGCTACGATATACAGCGACTGGCAACGGGAGAAAGGGTTTCACAAGTGTATCATGCCTACTGCCGCTGACCTTTTCGGGATGCGACAAGTTCGCGATATCCTGGAGTTGCCTGCTCATGTGACCATCACCTCGGAAGACTTTAAGCCCGTTTGCGAGGAGCTTCCTAAAATGGTCGATACTTGGAAGCGCTGCACTAGCCATGATTTGCGATCAGACTTGCTATGGCGGCTTGAGATCCACCCCCCGTACTGGCAGGACCGACTCTCAGTTCGATGCGAGAAACTTGCTGTTGCTGTCTTTACGTGCACGGGGTGGCTTTGTGAAGACATTCCTGAGCCTAATGACTCGCCTCGGTACATGTACTTCCCAGAGTATCTTCACCATAGGTGCAATCGGATCCGGCGACGAAAGTGGGATGAATTCGACCCTGCTAACACGTTCGCAATGGGACAAGGGTACCCGGGAAGTACTGTGCAACGAGAGTGGTCCATGGACGATGTCGAATTCGACAAGAAAGCCTCCCGAACCGTGAAGAACATCCTCGATGCATGCGACTTAGACTGGGAAAAAGCAACAGTGTCGGAACTCGATGATCTGGATCCTAGGCTGGTCTGCCTAAAGTGCAGCTACGGCAACCGCTGTGATGGAGAAAGACCTATGATAGTCCGTTCATGGCGAGAATCTGTAAGTTGACCTGTTGGGCTGAAGTAGGACTGCTTTGACGAGATGTCACAGGTTAAACATTGTACTAAGAAGCATTGGAATGACTCGACTGTGAAGTGGCAGAAAATTTCAGACGAGGAGACTGGAAGCCTTCGCCAAGATCAGGAGGGAGCCGCCGCGAGCACCACGACACCTTTGCGCAAAATTTGGCGGTGCACTCATTGCCATAACAAGCCTAAAGAACCAGAGAAAATGACTGTGCAAGGAATGTCGGATCATTTGGAGGATCAGTGAGTAGGATCGCCGTGTATGCGCGTATCTCTCGACTGATATCGACTCTGCAAAGCCATTCGATAGATCCAATCGACCAAGTTGTCGGAAAAGACTTCGTTGAAGCTTTGGATGTGCCTCCTAAAGTTATTCCTTCTGTGAAGCTGAAGCCAAAAGCCGTGGACCCTCCGCCTTTGAAATCTCCCGCGACACACTCGAAAAGAAGAAGCTCGGAAAGAATCTCGTGGAATATGTTTCAATGAAGTCGCTATGGCGAACCCGAGTATGCAGATGTTGCTGCCGAATTTACGGGCTTGGGTACCCATCCATATGATAATCATACAAATTTGTAGCCTGTATTGCTCGAACCCCAACGAGAGCTTGGATAATTTGCACCAGTTGACTTACAAGCAATGGTCGGAGTGTGGTCACGATTAGATTCAATGTTCAAACGTTCACTAGCCGCATCTGTGTTACGAAATGATTACTAAGCACTCACTGTAAGTCCGTGTTTGATGAAGCTCGCAGTGACTTATCAAGTCATGGCCACATCACAGGCAGCCCCAGTTGACCCGCATTCCATGCAAGATGCCACACCAACACTAGAAGAAAATGGGACGCCTCAACCAGAGGGAGAAGAATTTATTTCTGAGACACTTTATATCCAAAACCTCAACGAGAAGGTGAAGATCGACGGTGAGCATCGAAACATACCAAAGCTTGGCCATGACTGATTTCGCTTTTTTCCATAGTGCTCAAGGCTTCACTGAGAGGCTTGTTCAAGTCATATGGGGAGGTGCTGGATGTTGTGGCGCATAGTAACCTGAGAATGAGGGGTCAAGCATTCGTCTCATTCCCATCTCCAGAGATCGCGCAGAAAGCTATGAAGGAAGTCCGTGGCTTCCCTCTCTACTCCAAACCTATGGTTCGTCTTTCTTAACTCTGACCTTATTTTCCCTCACATGATTGTCTCAGCAAATTACGTTTGCGCGGACGCGATCCGATGCTGTTGTCAAACGATTGGATGCTACCAACCTTGAACAGCACACATCCAAGAGAGCTGAGCAAAAAAGTAGGTCTTTCTTGACAAGGGTTGTTATGAAGAGCTAAGAAGAGTTTATTTGCGCAGGGCGTACGCGATATTCGAACCCTTTGAAGCAGAAATTCAAGGCTAAGCGGATGGCCGCAGAAAGTTTGTGTTACAGCTTCATATTCGCCAGTTGCCCGCTGAATGATACTCCTCGCAGTGGACGGAGCTGCTGCAGTTCCTGCAGCCAGGCGTCCCAATGTCCAGATGCCAGACGAATACTTGCCTCCCAACAAGATCCTTTTCCTTCAAAATCTACCCGAAAGTGTTACCAAGGACCAGCTTATGGCCCTGTTTTCTCAGTATGTAAATCTGCTCCGCGCTGGGAGGCATTTCCTGACTTCCTCAGGTATCCAAACCTCCACGAGGTTCGGCTTATTCCAACAAAAAAAGACATCGCGTTCGTGGAATACATGGACGAAGGCAGCGCTGGGGTTGCCAAAGATGCTCTTCACAACTACAAACTTGATGGGGAGAACAAGATTAAGGTTTGTGGATACGTTTTCTTCAAGAACTACTCTCACTTCGTTCCAGATTACATTCGCCCGGAAGTGAACTCGCTTCTTGTATCGTCGTGCTTTGGGATACTGTATCATATTTTAATTGACATTACTTGAGTCAGAGCTCCAGAGTGGTCCATTATCGCCATGACTGCCTCAAGCTTACTTCGCCAAATGATTTCAAGACCAAGATTTCAAAAATCAGCGAAAGACTGAGTGTGATTTAAAATTGTACTCCGGTCCGCGCACTTGCCGCGCATATCATGATATGCAATCGAGTCCCGAAATGCACTCAGACTACCTATCGATGTTCGGCCAGGAACTTGAAGGAACACCGTAGCAAGGCCTAGAAGACGTTCGCGATGCACTCGTGGAGCAGTGGAAGCTCCCTGATCTTGATGAACCAATACAAACTTTACGGCACCTTCTAAACTTGATCACCCAAGATTGTATACCTTGGGCTGGCGGCTGTTGGTAGGGGTTCGGCTTCGCGATTGGACAAAGTTCACTTGAAACACCCTAGTTCATCGATATTCCTTGTTCTTAAAATTCCTTCAAGTTTTTTCCAGCTTGAATCACGAACCAAAGATGGACCTGAAGACTGTGGTGAGTGCGTTCGCGCAGCATGCGTCAAGATGGTCATGGCCCTCTAGGTGTATGAATCGTCAGACGACGAGGAATATTCATACGGCTGGGACGATTTCAAGATGCAAGTAGAAGCTTTAGGTACGTGTTGGCAACTCACGTTGAAAAATTCTATTGACCGATTCAACTCTGCAGACCACTCTAAGTCTCCAACTCGACCATTGGCAAAAGTACTCCGAGAAAAACTTTCCATTTCGCAGGAGATAACGCCTCGAGCGCCTAGGGTGGATATGCGTTTACGAAGACGAGTGTCGTGTGATGAGGAGATGCGTGAGATCGACGAAGGTACAGTGCGAGTTTGCTCAAATGAATATGTTATTCACACCTTCACAGTAACTCGAGGATGTATGTTATATCTCCGTAATCCGCACTTTCATTGATTAGTATCATCCAAACCAGTGATAGAGTCGGACAGCGATTCCGGGTCGACACCGTCGACCGAAAAATCTTCGCTGTTCTCGAGTCGCACGACCTCGATGTCGTCCGTTGAATCCACGAGCCTGAAGCGTGCACCAGAGTGGTCGCTGCCTCCCCCACCAGCTGTTAAACGCAAAGTCGCACCTACCGCACCAGTTGTAAGTCTCAAGAATCTCCTCCATCCAACGTGCTCTCATAGTGCTGCAGGTAAATCTGCCGCAAGTTAGAAACAATCGAAAACACAATTCCCCCGAGTTTGGTGTCGAACTAGATATCGTGCACATCGCCCACTGCGAGAAGGCTCAGATAGTCCTCGACCGACATGAACTCGCATGGGGAACTATTTTCGAACTGGCACGAGGCGTCACTCGTGGCATGTGGACGTTCCAAGACATGACGGAGGATCGCCTACAAATGCTCAAAGGTTCAAATGGTCAATCTGCCTGGAAAGTCGCTGTCGTGATGAGAGACAAAGTGCCGTCTGCGGTGGGGGCGCCATCAGAACTTTGGTATTGATTTCATTCGCCTCACAAATCGCGAGCTAAACTTGATTGAAAGGCTCGAATACGACCGGGAGCAACTTGCGATTGTCGAAAACAAAGGTCGCGGTTTGGGAACTATGGGGCAGTGGGAGGGAAAAGACAATTGGTATGGAGGGAAGATCCAACAAGTTGCCCGTGTCGTGAAAGCTGGAACGTCGTTTAAATTCGAGCTTGAGAAACCGGAGATTCGGAGATCTCATCGATTCGCTCGGTTCTTGGGGTCTCGGCGCATCCTCCAAGTCCGCGTGCCAGACAACCTTACCTATGATAAAGTCGGCTCGGCACTTCGGGAATTCCTGACATCAAGTAAATTTGTGTTGTGTGGCCGCGTCTTCGTACCCTTCCATGCGAAGGAAGGGAGCTTGTACCTTTTTGAAACGAACGAGAATATAGATCGGCAGACAAAGTTTGGCGACGGTGACAGTCACAGACTGACACTCTACCAGTTTGTGGAATGGCATAATCCTCTGAAGTTGAATTCGAAGCAGGTGACTATGTTTTCGTCCACGCTATGCAGCTCTGACGCTCTCCCCGAGTAGCCCATCAGCAAGTGGTCTACACGATGGGCGCTTGGCCTATCAACGTCGGTGCCCACAATTGAATTTCTCCCAGAAAACATATCCTTCATTGATGATCAAAGTAGCATTTCCTCTGGCTCCTAAATTATGATACACTGACTACTGTATTGTAGACGCTGTGGACTGGGGCGAGGGAAAGCCCCCAGCTGAAAAAATCATGACTGATGGGTGTGGTTACATCAGCGGTGCGGCTTTGACGGCCATTATGCGAGTGATGAAGTATTCGAGTCGACCAACCGCCGTACAAGGGCGCATTGCTGGTGCCAAGGGAATGTGGGTTCTGCACCCGGATCCCGCGCATCAAGTCGCCGACGGACCACTGACAATTTGGATCCGCGACTCACAAAATAAAATCAATCTTGGCTCCCTACACGAGGTTGACAGCGCGCACAGAATCTTTGATCTCCTTGCGCCGTCTCGTGTAACGGGGCCAAGCCGTCTATCGAGCCAGACCCTTGTCAACTTGGCGCATGGCCATGTTCCCTTGCTTGTTCTGAAGGAGCTCATGGCGGATGGGCTTCACGAGGAAGTCCGCCAGCTGACGGAATGGACTGGGCCCGACTCCATGCTTATGGTCTGGCGAGCTGTGGAGCAAGCCGGCCGTGTTGTAACGTCGAGGCTACGGCGGCGCATTGCTGGCCAGGCACGAGCACTTGGTCTTGGCCAACTCCGACCCAACGAGGAGCTCACTGATGATCTCGATGACCGTGACGATGTCACAGTGAACCCACCGCTGGGTGCCTCAGTTAATCGGGGTCGCAATCCTCACAGCGGTGAACCGCTGACTCTACACGAGTCTGTTCTCGAACTACTGCAGGCCGGCTTTCACCCCCTTAAGCTTGACCGACTTTTTTTCAAACTTGAGTACGTGGTAACGCTAGTTCTCGACGAGTACATCGAGAAATTCCACATTCCGGTCAAGGAATCCCTCGAGGCATATATCATACCGGGTAAGTAGCTTCTTCCGTGATCATTCTTTCTTAGCTCATCTGGCGGCAGATCCTTATGGGGTCCTCGAGGAAGGGCAAATCCATTTTCGCTCGTCAGAACTCATCACCGACCCCGAAAGCGGAACTCAGATGGATACCGTGACCGGATCTGTTTTGGTGAGCACTTCAGTTCATCGCAATGAACTGTCCTAAGGCGTTAATGAACAGGTGTGGAGGAATCCCACGAGACTGCCCTCAGATGTCCAGAAGGTGAGAAAGTTGATACATTGTCGGATGGTCTTATCAAACATGGATAAGGTCACCGCTGTCAGCCACCCAAAGTTGTCTAATTACTTTGATGTTATCGTGTTTCCTGTGAAGGGGGAGCGCTCATTGGCGAGCTACTTGGGTGGAGGAGGTAAGCATTTGTTTCCGTCTTTTCTGGGCATCGCCTGACGTGTTCATTCTGTAGATTATGATGGAGGTGAGTTTACGTCTTACATTTTTATCATTTAGTAATTGCTTTCAAAGACACGGTCACGTTGGTGTGGTCTAAACGCCTTGTCGAAAACTTTAATACCGCTCCGCTGTGTGCGGCGCCTGCAGGATTGAGCGATGACTCCGAGCGAGAGGTTGAACATGTTAAGGATTTTGACCGACGAGTATCCAAGCTCTCTGCAAAGGAGGCTCAAACCGCGTTCCAGAAGGTCCTTCTTCTTGGACTTGCGGAGACAAAAATCGGATTATATTCGAAGTTCCATGACCTCGCCGTGTATGAGCGCGGCTATGCAAGTGCTGCCGCCATTCGACTAGCATATATGTGAGTATTTTCGGTCTATTGCTACGATGCTCGCCTTATGTTGTGTGGTGCAGGTTCACTACCTGCCTCGATGCGAGCAAGACGGGGCTGCGAGTCAAAGCCCATGTCTTCGAAGGAGACCGCAAATATTGTGGGGACCGCAAGCCATATTACATGGTCGCTCTCGGACAGAGCGCCGAGGGCAAATCGGTATCGAAGCGCAAGGGCCCAACTCCGTACATTCTCGATGCCCTTGTTGACGAGGGCCGTCGCCTCCGCGACGACTTCCTCAAACAGTATTCCGTCCTCAGGAGTTCTTCCACCAATACCACGGACCCCGATCTCACCTCACCCTACCTTTCTGCGTCTCGCAGGGCAACGCAAGCTTCGCGCACCGGTTTGCAGATTCTGCAAGACCACTTAAGCGTCGTAAAATGCCATGTCCAGAAAGCATATGAGGACTGGCAAGCCGCCGTTGCTCTCCAGAAGAAGGTTTCAGAAGGGAGGGGATCTTTGGATCCCAAGACACAAGCAATCCAAAAATCAGTGCAACACTTTGCGCGGCGTCCAGAGGTACTATTTTTTTCGGATGAGGAACTCAAGACCATAATGGCATCATATGCATACAACCTTAGTGGTGCATTCGGCTTCTCCGTTGCCTTTGCGGATCTCTGCGCCATCAAGGCACGAGTTCAAGGTGCTGTACTTTTTGCAGATAGATTCGCAGAAGTGATGTGTATTCCTAACAATATCTTGCGAGCCCTTTCACAAACACAGGATGACACAGATGATTGAATTTCACATTTTTGTCGGTCATGATACTCAGTCATATAGCACATACTTACCATATCTTGATTCTACCAGTCATTTCAATTGCTTGCTGCTCTCAATCTTGTACTTCTTAGCCACTATCTCTGTACTACGTAACGACAATCGACATGTCCGAATTCTCCCAGAAGCAGGCCCTCAAAACGTAACGAAGGGCATTTGCCGCGAAGCTGAAACATTCATATACTACATCCGGTAGTTTCTGTCATCTGACTCAGACTTGACTGTTGTATTGCAGATCCGATGGACCATCGATCATCATCCATAACTCAAATCATAGACAAAGAGGGTAAGGGTAAGGGATTTTCATTGCCATCAACATATTTTACGCTAGAGTTGTCGCGCATCACAAACTACGATAGGGAGCCGCAGTGCATTTCCATTTACTGGCAATGTACTGATAAGCCGCTCGCAGACGATGATTTTCCCTTGCTGACTACGACGGGCGTAAAAACTATCCGATATCAGTGTCGAAGCGCGTCGTTTCACCTAAGGTTTGACTTCGCTTGTGGGAGCAGATTGACATATGTGATGGGCGCAATTTGGGTGGCAGCTGCACTCGTCAGATATGTACACTCACTGCATGTTCGGAAATTTTCCGGTTGAGCTCTTACAGGAAGGCGCTGGCTATCTTTCTTCGTGCGTGTCAGCATCGTTTATGAGCCAAATCGCGGGAGCACGATGCACAAAGCCATGATATCACTCACACCGACACGGGGCACTAGCATCTTCAACTAGAAAGCTTATGCTTTACAAGATCTCGATGTTAAATCGTCTTGTCGACACAGTTTAGCTGGCACAGCCCCCGGGCCTTCCACTGCTAGTAATGTTCGGTCGTAGCGGGTAGAGAGGCTCAAGTTGTGGTAATGATTCTTCTCCTTGCGTGCGACGTTGACATAATCACTGGCAGGCGTTCAATGTGACGGCAAGCGATCGATGACGTGGAGTACACAAGGCCTAGAGTGCACAGCACGACTGGCTGAACAGAAGGAGGATCTGATGTTCCTTCTATTTGGTCTGCCTAAGGGAGACTAAGGCTGCAGCGCTGAACATTGAACGACAGCTTCTCTGATATACCGATACTAGCTAGTTGTCTACGAAGTGATAGTGGCGTATCAATTAATCAACGGGTATTTTGACCTGTTTTGACGCGAGGGCGTACTACCCCGCAGCCGTTGGCACTCCTCCGTCCAACGGGCCTTCTGGTTGATTTATATCTTCCTTGATTCGTTATCGCGAGTGTGAACTCAATTAGACGGTAAGTTATGGACTCGCCGCTGTTCTCGGAAACCTAACTACCTTCCGTGACTAAGCTCTTTTGGCTCGTTGACAAGTACTCCAGTTTACTCCTGCTTCTCCTCAATGCAGCACGTACGTGAAACATTGCGACAAATCGCGACGCAGTAGCTGACCCTGTCTTATAGCCTCGAGGAGGGACTGGAGTGGTGTACAAAAGTTGTTCGACAACTTGGTCGGACCCGAGTGCTAGTTGGACTCGCGGTCATATTTGAGATGTCATGCATTCATGAATGATGTGATCTTCTTGTCAATCCAGAACCTCCAGATATGCTCGGTGACGGAGCTACGGTGTGCAAATATATCCAGCGGCTCTCACTTAGCTATCATGTGCTGTTGCAAACAACACATTACACAGGAAGTTACTTTCCCATCACGCCACTATTGTGCCTATGCAAGACATCGACAATCAAAGTGTATTTTGTAGGGACCATTGCTCCAAGAACGGGTCATAGCAAGAATCTGTCATGTGTGTGTATGTATCTAACAACTTCCTTTTTACTCCTTGAGCTACTTATAAGCTATATCTCGGGGTTAGGCATTCCAGGCGTCTTTCGCCGGTTCCCCCACTGCCCCGCTCGTTATCTTTGCGATGAGTGTTGGTCTCACTTATGGAGCCATGATGGTCGGTGGCTTGCTGGCCTTCGGGCGCGTGACTAACCTTGATGCAAAAATATAATATCTGTCTGACGAAACTCCTCGTAGCTTGTCGGGTTGCGTTAACATGCAATTCATCGTGTACTGCCGGGTATATCTTCGCGAAGGTTGGCATACTAAGTCATTGGTACGGAAATTTGCCTTTCAAGTCTGCATTTTTTTAAATCGTCTTACACAGGTCATTGTAATATGGTACGTTCGAGAATCCTGATGTATGCGAGACGAATGTCAATGGAACCCAGGCTGCTCGATTTGTCTCACTCTGCACTCGTAGCAGTCGCCCTCTGGGATTCCATCATCGCGACCTATGGTGATCTGAGTAAACTTGACACAATCCCCTGGTACGTGTGACGTCACTATTTACGATCAGCCGGAAATTTGATGGACCATTAGGTGTATTGGTGTGAGCAATCGCGTTTTGGACATTTTAAACTACCATTAACACAGCCACGTATAGCCTACTATCCAGATTACTGTGCGTTCTCACACGTACGGAGCCGCACAATGCTCACTACTATAATTCGCCAGGCTATCATTACCTTCCTCGTCCAAAGGTCAGCTATACCATATAAGGAATTTACGGTTCTGATTCGACAGCTTCAGCTTCTTTGCGCACCGAATCTATAAACGTTTGTACTTTTCTTTGTTTAACTATTTCACATCTTGATGTCGTTGGGAAGTGCAAAAGAAGAAGAAGCTCACTGTAGCGATTCCGATTGTAGGTTTCGTGTTTGAGAGTTTGCTACTTGAATGATGAGATTCTCGCTTGTAGGTTGCGGTCTCTTTCGCTCGTTTAGGTGGGTGCACTTTGACAGTGCAATAATGTGAACTTATTCTGACGTCTCGCTTCAGTTATGGCTAGCAGTAAGCTATTAAGTACCGCACGTGTGGTTGGCTCTTCTAATCGTGCATTTTCTCTACACTTTGCCAGTCACAAATGGCGAGATGTGAGCAGTGTTTAAACCTGATTGCTAGTCACTGAAGGATATTTTCCACAGGCTTCTGTTGAAATCATATAGCACATACTTTCAACGTAAGTCTCACCTGTAGGTGGTGGGTAGCTTCGTAGTATTGACATTCCGATAGAATTTTCTTGGATCTTCACTATGGGCCTTTTACTGTCAGCACTCGTGGATATCATGATCACGATTTCCCTGTGCTACTTCCTTCGCAAAAGTCGACCAAAGTTTACAGAGTGGGTTATTATATGGCCTTACTGTGCAGCTGGCGTTTATTCAGCTTGTAGCACTGTGCGTATCATCGACACCCTGACGTTCTGGACGGTTCAGAATGGCTCAATGACAAGGTATGTCATCTAAACACAGGCCATAAGCCATATCCTGAGGTCACCGTAGTGCTGCGGCCATTGCAACATTGATTTGCGTGAGCATCCCTCATGTTATGTTTAGTTTCGATCACTCAAATATCACAGTGGAAAACCATGCCTACGAATCGCATATTCCTAGGTCTCCACTTCGTTGTAGCAAAACGTAAGCCATTTCAAATTCTCGTGAACGTATCTCATCTGGATATTGTTGGAGCAGTATATGCAAACTCCTTTTTGGCTACGTGAGTCACATGTATGATGCAGTATTTGTAACTGCAGCTTAATCTGGTGCTGTAGTCTCAATGCCAGAAAGCAAATATGGACTGGGAAGCAGTATACTCCTACAAGCAATCAACCGATGCCAATCGTCTTTCTGGAGGACTTCGAGCATGGACCTGAATCTTCGATTACGCAACAGGGCTCGGTAAGTACCATGGCGCATCACGGTCGGGTGATATCTTACATCTCATACAACCACAGTTGCGGATTGGTACTCCCAAACCGAAAGCAATGCAACAACGGGAGAAATTGGTGAGTAGCTTTGCCACGCATTCTCAATCTAACCTTGATGACTGTCACAGACGCAAGTGAATGTTGAACAGATTGTGGAGTCCAAGCATGATGACTACGAGCCCAAGCGTGATGACTATGAAATCAAGCACGATGATTATGAGTCCAAGCACGATGATTATATCGAGATGGATATGACAGACGGCGACGTAGTCCATAGCCCAGTCTGATGTTCTACAGCTCGACCACCGTACGGATGACAGCCTCTTGATCATTCACGACATGTATTTGGTATCAACCTTGCTATCTTACGTTACTTGACAGATGTCTACATATTCTCACTGTGTACTACCAAGTTAATGTGGAAGCTACTACGTATTCTCTCATCCTCAAGGGCTTTCGAGGCAACCTAATTTTCCATGTCATGCAAACCCTTGGATTTCAAAGACCAATGACATGAAGTACATCTAATAATCAGCTGCGCATCATTTGTAGGCTGCCGTCTTCTATATGAGAGATGCGCAGAAAGATTCGGTACAATTCCCTCCCCAAATATGAAGTTTGGCGGACGCGATGTCCATTTCATCGCCAATTCTAATGTCATAGGAAGATACCATGTACGCAAACATGACCTTCAGTTGGTAAGTGAGTAGGAATCGCCCAGGACTGAATACAACCATCGTGAATTTAGGTGTCAAAGGCTCAAGAATCGACGGAGATCTTTCACTTACCAGACATGTTTTCCGTGACCAAAAAACAACCACTGGGGTGTGATAGTGGTCATGCTATGCTCCTGATTGTCCACAAATCTGAAAGGTCTGAATTCGTCAGGGGCCTCATATGCTGTGCCGTCGCAGTGAAATGGCGGCAAAGACACAGCTATGAAACAATCCTTGGGGAGGAATGTGCCATCAGAGAGCGAGAAATTACGCATCACCTGCCTGAAGAATCCCACTGGCAAATAGTTCATAGTTTAGTCGCAGGTAAGATTAGATGAAAACGCACGGGATGATACACCATTAATCCTGGCGCTTTCCCTCAAGAAACTGTCTATCTTGCTCATCTTTGCGACGGACTGTATATTCCAGCCATCGTGCTGTACGATGGGGTCAACTTCATCCCGCAATGCCTGAGCAACGTCAGGGTTTGTGGCTAAATGATATAGAGCGTGGGTAAAGGTCTATAGACGAGTTAATGATCGTCCGGCTCTTAAGGATCTCTTACATTCGAGGGCGTCTAGGAGATGTTGTCAGAGAGACGATAAGGAAAGGTATCAACACACACAGATGCAACAGGCGATGGTGAAACCAAGCAGACGCGTCGTAAGGTTCCTTAACAAACTATCTTCACCGGTAGATCGCCTTACGAGTCGTGTGAGGAAGTCGATCTGGAGGAAACGCGATGAGCGAATCGCTGTACAACAACGAATTTCATACCTTCTGCTGGTTTGGAACAGAATATTCGTCCACTTCGCTCATGCAAGCCTCCACTGCAGGACCCAATAGCATAGTTGCACGATCAACATTCGCCTCAAGGTTGCTAGCCACTCTAACAAAGAATCTGAACTTGTTCTGAGTTTTCAGTTTCATTTCCGTCTTTGTGTGACCTACGGGAATATCCACGACGGCACAATACGTCTTATCACGCTCGAAATCGCCACATCCTTGTGAATCTCGGCCACTAAGGAACACCACTCCGAGTTACGGCCTGGAGAATATAGTGAGAATCTCGGACAGGACAAACTGTAGTACATACATAGGGGAGAACCAACGAAAAATCGTTGCCATGTCTGCACCATCATTCTATTTACGGTGCCCAAAGCGGGGATAGAGATCCAATCTGCTTGATGTTATTCATCGCTTCGTCAACTGTCGACTTGCATCCTCACCATCACTCTCATTTCCTAAGACGTTCTCGAGAGATGCGAACAACTCATCTTGAACTTCGCCACAGATTTTGGTTGCATTTCTAGCAATATGGCTCTTGAGTAGTTCAGCAAGGAGATCGTGATCTGGACTGCCGACGTTAATCCCTAATGCATCGTCAACACCCATGATCTCAACAGCTGTGTCAATGGTTGTCAACTGAAGAAACGACATGGGTCTCACATCTTTCATAGCCTCACGAAACGAAAGGTCTTCTTCCGCAGCATTCGCAATCTCCACCATGTGCTGGGGATCACTGAAAACTACAGTCCAGCGCAGCATAGTTGCGACCTTAAATGGTCTATTACCATACTGGCATAGGACGTCATTTCCAAGGCAACGTGGATGAGAAACAGATATACCTTTTTGTAGCCCTCCCTGAGGACACCTGGTGCGTCTACAAGAAACCTGAATGCGCCCAAGTAAAAGCTACTGAAGCAACGAGATGGGCCGAAAGAGCAGCCAACAGTCGGGAAATCATCTAACTGCACGAACGACATCAGCTTGACGACCCCAGTAGAATATAGGACTGCCTGCATTTGGGGCCCTGCGTCTTTCGGAAAAGAACACGAAAACAGGGATGATTCCCGAAGTCAGTAGAAGGATTATTCTGGGTGAGCGCCACATGAAGGGAGCTTGCGAAATCGTTCGTCCAAGGTTCAAGAATATCATCGATTGTGTGGGACTAATAACCTAGTGAAAACAATCACCGTAAAACAAATAGATTTGATCTCCTTTAGAAAGGGAAGGGCTTTAAATGTACCATCGAACATGGGACGCGAACAGGCTTTCCTTCATTCTGATGCGCGCGTTTCACTGTCCTGGATACGAACCGGTTCCTGAAGTCATTAATTACGGCCGGAGGGGGGCTGCAAGGGAGTAGTAGAAGGAAGACTTATCTATTAGGATATCATCATGTAGCTTCAAAAACTTATGGCTGGAGACGCAAGAGCGGTACTGGTATGCATTATGGAAATATTTCGCAGAATTCTTCAACAACTCTGAGGGAGATTCTAGATGTTTCAAGTTTTGCACTAAGGTGTTTCATCGAGAAGTTCCAAGATCTTCCCGCGTGGAGCAGAAGTTGGGAGGGATCGACTGGGCATAGTAATCATTGAAATATTGGAACGTTGACTTGGTCCTGGTATGAAATGATGCGGACTTCGAATTCCCACATGGGTCACCGGGTGAACATTGAACCGGCGTGTACCTTGTCATAGCGTCTACTTTTTATTAGGAATCGATTATGCACCACCAGTCCACCACTGCTTGACGCTCGTTACTTGAGTCGTGCTCCAAACACTGAAACTGCACCACGCAGGCCTCAGATCTGCAATGACGGAAAGCAATCGGGCAGCAGAACATATGTGCGTATTAATTAATCAAGGCCTGCTGAGATTCTGCAAAATCTGCACACGGCGAACGTTGAGTCGTTGACGGTTGACCCGATGGTGTACAGTTTAGGTGACTCATTGCCCTTGCATCCATATCATTAATTTGGAATATAACGCCATAAGGCTCGCCCAATGCAGATGTTAACCTCACTTGTACATACGAGCGCTTCCGCGAATAGCGCATGTCGCATCACGCTGGACGTAGAGCTTCCGTGATAAATGTCCTGTCCGCCACTGCCAGTGCGACTCACTCACGACCCACCAGCTTTTTGAGCTCATCGACCTGCTTATGAGCAGGGCGCCGACCATAATTCGACACGAGTCGTCGGTGGACATGTAAAGCAGCGATGCTCGTTGTCCATCTATTATGGTGTAATCGTCCGTCGGATGGGGGGGCGATATGTCCTACCCGTCCACAGCGTGTAGACGCCATCTGAATATGAAGGCACTCTCAGCATTCATGCGAGGGGGAATGGAGCTTGACAATGAAGTAGAGACTCGTCTCACGAACCCATGCTTCGGACACATAATAGACGAATAACTAACGGTAGTGTCAAAATTGGTACAACTTAAACTTGTACGCGTGGTTCCAGAATTGCTGTCCCTATTTTCAAGCTGTCCACCTCGTTCAGCTGAACAATAATGCGTATATAAGAATAGTTGAGATGGATATCAATGAACGATCTGCCCATAACTTGTAAGCTCCGCGTAGCTTCGCACAGCCCCTTGAGGCTTCGAGTTCGGTGAGATATCGTTCAGAACCTCGCAGTGGAGCCAAGTCGCACTTAACCCTGATAAGCTAGATAAGGACTCGTCGGTTGATTTATCGGTAAATGCAGCCATCGACAATTTAGTGTCAATGATAACACGAGCAACAAAACCGGACGAGTGTAGTACTACATAGTCCTGACTATCAACATCAGTCAATGATTAAACGAAGTTAACATACGGCCCAATTGCTGCAAGTAAAACATCATGAAAAGTAATGATCGTAAGCCCATGTCCAGTGAGTATAATGCATCGTCAGCGTCCAAAAGTTTTATGCTCTTAAGTATCTCAGAGGTTAACCAGAACCCATCCCGTGGCAGCGCCAAACGCGCCCACAGCTAAAGCGCTCATCACGCCAACGAGACTGCCACTCCACAGCTTAACGGGGTTGGCGCCATTAAAGTTGATATACGTCGGCGTCGGCGTACCGCCAGAGCCGTCAAATCCATCTCCCCCAGTTCCACCACCAGTTAAGTTGGCACCGTTGGGCTAAAAACAAAAGATAGTAAAAGGGAACTACATAGCTTGAGGATGTAACTTACCCCAATAGGTCGCGAGTTATCCGTGAATGCACAATCCGAGGACTGACATAGGCACGACCCGGCAATGGGATCCCAGAAAGGTGTTGAGCAGTTGGAAGGCACTGCAGAACATCGTCAGCGGAGGGCAATAGATAACAGTAAGATTAATTACATCTGTATCTCATCTGTTGGCCCGCTGGGACTTGCTGCGGCGGGTTCGGATTTGAAGGGGACACTTCTACTTGCGGACAACCATACTAATTGGCCAATTAAGTCTGGATGAGTAACACGCTAGGCACGCACAACTTACGCAAGTGTAGAAAGGGAAGTCGGGGAAGTCACATTGCTCCAGGAGACCAGCTTCGTTCTGAGGAATACCATTGCAAATCTTTTGAGACGGGTCAACCTGGGGAGTCGGGCACTTCAAAGGCTCGAAGGAGTCAAGCTCTGAGACGGGCACAGGGTTCCGGACCCAAGCAAGAAGCTGCTCGTTCGAAACGATCCAAACATCCTGCTGCATTTGAACCCAATCCAGGTATTGATTTATCATCTGGATCGTGCTGTTTGAGGGGTCAACACCGGGATAAGTGGTCTATATATAAGTATATGACATCAGCTAATATCTAGATATCGATGAACGGAGATAACCTACCGAAAGATGAATGGGATGGGTGTAGAGACCGATTGGTTGCCTATTACCAGTGTAATGATCTGTGAATGTATTTTTCATGTACTCAAATGTAGCAGTGTCGTTAACGGAACTGGCGCCATTGGCAATATCCAGCCAGGGGTCCATGAGGTGCGGACCGTCAACCCCGAGGTTGTCAAAGAACGCATACATAGGAATCTCCCAAAGACCAGGAATTTTAGGTAGGCCCTTGCATATACCCTCGACAGTCAAACAATCATTTGCAAGACCATTATCCAGCGTGTAAGGCCAGTACGCATCGGTACCTGGGTCCGTGACAGGAATTGAGGAGGCAGAAGAAGAATCATATGTAAAATCAACACTCGCAAGGAGCTGCAAAGTCTGAGCGGTATAGTTCAAGTAAGGAGCACGGAAACCTTGGATGGCATCGAGCGGGATGCCAGCAAGTGCGTTGAGCGCAATAATGTTTCCGTTGATCTCATCCGCCGGAGGTGAACCGACATGGGTCATCCTAAAACCAATGATCAAATGCATGAGGGCTACAATGATGTACATACGTGTGATCAGCGATTTCGTTTCCTGCAACGTACCAATCGGTGACAAGCGTGTAGTTAGTATAGTTAAGAGACGTGAAGTAGGTCATCTTGATAGGGCAACCATTTGGATTCTTCCGTTGAGCGAGGAACTGATTGACGGAGTCGATGGTATATGACTGAATCGCATCGTCGGCAGTGAAGACAACGAATTGCGGTACGTCCGACTGGAAAGCCGCGCGTCAGAAGTGGCGCATGGCAAAAGAATAATTCAAAAACATACGGGAGAAAGACCACCTGGGGGACTCGTGCTAGCACAATTGCAGTTAGGTAACTGACATTGGCTAGGGTCGCACGAGTACCCAGCAGCAGATGAGCTGCTGGTTGGACCAGATATGGAGCCGTCTTGAGCAGTCACCACTGGCACTTGCAGTGCTATACCAAGCACTGACAGCAACGCAAACATCCGCATCTCTCTGAGAAAAAAAAGGAGATGGACCAGCAGGGGCGGGGTCAACGAATGGAAAGAGAAAAGAGCGAAAATGCTAGATAACGTGCTTGTGATGAAGAAACCTATAAAGTTCGGCGGGGAGGCGAAAAAGAATGCAATTAGATGACAAATGTTTCGTTAACGCTACCATATTACCTTTTGCCGTTCGTCCTCGTGTGATACGACGACCAAGGACGTAAGAAACCCCTCGGAGTGTCCATACTTACTGTTGCACTTGCAGATCCTCATCGATGCATGAGATGAAGAGATGATCCGTTCCCGAGCTGTTTGACTGCCATGCGACAATTATAGCAAGAAACACTTGGCACGGGGATAAGCAATTTTTAATTGGCCTCCCGCGACAGTCAAATACATCTGCACCGTCATCAGCCGCTGTGCTTTGTGGAAAAGTTCAGGCTGTGATTCAACCGAAATGTCTTCTACTGTCATTCAGATCACAATCGAATACATTGCATAGCGCACACCCGAGCATGTCGTCGAATTATACTTGAGCTCAGATGGCCTATTAATAGGCTACAGTCAGCCGCTGAGTTACTTATGTAACTACCAGTTTGCCAAAACGGTAAACATCACGTGATACATGTCCTCGATGTTGGAAAAACTTGGTTGTCTTTTCTCAAACGCACTCAAGTCAAATTGCAGACCAGGCTTACAATCACGCTGGTTTGCGCCAAAGTAGGGCGGACACGAACGCTTGCACGTCTTAGTGCTTTTGCTTTTTCTCTCGCTTTCTCTAGGAGTTGAAAGCAGGCCGGTGGTTCATACAGATCCCTCTTCCTCGTTACTTTAAACACACGCACGATATCGTTAGCAGTGTATGTATGTATCTAACTGATAATGACACCAATGTCACTAGATGGCCACGGAACTGCTGCACTCACCGATTTCCCCGAAATTTAACCTGCCATCGGTGGATCACTTTAGACTTTGGAGTATGATCAAGGCAATCAATGTTTTCCATCACTAGTAGGTTGAACATTTCAACAACACACTCAGGTCACCAACATTTGCCTGTAGCACGCCAGCAATTTTCTCGGATAATCAGGCCGGCATCAGGACTCGTTGGAGAGTGTGACTGAGCATGACTTTTCGGTCTTGATCAAAATCATCAGTCGACTGGTCGGTGGCTGAATGTCAAAAAGTCCTTGACGTCATGATATTGTCCGTCTGAACCCTTCCCTTCTCCGTTTGACGTCACGCCTGATTCGAGAGTATAAATGAGGCAACATACTTTTGCCAACTTAACAATACTTTGTCCCTTCCATCACCAATAATTGACAGTAATACACAATCAAATGTCAGCACGTTCAGGAGCTATGATGTCCAACGTCGGGAATCCTCAGGTATACGAAGCGAACGAGCAAAGGCAAGTGCAGAACTCTGCGCATTCACCTTGATCTCTGACAGAGTCAGTAGAACGTCAAAACAGACAGACAAGAACCCCAAAAAGAGGTATGATGAAGGACAGGAACACGCACACCAGGATATCGACTCCAAGTATGATCCCAGTCTTCGAGTACTGCTCAAAATTTACAAACTGACAAACAGAGACGAACGGAGCATAGGTAATAGACTCGCTGCTGCCATCAAGCACTCGCGTAGCGAAGAATCGACGAACCCTCTCGCAGATCCTAACGTCAATCCTCTTGGACCAGCCACTTCTCATGGGAATGAGCCGTCAAAAGGAGCCAAAGTGGATGCAGAACTCAAAGCCGAGGAAGAGGAATTACTGAGGCGGAAGGGGAAGGCGTGATTGTTTCTGAGACGACCGTGTTCAAGAGCTCATCCCACTGGGCGTGTTGTATTGTAATTGTATGCTATAATCAGGACTAGAATCTGCCGTCTGAGTAGGCATTTCAGAAAAAGTAAATGGCTGCAGACGAAGATTGAGATTACCGTCGCTCGCAGACGATCACACGTTTGATCCCTGTCTAGTGTCATTCCTCTGCGTTCTCCTCTTCCTCTCCTTCGTCATCGACTTCAGCTTTTACAGACCTTTCTTTCCCAAGTTCTGCATTTCCAACTGCATCCCTCCAAGCAGTCAACTCTTTCCCGAGTTTTGTGCGAGCTTCTGCAATCGACTCTCGCAGCGATGTATAATATCTCTTCAGCTCAGAGTCGGTGTCTTCCTTCGATTCTTCGGGCAAAGATGTGATAGGAAACCTATGAGTCGTCTCCTGCGAGAGAGACGGAGGAGCTACCGTAGACGGTGGCGGGACAATTTTGTAGGTTACCGTGAGTTCCCTGGACTGAACATCCATCTGAAGTTTGAACTGATTGTTGTAAGTAGGATGCGTCGACAACTCGACTAATTATTATCTTATCTTATCTCCGATGAGTCATTGCACTTCCGAATACGCCGAAAAATCTTTGCAAACACGTTCCAGTCTCCCAACTTGACGTCTCCCACCATGCTGTTCCCAATGCTTCCCCTTGTTCAATAGCAACGCAGGCTCTAGCTTACTTTTTGTAAAGAGCCTGCGTTGTGTTTAGAGACTAACATCGGTTTTTTTTACAACGAACATAGACATAGACAACATATAGAAGACTTTTCGCTATCGGGACCATCTTCTCTGGGATACATAGGACGATATAGATCTCACCGTGCACATAGACTTGGTGTACCAATACCCCCTGCTAGACTGTCTATCAAGGTTTCGTTTATTGGGCGATATCATTATAATCGACATCACATCCGACGTATACCATGTATCCTATCCGGAGTCTGGACAAACAAATCATGACCAACTTCCGCGCTCCAACCTCCTTTCTTCCACCACTCTCCATACTCTCCACCCATACCACCGCCTCTATGCAAGATGCCTTGCAAGACTTGAAGGATCTTTACTTCCCCACCGCGCCACTTCCTCCGAAGAGGACGCGGTCAATAAATGCTGTACCTGCACTGAAGCAGGACATATCTGACACGGTACACGTGCCTCGCCCAAAGAGGACGGGGCGCTTGAATCATAGCGATGGCGTCCCGGACTCCGGTTATGCCTCCGAAGAAGACGAGGCGGAACTGGAAGGAGATTTAGAAAGCGAAGCTGAAGGCTTGGACCCCGACGTCCTGCGTGCAGACGAGCTTGAGCGCAATTTTGCTATCAAATGGCTCACAGGTCTCATAAAGCGCTCCGATATATGGATGCACGCACTCGATAGCGCCGCAGAACAAGAAGAGCACATACGTCTATCCATTATAGAGGAAGCGAGCAAGCTTCTTGCATGTTTTGCCGGCGACAAGGAGCAGGAAGAGGATGCTCTCACGCGACAATTTGTGTTTCCTTTTGGTGCCGGAGGCAAACCCATTACGATCGAGCTGAATGATGCTCCACTCGCGCCCACGGACCACACTTCCGTTGGCCTACAAAGTTGGGCAAGCGCTATCATTTTCGCTGAACGTATCTGTGCGGATCCTGCGCGATACATGAGCATCCCACAAGGAGCTACTTCCTTGCGCGTTCTTGAGCTAGGTGCAGGCACAGGACTTCTCAGCATCGCTACCGCACGACTTCTCGATCGCATGGCAGTCGATGCCAATATTGTTGCAACAGACTACCATTCTGCAGTTCTCCATAACTTACTGCAGAATGTGCAGACCAATAATGTATCCGTTCAAATCGAGTCACTGGACTGGTCCAGACCGCCTCCGCTCGAGCCTTACGACGTTATCCTTGGTGCAGACGTGGTGTATCACCCTGAGCATGCCAAGTGGATCAAAAATTGCGTGGAGAAAGTGTTGAAGAAGGGAGGGGTGTTTTGGTTGATTATCGCAATGCGTTCGTCGGGGAGGCATGACGGCTTATGGGAAACCGTGGATGATGTATTTTCAGATGGGGGACGTGGCTTTTCGAGAAATGAAGGGTGTGGTGGGGAGATGAAGCTCGCGGTGGTGCAAAAGGAGGATATGGGGCGTCGTGAGGGAATTGGTCGTGCGGATGAGGTTGGGTACAGGTTATTTGAGATACGTTGGCTTCCGTGTCGCTACTGCTGTTAAGGTCTTTGCACTGTTGCGATGTAGTACTCGAGACGAAATGTCCTAGAGTCATGCAGCATGCAGATGCGTGAGACGATATGATCCCATTGCACGGTCAGTCGCCGAATTTGCTGAGACTTGTCTTCAATGGGTCGAACGTAATATGAAGGCTAAAGCTGGGCTGCGTCAAAGCTGCGTGAACTCTTCCACCGAGGCTGCGCCAGTGTCATCTGATCAAGGCCTCGCTGTCTACCATGTTACCTTACCGAGAAACGGCAAGTTGGACGACAATGCAAACTGTGGTGATGACCGTCGGGAGTAATCGGGCCGATTCTGTCGAAGCTTCACTCACTCTTGGAGCACACATTCATAACGAGTGGACGTCGAATGCGATTGAAATCAAGTGTCATCAAAGAAAAGGCCGGCAGCGCCGCGACCTGGAGTACTGAGCGTGTATGCTAGAAGGTATTGACTACATGAATGGATCACTGCAAAACCGAAAATTGAGTCTCATACTAGACACCTATGTGGATAAATACGATCTGCTGTTCGAATGGAATCTTCTTGCGTAATGTCTTGATAGCCTTGTGCAACGCTACCGCAGCACGCGTGCAATCCAATCTTCCGGAATCATCAACCAGGTTCTCGTAAAAAACAGAGACGATCTGGTTTGCAACGCTATCGTCAACAGACCACATAGAACCTATCACACTGCGAAATCCGGCAAATTGCATCGCTGCAGCGAGATGGATCGCCTCATCGGGACTCGACTCGTCGCCAACTGTAGTGTGGCATGCCGACAAGAATGCGAACGCCGGACTCTGCAAGTGAGATTGGATAATGTCTCTGATCTGTAAAGGTCCATCGCGCATTGCGAAAGAAGACTCGAACGGTTGTTTCCGGTTCGGTATTCCATGGCATGCCAGGTGAAGCCATTGATGTCGGCTTAATGCATCAAGTGCTCCCTGGACTGTTGCATCGCTGTCTGCGAGCGACACAAAGGACATGAAGGGCGTGATACGCTGAGCGACGGTAGCTAACTCAGTAGGGACACACCGAAGGCCCTTCCCTTTGTCCGAGTCTGGGTTCGCTTGTCCAATAGCAACAAAGTGCTCAATAGAAGCATCTCGAGAAACCTGCTGTCGCGCGCGAATGAGTGCCACCAAAGTTGGGGTGTAGGAGGAGATATAAAAGTGAGAAAAATTGTGACTGTTCAGCTCGTAGGGTCCTGCTGCATGTAGAGGAAGCAGCGTGAACTCGGCGGTAGGACACCACCAAATACGTGAGCCACGAAGGATGAAGTTCCGGAGCACTTGAACTATGGGACTAACAACACGATCCCAGAGCTCGCGTAAGACGGCAATAATGCTGTGCAATTCAACTTGGTGGTCGGAGTAACCGGCACGCGCTGTGAGGGACTGAAATTTGGAGGACAACTCGCAGACCTTTGCATGTGCAATATCAAGTGAAATATGGACAGGGTCGTGAGCCTTCATGATAATCAATGCGTCGCAGCTATACTGGCTTGCGTTGACGATAATGACTGGACCATCATCTGCTGCCTTTTGGAGGTCTGAGAACAGCGGAGGCAGGAGAAAACGGGAAAAGTTGTGTAGCATACGGATGCGGGAGATGACATTATGCCATTGCACTGTGCGTCGTCGGGTATGTGGGGATTGGTCTTCAGTGGATCCGTCTAGCATAAAGCTAAGTTGCTTGAACTCTTCTGCCAAGGCTTCACCAGTGTCACCTGACGCAGCAAGTTCGTCCAGTGGTGTACGTAAGTGTGCCAACTGTGTCCAGAATACTGCGCGGCCTTGCTCTACCAGTTCTACAGCAGTCGTCAAAGCACCATGGCAAACACCGCACGAGAAAGCATCCATTGCAAGCGATGAAGTGGCCTTCCTGACCACATCGAAATGGCGGGAAGAAGACGCCAAAACAGCAACATGTTGAACAAGGAATTTCAATGCGGTCTGGTAGGCGGCCAATGCAGAGTCATGTATCAGCTGCTCAGCGGAGGTAGCCCATAATTTGGCAGCAGCAAGATCACGACGAGAGACTGAATGAGAAAATTGGGAGAGTTGTGAATAAAGTCCAAAGGCCTCGTCCAAGTCCGGTAACAAACCCGGCTGCTCCCATCTTAAAAGGCATTGATCACGATAGGGATATTGTTCCAGTACAACTCGATTGTGCATAATTATTTTAAACACGATGCTCTGCCGCTTGAATCTGGTTAGAAGGCTTTCGGCAAGACTGGAAAGAGGCGAAGATCGAGAAGGATGGCCGGGGGGACAGAGTGCCAGTGCAGCTCTAAAGAGCTCAACGACCTCATTCAGGTCAGACAGGATGCCCTGCTGATGGAATCTATCGAGGAGGCTGAGGGTAACGTTGTTGAGAGAAGTGTATCGCTCAGGATGACCAGATGGACGGAACGCCAGCGCAGCTCGATGGAGCTCGATGGCTTCGTCCAGGTCAGGCAGGATGCCTTGCTTATGGTACCTGTTTCGAAGGCACTCAGCAAGGCCGTGGAGAGGTATGGATCGATCAGGATGGTCAGGGGGACAGAGCTCCAATGCAGTTTGATGAAGCGCAATGGCGTCATTCAGGTCGGACACTACGCCCCGCTGCACGAATCTGGAATGGAGGCTGATGGCAAGGTTGTTGAAAGGCGAGAATCGATCACAATAGCTGTGTCGAGGAAGCACCAGTGCAGCTCGAAGGAGCTTGATGCTCTCATCCAGGTCAGACGGGACGCCTCCACGCTCTGATCTGTCTAGAAGAGCCATTGCAAGGTTGTTGAGAGAAATAGATCGATCGGGATGACCTGGGGGATGAAGTTCCAGTGCAGCTCGATGGAGCTCAGTGGCCTCATCCAGGCCAGATAAGGCTCCCTGTGAATGGGATCGATTTCGAAGGCTGATTGCAAGGCCATTGAGAGAGGAAGGTCGAAGATGATGACCAGGGGCACGGAGCGCCAGTGCAGCTCGATGGAGCTCAATGGCCTCATCCAGGTCAGAAAGGACACCTTGTTGCTGAAATCTGGTGTTAAGGCTGACTGCGAGGCTGTAGAGAGACAGGGAGTGATCGTCATGGCTAGGACAGAGTGCCAGTGAAGCTCGACTAAGCTCAATGGCCTCATCCTGGTCAGACAAAACACCTTGCCGCTCAAATCTAGTTTGAAGGCCGTCGGCAAGGTTGATGAGGGAAATGAATTGATTTGGGTGGCCAGAGGGACGGAGGAACAATACAGCTCGTCGGAGCTCGATGAACTCATCGAGGTCAGACAGTACACCCCGATGCTGGAATCGTTTTTCAACAATGTTGGCAAGGTTATTGAGAAACATAGATCGATCAGGATAGCCGGGAGGACGGAGAACCAGTGCAGCTCTCAGGAGCTCAATGGCCTCATTCAAGTCAGAAATGATGCCCTGCTGCTCGAATCTGCTTTCTAGGCTGAGTGCAAGGTTGTTGAGAGATGAGGCACAATGATGGTCAGGAGGACGCAGTATCAAGGCAGCTCGATTGAGCTCAATGGCCTCATGGAGGTCGGACAGAATGCCCCGTCTCCTGAATCTCTGTGAAAGGTTGATGGCAAGGTTGTGGAGAGATTCATCTCGATCAGGATGACCGGTGGCACGGAGCACCAGTGCAGCTCTGCGAAGCTCGATCACCTCATCCAGGTCAGACAAGGTGCCCTGCTGCTGGAATCTCTCTTGAAGGCAGAATGCAAGGTCACTGAGACACGTGGATCGAGAATCGCCGCGGGGACACTCCCGCAAGGCTGCTCGAAAGTGTCCCACATCATCTACTAGGCGAGATTGTGATTGCCCCAGCTTGCTATTGAGCATCCCGTTAATGAGTACAAAGGGAAGATCAGGGTGAATACGCACGGAATGAGTAGAAAGTCGAGCACTGAAACAGTAGAATATGATGCGCAAGAGATTGCCCTGGGTCAAAGAGTCGACAACTTGAAAACGCCCCTAGACCGGGTGGCTGTACCCCGACCACAGAGCCGAGTCGGCGTCTGAAAACGACATGCAACCCTTTTCTGGATAAAACTATTTGGGCAAATATTATTAGCCAGCTCTTTAGCCAGGCAGGGAGTTTGCCGCAACCTCATCCTATGTGCAATCGAATATTATTTCTCGGAAGCACATCTGCTCGCCGTAGTGATGTTTGTCTCAATTCTTCTACTAGAAACCAACATCACTAGGCGAGCAACCATTCATCTTTCCCCTCAATATCAACCCGTTTCCTCGACGACTCGGATGGACCAAGAAACTCGCATTTCTTCCGGACCATCTCTCATGTTGCAAAGAAGGATGCCCTTTGTGATATCGCAGAAGAATTCTGCTGCCATGTCCTTGGTTTCCTTGAATTATGTGCTGTATATTGGTGACTCATGCTTCAATGTCCTTCATCCTTAGTATGAGCTTTTCGTCAACTGATCTCCGTTAAACGGTGTACAATACATTCAAATGTCTATTGCGCTGCAATTCATCATTGAACTTGATGCCCAAAGCTTTCTTCCTGTTTATCCCCGGTGACCTACCACAGAGTGCTTGCGTACCTCCACAGACAAGGCAAATGCGTGGACTTCCTTCGACTTTAATGTAACAAAAACACTGTCTCTCGGACCCTTTCATGTTCAAGTCCCTCACCCACCAATAACTCAGCCTTTCTACTCGTTTCACGGATGAAGAAGTCGTATCCACAGTTATTGATCTCCAAACGTGCGCAGTGTCTAAAATGGCGAGCCCTTGGCACGATAGTCCGCATCCAGTTCCTGGTGTGTTTTTCTGTGCTAGTTTCTTGGACGGGACATAAGACCTTATGGTCACTATTAGATGAGGCGCTTACTCCCACATGGTGGGATGTGCGAAATATTCTACCATAAGATATCCACGGGTAAGGAACATCCTTTGGCCCATGAATCTTGCACAACAGCCGGGCGAATCATCAGGGATCATGTCTTCGCATATGCTCTTCTCTGGCCGAAGATGCACTGCACAGAGCACGGGAATTGTTCGGGATGACTGCCGCAAGCCATTCAACACCGTCCGATGCGCTTAGGCAAAGAATAACCGACAATGAAAGACCACTTGTAAATTGTGGCTCAACGTCGATGTCCTTGCTATCTCTGTCTCGTGCTTTTGCGATCTCGATCGATGATAAAATTGACAAGACAAACACCCATAAGGAGCTACCTGCGAAGAAACGACTTGAGTGGATTCTCCTTTAGACATCGTCAGCTGCATTTCTCAAACCCAAGATACCGCGAACCTTTCAATTCAAAACCGAAACGACTATAAATTGGTGCATCTGTCAACTTTCCGTCTGGAGTAAAATGACGACCAAATCCAAAATGCGATGGACTGAAATAGATTTCCCCATCATGACCCATGGTCGTATGGGAGGAATTAGCCGCTATAAAGACCATGTGGGTAAGACAACGGCGATACGTACCATGCATTTGACATCACCACAGAACCTATTAATTTAATGAGAAATATGATTCGTAGCGTGGGACACTTTTAGTAGAACAACTTTGGGAATGAAGAACTCATTATAAATATCGCACGGGAAGGCCTGACGACACGTGTTAGATTAACTTCAACGCCTCCCCTAGGGCTTACCGAGAGGTGCAGCAGGCTCCTATTTGAGAAGTTCACGGCAGATCGCCTTAATGTCCGGCAGTCCTGAAATGTTGGAATTTTATCACGTCCGCAAACTGCATTGCTCTAGTGAAAGTCTAGACTTCCGGGGTAAAGAGGTATTGTCAATATGGCTTTATGTAGGGGTGACGAGGTCTGCAATTCCATCTATAAGGATTTGTTTATAAAGAACGGTATACGTTCCTGTCTCGGAGTTTACCGTCATAAAGACTGACTAGGGCCAACATGAAGTGTATGCGGTCACAGCAATCAACTGTTCACGGTACGATCTTGAATTTCGTTGCCCTGGTCCAGGAGGTCTGATACCATAGATGGACGAGTCAGACCCTCTGCCTGACAAAAACCTATCAAACATCGCAAGAATCAGATATTGGATATGCTCACCAATTGATTTTGCACATTCAAAGGGTGTCTCTCCAATGTCTCTCCATCATATGCTCGACCAATCCACGACACTCTGGGGATTCTTTTTGTACTTCCCTCTGGCATAAATGACGGGAGCCATTTTACTGAAGAAATCCAGATTGCTCTTTCAGGAAACAAAACTTGATAAGTGATATGAACGACCATCCCTTGGCTTGGTCTCATATCTATATGCGACTGCCAAATGGGAGACGCCGCAGATCTGTTTATTTTAGAATCAGAGTAGACACGGAAAATCACAGCCGGGGACCAATGTGTCGACTATTTCCTTTGGAGCATCCAAAAAATTGACAACGGGTTCATGAGCCTTGCGGAGATACAGATCCTGGTACAAATTGGATGCTTCGACGCACAGTACTTGTGATAAAGTTTGGGGTGCATGCAGAATGTATCACCGAATGGACATAAACCAAATTTAGAACTCGTCTATAGCAAGGACAGGACGATCAGAACATGTCGCCGAGCATTTTTCTACAACGCTGGCGGTTTTCTCGGAGTTAATGACGACGAAATGCTGCGAGTTTACAATGTCACCTGGGGTTCGAGACTGAGCTGCAGAGCAAGACCAAGGTGGGCCAACTAACCATATTGCTTTCCCCACTTAGCATACGTTAGTCATGGACGAACTGTATCAATGTCGAGGACATTGCCTACGAAAGGCAACAAGCGCGGTTCAGGTGGAAGTGCTATGCCATTGGCCTTCTTTCATATTGTACCCCGCCCTTCTGCAACGATTAAGTTCAAGTCAATCATATCTAACACGAATGGGGGTGTTGCTGTCTTACGCTTGTTCCGCAGCCATCAGTTTGTCGTAGTCAGGAGAACGGTCCTCCATCATCACTTCGATGGCGGACAACGGAAGTGCAGACGATAGCTGAGAAAATGATGTAGCTTTCACTCATCATGACGGGTAATGATAGAATGCAGGCCCGGGTGTCAGCGGTCTCTTATCTTTCATAAAGATTGTGCGAACCTTGTTCAATGGTTCCATCCTAAACAATTGCATACGAAAAGTGCCGTACGACCGTAACGGTGGCTTCAAGCTTGTGGCTCAGGAAGAGTAGTGTTGGTTCTCAGCATTCGCCTCTCACCCTCTCTCGACCGCCATGTCCTCAGCTTCGTGCCAAATGGAAGTGTATCTGATAATCACTGGCACCGCCTGACAAGGAGGAATTGCAAACTTGAAGTACTGGAACTCGTTGACGATTTGAAAGGTTCTTTTTTAATGGCGTAATCACCGCTCTAGGATGGTTGACGAAATGTAGAACGGAAAGACATTCTTGCCAACGCCAATTAAAGTGCATCATATCTGTGGGTACACAAATGTTTAATCCTCCCATCAAGCTGTCACCCACTACAGTACGACATGTACGCGCGGACAAAACAATATACAGGAGAGGTCCAAGACGGTGGCCCAGGCTCATCAGCCTCCGATTCCTATTTGCAACAGGATGTCGAGACAAAGGAAACTGACGATAAGCTATAAATAGGAGCGCGTCGTTCACATAGCTGAGGACATGGTGACATTCGGGGCAAGAGGCTGCGGCGCATGCCGAGCGCCCATGGTGCCCCGCCACATCCCGTTCTGCCGGAGATTTGCGCGTACGGTGCTACTATACAAGTTATCGATAACAAGTTGATAACAAGTATGCACTTTCTTCAAGTACTACTGCGACTCATCGATCATCATCAACTGACCACATAAGGACCATCGGTAACAAGGTTTACCATCGGATGTAGCTTCAGCCGGCGGAGCCCTTGAACTCAAAGCCACGGCAACATCGGACTCATCATGATATCGTGCGAGGGCGAGCTCATGCCAGCCAACATTTACACATCCCGCACCGTCGCAATGGTCACTATAATTCACTCGCCATTAATGGTGGCTCAGATTTGGTTTCTAACAGACCTGTAACGACTCGAGTCTAAGGGCCCAGGACCTCTTGCAGCAACACATACATGATGGAAGCTCCGCTGTCATCAACTGTTTGTTGCTAGAAGTCCATTAAGGATTCACCCTGGACGAGCGGTGCAAAACTAGTGCAAGACCAATATGCAAATGCGTCGCATTACACACAGGTCAGTAGCCATCCAATCCCAGGCCACATTTACCCATGAAAACACATCTTAGTTTCATGCACCACGTGGCATGGATGTTCAATCTAGCTCCTTCATGCAGTTACTGGTGAACACCTCTCTTCAAATACAGCAGGCTTAGCGATTCCTTCCGGTCTTTTGCGACCCCGCAGTTTCGCCGTTGTGACACATCGAAAGGCGGCTTATAAGTAGAGTGGAGATCATATAGGATACACCCATCTCCCATTGTCCTGTTAATCCCCAACTCCTCGATTACCAGCTGCTATGGTATACCCAGTGGACAGTCCCTCATGTGCCGGTGTTACCATGTCTCACACGAGAGACGTTTTTCAAAGCATCTTGGAAAACCAGGACAAGAAAATGTACAGTGCCTCAGAGAATTCGGGAATGGTACAGACGACTGAAGTGGTGTGTCAGGCATCCTGTGTGAAGTAGAGTGCGCATCACACTAAATCATACCTTCAGAGCTTCAAAGAAGCCATCGCATGTGACTCCGAGACGAGCACTTTGGTTCGTGTGTTTTCACGTTGGTGGCTAATGATGCTGATGGTGATATGATGTCTTGATAGGTTGATTTCGCATGCAAGAATGGCGGTTCGCTGGTAAGGCAGAAGTCTCGCGATCCTTTTGAAGGGGTAAACCTTGATATTTACTGTAGGAGACATCCAATGACGAGCGCGAAACGTCTACATCTGAGACCGATACCGCATATGCTCAAATGTTGGATGCAGATGAAAGGGCGTGGGACAGCCCCTCGCTCACGCAAGATTTTGAGCACTTTAAGGCAATAGTGCTAGCTATGTTTTCTTTAAGGGGTGCGGCGTAGATGAGCAGCTTGTCGATCATATTCTCGTTTTACAATTCTCATGTATAACCACACATAGCAACGCATTGTAAATACTCACCAATTTATGAAGCAACGGACGAGCGTCGTGACTAACCAAATCTCTGCTTTGCCAACTGTTGGAACATGTCCATCGTAGCCTTGTCCTTCTCTCGCAATGCTGCAGCACGTTCGCGTACACCAGCAGTTTTGTCTTCTCTCCCTGCAGAACGCTTCTCCTCGAATCGTTTCCGTGCTGCATCTCGCCGAGCAATGCTGTTACGACGTCAGCGTCAAAAAGAAAACAATGGACCCAAAACATACTGATCCCTGAAACTATCCCCACCGCCAAGGAGGGTCGACTCGTCAGCTTCAAAGCCGTCATCACCTTTCTCCCTAAATGCACGGTCGTCTTCCCTCCGGGCGCGCTTCTTCTCCAGCATACCCTCCTTACCGACCTCTTTCGGCCCTGCCATATCCTCGATGCGCTCCTTCGCTTCCGCGCGATCTCGTTTACGCTTCACGCTATGTTCTGCTGCTTGATATTCTGATGCAGCTTCCCGGGCGAGGACCCGATCTGACGCTGAAGGGAGAGTTGGGCCGTGTACGCGGCTCCGACTTCCACCGGCATTAGATGAACTAGTAGCACGCCGGTAGGTCGCGGAATCAACCTCTTCTCGAACGGCTTTCAGGGTTCCTGCATCCACACTTGAGCCCTTGGATGCGAAAGACCATTTGTAAGCTGTTTGGTTGGCTGCTGATGATATGTGGGAGTCGGCCTCGGAGTATAGGGACTCTGAACGTCGTTCAGGATTAGTCACCGCGAGATACGGAAGAAGGCTCACTCGGTAGTTTCGCTCTGTTCCATGCCTTATAACGCACACTCAGCTCACAGTCGTATAGTTCATGCATTTTCTTACCTTTACAAACTTTCGGAAGTAGCTGCCATTCCCCTTGAGCAACCTCACAAAGAAATATATTGATAATGTCACTCACCTCCTAGCTTTCTCACTCGAGAGCTCGTCAAAGTACTGCCAAATAGACACATTAGCATTTTTTTCCTCGATTCAGCAAAATGTAGCGCAGGACGGACCTTGTGTTTCTCCTCCTTTAGCCATGTTCTAAATTCTGTGTTTTTCAAAAAGTAGTCGGACTCCGATATGGGTGAGACGCCTTGTGGAAGGTCGTTGCCACTTTCTGGGGTGGGCGAACGGTCTCTCCTGTCTCTGGAGCGCGAGCGGTCTTGACGTGTACGGCGCTCATGATCTCTATGAGAAGGCATCTGGGTCGTTGGGAGTTGCACGCAGCGTGGTGTCGTGACTAAGGTGACCACTGACCACGTTGATTATCGCACAGTGCTAACAACTCCTTCTTTGTATGCAACGTCGACAGCAGATCTATAGCGGATATAGAAAACCACAGACAAGTCTAGACAGGATGATCTAGAACTGGTTTAGCATTAAAGGGCTACTTACGTAGCATACGGCTTGGATGGGACATGGAGAGGGGTCGATTGACCACCCCACTTGCACTACTTCAATTGAATGGTTGAACGTTGAATCGTAAGACTTATCATTCATGGTGTGAAGTTGTCTGCATGTATCAATAATCCTCTCGTGCCGTTTCGCCCTTGATTACCCTCAACTCTCGTCGTTTTTCAAAAGGTTGAGTGACTTTCGCCCGTGCTGCTTTCCCTCGCGTTGCTCCCGCAATCGCCAATTAATGTTCATGCACGTCCTTTACCAGCCTAAGCTCTAACGGCTGCTGCCTTGACCCGCGGGTATGCGACCCACAGTGAAAACTTGCGTGTCAGTTTCACCAGTTTGTTTAACTCGTTATTCTGTAGCACCCCATAGATGACGGTCCGTGCGCACTCAAGGTTGCTATGGAGGAAGAGCTCCTGCGCGATGAGTCGTCTTCATTCTTGGTGAAGAGGTAGCCTGATTGTCGCACAGAGCAAGATAGTCACTCACAGTATGGAGGCTGCTGACCTCTTGGCCGAAGAGAGTACCAATGCCGAGGTCATCAACCTCTGTAGCATCCATCCTCTAGCCATTGATACCATCACGGGGTCGGTCAAGAAAACGAACCGGCAACACAATCATTTGGCTTGGTGAATAATTACACAAGTACTTTCAGCAGTTTCCTCATTGTAGGTGGTTTCCCTACTTTCGGTGTCGACAGCGAAATCTGCGCACAAATCGTGTGCTGACGTGCCAACGCCTGTATGTACCGACATGCCCAGATATTTGCTGATCTTGATGTCTTTTTATTATACGACCAACTTCGAAGCACTCTCATTCCCCGATACGCCTGTCATCGTCAAAGTTGCCCAGCGGGCACTTTACAGAACCAACTGGAACTTCTTACTTGTACTTTAATCGCATTCATTTGCTCTTATACTCACGCTCATGGGCACAAGTAATTTCTGGCTGCAATAGATGTATTTCCCCAAGATGTATCAATCGACCAGTGTTTGATACAGACATTTATTTGTCTACTTCGCCGATCTCAACAATAACAGATTCTTCAGATCTACAAGCGAGGGTCAATCTATAGCTCCAGCCAGATGGTGATGTCTAACCCGTTTTCTACTGACAGCTATACAACATCTCCTGGTTGCACCGTCAATTGTTGGGCCGTTTCCTGCATTTTCCATCCTGCAACGGTCCAGTCAGCTGCGTCCACTAGGTAGCCGTGGCAAAAAGAAATGGTTATTCACTTGACATCTGGAGTCAGGCCCACATTCATCAAAGCCCTCGTTGCACTCATTCTGACCATCAGCGCTAACAGACACAGCAAGCGCGACGAAAATAGCGATCAATACCAAAAGACGCATGGTGAATATGACAGTCAGAGTTAATGAAGGCCTCAAGTTGGGTTGTTCAGAATTGCAGTCCCGGTATTTATGCTTTTCCTTGGAAGTACGTTCCTTGCACTATCCATGACACTCGCTTCGCTTCTACACGACACAACAAGTTGACAGGTCAGCCTCTTTTCGCGTCCGGTTGGTGTCATGCTTCACCTAAGGATTGCGGAAACTGACGTTCACCCAAGGTTCCATTCCAGATACTGACAGAGTCCGGCACTGTAATATTACTCGTTGAGTAAATTCTGCAAAAGAAGAGTCTCGATTTCACTTATGGCTAGTTTTGCAATGGTGAACTCGACTTCCATCCCAAACCACGCGCGGAACTAGCTCAGCATATCGTCAGTTATACATAGAAACCCTCTCCTGTAGTATTTGTGCAAGACGCGGAGTGTGCACCAGCCGAGTATGAGACCGCTGTACAACGTAAGCACGAAAAGTTCGCGTTCGCCGCTAGGTTCAGAACCGAACTGCGGGAGCAGTGCATTTATTACTATTATAAGTGGCTCTGAGCAAGTGACGTGACGGCAAATTGTAGAATATCCGTTTATGCGCACTTGCTCTGGTGGGTATCATGCACTATCATGCCAGTACACATATGAACAGCGCACATACTTGTGATTTTGTGGTTCGGGGCCCTGCGCTATGTTGCTGTGATTGACTGTCTGCCAAATTCCAATTCTTAGCAGGCTGCAAGGGGGACTCGTCTGCGTGTGCGCTCAACTTCCTGCGTCCAATGAAACAATCATACCATCGTGGTAGCTCGAGTTCGCTTTTGAAACACTGAAGGATCCAATCAGAAAAATCAAGGTATGTCAAAGCTGCCTTCTTTTTCATCGCTGTCTACTTCACTCGAACGGATGTAGTGGGCAGCCACGAAAAAGAACATCTCAGGACAACATCCCTAATCTATTACCAGTTCATTTCCTCCAGAATTCTCTGCACTCCTCGTTATCCCACTTCACAAACTGCCCGCTAAGTGAAAGGGGAGCGCGCACCGAGAGCGCAGCGATGACATATCCAACATCGTGTGGATCGACTAGGGTTCCTTCGTTGTAAGCGTCGACAAAGCTCTTATGGTCTGTCGCCTTCATGTGCTGCGCTCCCGCATCCCGCAATACGGCCTGCATCTGTGCGGTAATTCAGATCTATGTCCGACATGATAAAATCCAGACCTACCGGAGTATCGACTCTTCCAGGCGCCAGTGCCAACGACACGATCGAAGGTTCTTCGTTTGCGAGCGTTCTATCCATTTCATATTATCAGTTCAAAGCCTCCTCGCACAACTCAGTGCTGATTACCTGCTCAAGCTGTTCATAGCAGCTTTGCTAGCATTATACGCGCCCCATCCATATATGTTCCCGATAGCCGCTCCTGAACTTACGAAAATGATCCTACCCTTTGATTCTCGCAAGCCAGGCAATGAAGCCCTGATAGCAGTAATGAGCGAGAAGAAATTGATGTCGAAATAGCTTTTCCAGTCGTCCAGGGTGATATCGGCATTGTCGATGCGCGCTATGGGGTCTAGAGTAGCAGCGTTGAGAATCAGGCCGTCTATCTGCCCGAAGTGGTCCTTTCCACGGGTTATGGCGCTTTGAATGGCAGGTTCGTCTGTGCTGTGGTTGCAAGACCGTGAGTTCTAGTATGAACTGAAGTTCTGATACGTGACGTACATGTTGCACTCCAGAGTCAGTAATGATTGCTCGTGTTCCTGAATCAGTTGGCTGAGCTCTGGCGTTCTAGTCCTAGATATGGTAACGACACGAGCGTTGTGTTCCTTGAGTAAGGATCGGGTGACTGCAAGGCCGATGCCTCTGGCGTATTAGATGGTTAGCATAGGTTTCTCAGAAATAGGGACTAGGATTAACTTGGATGCGCCTGTGATAACGACAACAGGATTTGGCATGACGGAGAGAAGACAAGGAGCCTGACTATGTCTTTGAGAACGGCCTATCAGATACGAACACTCAAGGAAATCAAGGAGCGCCGCATCAGGCTCCCATGCACGCCTGAGTCAAGATATTTCGATACCTGATCTGCTGATCAGTGACGGTCAAGCGGTTCGGGCGATGCCGACATAACGAGCACAAACATGATCATCGATATCGTTCCCCTGTTCAAGTTGTTCACTTCTCCTACACGTCCAGCAATTCTCCAGCGTGCTAAGCTCATTTAAAGTGTCTTTATGGCTTTCGCTAGGATAACTGTAATGGCCCTTTAGATGATCTGCGCAGCAACTCCTGTTCCCTCTACATGTCCCCCTGATCGATGGCCATGTCTCGACCTTTCGAGTTACTGATCAAGCATACGATTTATGGTGGCTTTTCTTCGGCAGAGACCATTAGCCCAGACCCAATACTCGGTGAGACAAGTATTAGAACTGTCGGGTCGATTGTTTCTTCCTGGCACTTTATTTCACGCAGATCATGGACTCCCTCCCGAAGAATGCTCGAAGACGTACAAAATATGATATATACAACATTATAGCAAATGCAAAGATGCAATTTTGGAAATGCAGGGTATGTGCAAATAATAAGGGTAGTACTGTGCGTGCCAAAAGTCCTCTAATGCCACCGCCTGATTAACGATTCCTCAGTTGCGCTTTCCCAGTCCACACAGGACCAACGCAGCTCGCATCATATCGTCGTCCTGAATCGCACCTTTTCTTCCGTTCGCTGCGATGGGCGCAAACTTCAAATTCCGGGTCACGTGCCCGCGCTTCTGGACGGGAAATGCAGTTCTCCGATTCCAGGCGTCATCTCCAGCCCCTAAGCTCCCTTCCGGCGTGATAGCTTCCATTTCTTCCTCTTCCGTTTCAGCACCTGCTTCGTCTTCTTTGCGCGTTCCGGATAGGCGTGCCGCAGCACATGCCCATTCAAGGGTACGTCCGGTGCCCACGAAGTCTACCAAGTCGCGGGTAGGAGGACTGGCAGGTGCCAGTGGAGAGGAGGGCATATTGTCCCAGAGGGACGCGTGCGGATTATGAGGCTTCGTAGGTGTGCGGGGTAGTTGGAGACGTGATTCGGAACGTGCCGCGACACGGTCAAGGGAGGGACGCGGGCGAGGAGGCGATATCCGTCTCCGTGGAGTATGCAAGCCCGAGAAAGAAACTGATCGGGAATGGACGTGACGTGACGAAGAAGCATGTCCGTGCGTGAGTGGTGGAGAAGCAGAGCCATCTTCATTGGAGACGTTCGTCGCATTGTGGAGGGCCACTTTGCGCTCCGTCTGACGTTTGTTTTGGAACCATATGGTTACAGACTTTATTTCCCTGTGGAAAACGCGTCAGATATGGAGCAAATCACGTTGGGCTCGGGAGTGACATACATTCCTGCAGTATTCGCAAGGGCTTCGCGTTCCTCTCGCGTCGGGTGGGATGTCCGATGGAAAAGCTGTTCTAGCATCATGAGCTGAACAGTAGAAAAGCGTTTGCGCGTACGACGCGCAGTATCATCTGCAGAAGATATGCTAGCCGCCGAGGACGTTCTGGAGAGCGTAGCTGATTGCATGCCTGATAGTTGACGAAGGATGTTGGGAAGAAGGACGGGAAGTCGGGTGTACGCGTATTTAAGGTGACTACATGCAAACACGCCGCCTCCAGCAAACAAGAAACGCGGTAGCGGAGATCAAATACGCGCCTGCCACGTGACCGCGTTCGGTGTATGATCTATCCCCATCGAACCATTGCTAGTCAACAGATTAACTGTTAACTTGTCAAGTCAATGCCTTTCCAAGTCATTGAATGTCCTTTCATGTCCCAATTAATTCGCGATTCGGTAGTTACCTCTATATGACCGACACGTTGCGTTCGAGATCAGCGCCAACTTCTCACAGTAATCCTAGACTAGTAATAATCACATCATGAGGACCGTGCGTGGGCGGACCCCGCAGGGATAGTCGGGTGAATATATGAAGGTATTGCAATCCCAGGTGTGAATCAGCATGCCTTAATGAACGCGTGCATTCCGTATCAAAGCAGAACAAGGTCAAAATCACTAGGATGGATATGGCGAAACTCTAACTTAAGAACCACCCGCGCGCTTCTCCTTGCCCCTAGGGCGTTCCCGAACGACCATCTTATTACTGTTCTTAGGGCCCTTGGGTCCAGGTTTACGCGTGCGTTTGCCTTTTGTGGCCCAACCCCAAACAGAGACAGGATGCTTGTTGGACTTGGATTTACCACGTCCACCACCATGGGGGTGATCCTTGCTAAAAATCCAAATCCAAAAAGCGCAACTAAGTATACCGCACGCGATTGACTGATAAAAAACACTGACGCGTTCATGGCAACACCTCGGACTCGCGGTCTCCACCCCAGCCACCGATTTCTCCCCGCCTTTCCTATCTTCCGCCCCTTCCAATTAAGGTTGCTTACGCGTCCAATGGTAGCGCAACAATTTTGGAGGACTTTGCGGATTTCACCGCTCTGAAGACGCACGTGACTGTATCGTCCAGACTCGTCGTGGTGCACGACCTGAGCGAAGGAGCCAGCAGAACGCACAAGCAATGCTTTGCCAGTAGGTAAAAGCGAGACACAGTGAATAACCGTGCCAGTAGGAATGAACCGAACAGGGAGGACATTGCCAGGCCTGACCGTTCTTGTGCGGTGCATACCCGTGGTTTCAGGCATACCCATCCTATAGCTCTGCACCACATCCCCTGGCCTCATTCCCTCAGTAGCAAGGATGTATTTCCACTTCGTCTTCCCCTCTGCATTGGCGTCTCGCGCTTTAATAAGAGCGATATGCGCTGAGCGTCCAGGATCGTATTCAATGCGAATGACATCGTACTCTCCAGGCTCGGTGCGCACAAAGTCGATGAGACGTACACGGCGCTTGTGACCACCACCGCGAAAGCGGACAGTTATGCGGCCGTGAGAGTTACGACCACCATGTTTGCGGAGGCAAGCCGTTAGTAGGCGAACGGGTTTCCCTTGGTAGATGTGGTCATTTATTGGTCGACGAAGGTGACGAATACCGGGAGAAACGGGTTTGTAGGTCTTGAAAACGTTGTTGTCGACGTTTAGAGACGTAGCTTTAGGCTCGTCTTTTGAGGACGGTGCAAAATGAGTAGCATAGGTGCGAGTTACGGAGTTGGTTGCAGTGGTTGTTCGGAGCACATGAGTTAATGCCCGAGAACTCGATGGAGCACCTAACGATGAAAAAGTGCGTAGTGCACGAATGCACAACATGCCGCAGTCCGTCGGCGGGCGGGACAGCGATTTCAAGAAATTCAGGTGTGCTGAAATGGAAATTGCAGAAATTATTTTTAGCAGGTCGAGGAAGACGTTATTTGCTCGGAACAAACAGACGCGCTCTCTGTTCGTTCATCACTCAACAATGGTAGGAGATCTCCTAGATTCAAGCTTGTCTGCCCTATCAAAGATGCTGATGCTAATCGACAGGCCGCTCAAATAACCACAGGAATGTCCGAGTTGCGGGAGATAACTAAAATGGAGCGCATAGGTGGGCGAAGACTTATATGTGTTACTGGCGGTCATTAATGACTACTAGGCGCACACTCGCATATTCGGGGTCTGGGGCTTGACGACCGTCTTGAACCACGAGCGAATTCGCAGGGTATGGTTGGGCAAGCCAAAGCACGAAAAGCTGCGGGCATGGTCATCAAGATGGTGCAAGAGGGACGGATAGCAGGACGCGCTATATTGTTCGCGGGGCCACCTTCAACAGGGAAGACAGCTATCGCGCTAGGCAGGTTTAGACTTGTACTTGAAATATGCAACACTTGCTGACTTTTTGTAGGCATGGCACAGACCCTAGGCTCGGATGTACCGTTCACAATGATCGCTGCCAGCGAGGTGTTTTCACTATCGATGTCCAAGACTGAAGCACTCACACAAGCCATACGGCGGAGCATCGGCGTACGCATCAAAGAAGAATCCGAGATAATTGAAGGAGAGGTCGTTGAAATTCAGATCGACCGCAGTCTCACTGGTGTATGAATAACATTTATCAGTCATACATTTTACGGGTACTAACGACCTCCCGCAGGCCACCAAGACCGGTAAACTCACAATAAAGACGACAGATATGGAGACTATTTATGACTTGGGTACCAAGATGATAGATGCGCTCTCTAAAGAAAAGGTTCTTGCAGGAGACGTGGTAGTGATCGACAAAACGTCAGGGAGGGTCTCAAAACTTGGCCGCTCATACGCACGTTCAAGAGACTATGATGCGATGGGTGCAGACGTATGTCCATATTCTTTTGCGTTCAAATCAAAGCCATGCTAATCAAGATTGCAGACAAAATTCGTGCAATGTCCCGAGGGTGAAATCCAAAAACGAAAAGAAGTCGTGCATACGGTATCCTTACATGAGATTGATGTGATCAACAGTCGGACGCAAGGCTTCCTTGCTCTCTTCGCAGGAGATACGGGCGAGATCAAACCCGAGCTTCGTGACCAAATCAACTCCAAGGTTGCTGAATGGAGGGAAGAAGGCAAAGCCGAAATCGTACCTGGCGTATGTCACCTCTTGATAGCAGATCTCCGTGACTAACGCCGATATAGGTCCTTTTCATCGATGAAGTACATATGCTTGATATCGAGTGCTTTTCATTCTTGAATCGTGCGCTTGAGAACGAGCTGTCTCCTTTGGTGATCATGGCATCAAATCGAGGAATGTCACGTATACGAGGAACGAAGTTCAGAAGCCCGCACGGGCTACCCGTTGACCTGCTTGATCGTGTCCTCATCGTCAGTACGAAGCCTTACTGCCGAGGAAGACATCCAGCAGATCATTCAAATTCGGTGAGCCCTGATTTTCCACCCATACACTTCTAGTCTTCACTAAAACTATGAACACAGCTGCGAGGAAGAAGATGTAACCCTAACCCAAGAAGCACAAAGTGTCCTCACCTCGATGGCAACGTCCACGACTTTGCGGTACGCCCTCAACCTGATCTCCTGTGCACAAGTGATTGCACGGAAGCGGAAGTCGGACTCAGTGGACGTAGAGGACCTCCGTCGAGCAGTATACATATTTCATGGATGAAAAACGGAGTGTGCAGTGGTTGAAGGAGCAACAAGGCAGCTTGGTGTTTGAGGAGGCGGCTCAAGAGGATGCTATTATGGGAGATGCGATGGAGTCGTAGGTGCACTGCGTTGGGCCGGGTGGTGATGCCGCCACTCTGGGGAGAGGAGAGATTTATTTATGTTGTGAGCAATCATGCCCGCTTGGCAGAATTTATCTGATGGTGCGCCAGGTGTTGCTGTGTAGCACATGTGCAAAAGTGCACGATCCTCTTTGCTTTTCATGAAATAAAATTTGGGTCATGTTTTTTTCTTGGAGTTTTTATGAGATGTCTCCTAATAGACTGGTGAGCAGCTCGTCTGTCTTTATAGACCGGCTGGTCGCCAGTCTAAGACGTGACGGCTTGCCTCGTAGATGTATTCAAGTATAGTCTCATCTTCTACTTCAAAATCAGTTTCTTGTTCTTGGCAGTATCACTTTGTTCCGTCCAGTTACATAATTATCTTGGAGCAGTGAAATCAAGTTAAGTTGGCAATGCACATTCCAGCAATTCCAACAAAACCACTCGGGGAATCCAAAGCAAATATAATTTCAATCAACTACGATGAACACTGACTGACACTGACTGAACTAAACACCATCGAAAAACCTCGAAAGCAAGAATGCAAATTCAAGCCAAAGATACAAGTGTGCTGGTGGAGTCCGATATGTTGAAAATGTAAGCAGCGAGCTCGAATGTACAATAGGGTAGGATGTGTATACGGGTAAGTGTGAGATGGAAGGTATACGTGTTGGATACACGTCGAAGGGAGACGGGAGGTAGGCAGAACGAGCGAGTGTAATGTGTAAGGAGTGTGATGGAGCTATTAGCTATATTATATTACAGAAAGCCAAAACTGAAAGCAGCGCAGTGCAATTTATCGCGCTATACGGTATCAGTCAAATTCCCATTGTGGCTGGGTTTTGCCGAGTGAGGAGCCTGAGGATTGGGGCTCATGGATTGATATGGTAGGATGGGAAGCACAGATTAGGGTAAAAACTCCTTACTGTCCTTCTCTGTTCCGCATGCGGTGTCACAACCTTTGGACTCGATATCCGCCATGTCGTAGTCATCGCAAGGGTCGTCAATGATAGACACAACAGTGGTCTCCACATTGACGTTCAAGTGTCCCTAAATATCATCGTTAGCGCATTTTTACAAGGCGAACAGTACCATATACGTACGCCCTTGGTAGGTGAGAGAGGGCCCAAGATTCGCTGCTGTAAGCAAGACTATGAGTACCACCACGTGATGAATGAATCTGGAATACGAACTGATGATTTGTGGATGTTCAGCGAGGCAGGGTACACATCGGCCTCCCGTTGGCTCGAGAAGGTGCGGTCTGCACGCAAGCGCTTCCGTGTGTTCAGTCTAATGAATGTCAGTTGGCGACTAGAAGGATAAGATGCAGAATCCGACGCACGTGGCGAGAAGGGAGTTGGCATATACTAGTTAGAATCATCAGTCACAAGCATGGTAATGTCATGACATCACACGTACGTTTTGCGATCGCGAAGTGCATTCCTAGGAAGATCAAATTATGTCGCATTACCATCCACTGCTTTGTGCGTCAGAAGACACTCCTCTTAAAATAGATGCTGCTTACGCAAATGAGCGATGCAATTGTGACAGCGCTGACAGGAAATGTCAATTACACCCTGAATGGGGGTCTTCTGCACTTACCAAGTGAAACTTCCAGTCTCGAGTGTGTACAAGATCAGTGAATTGATGATGTGGTTCATGCTAATGACTCATCAGATCGGAAGAACATGAGGCGAAGAGGAGTCATACGTTGCGAAACCAGTGCGACTCCGTCCAAGGAAGATAACCATGACCGTGGTTATGATAAATTCCACCGATGCAGAGAGGGTGACACCGAGAGTGAATACCCACTACATTACGGAGTGAGCTTACGAGTGATGTCCTTGGCGCTTCCGTCCACTTACAGATGGGAATGGCTTAATGAATAGCGAGTAGTGGCGGAGTCGCATGCTACCAAGACTTTTGTCAGGAAAAAATGTGATAAACATCTCGTAAACCTCACATTTCGGTGGTCGAAACTTGCAAGAGCCGATTATTAAGTGAAAAACAAACAATGTCGAGCGCAACATACCACATGCAGATACTGGGGTTTTATGATGAGCATAGACAATCGAAGATGAGAGAGAAGTAACCCACCAAGACGCAAAAATGCCAAGAAGACCTGACCATCAAATATTAGTAGCAATAAACTTGTATGGCTGAACCACGTACAAGGGGTGCAGCGAAATACCACTTCTTTGTCACTGGAAGAAGCTTAGCTGGGCACACGGTAACCAGTCTCAGTTACTGACGTTTACGGACTCTGTTTGCGAAGAAACTGCAAAAGAATAAATCTAAATCGCCGTTATGACAACATAGTATAGAGGCGACGAACCAGTGGACGAGGAAGGTAACTGCGGCGGTTATGGCTACAGAAAGCTATATAAAACATTGTCAGGTAGGTCAGTCGACAGCAACGGTGGCTACGAACACCCAAGGCCCTAAAATGCGGTTGTGCCATAAATTATGATGAACACAAGAGCATTTTAGCTGACTCACTTTGGAATGAGATCCATCAATTCTGGCTTGTCGAAATTCACGATGACGGATTCCCAGACGGAGATAATGATGAGAATTGTGTGCAACATGTCCAGTGCCCTGCACGAAAGTAAGAAACATTATGAACCATGTCGCATTGATGCACCCACCAGACGACCAAGACCTTGAGTGTCGGATTAGAAATAATCTTAGGGAGCAGCATGACTGAACTCACCAAAATTTTGTTATAGATGCTGTCGGAGGGGTAGAATTTGAAATACAAGACGGTTTGAACGAACACAATTCCAGTGAGGCTTGATACAACGTGAGACGCGTTCAAATGACAGACAGAGCACTATTCACCCGCAGCCAATGCAAGTGCCCAGAAGGATCGCGCCATATACCGTCGCGACGGTGACTACATCACCCGACATCTTTGTTCGAGGTGGAGAGGTGGGGAGAGTAACGACAGGAAGTGGAAGCAAAAAAAAATAACCACAACAAAAATGTTCGGGCGCAAGACCTTTATGTAGGTACGTGATGATTTAAATTAATGTCGGAAAGCTTGTCGAGATCTAAGCATGTTTGACCGGATTTCACTGATCTCGTCATCGCGATCAATAGAATCCTTCGATCCTTCTAGTTTAAAGAATTCAGTATACGGTAGTGTCACAGCCACATAGCAGGGTCAGCATTCCCTCGGTTACCGGTACAATGGACTAAATCCCGCACAATATTTCAAATCTGCCTTCAAACATTTCTATGGCGGAATGCAAATGAAATGTTAAAGCACGGTACCGACCTCTTTTCTATGCGTTAACAACCTTTTAAGCAGGTTGACAACCTTGAACAATTTGATCGGGGATATGATAGAGCTGCGCTGTGGAAAGTCATCCAGCGCCTACCAGCGCCCTCCAATGTCCAAATGAATTCCCACCATCATCCTCTGGTTTTCCAGAGTCCAAACGCCAAGTCTTGCTTCCTCAGCCGGCACTTGAAGCTCCCAATGTCTTGGCGCCTTCCAAAAACCATCAAAAACCTTGCTGTGCTGCAGTGTGGAAGAAGACCATGCAGAGGCGAACCGTTTCACAATGCAAACGGGGACATGTCTTTCTTTGGCGCCCGCCGCGTAGGCTCACGGCTAGAAAACAATATCGCCGCTGAGTTGCGAGCGTAATTAATTTATACCGTAAGTTCACTCTCGCCGCCGTCTCCTTCGGACTCTACGGCGAATAGCAAGATCTGAAACCTCAAATATGAGAATGGTACCAGAGTGTACCATGCAACACTGGTGAGTTGACAACTCGACTCGTCACACTCAAGTTCTTTAGTACTTGTGGTTGAGTCACTGAGGTTTACCAAAGTCCATATACACGTGGCCGCAGTGCGCGATTTCAAATCCAAAGTTCAGTGTGCCAATCAGAAGCCATGATGCAAACTTGAAGGAATCCTGAACCTAATTTATAACATAGATAACATACGCGTTCTCAGTACTGAGAGTACATGACGTTTCCATCATAAAAAATGACTTGGCGGACGAGGTTGGAAGATTCTTAGAATGCGGACTCAGAGTCTCGGTATCTGTGTTCGTTCAAAATGTTTGACACCAAATTATGTACCTTCTGATATCATTCGGTCCGATGCTGACAATTGAACCTGAAGCGGTCTTATCAAGGCTCTACGCCACTTATGAAACGATCGATTTGAATTTGAAAGGACTATTGTCAAGCGTGATGGGCTAGCTGATAGGCTTCGCAGGTTGATGAGTATCTCGCTGGTCTGCTGGATATTTATCATTATAGCCTACCACACATGGAGTTGCATACAAATGGCGCTGCCAGTGGAGCTTGAGTGTACGGCATTGCATAGCATTGAATGTGAAGTACTTACTTTGGGACAAGTCTTCATTCTTACCGCCAAATGGTAGTGGTCTCGGGGACACTCAACTCACACCGAGTTATTTTAAAAACTCCGCTCGCACACACATTTCGAGCAAAGGAGTCGACGCAGGAGATCTCTCAATAACTCGGTGTATGACGCATCTCGGTGCACATCCGTATGTTGGAGCTGATGCCGACGCTAACCGCGGGGATCGAATAGTTGGAATACCAACCACATATAACATGGACTCGCTTAGATACAGCTCTTCCCTCAGTCACTTATCTTGGACTGAGGGTATGTCGTTCGTTTTCTCCCCGCTCGTCTGTACGCTGACATGTACCATAGTCTGACAGTGTCGTCTAGGTACATTAATATCGGTCACTTATCTTGGACTGAGGTCTGACAGTATCGTCTAGTTTTTCAACCGTACTAGGTGCGACAAACTCGGTGCAATGATTCAAACTTGGTGCGACACATGAAACCCGGTGCGATAAACTCGGTGCAATGATACTCGGTACAATGAATCTTGATGTACATAGAGCTCGGTGCGGTGGAACTCGGTGCCATGAAACTCGGTGCGACAAAACAAAATTCGGTGCAATGAAACTCAGTGCGATGAAACTCAGTGTGATAAAACTCGGTGTAATGAAACTCGGTACAATGAACGGACGTCAGATCTTCAGACCTGGACACGCAGACACGCATTTCATAATCGACCATGGATCAACGACATACGAAATTAAAACTCCGCCGCTCAACATCTCGGTGTGAGTTGCAAATTCTGGTCTCGGACCAAACGGTTTAGGAATCGGTTCGGAGAAAACTGTAGCGCGAGCCTCGGGCGGCGTGCCTAGAACATCTGAGTCTGGTGTTGATACAAGCAAATGTCAGAGGAGTAGCAGGTAAGCTGTCATATGGCAAACAATATTCTGTACCTTTAAAGTTTAAAAGTAACAGGGATTTATCACTTGGAGTAGCTTGGAGTCGTCAATAAAATTAATTCTTAATTGCCTCCAAACTCATTAAGCGTGCCTTGTTATTCAATATTCATGGCGAATCTCTCCAGAGCGTCGCCGATGCCCGATTTCACAGTTAATTAAACTATGCCTCGCAAGCTGCTTGAAGCTTCTTCGCCGGGTGCGCGTTAGTACAGACGAATGTTGTACTTGCATTCACCCCACGTCACTACATATGCATAATATTGTCGTGACTACTGGCGACTAGCCGGTCGAGACATACCCTTCTCTGTGTTCTACTTCATTCAGCGAGAATACGATCGCGCAAGTGATTGCGTGCCAGCGCGCGCTTTCCACAACTAGAAACGCGTGCTTATCCCTCAACTGTTCGCGAACCAAATGTTTTCACTGTCAGAAGTTTGTCCGCTCTCCCGGATCCGTTTGTTTTGTTAACGGGTTCGTCCTAGATTCGAGGGTCTACTCAGCTCTGCGGTCTATAATCAGTCAATGCTGCGGCGAAGATCAATCTCAAGAACATACGCCAGAAAAAAAGAACAACTTGATTAATATGTAATCTCAATTGACTGGAAGAACACACGCTGCCATCTGATTCATCCTTTTCCCGTGTCCGCTCTCAACATACTTATTTCCCTTCCCCCTGTCGCGCCCATATCATGTCGGAAATTATCATCGGTGAGTCGTAAGTAGATGCTTCACCTAAGTACGCCTGGGCCTTCAATCCGCCTGATAGGCTTATACGTTGACTCACCGGCCGTAATACGCAGTTTTCCGATAGAAGATTACCTACAATTCCAGCGCTGCGGTGTTAGTCGAACCAGACGGAGTCTTGGCCCGGTTCTGGTGATACGTAGTACCATGTGTAGGTTTTTAAGATTTGAGTTCAATCGACATGATTCTGGCTCTTCGTGTGAAAAAGTACAAGTGCAACCCTCGCGCCCAGTCCTTCATTGACAGGACAGTGCGTGAGGGTTATGCTATTCTTGCAAGTCGGGACGTATCATATGGGGCACATCTGCGCGCCACGGCCGGAACGTCGACACGGAAGCGGTCAGGTGCTCTTAGTGATGTGCGGGCCCAGCTTGGCCTGAAAGCCCCTTGGGGGGGCTTGGGCTCATCCACGGCTTTCAAGAATGAGATGTGTCAATTCAACGCAGATGAACAGGAGCGGTCACTAGATGATGATGCCATCGAGGCGCTTGATAAGAGATTGCGTGATAGCTGGTGATGAAGAGCTTCCACGTCAGGTAGAATGCTCTTCATTTTTGATAAGACGGACGAATATTCGAGAAGCAGATTCGAGGACGCCAGTAGGAACATGCTATCTAGACGCGATTCCCGGATGGTACCTCTTCTTATGAGAAAGGCCGTTTGACTGCGCTTGGAATGATATGCCACCTCGTCTAGTGCATGAGAGATCTGATACCAATAAGCGTCATGATGTAAAGAAAAGTAATTTGGCTTGCCGTGCTTCCAATGAAACCGTGCGGAGACAGGGTTTGCATGAGAGTGGAGTCAAGACCTCCGAAGTCGACAGTTAAATCGACTTCTGTTTTGCTCCCCCCGGATGGAGGGTCGCTTCTAGACCTACCCAGGAAATGTTGCACAGCGCGAAAATCGCGTCGTCACCTAGTCCCTCCACCAATGTCAATAGACTGTGTGCATGGTCTATTTGTTCAGATAAAAAGTTCAGAGCCGCCGCTTCGCTAGCGCGGGGATGTGGTGTGGGAGTGGTTTCTGTATGACTAGTCGTTGTTGCTGCTGCGAGCTGCTCGACTATTGGGCCTATGAGGCCACCTCCATGGTCACCTCGTACGGACTAACGAATATTGGTAAACACGACCAAGCACAATTTGAAAGCAGACTCACAGGAGAACTTATAGCCATGGCCTCGATCACAAAACAACAACAGCAAACCATTGAACAGTGGCAATCGTTGCATGAAAGATTGATGTTGCAACCGCCAAGATCATCTGGTACACATGCATCATGCACCGCGAGACTCGCTTCAGGAAGCGCATGATCTCGTCGATCTCGTCCTGTTCAGCACTCCGAGATTGTGTTTGTCATGTAAGCGAAAGCGCGGTGGTGCGTGAGGGGCGTGCGATACATGAGTGCGGGGACGCACCGAGAACGGCGATCCAGAGGTGACTCAGGTGAGTCGGGACTGAGGAGGCATTCGACGACCGAGTGTATTTGTACGGTTGTCGGAGAGTCGTGATACTTTAATGGAGCTTGTGGTCTCAGTGTTAAACGGTCCAATCATGTGCAAGGGGTGTCTGGTAACGGACTCGTTTGGCTAATGGTCGTCGGCCGAGAGTTCTCGATATTGCATCTGTCTACTCCTTCGTTACTAAATTTTTTCCTTAGTGCACCAAGCATGAGGGTGGGCAACTCACTTTTCTTTCTGACATATGCTGTCTTAAGCATTTGTTGAATTCGCAGAAGAGTAGCAACAGTTAGACAAAAATAGATATAGCAGATAGATTCGGCAGTACCTGACTCGCAGACGTCCACGGTAGTTTGTAACAGACAACCTGAACATACAAAGCCGCGGCTTGAGCTTTTCAACATCCAAAGCCAAGCCCTGGGCCATGATGTACAGGCCATGACTTTGGCCCTTGGGCTGGCACACGGCCTGAAGTCGGGCCGTGCATATCACTAGGGCCCGTGCTCTCTTCGCACGATGAAGTGGTCGTCTTGAAGGTCAGCTGGGTGCTATCTGCGCACGAAGTAGTGTAGGTTTGAAGTCCTATTTCCACGCATTTCGAGTCACTATCATAAGCATCCTCTTCTTTGCTGTCCAATTCTCGCAGTAAGTTTACTCACTTTGTCATATAATACGGTTTGACATGATTTCGGCTCTCTCGTTAGACCAGTATGCCTGGTATTCTTCCCCCTTTCCCGGATGATGTTCGAACACACCCGCTCTTGATTATTGATTATGGACTCATCAAGGCTGGAGACAGGGAGGAAGTCGATCGATTATGGGAGGCTGCGACGACACTCGGATTCTGGTAGTACGTCATAAGGGTTGGATCTTCTGCCGAACATGAGTCGGACCTAATAGATTCTCTGACAGTTTAAAGAACCATGGGACAGATCAAGAAGTCAATGACATGTTTGATACGGGTGCCGAGACACTAGCCTTGCCCCTCGAAGAACGTATGAAGTTCGAGCAAGGAGACAACGGACAATCTTTCGGGTCTGTCATTGATACGGCTCTCAAATGCATCATGGTCCTCTTAACTGGGTCTTTTTATAGGTACAAGAAAGCGGGAGCCCAGGCGATCGATGGAACGGGCACGTACTTTCGGACCGGATCACTAGCGACAGACTGATACAAATTAGGCAAATTCGTGGACAATATCGAATTCATCAATGTCTCTAAAGACGATGCAGTCGCATATCCACAGGTCATTCACCTCACTTATCCATCGACCATAAACGCTCGCATGGAAAACACGGTTGCACCATTTGTCCGCAAGTCTCTTGATGTGACATATGTTGTGTTGAATATATTTAATGATAAGCTTGGACTGCCGGAGGGGACTTTGGAGAGTCTGCATGCCATGTATGAGCACAGTGCTTGCGAGGTTAGATGCACTCGCAGCCCTCCTCTGCAGGACAAGGCAGCGATGGACAGGGCTGTATTAGCTGCCCATACTGATTTTGGCAGTCTGGTAGGTCGCTCGAAATATGCGGCTGGTGTTGTAGTGACGGAAATATTTATATCGCCAGACCTTCTTGCACAATCGGCTTGGTGGACTTCAAGTGATGCCTCCTGGTCACGACGAGTGGTCCTACGTTCGAGTGAGCATGAATTTTTTTTACCCGCGACAGACACTCACCGATGCACAGCCCATCCCTGGACACGCTATTTGCAATATTGCGGATGCACTGTCTCTTTTCAGTGGAGGCATCCTGCAATCTAACATCCACCGCGTTGTGTACGTACATGGGGACTTGCATGTGCAAGCTTGCTAATTTTTCGAATAATCACGGATAGTCCACCTCCCGGTGCACAGGCGGGATATGAGCGGTGGTCCCTGGTTTTCTTTACCCGTCCGACTAGCTCGAAAGTCCTTCGGGCTCTTGTTGAATCCAGTCCCATTATCGCAGATGCTGTGAAGAAGCAACCTGGCAGAAACTTTGAGAGTGGTTCCACTGCTGCCGAGTGGCTTGCAAGAAGAGTCAGGAATCAGAGAATTAATAACAGAAGGGTGAGGATTCCCTCAGTGTGCCAGTTGGAGTGGATATCATTTATACGATAATGTTACAGGGACCAGATACGTGGGCTGCGAGCCGTGGCACAGAGCACACTCCAATGGCAGCCTAGGTTGTGAATTGTCTGTACCATTCGACAACCAGGTTTGATTCGGCGCAGAGGTTCTTTCTATGATACTGGTTTTATGCAGATTGTTTTTATGACCTTTTGATTACTTTCAACTTACTTTGTTGTTGTCATCTTCGGTAAATTATAGTGTGATCAATCCACCCAAGTTAAGTGTGCTTGTAAGGTGAAAACATGAGCTACTTACTACATGCTTGAAGAACTTGTTCTCTGCATCATTTCTGAGCAATTCTGAACTCTGCGAGATGCAGAGGAGTTGACGGTGTCCAAGATGACTCCGTCATTTCTGTGTGCAATTGCGATGATACAAAGATTATCACATCAGTCGTTTTATGTTCCTCGATAATGGGTACGTCCCAAAAGTGAAGATAGGCAATGATGGGTCCTGGAGAAGACTGAGGTGCTTCACCCTGTGACGAGCGGGAGATGGTGGACTGATCAGCGATCCACTCCATCAAGACGGGGAGTTCCCCGCGCTTCAGAAAACGAGAAATTACTATCTGAGTCATTGCGTAGAGTGGAATCAGGAAAACGAGCAATTACTTGCTTCGTACAATTCAGCTCCTCCGGGAAAACAATTAACACATGCGAGGACTGAAGGCTGCATGAACTGAACGTGTTGCGACCTAAGGTGTGAAGCCGCGTAAACGGTACTCACGACAAAACCACAACGGTGAGAACGCCGTCGGTCTCATATCGATAGACCAGACCTTGAAACATTCCACTTGACAGAGAGCTTCACGTCTCCTGAAGGCCGAGTGATGATGTGAAACGAATAACCATGCTGTCATGTTCGGCCGCAGCATTTCAAGAAAAGACGTGCGACAGGTATTTATTTGTCCTTGGAGCAGCTGTCAAAGAAAATTTGGTGCTGCGTAGCATACTCGAAGTGCAATCTGGTCTATCGATTGCCACATGGTCAGGGAAAATAATTAATATTAACAACTTTGCGATTATATGCAAAATAGAGGAAATACAACTGATCTATGAACGATGCTAGATTTGTGAAGGTTGGTATGGCTTTTTCAGTCATTAAGCAAGAAAGATCGGATAACGTACTTACATAGGGGCAGGTCTACACAGCAGCTGTAGTGTGATGTGCGTCGGCCACATCTTTCCAGGGCATCAGAGATGCTGCATATATCACATGACATCACCAGACAAGATTTGGGTAGGTAACAAATTGGCAACTCGCTTCAACCTGACGCTTGTTTCATCGAGGGTCTGGGATGGAGCAAAGTTGGGAGGCCAGGGTTGACCCGAGGGATGACCGTGGATCACCTACCACGTGTTGCCAAATGACATTGACACTAATCATTAAGAAGTTGTGTACAAGGTCAATTGATATTGGTACGGATCACTAGGAAGCAGCGTATATCAAGCCCGATGTCGATTAATGATAGATAACAATCTAGGGCGTAAGTAGAGTTTGGCAATTCATGATGTGGCGCACCTAAGTATAAGGATGTCGAATAATTGCAAAAACGAAGGGTGTAACTCCGTTTGCGAGATGTGCGTAAGTTGCCTAGTATTTCCGTATCTTCAGACGAATCTAGCGAGAACGATGACGCCTTCGAATGAGCACAAAGCCCAACACAGATATTTCAGGCCCAGGGCAGTTTGAAATTTAGGCCAAGAGCTAGAGAGAAAAAAAATAACCGTACTAGTGTCAGACATTGTCAGTGTCAATCTTGAATCGGACGACCTCGCTGGCAGAGAAGTTATTGAGCCGCGAGCGTGACCATTGAATGTGACATAAATCGTAAGGTTGTGAGTGTGACGTGACATAACTGGACAGACTGGACCCCTTGAAGTCGGCACGGTTTCCTTGTTTACTAACGGACGTTTATCATTAGGACTAGTCTACTGACTGGGATTTTCATCCTACATGGATCCGTCTGAGATATCACCCGAGTACGAGCTCACAGTCCGCAACCACATTCGCCAGACCTTCCTTCCTTACGTTAGGAAGCACATTACTAGAGACCATGTCGCATATACCGAGTTTAAACTCGAGCAGGTCCGTTATAATTTTTTCAGACCAAGAATTCGTAGTAAATCCTAAGATGCGGCGAAGATCTTCACGGAATCCCTAGATTTTGTCCCATTAGCGGACCCGTACGCGCTCGTGCTACCCCCAGATCCACTCGATACCCTGGCCAGGTCTCTGGACGATCTCGATCTCTCCTTTGATGAGCGCTTGACGACAGACGGAGATACCGTACGCAAACTCAAATCATTACTGAAGACTATTGTGGGTGATGGCAGGGAACTCCGCAGCGAGGCATGCTGGCGGGAGGATGATCACATGTGTCCGTTGCGTTCCCTTCTGTCGTTTACACTACCTTGAGATAACGTGTTTTAGATACACACATTGCAGAGATCTACAGACCTATGACGCCCATCCTTACCAACCGTGCGCGAAAGCAGACCCTGAAAGCAGGTTCTAACGCTCTCCGCGCATCTCTCCCTCGCACACAGTCTGCGCTGTTCGAGCACATCGGCATCAAGTCTGTAGTGGTAGAAGAAATCGAGGAATTGGATGTACCTAACCTGGAGGAGGTTTTGTGCGCGATTTTTCTAGCTCTTAGATTACCACTTACAAATGCGGAACAGGAATGTTCGCCCCACGATTGAAACCACTACTCGCAGTTACATCCTTTCGCTATTTAAATCGGCAAATCCACCTGCACAATCGACCGAGACAAATGCGCATGTCACTTCCTTCCTGCGCGCCGATTCCCCACCGCTTCAGATTCATCGTCCACTTTCTCCTCCTCTCTTCCCCCGATCCAAAGTAAGCTCGGGCTCCTTAGGGACAGGTATTTCGAATGCAAAGGACATCGTAGTTAGGCTGAATGCTGTCCCTGCTCCCATTCTGGAAGAGCTAGAGGATGATATAGACAACGTCAACATGAAGATTGTTGATGGATGGGGTGCGTGTGTCGTTTCCATTTCTCCGTTCTTATTATATGGGAATAAACTGAATCCTGAATGCGCAGCTATCCTTCCCATCTCTTCTCCGCCTTCCGCTTCGCCTCTCTCCTCACAAGACACAGAAATCGACGAGCTATGGGAGGCCTCGCCGACCCCGCCTGGCACACCTGCTACAAGCCTTTTCAGTGCTAGAATGGGTGAGCATATATTCATATATCTATCTCATCTCTCCGACGTCAGTCTTCATGATTTTTTTGGCTTTTTCATCATGGGCTGGTAGACGAAATAGAGATCCCGCGTATTCACAAACCCGGACACACACTTCCGTACTCCCCCAAGCCAAGTGGTTTTAATAGGTGCGTGCTGCAGTCCATATGCGAGCACTCACTCACCCGCCTTCTTCAGTCTCAACTCGCTTATTGAGCACCTGAAGCCTGTGACTTCCGCGAACTTACAGGAAGGTAACCCCACAACGCCCAAAAAACAGAATCCCAAAATTGCGCTATTTCTCTCTTCCCAAAGCGCAGAAGATGGGAGGACCGTTGATGCAGGAGACTCTATGCTCGGGCAGCCCCCTTCTGTTTGTGCTGCTTCGCCCCTGACCACACGTGCGGGAAGAGACAGAACAAAGGAGTCAGACCAAGATCAGGACTTAGAAGACATCGAAATTGACGTGGAACGGGGTCTCGACATGGCTCTCAGGCACATGTACCGAGAAGTCCAGGATGAGAACATCGAGGGGTGTGTGTTGAAGGAGAGGCTGGATGAAAAGGATGTTGGATTGATGGATGGTACGTCCTTCCCCGTCATTTATTCGGGACTGGTGACAGTCTTGGTAATTTCATTCTTTTTGATCCAATTCCTCCCCGAGTGTCTTCTCAAAATTTTCTTACACCTCCTTCACCCGGCAGTGCCACACCTTCCCCCACCCACCGTGTACTTGGGACCATCTCTACGGCCTACAAGCATGAGAGCCCTCATACGTGGAAGCAAGGGGAATACGATCATGAACGCAAACGTTCAGCGGCACACTACACTGGAATCCGTAAAGGGCATCAGGCCGCTCAACCTCGAGTTATCGTGGAGGTACGTGATATGCCTCGAGTTACTCTCCCAGTCCAGTTATAATACAAGCACCCCCTGGTGGTTGTCTTGAAACTGCTCTCATATGTACCGACGCACGCAGACCCTTCAAATTCGCGCCCCCGATCCCAACTGACGAAAGCTGTCGCTCTTGTCGCTGAAACTGCTTTGGATGACTTTGTGAAACTGGGCTATACTGACAAAGCAAGCGAAGCGAAGATCCACGGACTACTCGCAGACCTCGAAACTGCTCCTTATCATTCGGCCAACGTTGCACAATCGAAGAAGTTAGAGGACAAACGCGGCACTGGGAGTTTTGGTCTCTCACCTCCCCGCCATCCCAAGCCCTTTCTGCTAGAAGAGGGCTTTGAACTGGTGCTCACAAAGAGAGAACGAAGGCTTCACGCCGGCCTTCCTGAATTCGAGGATCCGCAAGAACATCGTGCTAAATACGGCGAGGATCGTCATGAACGACATGATGAAGTGAACGACGGAGATGAAACCTCCCTTGAAACGGACGACGACGATCCGCCTGCCGATTCCCCTCGTCCTGTCTTTCATGATTCTGGCGTTTTGGATGGTGTCCCTGACGTTATCGACCACTCCGATGTTGCAGATAATGACATTTCTGGTGCTACATTCGACGATCCAGGAACTGTATTCGATCATTCTGGTATTGCATTCCCCATCCTCCACGACAATGAAGCGTATTATGAAGATCGAGATGACCCGAGTTACTTGGAAGCTGTCTACTCACCAGAAGATATCAATTACTCCGACGAGGACAAGGAAAACAGTTCCCACTATGTGTGCCAACTTCAGGATCAGGATCAGTGCCGCGACCAACGACCGTCTTCATCTTTTCCGTTACCGACCCGGCACCGGTACGGCCCAAGTCTGTATCCGGTCAGGTGCCGTCCTCTCCGAGGACATGACCAAGATTATGCGGTCGCTGACTACTCCCAAGACACTGAATCAGCGTTTTTTCCGCTTTCATTTGGCTCTCAAAGCGAACGGGTGCCAAGGTTTCCGACCGAGCCAGGTGTACTCTTGGATGGTGATGAGGAACGCAGTGTGTTGCCGGGTACCGACAACCCAAGGAAAACTCAAGGCATCTCGGAGAAGGACCAACCGGCGAACATATCGTCATTCTTACAATATTTCGTGCCGGAAGTGGATCCTAGTATGACTTCCCCTGCATCTAAACGCAGACGACTGGACGACCCCATGACCACCACTGTCGTCACGCGGGGGTATTTAGATGACCACCTGGCACTACGCAATAAGCACGTGACCCGCGACCCCCCTCCGCCGGTAACCCCCACGATCATCTCCTCTGAACCCCAGGCTTTGCAATTCAGCAGCACCTCGCCACCCCGTGCAGCACCTCCAGAGATCCTAGACACCCACACTATGTGTCTTCCCGATGTCTGGAACCCACCGACTACGAGCCATTGCTATCTTGCAAGCATGGTTCTCATCCAGAAACGCGCGCTCGTCCGGGCCTTGCAAGCCCCCGAGTGCCGGGTGCATCTCGTAGAGAGGTATGTGTTGGGTGGAGTGGACATTGTAATGGATCCAGACACAGCTGTGCTGGTTGCGCCGCTGCTGGCGCTTCCCTCTCAGGTTGAAGGACTCGCCGATCGCATCTCGCAGGCGTCCTGGCGGTATACACACATCCTTATCATTCTCGAGGCATTTCCGAGCGCAAACGCATTTACGGCAGAACCCAGTACCAACAACGTCAAACTAATGCCCTATGCGTTCTCGCCGCCCATGCTCAAAGCTGTTAAGAAGCTCCGCCGGCTCTTGACCATTGCCGAGGGTTGTGGGACGAAGAATGCAGGGTGTGAGATTCAATGGGCGTTTGCCAATGATGTGGGCGAGGCAGCCCTATATGTGAGGATGTTTGGAAACTTGGCTCAGGAACGGGCTTTTAATGGAGGCGGGAATGTATTTTGGGAAGATCGGGGGTGGCTACAGGTCGACGAGCACGAGGTGTGTTCACTCCGTGATTCTCATTCGGTCCCACAGGGTGTACATTGTGCTGCCCATTTTCCTTTCAGGATGAAGCGGATCTTGCGAGTGTGGAAGGTATGAACCCATTCGCGGCCTTCGTGATGCTGTATCAGAGATCGCTGCAAGAAATTCTCGACATGTCTCCTGAGAGTCGTGCGGCAGAATTTTCTTATCTGGTGGGAACCCAGCGGATAGTAAGATGTTTCGCATATTCCGGCTTCGCAAATTCATTGTAGAGTTTCTTAGGCCTCTCTAAACGTCATTATCGAGCGACACACAAAGGAGATGGATGTAGATGCGACTACTGAATCTGGTCTAGATTATAAGGGGATGGATGTACGGAATGGATGATTCTGCTCAATACGATTTTGTGGTAAATTAACCACTTTAGCCGAATTTCATCTTGACCTTCCTGTGTTAATCTCTGATGTGAGTTAAATTGACAAGTGAACCAAGTCAAGAATATCCGTCCGACATGAATGGAGGAGCTGACACTCGTGTGTTGTATACGGTGGGTTTGCCTCATGGATCAGTGGCGGACGGAGATTACAATGAATGAAGGGTGCAAAATAGGGTTTATGATTTGAGAAGGCAGGGGTTCATACAGTGCACGCAGGTCATACAGGTTGTAGGGTAACTACCTTATCATCACCACATTTGCTTAGCTCAAGGAATCTCCCGGTGCCTCGATGCAGTGCAGTTGGTGCGACAATGCAGGCGATACTACCTGCTCGGCAAGCTGAACCTTGACAGGCGCTGACAGGCGCTAACAGAGGCAGGCCGAGCTCCGCTGGCCTCGGTACTGAAGTACTATGGTGGTCGTGAGAAGATTTGTGACAGCACAAATAATTAACAGTATGGTCAGATGAAACCAGACGAAAGGCCATAGCGACTGGGACTAAAGACATCCACCGCATAGCGCCTGGGTGGAGCAAGCTCTCATTTGCGGATAGGGAGGAGTGATGTATTTAGAAGACGCCAGTCATGTAGTAATAATTGTTAGTTCCTGTGTTTTACATGAAAGGCATATGAGAGCTGCTTACACGAGGTCGTCGATGTCAATCTTCCATTCTGCGAGGCTTCTCTACACTTCGGGTACTGGGGTGAAGATATAAAGCTATAGAATGAGAGTCTTTCATCATCAAAACTAACACCTCCAATAGCCAGAATTCGATAGGCGATGGATAACCAAAGACCGTCACAAGATCCCCACCGTGAACTGCAGAACAAGGCTGACTTGCAGCGAGACTATCGCGAGAGGGAGCGGCTCGCCTTTCGCAATCTGTTGGGGGCCCTAAACGAAGTCGAGCGCACTAATGCTCGTTCCCGACGGGAGATTTTGAGAAGAGGTGAGTATTTTGAGGTCCATTGATTGCAAAGCTGACGAGAAACAAAGCGGCTGAGTGTCTCCGACGCCTAGGACAGGAACAAGTTAGCCTGCAACAGCAGCTCAGTGTGCTCCCCAATAATGCTGCGGGAACTGAGAGCCGTCAGCCAGAAGGTAAGATATTTTGGAGTTGCGAGTACTCTGGACTGAGTAGGTGCTTGCAGTCATACCATTATCCGATGAAGATTTGGAGTGGTTACAGTTTTATTTGGCTCAGCCGGAACGTCCTGATGAGCAGCCGGAGGGCGTGGGAGGGCGTTATGGAGGTAGAGCCTAAGTGAGAGGGTATACAGGCACCATTGGAACATAAGTCGGAGCTAGCACTCACGTAGAAACATCGGAAGTGAAGTGGATACCGAGGATTAAAGATATGACACCTATGCTTCGGAAAACATAGTTCCAGATGCAGTCCGTCAAAATGGACAGGGAACACGCATGCAACGTAAGGGTGAATCTATCTAGTGCCATAGAGGGAACAATCTCGAGGGGCGCTAGCTCAACGTAACATAAGCTGTAGCCCTAGCAATTACGCACGAGATTAGCGAGCCCTGAATGACTCATTGTATTGAGCAGTTCTGATGCATCCATCGATTATGGATCTGTTGGATCGACCAGGCACCTGTAGATGAGAAAGCTTTTATTTTATTACGTCTCCATGGCGTTCCACGAACATTTATAACCGTATTCGAAAAGTTCAAAACCATGAGCCCTGCGAGTGGGTCAGCAAGAAGGGTGGGAGGGAGACCCGCATATCAACACTCCACTCGTCATAAAACAAATTGACTGCCATCTTCTGAGCAGCCTCGACGGACTGGCCGCGAACAACATGGCTGAGGACACGATTAACCGTGTCCTGACCGTCGAGCGCTTCGAGATCATGGCGCTAGCCATATCGTCCGACGTTCATGCGAAAGTACCCTATGTCAAGGTCACATGCACCATGGATGTACAATAATAGGAAATGCCGCTTGGTGGATAATGTCAAAGCCGAGATATACTGCACATTGTCTAAAACATATCAGCGCTAAAGTTGGATTACAAACCAAGTGGACGCTCACCGCCAAGCACGGCCTCAGATTTTGATGTAGCGCCAGAAGGTCTCAAGAGGGGCAATATGACGCAATGTGCAGACCCGGGCGCAAATCTATAGCCAAGGATTCATACTTCTTCCCTCGTACATACAACGATCGGCTTTCGGGCCTGCCAGAGGAAGTCGAAGTTCCATGTCCCGCGGGTTACTTTCAATTTCAGCACCCAATTGCCAAAAACGTGGGGTACGCACGTGTCCGGGCTGATGAAAACTTCAATGGCTATGCGCAATCCGATAAGGCGACATCGGGTGCGAGCATAAATTTGGTGCGCAAACTGACATTGAATGGGCCACTTGCCTCGCAAGCACGCCGTGGAAGCCCGACTCCATCATGTATATAGAGTATTTCGTTGAGCCGCCTCCACGTAGGGAATTATCGGATGCGCCAAACACAGCACCCCAAGTGAACTGATCCGTTGACGACGGGAAAAGTCAAAACCAGCTGCATGATGACAACCAGGGCTCCAGCCCTTCCGATCTTCTTGGTGATTTGCATGGCAGCAATGTGCTGGGGACGAAGTCTTCACTTCGGGCCGAAACTCTCGTTGTCAGAACGAACTTACCAGAAATGTTGTTGTTGTACTATTCACCCTGAATGACTGAAGCGTTCGATCAACCAACGTGGTATGAAAGTACTTATAAGATGTGCACTTCTCAAACGACAACCCCAGTTGATCACCACATCGAGACCTCGCCATCCACATCAAGCCCACCCCTTATTCCTCATGAACAACTTCAACATTCCGACCTCGCAGAGTCCGCAGCCCGCGAGGGACAACAGATCTGCCGCTCAGCGGCGTTACAGGAAGAAGGAGGAGGAAGGGTTTTTACAGCTGCGAGATGCCCTTAAGGAGGTGGCCAAGGATGATCCGCGAACAAGACAGGACATCTTGAGGAGAGGTTTGTCCACCTCATTGGATCGTTTGTCTTAATCTGATGGCACATTGAAGCTTCCTGTGAGCTTAGACGCCTGGCGGATGAAAACAATCTGTTACAACAACAGAAAGCACTGATCGAGGCTTGTAACTCTCCTAGAGAGAATTATCATCCTCAATCACCATCATGTAAGGGAGAACTTGCCAACATCATAGAGATCAACTAAATCGATGACTTTATCTAGGCGGCAGTGTGATGTACGAGGATCCTATGGAGTGGTGGTCACATGATAGGACCAAGATAGCAGAAATCACGCGATCAGACATGACGTACCACCGTGTGCTGGATGCTGCAAACGCGAACATGCCCGCGGCACAGGACTTCGAATGGTTTAAACAGCTGTACGATGCAACCCTGGCGCAAGACAGTAGTCGGTTGAGCCATTCATGGGCACAGCACCAGAGCGGGGAGTTCGCCAGACGGCCGGACAGTGGAAGCGGTTATTACGCGAGGTGTGCCAACTGTCAGCATGGAGAATAGCTGTATTGTAGAAACCATAGGCATCGAAAGGCAGCCCAAGGTTCCCCACATACATCATGAGGGGTCCGACATGGGATCTTCGACCTAAAGGTCAATGAATCTAGATGTTTTTTTTAAAAAGTATTGTAGGCATCGCGCGATGTAATACGAGTCGTTGTTGTATTTCGGATAGAATAGTTCCATAGTTAATCAACCTTTTTTGCCCATGACGAGTCCGAGAATTTGTTGATCAAACATCAAACTCGTGATTTGAAATATATGGGACGCTGAGTTTGAAATATAACCGTACGGTGATAAGATTATCGACCTTCTCATCGTTTCGAACACTCAGTGCAAAGATCGCTTTATCGCCAAGGCTCTGCTTGTCGGTACCTAGCCTCTTCGGACTAGTCTCTGTGCACTGCAAAACAGCGGACACTGAGTGCACCATTTAAGGCATCGCTAGCAGCTAACGTCCGAGACTTCCCATCATCACTAACTTTATACTGCGACCACCATGCCCGAGGTCAATAACAAGGTCTGTCTGATGTGGGTAGCGCAGCGGCACCTGAATGTAAAGGCTTTACTTCATTGACGATAATCACTACAGCGTTCACGATGGGTGGGGAATCTCTCCAGAGAAAGGTATGAAAGGTGATGCTATCGATGCAGCAGACACCACCAACATGGATACTATCGCCAAAAAACACTCCTATCGCACCCTCTTTGCGCATGGCAACGCGGTCGGTTTGAACGACTGGGCTTATGGGCAACTCTGAAGTCGGGTGCGTATAACATGCGTTTCCAATGTACCACACTGTTCAATTACGACTGATCGATATTAATATTTCAGACACCTCAACATCGGTGCAGGCCGCATCGTGTGGCAAGATATCGTCAAGATCGATGTATCCATTGCAAAAAGACAGTTCCATAAAAATGAGACGATCCTCGCGAGCATGAAGCGTGCGAAGGACGGAAATGGCCGTCTTCACTTCCTTGGTCTGGTCAGTATGTTACGATGACGACTGTGCACCGCATTTCTTTAACTTCACCTCGTAGGTTTCGGATGGTGGTGTGCATTCTCACATTAGACATCTCAAGGCGCTCTTGGAGACTGCGAAGGAATCTGGCGTCCCTCACACTTACGTCCACTTTTTCGGTGACGGCCGTGACACTGCACCTCGCTCAGCTAAGGGTTATGCACAAGAACTCCTGGACTATATGAAAGAGATCGAGTATGGTACGCTTGCCACCGTTGTTGGCAGATACTACGCCATGGACCGCGACAAACGTTGGGAGCGCATTAAGATCGCTGTTGATGGCCTCGTCCGCGGCGAGGGCGAAGAAGGTAAAGACATCCTTGAAAAAATTGAGGAGAGGTATAACAAGGATGAGACCGATGAGTTCCTGAAGCCCATCATCGTAAATGGGGACGAGGGACGCATTAAAGATGAAGATACCCTCTTTTTCTTCAACTACCGTTCAGATCGGATGCGTGAAATCGCAACCGTCATCGGACTCCCGGACAAGCCCATGGAAATAGATATCCCTAAAGACCTGGTAGGTCCGCACCTCGACCGAATGACTTATGTTGAACTGACCGCATGGTGTAGCACATCACCACCATGTCCCGTTACAACGCTGAGTTCCCATTCCCGGTAGCCTTCCCGCCGCAAGCCATGACCAATGTCCTGGCCGAGTGGCTTTCCAAACAAGGCGTGTCCCAAGCGCATATCGCAGAGACAGAAAAATATGCCCACGTTACGTTCTTCTTCAACGGCGGGCTCGAGAAGCAGTTCCCTGCAGAGGAACGCCACATGATCGCATCTCCTAAGGTCGCTACATACGACAAGCAGCCAGAGATGAGCGCTCAAGGTGTCGCAGACAAGGTTGCCGAGGTAGTCAAGAGCAAGAAGCACGAGTTCGTCATGTGCAACTTTGCCCCGCCCGACATGGTCGGCCACACGGGTGTGTATGAGGCTGCGGTGGAGGCTATCACTGCTACTGATAAGGCGGTCGGAACGGTCTACGACGCATGCGTTGAGGCCGGATATGTTTTACTCGTTACTGCAGACCACGGAAATGCGGAGCAGATGATCAATTTGGAGACTGGCGCCCCTCATACCGCACACACTACCAATCAGGTGCCTTTCATCATGACAGCCCAGGGTCTTGACTTTGCGAGTGATGAGGAAGGCGGCGAAGGAGAAGAGGGGGGTGCACTTGCTGATGTTGCACCCACTATTTTGGCGATTATGGGCTTACCCCAGCCCGAAGGTAAGATTTACATACAATCGGGCGTGATCACTTTATTAATGCCTTGCATTAGAAATGACTGGTCGCTCGTTATTGAAGAAATAGATAGAGTAGACGTCAATGCAACGTGGACGAAGATTGTAGAAAATACCGTCATTGTAGAATAACATAACATCCTCAAAAAGATAAGTATGATCCCGGAGAATATCGTGATCTGAAGGAGACAGCTGTCATGTCCCAAGATCCGAAGTGAAACTTTCGGACGCATCGGCTGCGTTTGATTGCAACGTGCCAGCTAAAGTATAAACCTGCCAATTGGAACTGGTTGCATTACGCATGCCGAATTCATTGTGCAGGACCTTGGGGTAACCTGGCTTAACAGTGTCATCCTGAGAAACTTGAATCATTGCAGTGATAAATTTAGTGGGTGTGCAAGGACATATGTCATGCTATATATCTAGTAAGTCAGAGAACCAGTCTTTGATGCGTAAATATCGTACGACGTTGGCTTTTACGGCATCATAGGACAGCATGACTTAGCCGGATGTAGGGCGTACTACTTTATATTTTCACCGTCGTCACCTCCATACGTAATCTCGTGATCATCGATCAGATCCCACCTATACTAGTCACATAGTTTGTTCAATCACAAATCCAACAGCTCCTGGCCTTTTACACCCATAGATCAGCGGTTTGTCAACTGTGACAGTACTCCTCGGAGAGTCCGTCATCGACGACATATCATGGTCTATGTACATAGTTGGCCCCGAATAAGGCGGTTACGAACCATCAAAAAGGGCTGAACCAGACCACGCTGGGAATGGTTAGACAGTCACAGCAGTGAGTAATTTCAATACTCGGATTTGCTCCAACCTTACGGTATATACTGATAGGATTCTTTGGATGCATTGCAGCCCAGACGCCCATTATGAATCTTTTCGCCGCACACCTCGCATAGCTCCGCACTGCGATTTGTCTTGTTCACAAGGTGCCCGCCTGCGCTTGACCGTCCTCTCAAAAACTTTCATTAGACGTCTCTCCTGTCTGGATTTGACTCGGTTGGTCCAGTCACATTACTGTATCCATAATGGGCCTACCTTTGGACAAAGCTTCGTTGTTAGCTTTGTTTCTGGAGACTTTGTTTTATGGTGCGTTACAGACCAGTGGATAGTTGACGTTTCGGTGTCGAATTTTATAATCTCAAACATCTAACAGGCGTGTTCTTTACTTTGTACTGGTTAACGCTATTCGTCTTATTCAAGAAAACTGGCATTCAACAACAAGTCCTTATCCCGGTGGCAACCTTGCTACTCTGTATTGCAACAGCTGTGAGTGTAATAGTCAAACCTCTTGGGAGAATCGCCAACACGGTCGTCCTCAGCATCTAATAATCGATTTCGTTCGAGCGTTAGAGGCCTTCGTATTCAAGGTGGATACGATTGGTGCAGATGCTTACTATTCAAACCTTGCTTCGCCGTTGGATCTCGCATCGAAGGCACTTTATATCACGCAGACCACTCTTGCCGATGGTGTAGTTGTAAGTTCTTCCACTTGACATCTTTGCTCTCCCTCTGAGTAGGACAGGTTTGGCGATGTCATGTGCTTAACAACAGAAGCCGCTTTGTTGCCATTCCTGGTTGTATCGTGCTCTTAGTCAATGCGGGTGAGCGTTTCAAAAGGTATCATTTGACCATCATATCTCATGACGTTTTACAGCTACCGGGTACTATGTTGTCTGGTCCCTCTCTCGGACCTATGGGCTGTCCAGTGTTTCCACTGCTGCTTCGGGGTGTATCACCACGTTCTATTCTTTGACCATGTTTGTCAGTGTCACCTGTACCAGTACGTCTATTGCACATGCTCCACTGCTTCCTGATAGCCAGAACAATGCAGTTTCGATTGCCTGGCGAATCTATCACACTCGTCGTTTCATGCCAGGAGGCCTTGCTGCTCTTTTACCAGTTTTCATCGTCGTCATTGAGAGTGGCGCTTTATATGCCACGAGCGTGCTTGCGCTCCTGATATCATTCTTGGTCGGATCCAATGGCGAATACATCATGCTGGATATTATCCCTCCCATTGTAGTGAGTTTAATCAATTGGCTTGTGCTTGAGTTGTTCACAAGAATTTTTCAGGGGATCACATTCTGCCTCATCATTCTCCAAGTACACTTCCACGTTGGCGGCAGCTCCTCGACCGAACAGTCCTCTGAACCAGGTGGTATCCTCACCAGCCTCTTTCGAGGACGAAGTATACGGGACCGGAATTTCAGCATGCAACCGATGGCTGTGCACATCATGCAGGAGACGGAGGTCACTCAGTCTGACACGACGAGTGGAAAGAACAGCCAACCGGTCTCGGGGGGTGTCTTTCAATTGTAAATTGGACCATATTTTATCTTCCCTTAATTGGAATCGGATACGCTAGCTTTGTCTAAACGGAAACTTGTTGGCATGAGAGTATGGATGATGACCAGTTCATTGTAGTCGAGTTCTATGTCCTTCTGTGGAACGGGACCTACAGTTGAGTTGATGTACTGTTGCAACGTACTAATAGGGTTGAACTGCACTTCGTATCTCGTAGTCTACCTTGATACGAGCACCGCGATCATAGTTGTCCCGACGAATTCAAGTTTACTATTGGTATGTAGAAGGTCTGACATTAAGAGGTGTTACTACTGAGATGGACGTAGAGGCAGACCATAATAAAGAACGAAGGAATATATACATATTTCTATTTGGTCTGCCTACATGATGGGAGACTGGAGACGATGGCGGCTGAAAGCAGCACAGCAGCGCTCCTCTTCGCCTGTCAGTAGACCAGAAACCAGCGCACTCATTTCACAGATCACCTACCTCACTGAGCTTTCGGCGACTACGGATGGCACTGAGGAGGAAGAAGTTGACGGGCTGCTCACCCAGCTTTCGGCGAATGTGCCGCATCAGTGAACTGATGAGCCCCATTGTGAGGCCCATGCCCACTTGATGGCGCTTCGCGCTCGAAGGGCCCCGAAGGTGATCAGGAGATCGAGTTGGTTCAGATTCTCGATAATGCTAGAGCATCTATGAACAAGATGCAGTTAGAACAAAATTACAAGCAGCGCAAAAACACTAAATGAGCATAGTTATACCATGAAGGAACACACCAGTGTAAGTCACATGCAGCTCGAACGCATGGTCGACCTCCTCCGAATCCCGTCTTCAAAAACAATAGCTCATGCGCATGTGGGCAAACAAGTGGAAAGCGACGTAGCATGCGGTAATAAGATGAATACTAAAAATTAAATGTTAACGAACGGGGTTAAAAGCGGATAGTGTGCATCAAACCTGTATACTCAGAGTTAAGTACACATCCTTGGTCTTATCGACAACTTCACTGAAGCGACTCGCACTCTCCCGTTGGAGAACGTCGCAGTCCCAGTGCGTGAAGGGCGCCATGTCGGCAAGCATAGGAGGATGAGCTTCAACAAGGGCTGATCGGAGGAGATGGGTCACTGAATCACATCCATAGAAGGAAAAGTAGGCCTGAGCTTCAACGTTGAACATTGATGCGTCGAGCCATTACGAGTCTGTCGGGGAGAGATGAATTGAATTAGTTATGCATGGTGTTGAATGGTTAAGTAGATATCACTCACCGCACTCTCATTACCGCCCTACACCCTCTTTGTCCATCAGATTTAGGCGGGGTGCAGACGTACATTGCACGCGAACGTGAACACCTCATAGGCGGGTGCTTACTGCGTGCAAGGGTGTGAGCGGAGCACGTGAAGACAGGGTAGATGAATATATGTGGAGGCGAAATTAGAAATTGAATCGGAAGATTCGAACTTATGTTTTTAGAGTATGTAAAACTTATGAATATAGCCAGCATAAAAAACAAACACCAAAATCCTGGCAAGAAAAGAAAGAAAGAACCTGGATGAACAAAAAGCGACTCACACAAATATCCCACAAGCCGGTTGGCGCACCTCGCTCTTAGTATACAAGCTATACTTGCCAGGGACGAGATCAGAGTCGACAGTCGATCCCCATAGTACATGTGATATTGGCGAGTTTGCCGATCTGCGAGGGAAGGAGTGAGTTGGAGTTTTATTTATGTGTCGAGTTGGGAACTGAAGTGGAAAAATGGGAATGGAGAGTTGTGGGGTTGGCACGTGCAACGAGAACAAGAAAACAACAGTCAGATAACCAGCACGACGAAGCGAAAATAAAACACAAGAACATCGAAACAAAATGATCGTACAGGAAAGTCAAAAGGACTGATAATGGTTAAGTAACAATTATAGAAGCAAATTTCAGAAGCAGTTAGATGCCCGGTGCACAACTCTATCAAAAACTCGCCCGTCCGCCCAGATCCCCGTAGGGTGCATGAAATGGTAAAATAGGAGATATACCACTCACCCGTCACAAAATCTAACCCCTCACTTATCACAAAGGACTGCAAACAGCACGCCAAGCACGATCAAAGATGTATAACCCAAGTCATAGTCGCTCACAGGTGCAGTGCTGTTCAAAGTCCAAGCTGAACTGGACGGGGCCTCGTCTCCTTCCCACTAGCTGCTGATAATGTACGGAGAAGTAAACTGGGAGACGTGAGGCTTTCTTTCGAGGACAAATCATTCCCGAACTTCTGGATCCTAATGTGACACTTGTCTTGTCGCTGTGTGCTGGCCCAGGCTGTGGAGGGCAGCATTAGTACTAGCGGAGCTCTTCGACCAATGAGACCACCCACAAACAAGGGGAGGAGCTGAACAGTATTCGATTCAGTGAAGAGAGGAATCTACATGGTGGGGACACGAGTATTCATAACACGGCACATCTCGGTGCCGCACTTCAGTAACCTTCAAGTTACTAGGGCTAGTCTGATTTCGGTAGTCAAATAAGAATGATAAGTATGGGCGCTTCTGAGTGCACCGGCTCCCGCGGTCCGCTAAGGGGTAACTAGACGTTTTTAATTATACATAGTACTCACCTCAGAAGTATACCACATGCAACAACCATGGCCTCCGATTGTCGTGCGCTAAGTACACGTATCCACCGAGGAGCTTAGTCAGTCGCCCATTAAAAACCTCCCATTTCATTCTTACGAAGACCACGTGCCATCTTAAGTTTCTTACTACTATACAGCACATGTGCTCACCAGGTGCTCACTTTCCCGAGCCTGAGATTTATGCCACGCTCAAATGCCTGCAGGTCATCTGACGCTTGAACATGTCTCGACACCAAACTGGCATTAATCTCTCGGGCCCCTCGATTGGGGATAAAGATGATTGACCGGGTTTGGTGGTGACAGCGGCCCGCACGATTGAATTCTTTAAATACTGTCACTGCACTCAAGGCTTATTCCTCTTGCTCAACTCAGTTCATATTTGACGTCTCTCGCGCAACAATGGCTTCTGGATCTGATGTCAAGGTCGAATTCGACCCCAAGAACATGCCTTTCCGCAGGCTCGGCCCTAGTGGTCTCCGAGTCCCTGTCTTCTCGCTTGGTGGATGTATGTTTCGTATAAGGATTCCGTGTATTTGACGATGCTAAATGGGAACTTACCTAGGGCTTACTCTTGGTGGAACTGTGATTGGTGACCCAGTGAAGGTGAGAAGTCAGCTCCTCAGTCTTCACAATATCAGTGCATCCAACCCTTACCAATAGGACATCATAAAAACCGCCTTCGACAATGGTATCAACATGTTCGATACCGCAGAGGCTTACGCAAAAGGCAAGTCCGAGCTGGAAATGTGAGGTTCTTCGACATTTTGGCGAAACACTGAAGCTGACTGCGAGTGAAGGGGTCGTGTAATTAAAGAGCTCGGCCTCCGCCGGACAGATCTTATTGTCACTACCAAACTATTCTGGGGTCTGCGCACTGGTCCCAATGATGGTGGTCTCTCGAGGAAACAGTGAGTCTCATTCACGATTATGCCTTGGAGCGCTGACTTAGTTTGCAGTATCATCGAGGGAACTAAGGAGTGTCTCGAGCGTCTTGGTCTTGACTATGTTGATGTTATCTTTGCGCACCGCCCAGATGTCTCGGGTATGGTTGATAGTGTGTGCCGAAAAGACAAAATTTACTCAACTCGATTGTTTAGTCCCTATGGAAGAGATAGTGCGCGCATTCAGCTGGGTGATTGAGAAGGGCTGGGTATGTCGCCTGAGTAGGAGAATGACAGCGAAGTACTCACGATCATTCTAGGCATTCTACTGGGCAACAGTCAGAATGGTCTGCATACGATATTGAGGAGGCGCAGCGTGAGTTTCCCTTTGTGTTAGGGAGTCATCGACACATCTGATGAGCAATTATTGTAGATATTGCTACGAAGCTTGGACTCCATGGACCTATTGCTGAGCAATGTCAACACAAGTAGGTGTCCCTCGTTCTTGTGATTGCGCTGTTCTGAGTCCTTGATCAGCATGTTCCACCGTGAGCGCCCCGAGAAGGAGTATCGGTGAGTCACTATCATCTTAGTTATGATCAGTGGCTGAGAAAAATTATAGCCCTTTGTACAAGAAATACCAGCTGGGCACCACTGTCTTCTCTGCTCTTGCTAGCGGTCTTCTTACTGGAAAGGTGTGTAGGTTCCAATAAGCCAACAATCATTTTCTCATCTCGGACTGCAGTACAACGCCGGCTATCCCAGAGGGGACCCGTTTCTCAACGCACTCCAACTTTTTCAAGGGCACAGTGGATAGTTTGCAGAAGGAGGAGGGTCTCACGAAGATCCGCAAGGTCAATGAGTTGAGCGTACTCGCAGAGCAAGGTATTTCCTCACTTTCTCTCACATGATTGCTCAAGCTGACACGCAACTTATAGAACTTGGTTGCACCATCACCCACCTGGCACTCGCGTGGGTCGCAAAGAACCCGAACACCAGCACTGTCATCCTCGGAGCCTCGAAACCTGAGCAGGTCCTTGATAACTTGAAGGCTCTCGATGTCATTCCCAAACTCACCCCTGAGATAATGGATAAGATTGAAGCAATTCTGGAGAATCAGCCGGCTGCCCCGGTAAGACCTTGCATTTAATGAGTAAACTCACCAAGCTGAAACTTTACGCTTGTAGCCAACATTTGGTCGCCCGGCACTGGATCTCAACGGACGTCTGTGAGAAGAAAAGATGGATGGAATCTACCTCGTTCGGAATAAATTCCCAGTATCAATAGTGTCGAGGTATTAGAGGAGTGCTCGTGATTGACCCATGTGAACATCAAAAATTTGAGTTCGTCTTGCCATGAGGTAGGGGACTATGGAACTCCGTTGTTCGACAAATGCCTTATCGTCTTCCGAGAGTACTCATGACGTTGTGATGAAGGTATTAACTGAGAAGCATGAGTAAGAACTCAAACGCAACTCACACGTATCACCTGCCATATGGTCAATCAACAAAGTTGGCTTGAATTAGTCTTGATTCCAGTTCACTTGTTGCACGTCAGAAACCTTCGCTTTGTGCTCGAAATAGAGTCCGATGCGGATAGATAAAGAGACCACGATGACTCGATCGGTGGTGTTGAGATGGAACCGGGCGTTCGTCGGAAAAATTTAATTGCCAGCTGTAAATAACACCCCTATCATTGGGTTTGACATAAACCCGAGACAACATCGCTTAGAAATGCACCAGCTTTCACATGCATATATAACTTGAGTTGAAGCTACTGTAAAGTCCCATCGTGCTTATTTGCAATAACCACCATACCGCATACCACCGTTGTACCAGCCATGACTGTCAAGACCGAGTTCGACCCCAAGAACATGTCCTTCCGCCGTTTAGGCCCCAGCGGCCTACGGGTCCCTGTGTTCTCGCTTGGTGGATGTGAGCAGCTTGTTGGTTGTGATAGTATTACTATAATGCTGAGAATACCTCGTAGGGCTGACGTTGGGAGGAACCGTTGTCGGTGACCCTGTCAAGGTGAGGGAGCTTGGATCGTGCATGTGAACGGGGAAGCCTCACTGCGGTCCTACACTCAGGAAATCATCAAAGTTGCCTTCGAGAATGGCATCAACATGTTCGACACCGCTGAGGGCTACGCAAAGGGTCACTCGGAAGTTGAAATGTGCGTTTTCAAGGCAGCCTCGTCGAATAATTCTCACCTGGCCTCTGGACAGGGGTCGCGTTATCAAAGAACTCGGCTACCGTCGCTCTGATTTGGTCATCACCACAAAATTGTTCTTTGGTACCCGTACCGGTCCGAATGATACTGGTCTCTCGAGAAAACAGTGCGTGCGGATAAACTTGAATCAGGGCGTGTGAACCCATCATCGTCCTAGCATTATCGAAGGTACCCAGGAGTCACTGGACCGTCTTGGCCTCGACTATGTTGATGTCCTCTTCGCACACCGACCGGATTACACCAGTATGTTTTCCAGTTGCGAACACAGACATAGACATTGAAGACGTTATTTGCAGCGCCGATGGAGGAGGTCGTCCGCGCCTTCAACTACGTCATTGAGAAGGGATGGGTGAGTCTCAGGTCTCGTGTTTCGTAGTCCTGCTCAAGTTTCTTGCAGGCATTCTACTGGGCCACATCAGAATGGTCTGCCAGGGACATCGAGGAGGCTTACCGTGAGTTTCACTTGTCTCTCGAATGACCTAACTTTAACAACCCTGTCCAGACGTCGCCGAGAAGCTCAACCTGATTCCTCCTATTGCTGAGCAGTGCCAGCACCAGTGAGTTGATAAAGACACTACACGAAATCCAGTTTCCTGATTGGTATCTAGTATGTTCCACCGTGAACGCCCCGAAAAGGAATACGCACCTGTCTACAAGAAATATTCCATCGGGACCACCGTTTGGTCTGCATTGGCTAGCTGGCCTCCTCACCGGAAAGGTAATCAACGTTCCCAAGATAGATTGGAGATCCGACTGCTAATGATCCGTGATCTTCCAGTACAACAATGGTATCCCGGCAGATTCGCGGTTCGCCGCCCACTCCGATTTCTTCAAGGACACTCTGAAGAGCCTCAACGAGGAGGAGGGCCTCGCCAAGATTCGCAAAGTCCAAGCGCTCACCAAGCTCGCTGAGACGGAGTTGGGCTGTAGCGTCGCGCATTTGGCGTTGGCATGGATTGCAAAGAATCCGAACACGAGCACCGTCATCCTCGGTGCTTCCAAGCCCGAGCAGGTGGTTGATAACCTGAAGGCGCTGGACGTTATCCCCAAGCTAACGCCTGAGATCCTAGACAAAATTGAGGCAATCCTTCAAAATAAACCTGCACCAACCGTGAGTGATGGTGTTGAAACATTTATTGAATTGAGGATGCTGATCGTCACTTCCCCCTCAGCCTACCTTTGGCAGGCCACCGCTTGATGCCTATGGTCGTCTATGAGGTCGATGACTTGTCCATCGGTTCATTGATTTTATGGCACAAAGGATTGACAGCCAGTCAATGAAGCTGTATAATAGACGAATACACCCAGAACTTCATGAGATTCGGGGACGCATAAACAACATCAAGCGAAACAGATAACTCTGAGAAAAAAAAATCAAGTATTGAGGGCTGGCTAGCGTAGGGAAGCTACAACGTAACGATGCTGGTAAAGAATATAGAGGTCAAGACATCGTGGATTCCAAGGTCAAGCAGTGATTCAGTTAGTCTGAGTCTGTGCCTGCCGCTTCAGGGTTATTGTCTAGTGGCATCAATGCACCTTCTTCTAGAGAAGGTTGCGCAGACGACTGATGCGGAATTTTGCGGAAGAGGCAGTTGTGCATCGCCCAGTACCGAAAGTCCCTTTTGATTCTTTGCCTGAATGGATACAGCCACCAGACAGCACGTGTATCCCACACCGCCCATATCACGAAGAGCATCACCAGGCCAACTGCACAGCCCACCAGGACACGCGTTATGCGATCTGAGTACTGGAAAACCAAGAAGGTGAAAGCAAGGACGAAGAAGATAATGCTGGTACAACGACGACATTAGATGGGTGAGCAAGTAAAGGTCGGGTTGAGTGGACGTACCCCCACAGGAGGAATGCATAAGGCATGCTGTAGACGACGGCCAGCATCTCTGTTCCAAACATGGAATGTGTCATTCTTGTCATAAAAATAACCTAAACCAGTGTGAGATCGATACTTTACTGGTATGGGTCAACTCACGGCATCCTCTGCAGAGTCTCGTTTGTGCGTGCGATTTTGACGCATGAGAAGCAAGCCTAGGATGATCGCCCCGACGCTGCTGGCGGTAGATACATAGCTGGATATTCGGGCGGCAGGTTTGACATTAGGGACAGCGAGGAAGGCGATATTAGCATTCAAGATAACTGTGGACTGCAACAGAATCATGCGATCACCAAGCATGTGACAGATAAAGAGGCGACGTACGTATAGGGTGAATGCCTCCCACTCCGAGTTAAGTTTATCAATGAACCGCTTCCATGAGATATGATTGACGAGCTGGTCCACACATATGGCATTCAAGCCTTGAGCGTGGATGTATGGAGCGCCGAAAAGAAGGGGAGACGCTATGCTTAGGAGGATGGACCTCCGGCGCCGGCCTTTCAGGTAGACGGTTTGGTCAGCATCCAAACGAGCCCCGACTTGCCCATAGAAGTTGAAAAATCTGGAGCGCGCTGGATCTCGTTTAAGATAAGGCTAGGTAAAGGTATGAAAGACGTACAAATCGTGCGCATGAACCGGGCTAAGGGCAACCGCATTATCGATAGGTAGTGCTTCGAGAATCGAACGAGAGGACGCGTACCCAGTACACACATCGAATGAGGGCGAATTTTATTGACGCTTCCTGCGAGGGCTGATCAGCTTTGGAGGGTGACTTATGAAAGCATGATAGAACCTTCAAGACAACTGGTAATCTCCAGCATCTTGCTCAGGTCGTCCCGACCAAATAGCGCAAGTGAGGTATCAGATGTAATAGTCTCTGCGGCTTGACTAAGCGTTCACAGCTAAACATTTAGCATCATTGTCACCTGATATCGCATGCACGATAAGTTCCTTGACTTCAAGAAAGAGAGGCTCTTCGATGCCTCGGTTATTGGGAAAGAGTTCGCAATGCATCCTGCACATGCAATCTTAACTTGGGAGAGAAAGCTAGGAGAAGGTGAGTCAAAATGACATCTCTCGGGCTTCAACGGATATTCACCTTGCGCTGAAGAGATTTACCAGTACTGAGATTCAATGGCATATTCTGCGCAACAGTAAGACAACATCTGAAGTGACTTGCGGGACCGACCTACTAATATGACTTGGTGATTTGACCCCTTTGACGTTGCCGAAAATTGGTTCAGCTTGAAAAGGGTGTACCCAAAATATGCTGCGATTCGAGGGATCTGCAAAGTAGTAGCCGCAAGCGCCACAGCCCTGACCTCGCTCGTCCATGATCTCGAGAGCGAGTTCCGTGTATTCAGGTAGGTCTATGTCTTGCGTCATCGCTATTTCGAAGATGCGGTCCGCGCACGTCGTAATGACGTCAACATTTTTGTGCTTGTACAGATTGGCGTCTGTGAGGATTCTCTGCAAAATTCTGAATGATATGTTCATTGACCTGAGAGTGTACCCACCCGCTGAGCATTATAGAAGTATAGAGCGCCTTCCGGGTGGGTGAAAGCTTCCCAGCCAATGGGGCAGAGTGTTGCACTAGAGCCTAAAGTTCAGCTTGACGTGAGCATGCAAGAATAAGACACTCACTCAGGAGAACTTCTTTGTTCCAGGCTGGATCGTGTAACGAGAACGAGAGCTTCGTCTACGAATTCACTGATATGAACGATGTGGTCGATCGAAGGACTGTTTAGACCTACATTCCGAATTTTGCGGTTGTATCTCATAACTGAAGATGCAGGAATAGGGACGAGGTCGCGGGGTATTCTTTCCAGAGGTCGTTCACGAGATTCGATTCTCACCCGGGGCGTTTGAACAGGTAAAGTGATCTCAATGTCGGCGTCAAACGGCCCGCAAGTTGAGTGTGAGTGCAATGGCAGTGAAGTCTGGCTTGCAATCATATAACGGGCCAGCTGGTCAAGCCCTTCTGGCCGAGGCTGCCATTGAAGTAGCTTCGGGAGACTCTGAAGGTGTTTCGTGTACAAACGCCCGGGGTTGGTCATAATGCGCGATCCCATTCTGAAAAGCAAGAGAATCAGAATCTTCAAGATGACGGGGCAACGCAGAACCAACACTTTGAGCGACCTGTAGTTCCGATGGCCGGGTGGTGGGTAGGATGTGCTCCATTTTTTGGAAAATGCTAACCTGCCCACGTCTCCCTTAGATCCCTTGACCCATTCTGGCGTGTAGAATTGTCCAGCGAATCATATCAATGAGGCCTTGAGGCTCCGCGTCCTATCACAAGAAATAATCAAAGATGATATATCTCATGCCAGCTGTTGATAATCGGAGAATTCTGACAGACCAATTGCAAGATCTTCTGCAGCAAGACAAAGACATGTGATGGAATAAAGAAGGTATGATCGTCCGAGTCCTCTTTCTATATGATGGTCTGCCTAGCACCAACTTGAAGACAAAGGACTGTGACAATACTGCATCTCATTTTTGCTGGATGTAACAAAGGTCTGAGCGGGATCGGCTTCCATTCACGCAGGTTGCTACAAGTGCTGAAAGAAACATTGACGTTGGGCGTCTAAGTACAGCCGCATGTCGATGGCTGTGGATTCCTGTAATTAAACGTTATTCTCGACATGCGAGCAGACGCCTGCTTGCTTTCACATTCACAGCCAATACCACAGCGTTAAATACCACAGCATCTTTCATATTTGTATACCCTTTCAACGAGAGGACACCAGCAAGCAAAATTTTCAACACCTGAAGCGGCCACCGGCGCAATGACAAGCAAGGTGGGTAGTAAATGTTTCCAAATTAGGCGCTCGCACTGAACCAAGTGTACAGACTACTAGGCAGCCGAAGAGAGTAGAAGTAAACCAGCGTGCGCTGGTCGATAAAGTGCTCGCTCGATATCCCGAAGAGTTTACAGGTTCGTTGAGCCACACTATGTTGGGGAACCCTGGTCGACTGAAGAGCGCCTAGTGTTTCGAGAGCTATTACAGAATGCTGACGACGCCAGAGCCAAGAAGGTCCTAATAGAGTTTCAGACGAAGGAGTACGCTACACATTCTACGGGAGCAAATGGCAAGGCAAATGGAATCAATGGCACGACTGACATCCCGGACTTGCTCACTATGAAGGTGAGCTTGTAGGTGTTTCTGCCATGGGGGTTAATACTCAGCATCCCAACAGTTGTTCAAATGGATAGTTCGCAACGATGGCGATTATTTCGAAGAGAAGGACTGGGGACGACTGACGAAGATTGGTATGATAATTCTATCGTCAAACGATTCGCGCTGACTGTCACCAGCGGATGGCAACCCGGACGAACAGAAGATCGGAGCATTTGGCGTTGGTTCGTAGAGCACTGTATCGCCTTCAATTAGCCTCCTCATGAAGCTATTCTCTGTAGGGTTCTACAGTGTCTTCGGTATGACCGATAGCCCGCTGGTGTTGTCTGGAGGTAAGCGCCGAGCCCTTGCCTTGACTAGATCCACCATGTTAATCGGTACACCTGACAGGCAAAAGTCTGTCGATATTCTTTATTGGCGATCAGGTATGCTACGAGGCTCCATAAGTTCAGTACAAGCTCGCAATATTCACATTCCTCCAGCTATATACACTGGACGATGCTTGTCCCCAGAGCGAGTGGACCTCCATCGAGATGGAGCTTAAGGAAGACATGCAAGTTCCCATCCCGAAGCCATTCGACTTGGCCCGATTTTTGGCAGCTACCATGACATTCATGTCGAGTGTGGAAAACGCCGATGTTTCCTTCGACAACAAAGTCTTCATGAAGATCGCCAAGTCCAGACAAGTACCCAGCTCGATCCGTGCTCCCAAAGATATGATGCCAAGGAGCAAGGAGGGCACGATGAATATAAAGGGACTCTCAGTAGTTAGTGGGTGGCACGTTGTGTTTTTAGCACGCGAAGCATACTGAAATCGTCCTTACAGCCCAAGAAATCACCGTCAAACTCACGGACTGGGCACGCGCCGCCGGAACGAAGATGACATCTACACATCGCTCTGGCAGTGAAAATCTACCAAAGAATCCTGTGAAACGTAAAAGTTTTTGGGATGGCTCCAAGCGTGAAGCCCCAAAAGTCGCCAAAGCCACCAAAGTCGTATCTCGAGCGTCGACTCATGACCACCCACCCTGGTGGACCCATAGTGCCAAATATGCGGTATATTCAGCTGAAGTGACCACTAATCCTAGCAAGGACCTCCACAAGGGCTTAAGAGCGATGACAAAGAAGGATCCTCCTTCCCACTTCGATTTTGAGATGGTCTATGTGAGCCTTCCAGCGATCTCGTTCTTAACTTTCTGCTCATCATGAATACAGTTTTCCAAAGAGGAGCAGGATGCAAGATCAGCAGAGGAGAAGAGCGACCCGGACATGGGAAGCATATTCAGGGGACCGCAAGGTCTATTTCCCCAACTAGACGGGTATGCTACTTAATTTATCTCTGTGCACGTTATCATTTTGTCATTGTTTTTAGAGAATACATGTCCCGAATCTTCATTGTAGGTTCTACATCGTGTTCGATGAGAAACGTGCTGATGAGTCGCAGGGTCAAAGTACAGCGCAAACCACCGGCATCGGCGGGCACATGTCTGGCCGATTTATCCCTACCGTTGAACGAGGATCCATAGATCTAACGTGAGTCCATATTGTTCGCACGTAAGGTTATCTCACGATTGCTCAGAAACGGCCACGTCGCAAGTTCGTACCAACATCTCGGTCGTTTTCCTTCGAGGCGTGCTGATAATTGATACAGAGTGGAATGAAGAACTCCTGTATGTAGGTGGGTTCCTTGCGAGGCTCGTGTATGAACAGGAGATTCGCAAAGTCCAGGATGCTTGGCCTGCAGTCAACGGCGTTGTTCTCCCGACTGCTAACGCTGGGGCGTCAGCTCCAAGAGAGAAGGCCTCATATGCCATGCGCTACTTCACGTTCCAACCATCCACTCCGGATGCCAAGGTCTCGAAAATTTTGCAAGACGCGTTTTTCGACTGTTTCGACTATTCCTTCAACGATCATTTCCCCATCTTGACAAATTCCGGCATTCGTTACACCAAGGACGTTCGGGAGATTCACACTGACTTCACCTCCTTCATGAAAACGGTGCCTACACGACTTCCGACGTCACCTGGCGACCCACTCGGTTTAGTTGACTCCCTCCCAGAGAAGTATGGGGTTCGGACATACACGTTTTCAGACGTCGTGAAAGAACTACGGGGAAGGACCTTGCATGAGGATGAGATGGTTGGTTGTCTACGGTGGTGGGTCAACTTCGTAAGTTCGCTTGAAGTCGAGGAAGAGAGGGAAAATACCCTCGCATTCCTGCCCAGTCTGACGGACAATGCCAAATCGCGAATTGGGAATTCCACGCGTGTGATGGAACTTCGCAACATCACCAAGTTCGTTGATGCCAACGTTTGGCTCCCGTGGCTTCAGTCGGACGATGCTCTTCCTCCAGACACCATCCCATTTTCGTTTACCAGGGCCCTCGACAGACGACACATTTCCTCGTCGCTTTTGTGGCAGCCAATGACGGTTGTGGACTGGCTGAGTCATTTGATAAGCCCTCAGATAGACGCGGCCCACGACATTCGCAAGATCTCTGCGTATTCCAACCGTGTCCTGGCGGTTCTGGGGAATATTTGGCCCACGATGTCCAGTGAGATGAAATCCCAGGCAAAGGATCTCATGCAGGACGTCCCATGGATCGCAACGAACCTGGGATTCCGGTCCCCTGGCGGAGCGTATTTCCCGGAAGCAGACGTCTTCCGTGATTTGCCCGTTGTCTCCGTCAACCTGTTCGATCCACAGGTTCTCACTGTACTCAGCGAGTTCGGGGTCAAACGGCATCTCGACTTCGAAGAGCTGTTTGCCAAGTGCGTCAACTTTTAAGTCTTTGATCTAACATTGCTGATCGCTTTCCAGGGCGGACAAATTGAGCACGTGGTCGGCGATGGAGATGATCAGATATCTCAGCACTGATCCAAACGCCATGGAGAGGCTGGAGGAGATCCGGACATACGCTGTCTTCCCTTGCGATAAAAACGGGAAATACTGCATCACTGACTTGTACCTTCCGCACGGGGAGATTCGCCCGCTGGGCCTACCAATTCTCGCTTGGTCGCGCAGGATTGATAAAGATTCCGAGGATGGTACTTTTTCCTTCCGCATATTTCTCTTGCTTTCAGCTGACTCTGCCCCAGAGCAACTATTGACCGACATGGGATTCCTTCGACACCCACCTTTGGAGAAGCTCATTGAGATTGCTGGAGACCCCGACCCTAAAGTCCATCGCGCTGCCTTCGAGTACCTTGCGAGCAAGTTCGATGAGCTCTATGATATGGAGTATGATCCTTCGAAATACGACGACATGCCGTTCATACCAGCTGTTCGAGACGGTCACGAATGCGTAGGCGCTTACGAGGAGGTAAGATCTTTGCTGTCATTTCGTCGGCATCTGTGGAACTGAAGCGGAAAACGCCCTTCAAGGTTTATTCTGATCCATCATGGGCGTTGATGGGGTTCCAGAGAGTCCATCATTCCGTCGACAGGAAGATCATCGGCCGTCTGAGGATGCGGGAGGCGCCGTCGGCAAAACAAGTGATCGAGGTTTTCAAGACCAGTCCGCCCAAGGATGTCAACACAGCAGTGAAATGGTTCGCCTTTCTCGCAACGAAGCAAGGTCAGACATGCTACTCGGTTATCTCTCACTTCTAAATGGTGTGCTATACGCAGTCCTCTCTCCTGGAGATCTTCAGCAAATCGCCGAGATTCCTATCGTCCCCGTCGTAGAACCCATGTCTCAAGGCCATTCGGATCTCGTTGAGCATCGTCTGGTGCCACCTCGGGAGTGCTTCATCGGTGGTAGCCAATATGGAGAAGGCCACCTCTACCGGCGACTATTTACCTTCGTTGGCTTTGAGGACGAACGTGCAAATCGTTTTTTGAAAGCTTGCGGCGTCAAAGCGAAGCCAGATTGTTCCGACATCGTCCACAGTCTAATAAAGGACCCTAAGGAGTTCCTGAAGAAAGCTGGTGCGGAAGCGGACCCTGAGAAGTACGTGAATATCCTGCAGATTCATCCTTGGGCTCATCATCAATGCAGATATCTTGTCGAGCTTCGTGGACTTGCGGTTGGCTACGAGGGGCTTTCCGAAGAGGATAAGAAAAGGATGAGGAATGCGCCGATATTCGTCGGCTATCGCACCTCAAGGTCATCACATCCAGATCACTCCGTTCCCATCGTCAGGGACGAGTTTCAACTCGTTCCAGCGTCTAAGATCCTGCTCGCTGACGACATGGAAAACCGCCGAATCTTTGGAGAGTTCGTCTGGTTGGCTCCCCAAGATGAGCTGCTCGAAAGTAAGCTAAGCTACTTTTGCTTTGAGCATGGACTTCGCTAAGCAAGTCACAGAGCTCTATGAATCAGTGGGATCTGGGTATCTGAGCGCCCACATCAAATACAATGTGAAACCAATCAGCGAGCAGCCTAAGTGGCCTCGCTGCGAGGATGTTCGAAAGGCGATTTTGGAGAAGTTGCCCATCTTTATGCATGAGTTTGATGAGCAACGTCTCAAGCAGGGTGCGGTGCATCGGAAGTGGGATGATAAATCACGCTTTCTCGTGAAGGGTTGCAAAGATCTTAAAGTGGACAAGAGACTCGACTCTAATTTCCGCATCTCTGCTGAGCGTCAGAGAGAAAGCCATGAATTCTATGTGTCTGCCGAGATCACCACAGAAGAGAACGGTCGTGTCGTCCTATGGCTGAAGAAAACGGAACACCTTGACATGTACGAGTGAGTGGATTCATGTTCCTGCACACCCATATGTCACTGACGTGATTCCCTTAGCGTCGCCGTCGCACTTTGCCGTCTACTTTTCAAGACTCACAAGAAGCACGACGTTCTGAGCTTGATGACCATATTGGAGACGGACAAAGAGGTGTTGAGGAAACGCGGCTACGATGGTAATTGCTGACGACTTTCTTGCAATGCCTTTATCTTACTCGTGGCAGTGGACAGGATTGAGCAAGCTCACGAAGCTGCGAAACTTGAAGACAAGACAAAGGAAGAAGGTATGCAATACATTTTCGAGTCAGGTGCCTAGCCTTCTTAACCAATCACTCGCCAGAGCGCGAACGGGAAGCACGCAATAAGCATTCAGAGGAGTCCGGCGGAGGACATCATGGCGGTGGCACTACTCCCTTCCGGTCCAGATTCCTCGACTTCTTCAGGTGGCAGTCGAGAGGATCCAAAAATGCCGCTAAAGTTGACGTCGCAGAAATTAGTACGTCTCATATCATACCTGAAGTCCCGCAGCAAGCTCATTTCATGCAGGCAATGCGATCGATGAAATAATGGAGCAGTGTGCCAGAGGACAGGCCAGCCCAGAAGAACAACAGGAGATTCGCAATAGAGAGCACAGCGGTGCAGGCAGGAAGCTGAAAGACGTCAAATATTGTACTGAGCTAAAGAGCACCGCTCTGGAAATAATTGGTTCGTGGGTCTTTGTTGATAACCATGTCTTGATAATGAACGAACTCTAGATGTGGGTGGCGCCGCCGGTTTCATACCTGTTTGGCGACAAAGTAAGTTCCCTCGTTTTTGGCGTCAGCATTAAATAACATAATCGTAGTCACCGCACGCGAGGACATTCCAGGCGAATTAGCGGACTTTGCAAACATAGTCCATGGACTCAACGGCATTTTGAACCTGAGTAACAATGAACACGGCATATTCAATATCTTCTGGCATCCAGAGGATCGCGACTTGATGGGATTCAATCGCAACCGGCTCATTTTTCTGAACCTTGCACACTACACGAGACGTAGGTCAACCTTCATGCTGTTTATCAAAAGTCCTTACATGTTATGGTGCACAGACCTAGAAGATATGACGCCCGGTCAGGCATATATTCATTGGTATGTAGATGTAAAGCATCACCAACCGCCATATGTTCATACAACATTGCCCCCGCAGGTACTACATCGTTTTACACGAAATAGCCCACAACAAAACGCCTTTCCATGATGAACACCACGAGTTGTTGGTCTCGGCACTAAGCGCTCGTTACCTGCCACATCTGCACGACATAGACGAGGTCCGCGATCATTTTAATTGTGCAGCAGACGTTTCGTAGCGGATATTTGGCTTGGTTGCAACTCATAAGACTCTTGGGACATATAGGTGTATTTCTGAGCTGTGTTATCCATGTTGTCTTGCTTATCTATACCCAATCAATCTATACATTCTGCATGCAAGTTTTGTGCGGGCGACGAAGCTAAGGCCGCATCTCTACGGGATATGTGTACCATGTTAGTACCATATATCACTAAATGTAGCTTCAAGTTGCAAGGCTGCCAGTGGTATACCAATCGGAGGCGGGCCCCGCTACGATGAAGCTCGTGCCTCTAATACAGTAACAGATACGTAGATTTTAGGAAGTGTTTGTATGCAAGATGATGCGACTATAAAAGCATAATTATACGTGCTGTGATTCTCTCCGAATTCAGCGTTTAGTTTATGATCTATGACATCCTTCAAACTTCTCACTGTAGATTCGATACTCTCATTCTCCAGTGTTTCTCGCCATGTTAACTTGCTGAGAGTGTCGCCCAACCCCTTACGGGGGAATTCAAAGTCACTTACTATCCCAGCAACGTTTGTCACGGTTTGGTCATATCAGCCATGGACCAATTTCCTGATGACTGTGAAACACTCCATCACGATCATCAACGAAGCCTGCAAGTCGAATGCTGTCCCCGGTATATACACCCCCATCTTGATGGGTTCCTAGTTCATTCATACGAGATAAGAGGGCACATGATGTATGCGACAATCTCGTTTCTTTGCCTATCGAATAAACACAGATGGATATTCGACAGACGATGTCTCAGCGGCCACGAATCTGCAGCTATTAGTGGCGTGTCACTTTCTTAATATGAGGGCAAGATAACATGCCATGTACCATCAGTACCTATACAGTGCGCACTGTCTGAACTGCTACTTCCAACTGGACAGTTCAGCATCGATGGCGACGTTCTTTCTGTCGTTGTGGGTTATCTACAAATGACAATCAGTCCAGATCAAATGAAACAATGAAGAAGTGAATACATCAGGAGAGAGATGCGATAGGCAGAGTGTGTTTTCAAAGTAGACACGAGAGAGGGTGGCGGATGGATGGATGTCCCTCTAGGATTTGAATGGGGCAAATGAAAATGTTGGGTATAAGTAGATGACGGGGGTGGGGGATGTTACAGAAAGGTGGAGAATGTAGACCTGGATGCAGGAGCTGGAGCGGCGTGTGTGATGAGGATGTCGCATTTTGAAAATGTCGGCTGAGAAAGTCCTGGAATGTGACCTGAGGCAGATGATTCTTGGGTGCTTCGGTTGCACAGTTTATGCTGAATGTAAGCTGTGAAGCAAGCATAAAGCATAACCAGGAAGCAGTAAATTCAACTCTAATTTGACCGAACACCCATTATAGCGTTGTCTCCAGACGTGAAGAAAGTAGTTAGCGGGATAGAAGATGACGCAGTGAGGTTGTGGGACATCAACGTCAACACTTGCAAAGTCATCACGAAATGGATGGGGCACACAGATGACAGACATGACCATGTTTGCGACTGCTGACTTGGACCATGGACGTAAAAGCGCTCACTGACGGCGGGGATGGTGGGAGTGAGAATCCCGCATTTTCTATTTCGTCCGAAGTGCCATGCTGTCACAGCAAGCTGCCCTTGAGCGACGCTGCCCACAACACCAATGCCATTGAGATCTCAGATCTCGACACTGACTCTGCCCTGATCTTCACGAATCACTGGCAATTGTCTTCGCTACAGGGTTCAGACGTCGATACCCAACGATGGTTGATCCTGGTCAACAGTTCTCTCTTCGGGTACAGCGGCACTGATGCTGCATGGGATTTCAATACTTCAAACTTGCAGTTTCCGACTTATGAGTTTGTGTAAAGTGAGAGTCAGGCCGGAAGACACTTGTACAGTCCCATTGTGTACATGTACACGATCTAGCGATGTTGATGGAATTTAAATTCTGTCTCGCTGTCCTTCGAATTCGACAAGAGAGTTCGAACAAGTCAGTGCAATGCTGCACGCACGCACTGGTACGTCTTATGTATTACGTTGTGGGTCCCAGGCTTGTGTGTCATACTAGCTACACGTGTTGAACGTGAGGCTGGCTGCTGTTACGGTCCACGCAACGTTATTTAACCTATTGCTTTAGAGTCTCGGTACCCTCACATACTTACTATCGTATTTCGACGAACCTCCCGAGACTGTCCTGCAATGTGTGAGCCTGAGGTGAGCTAGTTCTATTGGCGCCCAAGAACTGAACTCTTTCGGGGCTCACATTTCGGTTTGAAGGTCACGGCAGTGGAAGTCAACCAGCGGGACCTTGTCGATAAAGTCCTCGCCCGTTACCCAGAGGAGTTCACAGGTACGTTGAGAACCAGGTCAGGTCAGAAAGTACGACTAATTGCAATGAAGTTTTCCGAGAATTGTTGCAGAATGCGGACGATGCTGGGGCCCAGAACTTCGCTATTGTATTTCAGAGCCCACCCGGATGTGCAAGTATTGGGACGAAACTAGATCTCAATTCAGCTAAGGTGCGCCATGAGGCACATCACTGACTACGGAGCACTCACTTTTTCGTTTAACAAGGTTTACAAATGGCTTGTGAAGAATGACGGCGCTAAATTTCAAGACACTGACTGGAAACGTCTGACAAAAATTGGTTTGTGAAGATTTTGATCAGCCTGCTGGGTGCTGAACTTTTCATCTAGCCGAAGGCAATCCGGATGAACGAAAGATTGGTGCATTTGGAGTCGGTACGATTCATGCATTCTTCTATCACCCTCAGTCCTAAGGGCAATATCGCGGTGCAGGTTTCTTCAGCGTGTTCAGTGTCACCGAAAAGCCCATTGTCAAATCGAACGGTACGCGATCCTTCAATGAAGCCTATATATCGTTCATTGGATGCTGCAGGAAAGATGGCATCCATTTATTATGACGGAGACCAGGTAGGTTGTTGCATAGACTCACGTCTCAGCTCAGCGCTTCTGACGTGCATGTAGCTCTTTGTGAAGAAAGAACAACTCAGTTGTGACCGCGACAAGTGGACTGTGATTGAGATAGAGTTGAAGCAGGAGTCGACCATCCCGCGGATCTTTGAACTCACGCGATTTCTAGTAACATCCATAACGTTCCTGACCCATATTCAGTGTGTCACGGTCTCGCTGGACGACACTGAGCTGTCTCGTTTGACAAAAATTCGGAACAAGGCCAGGCAGTCGATAGCCATTTCGGAGCATATGGTCAGAAAAAGCCGGAGTGGAACTATGACCATCGATTCTGTTGAACTGATCTGTCAGTATTTCTTGCGCCTTTACAAGTCCACAAAGGTCTGATGGTCTTGGCAGCCCAGGAGGTCAAAGTTATATTCTTTGAAGATGCACTCGTTGGAGGTCCAAAGACGCTTGTCCCACAAGTGGAACAGGAAGAGGGTGAACGAAATCCGACAAAATCCAAGGGTTTCTTCCCGGAGAAAATATCGAAATCAAATGGAAGAATGGCAGCTTCAAAAATTGCAGCAACTGCCTCTGAAGCCCCAAGCCTCAAATCTGGCGCCCAATTCTCGGCAAAATGTTCCATTTACTCTGCGAAAGTTATAGTCTCAGCGAAATCGAGTTTAAAAAAGGGTGTGGAAACCGCAACGAGGAAAAAGCCTCCCAATGATTTCCCATTTGAAATGGTTTTCGTAAGTAATACCTCATAAATTCCAACGTAGTCTTATATCCAATATCAACAGTTCAGTAAGGACGAGCACGATAAGCAGACGCAAGAAGAAGTCAGTAATTCAGGATTCGGAAGCGTCTTCTGTGGGCCTCAAGGACTTTGTCCGCGATTGGAAGCGTATGTCAAGGCGTTGTTTAGGAGCATCTCCTCTTCTAACGTTCGGCTCTGACAGAGAACACTCCGCTCGAATTTTCATCGTCTGTACCTCATAGTGTTGGGCTATTTTAAGTTTTCTCATGCGCATGACAGGGGCAAAGTACGGCTCAAACGACCGGCATGGCTTGCCACATGTCTGGGCGTTTTATTCCAACTGTGGAACGAGGCTCGATTGATCTTGCGTGAGTATCGCGCGACCTTATGTGAGGACATATCTGATGATTTGCCTTTTAGCAATGGCCATGTTTCCGGTAAGTGGTGAATTGACACCAGACTGTAGTTTGTCCATTAACGCCATGGCACGCAGAATGGAATGAGGAGCTCCTTCATATCGGAGGCTTTCTGGCGAGGATGGCTTATGATTACGAAATGAACAAAGTAAGGGATGCGTGGCCGACGTGGCAGAAAACGGATGCGGAGCCGCTGGCAATGTATGTGATGAAGTCCTTCGTCTTCCATCCCTCCACGCCCGACTCGAAGGTATCTGGAATTATCAAGGACGCATTCTTTGCTTGCTCGACATCAGATGAGTTCCCGTTCATCTCTGATCAAGGGATTCAGCACACGAAGGACATTCGTCTGTCCCATGAGCCCTTGGCTGCCTTCATGCGCTCCCCAGTACTCCCGAAAGTGCATCCCATATTAACATCTATGACGCTTCCTGAGCATCTCGGGGTCGGACCGTACACACTCAAAGACGTCGTGAAAGAACTGGATTCGCGGTGGTTAAGTGAGTTGGAGATGGCTGCTTGCTTGCGTTGGTGGAGCAAGATATCTGGAAACCTGGGCGAACAGCAGAAGAAATGGCAGAACGAACTGCTCAAAGTAGGCAAAACACACTCCAGGGGGAAGGAAATCAAACTTAGCTCCATCACCCAATTTATCGATGGACAAATGCTGCGTGTTCTCCTTCCCGATGACCCTTTACCAAACGACACAATACCCCCAGCACTTATCCAAAACCTGAGTTCCTCTTCGATCCCGGAGGCTTTTGGATGGCAAGAGATGCCAGTCATACACTGGCTTCGATACATCAAGGATTGTCCGCCAGATCAAGCGCATGATATCACGCAAACGCCCAGTTTCGCACAACACGTCCTCAGCGTTCTCAATGCCCTTTGGCACACTTCTCTAGATGACAATGGTCGTTCTGAAGTTAGGGAGATTTTGCAGGATATTGCTTGCATACCCACTATCTCGACCGTGCCTTGCATGATGCGGGCCCAGGAGGCATATCTACCTGAAGCTGATGTTTTTCGCGACCTTCCTGTCGTTAGACAAGAGCTCCTCTTGGACCTCCGCACGGACCAGGTGTTACTATATCTGGGGGTGCAGAAACGGTGCGACATCGAAACATTCATAACCAAGTTAGTCACTAGGAATATAGCCTCACTATGTTTGCTAAGATACCTCACAGGGCGATGAGCGGTGATAGATGGAATGCCATGGACCTGGCGAGATATCTCATTGCATCTCCTCAGGAACATGTGACTCGCGTCATGGAGATGAAACTCTTCCCTTGTGATGGTGAAAGACATCATATCAGCAAGCTCTTCGCATCCACAGAGATCAACAAGGCACTCAGATTACCTGTAATCAATTGCGACTACTGGGATTCAAACACCCAGGAAGGTGTGTTGTGAACTGCTTTGGCGTTCATTGCCCCACTGACCAAGATATCACAAAGCACTACTCCTCATTAGAAACGGGTTACGCGAATCCCCTTCAATAGAAGAACTCATCCCTATCGCATCGTCCCACATCGATCGTGCCATTAGACATGCTGCGTTCACATCTCTGTGCGGACCACAGTATGAAACGCAGCTTGAAAAACATTTCGATCCATTAAAGTTCTCTTCGCACCCCTTCATCCCCGGTGTCAGAAACGGGAGAGCTTGTCAAATCCCCCATGGCGAGGTCTGTTTACGATTTGATACGAACGCTGGGTATGCATAGCTGATGCCACGATTGAACAGGTGTTCTCGGATTCAACGTGGGAAGTGTTGGGTTTTGGTCGTCTGACCGACCAGTTCAACAAGAAGAACATTGCAAAACTGAAGATCCGAGACCGCCCTACCGCTGAAAAGCTGTTTCAGGTTCTTCAATCGACTCCGCCGAAAGATCCAGAAACTGCGAAGAGGTGGTTCAGGTTTCTCGCTGAGAAAGGAGGCAAGCGGTCTCATGACGCCGGCGCTTTCTGTCTGTGCTAATCAAACGTGCAGTTGTAACAGCAGGGGAATTTGAAAGGATCGCAGACCTCAAGATTGTTCCAGTGGAGGTGTCTTCCGAGGAGCCACAATCCGGTAAAACCCCTTATGAGGTAGTGTCGCCTCGCGAGTGCTTCTTGAAGTCAGAATCATACCCCGGGGACCACTTCTACCAGCAGCTATTCAAGTTTGTCGACTTTGGGCGTAATGCCAATGCTTTCTTGAAAGCTTGTGGTGTCAAGGAACGTCCTGAATGCACCGACGTTCTCAGAGTCCTCCTGAGATGTCCGAAAACATTCCTTAAACTGGCTGGGGACGATCACGAGAGGTGCATATCGATGTCGGAACCTTGACTTATAATACTGACTTGTTGTAGATACTTGACCGAGCTGCGTCTGATCGCGGTCGGTCACAAGTCCCTTCCTCGCAAGATCCACGAAGAAATGCGCACTGCCCCAATTTTCCTGGGATATCGACGAGGGAAGAGCAATATGGGACGCGACGGGTACACCCACGAAGCAGACGAATTCGAACTTTGCAAGGCCGAAGAAGTATTGGTCGCCGACGACATGGAAAGTCGTCGCACCTTTGGCGACAGCATTTTCATCGCTCCCCAAGAGGAGTTGTTAGAAAGTAAGTGCCTGCATTCTTTCTGGTACAATCTGACATATCGCGAGCAGAGTTTTACTCGGAAATGCAAGTCAAGTCGTTGAGCTCTTGCATCAAATACACTGTGGATCCGGACAAGGAGATGTTGAACACACCAAATGCCCTGGCCCTTCGAAAATCTATCATTGAAAAGATACCTATTTTCCTCCACGAGTTCGACGAACCACGCTTTATAAAGGGGATGCGCGTGCTGCGGTGGCACGACGAAAATCAATTTTCTGTGCAAGCTTGTCGAACACTTGACGTCACGAAGAGATTAGACTTCGCACATGCGACTACTGGACCTCAAGGACAGAAAGCGCACCCCACCGAACTCTCTGCTGAGACCCAAATCAGGAATGGCGTAAATGTGCTTTGGATCAAGGAACCGAAGGCCGACAGTTATGAGTATGTGGTGCTTTCTACCACCCGAGATGCACGTTCATTTGTTTTAGTATCGCAGCAGCATTGTGTCGTCTGTTGTTCTCTACGTATAAAAAGAATGATGTCCTGTCTCTTATGACTATCTTGGACACAGACATTGAAGTCCTGAAGCGCCGTGGTTACGATGGTGAGGCTGACACTGTCATCTAGGAAGCGACGCTGATTGCATGTTTAGTCGAAAGAATTCTCTCGGAGTATCGTGAGAACCTCGAGAAGGCTGAGAATGGTGAGTTTAGGATCAATATCATTATCTTTCATGCTAGGGATGATGCTCAATGAAAGCAGGAGAAAATCTTCCCAATAGGATGCCACCCGGAACTGTCCAAGCTCCGCCCCCAGGTGCACCCCAGGGAAACGAACCACCCAGTGCTAAGCCGGCGGCCTTCAACAAATTCACGAAGTTGTTGCACTGGCGTCGCAAAGACCCCAAGTTGGGCGAGGTCAAGCTCAGTGAGATAGGTGCGCTGAGTATATTTTCTGTGTTGAAGAGAGGCGCTAAAAATTGTTGTGAAGAAAACTCCATCGAGAAGGTGGAGAAGGTCATGCGGGAAGAGGGCGGCAAGGACGACAAGCATATCAGCAATCGGGAACAAGTCGGTGGAGGGAAAAAGCAGAAAAATGTCGGATACTGCGATGAAAAGAAGGTTACGGAGACGGATCTTGAAGAATGCGGTATGTTGTCCAACTTGGAATCAGGTTGCCAATGATTAAATCGACCAAGAGGGCCAACATGTCGGGCAGGTCAAAGTCTGGAAGCGAAGTGAGATGAATGCTTCTCGTTTCCAGCTGCTAGACTGACGTTTATTTCAGAGGGGACAGTCTTAGGTGTTCCCTCAAAGGAACGCGAAGCCTTTGGGAAGATCATCAGCGAGCTCGCACAAGTCTTTGGGGTCAAACAGACACGATGTCACGTATTCTTTCACGGCGAGGACTCGAATCTGATGGGTTTCAACCGCAATGATCAAATATTTTTCGGTCTGGAACATTATATACAGAACCGTACGTGACCTTCATGATTAATTCTTTTATTACCAAGGCTCATGCCTACTACCTAGACAAAGATGCCCCTGCTGGAAAGGCCTACATTGACTGGCAAGCACTCGCCACGTGTTGTTCATTAACATTTACTAATTTTCCGCAGGTACTATATCATGGCGCACGAGATGGCACATGTGCACACCCCATACCACGACGAGCATCATGAACTGTTGGTTCAAGCGCTGGCGACGAAAAACCTGCCTAAGCTCCATGGTCAAGCAGACGTGCGAGAGTTCTTTAATTGCGCTTCTTAATGATTACATCACTGTCTTTCTAGTGTGGATAATTTATTGGACCTAGTACCTACGAGTACTCGCTTTGTTGCTTTCGCTGTTGGATTTTACTGTAACCTTGATACTCCGTTACAATTCTTCAAACTGCGTTGCCGCGAGACTCGAGTAAGTACCGATGCGTGGTCATCCGTGGGAACTTCATCAAGTATACCAGCGTGTGCTTTGCACCAGCATTTGCACTCATGGATCACTGTGGCTAGTAAATGCCATGAACTTCAGTGCATAATATTCCACTGAAGGCCGTTTCTTCAGTGGATTTGACCACTGAACTACAGTGGTTACAATTTCGATCCAGCCTCCTCTGAACCACCTGTTAATCCATCAGAGTCATGATCATTTCAAACATGGCTATGCACAGCTGCCCAAGTATCAGGAATCGGGCTTACCGCAGACCAGCCGCAGACTTGAACGAGATTGTGACCGGGTGGAAGTGCAGCATCGCCGCTGCGAGCAATGGAAGACCGAACTCCTGAATTACAGTCTGTGTCGTTGTTTCTGCGTGGTCTGGTCTATACTCATTCCAACGGCGCGTACTCGTTGCTTTCATAGGCCTTTCAATTGTTTTCATGTTAAAGCAACTTAAGTTGTCGGGGTGCCCGGTACCACCCTCGAACATCGTGAGCCCCATACGATCTCACGCGTTCCGCAGGCTTCCACCCCGCCGGGGCGATTATCCTTTGTCAGGGCCACTTCGGAGACAAGAAGCACATAGATGATACCCTAGTGCTGGACTCGCTTCTGGCTCTTTATTGGCCGTCTCTCCTGAATACATAGACAGCCATCATTAATCTCTGATTTTCTCTTCCTTCACTAGCTACTCGTGCCACTCAATCTGCTATGTTTCGAACTGTCCTTTTTGTACAATACCACTGCACGCCTCGTCATCTCCTGCAATGTAACACTTGGGCCATGTATTTCATGTGATTGCACTACCCATACATCATCGAAGTAAGGCAAACGCAGGTGTCCTCTGTCGGTGGGTTCGTTTTGAAGAGCCTACCACAGACATTCATCTTATAAAGAGCAGAATATTGGCATCTGGCACTGATAAAGAGGGGAGCAGTTATATAATACTTGCAGACAGGAAAATTATCAGCACGCTTGAAGTGCTTCAACTCCTACGTGGTACCAACGCAGATTCTTCATGTCTTCTCTGCCATTTCTCGTTCTGTTCCGACACCATCAGCAAAAAATGTCTTACAAATAATCTGATCTTGCTCTTAAGCGACGCAGCAGGCTCAAAATCGCGCTCTCTGATACCCCATGGCAACGCCATACACAAGCTTCCTGCTTCCTTATTCGCCTTGCTCCTCGACGGGAGCAACTGTGATCTCGTCCTTGGGCAACGTGACATTATGAAACGCTGCACCATTATGCGAATCCTTACACGATGTATGCCACGTCCCCTAAAACACGTGAAGAACAGGTGGGGTCAGCCTTGCTTTGAACGTTGCGACTTACCGGAGAAATGGTCTTTGCCCTTGTAATTGATCTATTGAATCCATCAAAATGGGATTTCATGGATGAAGGGCAAGTACGTGCGCATACAGTAGTTCAGCCAGTCGGTGAAGCTTTGGATGTGACCTCTTTCTGCTACTTCAATATATGGAGAGCCCTACCGGAGAAGAGTAACATGATGGTCTCACCAGACGGGAGCGACACAGTGAGAACTGCATGGCCGACCTGCTTCATGATGATACTTCCCCTGAATGTATGTCAGGCATGCAGGTCCTGGTATGTGAAAAAAGCCATGCCGCTGGAATTCGTCTTCTGTGCATTCCAACCAGCCTGAATGGCGTTACATCACATATCAAGACTTGAGCTTGAGGGACGAAACAAGGATGATGGTCACTCACGACTTCAAAAAGGACGTCCAGCTCCTCTTCTGTGCTGCAGATACAGCCTAGGCAGATCATAAGATACGAAAAGGCTTAGACAACGCAACGTTCCGCCTGCCAGAGCTAGCGGCAGGGGTGCTTGAGAACCACTGAGGAACGAGTGATCTAAGCATGGTGCTTAATCAGCTGCCGTCTACGAGTGACATCAGAAGTTAGTTTGGGTACTGCATTTCTGAAGTGTTGCTCCTTGGGAATAGGCGAAGTAATGTGATGGTGTGCGAACGACATTGTGGGTGGAAAGATGTCGTCGAAACAGCGTACATAAAAGGTTGCTGCTATCTCAAGCATCAACACATTAATGGTGATATCCGCAATAGCACAAGATACATGTAGGAACGAGTCCACTACAAGTGATTGAAGCTCCTTATCAGGTTTAGGACACAACCGTCTTGATGTCCCACAATAGTACTTAAGGCTATCAATCATAGATGAAGGTTCCTCCGTATATCGACACCATACCGTGCATCGTCAAAAAAAATCTTCAAAAGTATCTTCGATGTGTGGGATCGTTCCTTGTGCAGCCTAATTAGCTTAGGGTGTGGACACCCAAAAGATACCACATACTTGATACTATCGTCCGAGGAACAAACGTGCCCAAGCCCACAGTATTTTCTGATAGAAAATCCCTCTGACGAAAGAGATGTCACAAGTGTATATATAGTCTGGTCATCGCAACCAATGGTCCACAGCAAACGCATCGTCTTGATGGTGCAAACGCGTACGTTGGATAGGCAAAGTACGAGCATGCAGCGGCGCCATTATGCAGCCCATTCAGTAGTGAGTCAAAATGTGTGTTCAGCGAGCTAAGGCTCGAGCGAACACCGTGTCAGTCGAATTTCCTAATCGAGGAACTGAAGTTACCCGGAGCCTCGGGGGCAAGCGCCTTTTCGTCCGAGGTGCCATGCTGTCACCTTGAGCGCTGAGCTGGCCACAACACCAATGTCATTAATGCTGTGCGTGCCGCAGTCTACAGTCTTGTGCAACCTTCCAGAATGTGGGCTGACCTTCCCTATTCTTCCACACGACGTCTTCCCTAGGCGGCCGCCAGGTATGCAAAGAGGAGGAAGATAGTCATTTCAGCTTGACCAGCGGGCCGTTAATGAGTATTGAATCCATTGGCACTCGCTGAACCTCGGAATCTGAGTAGTAACTTGGGAGTATACTAGGATGCCATTGTGGATGTGTCTCGCTCCGAGATCTCAACACTGACACTGCCCTCATCTTCACGAATCACTGGCAATTGTTTTCGCTAGAGGATTTAGACGTCGATACCCAGGGATGATTGTTCCTGGTCAACAACCCTCTCTTCGGGTACAGCGGCACTGTCATGCTGCATGAGATTTCAATACTTCACACTTGCAGTTTCCGACTTACGAGTTTGTGTGAATTGGACATTTCGCCGTGGTGCTGCTGGACTGAGAGTCAGGCCGGAAGACACTTGTACAGTCCCACATGTACATGTACACGATCTAGCGGTGTTGATCATATTCAAATCTTCTCTCGCCGTCCTTCGAATTCGATAAAAGAATTCGAAGAAGTCAGTGCAATATGCTGTACGCACTGACACGCGACCTATTCAGATGCATTTAGTTACTGTGGCGGAGCAACGGTGCTCTCAGGCTGGACTTCCCGGCATGAGTGGCCGAGCGCTCAGGATATTCAAATCAGAAAGTGACCCGTGCATGCTCAATTCAGCATGAGGCGATACAATGCGGCAGTTTCCCGTGCGCTCACCCACCACTGGGATCCTGGGCCTCGACTAAATTCACAGTTTACTTTAAACAATCCAGGATTTGGTGAGCGCTCGCCGACTAACACAATGTACACTGCATCCTATATCCTGCGGCACCGCCTGTGGGCAAACTTGGTTGAAACGCACAGCAATTTAATAATACAAGAATAAACGCCCGTAGATCATATTAAGTTGTGGGTCCCCTTGTGTGGCATAGCTACGCGTGTTGAACGTGAGGCTGGTTGCTGTTACGGTCCACGCAACATTATTTAACCTATTGCTTTAGAGTCTTAGCACCCTCACATACTTACTATCGTATTTCGACGAACCTCTCGAGACTGTCCTGCAATGTGTGAGCCTGAGGTGAGCTAGTTCTATTGGCGCCCAAGAACTGAACTCTTTCGGGGCTCACATTTCGGTTTGAAGGTCACGGCAGTGGAAGTCAACCAGCGGGACCTTGTCGATAAAGTCCTCGCCCGTTACCCAGAGGAGTTCACAGGTACGTTGAGAACCAGGTCAGGTCAGAAAGCACGACTAATTGCAATGAAGTTTTCCGAGAATTGTTGCAGAATGCGGACGATGCTGGGGCCCAGAACTTCGCTATTGAATTTCAGAGCCCACCCGGATGTGCGAGTAATGGGACGAAACTAGATCTCAGTTCAGCTAAGGTGCGCGATGAGGCGAATCACTGGCTACGGAGTACTCACTTTTTCGTTTCACAAGGTTTACAAATGGCTTGTGAAGAATGACGGCGCTCAATTTCAAGACACTGACTGGAAGCGTCTGACAAAAATTGGTTTGTGAAGATTTTGGTCAGCCTGCTGCGTGCTGAACTTTTCATCTAGCCGAAGGCAATCCGGATGAACGAAAGATTGGTGCATTTGGAGTCGGTACGATTCATGCATTCTTCTATCACTCTCAGTCCTAAGGGCAATATCGCGGTGCAGGCTTCTTCAGCGTATTCAGTGTCACCGACAAACCCATTGTCAAATCGAATGGTACGCGGTCCTTCAATGAAGCCTATATATCGTTCATTGGATGCTGCAGGAAAGATGGTATCCATTTATTATGACGGAGACCAGGTACGTTGTTGCTCAGACTCACGTCTCAGTTCAGCGCTTCTGACGTGCATGTAGCTCTTTGTGAAGAAAGAACAACTCAGTTGTGACCGCGACAAGTGGACTGTGATTGAGATAGAGTTGAAACAGGAGTCGACCATTCCGCGGATCTTTGAACTCACGCGATTTCTAGTAACATCCATAACGTTCCTAACCCATATTCAAAGCGTCACGATCTCGCTGGACGACACTGAGTTGTCTTGTTTGACAAAAACTCGGAACAAGGCCAGTCAGCCAATAGCCATTTCGGAGCATATGGTCAGAAAAAGCCGGAGTGGAACCATGACCATCGATTCTGTTGAACTGATCTGTCAGTATTTCTTGCGCCTTTACAAGTCCACAAAGGTCTGATGGTCTTGGCAGCCCAGGAGGTCAAAGTTATATTCTTTGAAGATGCACTCGTTGGAGGTCCAAAGACGCTTGTCCCACGAGTGGAACAGGAAGAGGGTGAACGAAATCCGACAAAATCCAAGGGTTTCTTCTCGGAGAAAATGTCGAAATCAAATGGAAGAATGGCAGCTTCAAAAATTGCAGCAACTGCCTCTGAAGCTCCAAGCCTCAAATCTGGCGCCCAATTCTCGGCAAAATGTTCCATTTACTCTGCGAAAGTTATAGTCTCAGCGAAATCGAGTTTGGAGAAGGGTGTAGAATCCGCAACGAAGAAAAAGCCTCCCAAAGATTTCCCATTTGAAATGGTTTTCGTAAGTAATACCTCATAAATTCCAACGTAGTCTTATATCCAATATCAACAGTTCAGTAAGGACGAGCACGATAAGCAGACGCAAGAAGAAGTCAGTAATTCAGGGTTCGGAAGCGTCTTCCGTGGGCCTCAAGGACTTTGTCCGCGATTGGAAGCGTATGTCAAGGCGTTCTTTCGGAGCATCTCCTCTTCTAACGTTCGGCTCTGGCAGAGAACACGCCGCTCGAATCTTCATCGTCTGTACCTCATAGTGTTGCGCTATTTCAAGTTATCTCATATACATAATAGGGGCAAAGTACGGCTCAAACAACCGGCATGGCTTGCCACATGTCTGGGCGTTTTATTCCAACTGTGGAACGAGGCTCGATTGATCTTGCGTGAGTATCGCGCGACCTTATGTGAGGACATATCTGATGATTTGCCTTTTAGCAATGGCCATGTTTCCAGTAAGTGGTGAATTGACACCAGACTGTAGTTTGTCCACTGACGCCATGATACGCAGGATGGAATGAGGAGCTCCTTTATATTGGAGGCTTTCTGGCGAGGATGGCTTATGATTACGAGATGAACAAAGTAAGGGATGCGTGGCCGACATGGCAGAAAACGGATGCGGAGCCACTGGCAATGTATGCGATAAAGTCCTTCGTCTTTCATCCCTCCACGCCCGATCCGAAGGTGTCTCGAATTATCAAGGACGCATTCTTTACTTGCTCGACATCAGATAAATTCCCGTTCATCTGTGATCAAGGGATTCGGCACACGAAGGACATTCGTCTGTACCATCATCACTTTGCTCCCTTCATGCGCACCCCAGTATTCCCAGTGGAACTGCGTCCCATATTAACATCCATGACGCTTCCTGAGCATCTCCGGGTCGGACCGTACACATTCAAAGACGTCGTGAAAGAACTGGATTCGCGGTGGTTGAGTGAGTCGGAGATGGCTGCTTGCTTGCGTTGGTGGAGCAATTCGTTTGGAAGCCAAGGCCCTTTGGACGAACAGCAGAGAAAATGGCGGAACGAACTGCTCAAAGCAGGCAGAACACACTCCGGGGGGAAGGAAGTCAGACTTAGCTCCATCAGCAAATTTATCGATGGACGAATGCTGGGTGTTCGTCGTCCCGATGATCCTTTGCCAGACGACACAATACCCCCACCACTTATCCAAAGCCTGAGTTCCTCTTCAATCCCGGAGGCTTTTGGATGGCAAGAGATGCCAGTCATACACTGGCTTCGATACATCAAGGATTGTCCGCCAGATCAAGCGCATGATATCACGCGAGCGCCCACTTTCGCACAACACGTCCTCAGCGTCCTCAGTACCCTGTGGCACACTTCACTAGATGACAATAGTCGTTCTGAAGTTAGGGAGATTTTGCAGGATATTGCTTGCATACCCACGACTATCTCGACCGTACCTTACATGATGCGGGCCCAGGAAGCATATTTGCCCGAAGCTGATGTTTTTCGCGACCTTCCTGTCGTTAGACAAGAGCTCCTCTTGGATTTCCGCATGGAGCAGGTGTTGCAATATCTGGGGGTGCAGAAACGGTGCGACATCGAAACTTTCATAGCCAAGTTAGTCACGTCACTAGGAATATGGCCTCACCATGTTTGCTAAGATACCTCACAGGGCGATGAGCGGTGATAAATGGAATGCTATGGACCTGGCGAGGTATCTCATTACATCTGCTCAAGAACATGTGACTCGCGTCATGGAGATGAAACTCTTCCCTTGCGATGGTGGTGAAAGACGTCATATCAGCGAGCTCTTCGCATCTACAGAGATCAACAAGGCACTCAGATTACCTGTAATAAATTGCGACTACTGGGATTCAAACACCCAGGAAGGTGTGTCGTGAACTGCTTTGGCGTTCATTGTCCCGCTGACCAAGATATCACAAAGCACTATTCCTCATTAGAAAAGGGTTACACGAATACCCTACAATAGAAGAGCTCATCCCTATCGCATCGTCCGACACCGATCGTGCCGCTAGACATGCTGCGTTCACATTCCTGTGCGGACCATTCTATGAAACACTCCTTGAAAAACAATTCGATCCATTAAAGTTCTCTTCGCACCCCTTCATCCCCGGTGTCAGAAACGGGAGAGCTTGTCAAATCCCCCATGGCGAGGTCTGCTTATGATTTGATACGAACGCTGGGTATGCGTAGCTGATGCCACGATTGAAAAGGTGTTCTCGGATCCAAACTGGAAAGTGTTTGGCTTTGGTCATCTGACCGACCAGTTCAACAAGAAGAACATTGCAAAGCTGAAGATCCGAGACCGCCCTACCGCTGAAAAACTGTTTCAAGTTCTTGAATCGACTCCGCCGAAAGATCCAGAAACTGCAGAGAGGTGGTTCAGGTTTCTAGCTGAGAAAGGAGGCAAGCGGTCTCATGACGCCGGCGCTTTCTGTCTGTGCTAACCAAACAGGCAGTTTTCTCAGCAGGGGAATTTGAAAGGATCGCAGACCTCAAGATTGTTCCAGTGGAGGTGTCTTCCGAGGAGCCACAATCCGGTAAAACCCCTTATGAGGTAGTGTCGCCTCGCGAGTGCTTCCTGAAGTCAGAATCATACCCCGAGGCCCACTTCTACCAGCAGCTATTCAAGTTTGTCGACTTTGGGCGTAGTGCTAATGCTTTCTTGAAAGCTTGTGGTGTCAAGGAACGTCCTGAATGCATCGATGTTCTCAAAGTCCTCCTGAGATGTCCGAAAACATTCCTTAAACTGGCTGGGGACGACCACGAGAGGTGCATATCGATGTCGGAACCTTGACTTATAATACTGACTTGTTGTAGATACTTGACCGAGCTGCGTCTGATCGCGGTTGGTCACAAGTCCCTTCCTCGAAAGATCCACGAAGAAATGCGCAATGCCTCAATTTTCCTAGGATATCGACGAGGGAAGAGCAATATGGGACGCGACGGGTACACCCACGAAGCAGACGAATTTGAACTTTGCAAGGCCGAAGAAGTATTGGTCGCCGACGACATGGAAAGTCGTCGCACCTTTGGCGACAGCATTTTCATCGCTCCCCAAGAGGAGTTGTTAGAAAGTAAGTGTCTGCATTCTTTCTGGTACAATATGACCTATCGCGAGCAGAGTTTTACTCGGAAATGCAAGTCAAGTCGTTGAGCTCTTGCATCAAATACACTGTGGATCCGGACAAGGAGATGTTGAACACACCAAATGCCCTGGCCCTTCGAAAATCTATCATTGAAAAGATACCTATTTTCCTCCACGAGTTCGACGAACCACGCTTTATAAAGGGGATGCGCGTGCTGCGGTGGCACGACGAGAGTCAATTTTTCGTGCGAGCTTGTCGAAAACTTGATGTCACGAAGAGATTAGACTTCGCACATGCGACTACTGGACCTCAAGGACAGAAAGCGCACCCCACCGAACTCTCTGCTGAGACCCAAATCAAGGATGGCGTAAATGTACTTTGGATCAAGGAACCGAAGGCCGACAGTTATGAGTATGTGGTGCTTTCTATCACTCGAGATGCGCGTTCATTTGTTTTAGTATCGCGGCAGCACTATGTCGTCTGCTGTTTTCTACGTATAAAAAGAATGATGTCCTGTCTCTTATGACTATCTTGGACACGGAAATTGATGTCCTGAAGCGCCGTGGTTATGATGGTGAGGCTGCCACTGCCACCTAGGAAGCGGCGCTGATTGCATGTTTAGTCGAAAGAATTCTCTCGGAGTATCGTGAGAACCTCGAGAAGGCTGAGAATGGTAAGTTTAGGATCAATGTCATTATCTTTCATGCTAGGGAAGATGCTCAATGAAAGCAGGAGAAAATCTTCCCAATGGAACGCCACCCGGACCTGTCCAAGCTCCGCCCCCAGATGCACCCCAGGGAGACGAACCACCCTGTGCTAAGCCGGCGGCCACCAACAAATTCGCGAAGTTGTTGCATTGGCTTCGCAAAGACCCCAAGTTGGGCGAGGTCAAGCTTAGTGAGATAGGTGCGCCAAGTCTATTTTCTGTGTTGAAGATAGGCGCTAAAAATTGTTGTGCAGAAAACTCCATCGAGAAGGTGAAGAATGTCATGCAGGAAGAGGGTGGCAAGGACGACAAGCACATTAGCAATCGGGAACAAGTCGGTGGAGGGAAAAAGCAGAAAAATGTCGGATACTGCGATGAAAAGAAGGTTGCAGAGACGGATCTCGAAGAATGCGGTACGTTGTCCAACTTGGAGTCAGGTTGCCAATGATTAAATCGACCAAGAGGGCCAACATGTCGGGCAGGTCAAAGTCTGGAAGCGAAGTGAGTTGAATGCTTCTCGTTTCCAGCTGCTAGACTGACGTTTATTTCAGAGGGGACAGTCTTAGGTGTTCCCTCAAAGGAACGCGAAGCCTTTGGGAAGATCATCAGCGAGCTTGCACAAGTCTTTGGGATCAACCAGACACGATGTCACGTATTCTTTCACGGCGAGGACTCGAACCTGATGGGTTTCAACCGCAATGATCAAATATTTTTCGGTCTAGAACACTATATGCAGAACCGTACGTGACCCTTATGATTAATTCTTCCATTACCAAGGCTCATGCCTACTACCTAGACAAAGATGCCCCTGCTGGAAAGGCCTACATTGACTGGCAAGCACTCGCGAAGTGTTGTTCATTAACATTTACTAATTTTCCGCAGGTACTATATCATGGCGCACGAGATGGCACATGTGCACACCCCATACCACGACGAGCATCATGAGTTGTTGTTTCAAGCGCTGGCGACGAGATACCTGACTGAGCTCCATGGTCTGCCAGCCGTGCGAGAGTTCTTCAAGTGCGCTTCTTATTGATTAGTATCACTGTCTTTCTAGTGTAGATTCCGGAGGATAATACCCAGTACCTATGAGTACTCGCTTTGTTGCTTTCGTTGTTGGATTTACTGTAACTTTGATATTCTGTTCCAATTCTCCAAACTGCGTTTGCAGCGAGACTCGATGCGTGTTCGTCCGTGGGAACTTCATCATAAATAGTATACCGGCGCGCGCTTTGCACCAGCATTTGTACATGGATCCAGCCTCCTCTGAACCACCTGTTGATCCATCAGAGTCACGATCATTTCAAAGATGGCTACGCAAAGCTGCCCAAGTATCAGGGATCGGGGTTACCGCAGACGGACGAGATCGTGACCGGGTGGAAGTGCAACATCGCCGCTGCGAGCAATGGAAGACCGAACTCCTGAATTACAGTCTGTCATTGTTTCTGCGTGGTCTGATCCGTACTCATTCCGACGCCACGTACTCGTTGCTTTCATAGGCCCTTCAGTTGTTTTCATGTTAAAGCATCTTAAGTTGTCCGGGTGCCCGGTACCACCCTCGAACATCGTGTGTACCCCATGCGATCTCACGCGTTCCGGAGGCTTCCACCCTGCCGGGGCGATTGTCCTTTGTCAAGGCCATTTCGGAGACAAGAAGCACATGGAGGATACCCTCACACACGAGCTGGTACACATGTATGATCACTGCAAGTTCAATGTTGACTGGAAAAACTTGAGACACCACGCATGCAGTGAAGTGAGTTAGCAGTGTACCATATTATGCTGCTCGTTTTATTGACGTACTGCCGCGGCGCCCATTTCTCGAAGATCCGTGCTAATAGTTTAAGTGGTGACTGCCGGATACATGCGTGAGCTTGGAAGGGGATTCGTGTCATTTTCAAAACAGCATCAGGTATATCGATATTCTGTCTCATGCTGTGCAGTCCTATATCTATCTCTTGATCAGTCTGAATGTTTACTAACTTGGAACAGGCCTGCGTGAGACGGCGTGCTATACTTTCTGTCCGCGCGAATCCCATGTGCCCAGACGAGGCAGCGGCAGAGCGTGCGGTGAATGAAGTCTGGGAAAGCTGCTTTGGCGATACGCGACCGTTTGACGAGGTGAGTTGTGCCCGTTTTGTCTCCCCTCGACGAGGTGGTGCCGTACATTTTTTGACATTTTTTGACGTCGGTATTCACCAATATTTCACACGTAGATCTATTAGCGGGCTGAAAGGGAAAGCATGACCGCGATCTATTCTTGAACACAGGCGAAAGGCTGTTTCGGCTTCAGCCTGAATGGAGATCGGGAAATTGTACGCCGCCATTTGGCTATACTCCTAATTTCACGAAGGGACTGTTTTTTCCGTGAGCATCGCTGCTTGGGGGGTTGAGGACTTTGAATAGATAATGACTACTATTATTGACTAGAATCTATAGTTGGGCATACCTACGGAATAAACAACGCGGGAACGATGAGGCAAGGATGAGAAAGGAAGTGAATCCAGCGTGTTTGTGAATCGTCGGCATCGCACGCTTTTGAAGAAGAATGGCATGCCGCGTGGGAAGACGCCGTATGGTTCAGGTCTGGCTTAAAAGGTTACGTTCGCTTCGACCTTTTCTTCAACTCTCCCAGTTCTCTTCTTCCCGCTCCTCCTCATCGTCCCTCTACGTCCTTGTCTAGTCTATTTCTCATACTTCATTCACGACTTCAACATGTTTGCTAGATTCGCGTAAGTCTCTTGTTCATTGTCATGTTCGATGAGCAGGTTTCCGACGCGTTGTCAATCACCCCTTAGTGCCCTTGGTGCCTTCGCTCTCCCTCTCGTGTCTGCACTGACGCTCGGCACACCAACGGGTGTTACGACTGGTGGTTTGGTGAACGTCACTTGGCAGGCGACCACCGCCGATCCCAGCTCGTTCAGTCTTTACATGACGAACACCATCTTCCACAACACGTTCGCCATCGGAAACAATGTGCAGACCTCGGCGGGTATCCTCACTCTTACACTGCCCCAGGTCCCCGTTGGGTAAGCACGCTTCATCTATCTCCGCCGAATGAATGAATAAGAGTGGCTGACTCGCGGTGTGTAGTGACGGTTACACCCTTGAGGCTACCAGCAACAGCAACATCAACAGCATCTACGCACAAAGTGGTGACTTTGCTGTTGGCGCAGCAACGACTGCTACAACATCGACGATGTCCAGCACGTCCACGAGCTTGTGAGTTGATGCTTACCAATCACAGACGATAATCTGAGACCCCTTCTAGAAGCGCAGGCACCCCAGGCACGGCGTCGAGTGTAAGCCCTGCAACCTCCTCCGCCGGCGCCGCCACCATAGCACAGACCAGCTCGTCCGCATCCACTACACCTTCGGCCATCAACAGCAGTGGCGCTGCATCGTTCAAGATCGGCATGGGCCCTGCTGCCGTCGTCCTACTCTCTGCAGCAGCCGGCGCAGCTATCATGTTCTAATCTCGCCTCTTAAAACCAAAAAAAATTCGTCTCAGCATACCCCGAGGGTTATATAATTTCACTTTCGGCTTTGGGATTTCACATGTTTTACATACCCCGGCCCTAGTTTTTGGTCTTTAAGAACACTACGTTACCCATATTTTGCAGTTGCAGTCGCACTTGGACATATTTTCTCTCGGTTTATTCATGGACAAACAGACGATGGGACATTACGAATGCATGGTTTACTGAGTTTGTGAAGGCGTGGGGTGATGTTGTGTTTGGTTAGAGTCATTGACGTTGACTTGGCCGCTCTTTTGCATGTACATACCAGGTGTTTTAACGATGTTTTAGCATAGTTTTGAACGATCTGGCGCGCTGGGCCGGGCCTGTTACGGTGATTGCGACGGATGATGGTGGTGGCGTTTGCGGTGGATCTTATTGAGTTGCTGCACATGGAAGTTGCCATTTGGGGTGTTGGATTTGTCGTGCGCCTCCGAAACGCCAACAAGGAAAAGTCTTACGCCTCGGGCAGCCTCGAGTTCGCATGCTGACATATATCTGATGGAAAATGGGGACCTGTCATGATACTAGATCGTTCTTACGACAAAGAACTGTGGTAATGATTATCAACAATGCGCACAAAATGCGGAGAAATCACACAGTAACTCCACAAAACGACATGAAATGGTCATGTGTTGCATATGCGAGCGAAAGAGAGAATACACATGGATGTCCCATAATAGTCCCCAAAGCACGCCCAAAGCGAGTCGACTACTTCAACTTCTTCTTGCTAGTTTGAGGGGGTTGCAAAGTCAGTTTGACGTGAGTGAATGTAAAGGATGAGAGAGACGTACGGGCGGAGCTGTGACGAGTGTCCACATCCGCGCTTACGGCAGTTAGTTGCGCGAGGAGGCAGACGTGCGTAGCATTTTCGGCAGATTTGCTTGTCGCAGTTGTATTTGGCTGCGAGGACCTTTAGTGAGGGCTCGATGATTCCGCCACGGAGACTATGGATAAATCAGCTTTGTATGACGTGAAATGAGATGGCGCGACGCACCGAAGGACAAGGTGGAGGGTGGACTCCTTCTGGATGTTGTAGTCACTGAGTGTGCGACCATCTTCGAGTTGCTTTCCAGCGAAGATGAGACGCTGTTGGTCGGGGGGAATACTGATCACAATATTGATATTTGTAGTCCCGAATATATTATAAAGCGTACCCCTCCTTATCCTGAATTTTTGCCTTGACGTTGTCGATGGTGTCATGAAGACTCCACCTCGAGGGTGATAGTCTTCCCTGTGAGGGTCTTGACGAAGATCTGCATCTTCAGATGGCGAGGTTGTGTGTCTTGCGGTGCGTCCTCCGGATGAGCTCACCGTGTCAGACCGTGGGGAAATTGAGGATGATCTGTATAGTTTCAGTGGGTGGCTGAGTTCAGGGCAGGTCCAAGCGTGATAGTACTTCGGGTGTTTCCCGAAGTCTTCTTGTCTGCTTCAAGCTGCACGCGTTTGCGGTATGCAACGGCGACGAGGTAGGTGCTCGTCAATCTTTTATTCCTTTTTACGATGAAACAACTTCGTAAACTCAGCTCACTTCGATGCCTGCTAGCAGGTTCTGAGAAGAACGCGATCTACTTTCTGATATTTTCATCCCATGTTGTTGCACAATACTGACTTCTTCTGACAGGACTGGTGTGCTGGCCCTTGTTACGTGGACGCTTGGTGAGTTGTCACGTTTCGGACGTGGTTACTAGGATAGAAAATCTTCTTCGACGCGACGTGCTTGCACGCTGGACGTTGATCCTTCGGGATCCCATTCAAGTCTCTGACACTCCTCGTCTTTGTTCTTTCCTTATTCCATTGCTAACTTGTTTTCTTCCAGTCTGTGGGTTCTTCTCGCTTCGTATACATGAATGCAACGATGTGTCCTCCCACTTTTTGCTATGTGATATTTAAGTAATACAAACTACATATAAACGCAGACTATTCCGGCATCTGCCGTTGCACCCCCTCCATGCCCGCTTTTCATACCATACAAATGGAAGTATACTTAAGTATGCCGTAAACATGACTTCCCGTCCAATTGAGCGAAATATTCAGCATGCATCTTAACCGAGCTTTGTTCCGTAGCGTGCCCTGCTTAAGTTCTACTTGCAGAACGTTACCCGTAGCCTAACGACCTGTTTGTGCACTGACCGAGCTAACTTCGTCTGATTTTTCATTCCTATGGCAGATTTTCGTCTCGTCAATCCAGAAGGTTGGGAATACGATCTTCAGTCTGTTTGTATGCCAGGTTCTTTCGTCAAACAGCTTGCTCATCATTCCTATAGGTATACTCTGCTTACATAGGCTACTTTCAGCTGCACAATATCCCGTGGTGCGTCTGACACTCTACTGCGCTGTATAGGACGCGTTTATCGAGCCGCACAGGTACGACCGGACATGGGGACAATTCTTCGAGACGTTTGAGCAGTTTCTGGGATTTTCATGGCCTGTTATTACTGTGACAGACTCATGGACTGGCCGCGCGCACATAGTTACCCGACTGAACGACCTGTCGGCGCATTCATCAAGATGATCAAGACTCGGTGCGTCTCTCCCCCTCTCATTTACTGACCCACAAATGAAGGAGGAACCCTTAGTTTTGGTGAGACACTCCCAACGCCCGACAACATGCTCAAAGTCGCGCACTTCGAGACGTCCCAGCGACATCTACGGAACGTCGCAGATTGGGCGACCTACAAGAAGCTGTATACGACGCTACCAGCAGTAGCGCTTGCAGCGTTTAAAACTCGGGTACGCGCTGGCGAGCCGAAGGCTATCCGAGAATTATGGGCGAAGCGAGACAAGACGTTTTTAGCCATTGATTTTGAGTGGAGCGAAAGGAATCCGGCTACGTTTTTGGAATGGGGGTATGCGGCTGTTCGGTGTGGGCATCTTGAAGCGTATGTGTTTCTATTCTTTCCTTGGGGTACGGGTAATTGATGTATTTGATTTGCAGGGTTGGCGCGTGGCCTCCTCTGCCCGAATCGAATTATCGGTGTGTTGTGGATTGGCGGGCATCATGGCCTGGCTGATGTGCATATACACAGGAAGGGCCATTATATCATTGGTGACTACGTGGACAAGATCGTCAACAAGCACTGTCCTACGTACCCCTGGCAGGTACGCCTGTTCAGACCATTCTCCCATGCTAAACTAACACATGGAGTAGTATGCTGTACGTCATTATTTTGGCGCCTCATTCCCTCCTTACAGAGTGCCTCGTAGTGGGGTGACAGCCAAATAATACCAAGAACAAAGTTACCTCAGATTGTGCAGTCTGTGATTAGGTAGAATAGTCCCGCACATACGGCTCCGGTGTTTCTGATGTTCTCTACAGCAGCCTAGTCAGCCCAGACGCAGAAACCACCGCCAACAGCCTCGTCCTCATAGGCCACGGCGTCACCTCTGACATCCAGCGCCTCGAAGAGACTAAAATCAGTACGTCCCCACCTCGCCCTACCCTACCCATACATCTCAACTAATACACCCCCAGAAATCCCACATAACTGTCCTCATCATCGACACCGCCTCCTTCGAGCGCGCGCTCTTTAATGCCGGCGAGCGAGGAACGATGCACGACCCCAAAACAGGCAAACTTCGCGCCCAAGGCTCCACGCTCTCCCTCGGCGGGCTCTTACACTCCCTAGGGATCGACCCCCCATGCGCGTTGCATAACGCAGGAAACGACGCGTTTTTATGTTTACTTGCGTTGCAGAAGATGATGGAAGCCTGGGACTGCTACGCCTGATCCTGATGCAAGGAGGAAGCCTGAAATCTGCGGGGATGGACTATGGGCTATGGGGGCGTCGCCGCCGGTAGGTGTTTATGAGCCACTTGACGGTGGAGGATATGGGACGGCCGATGTCTGGTTATTTGAAGGCGCCTGGTGGGTCGGGATCGCCGAGGGTCAGGGAGCGTGGGGGGTTGGATGGTGTGATGGATGAGATGGGGTTGGTGCGTAAGGTTTCGAAGTATGGGAGTGCGTCTCCGCCTGAGACGGGTGGGAGCTGGAAGGAGGACAAGGACAGAGACCGAGACAGGGAGAAGGAGGGGTGGGTCAAGTCTGCTAAGGGGGTGCGATCGGTGACGAAGTGATATTGATTGGTTGGTGCTGGTTGGACACTTGAGCTTGATGCCTGATACTTCGTCTCCTAATATTGACTTTTTGAGTATGATGTTCCCTTTCTTTCGTTTCATTCCTCATGGGATTTTTTTTGCTACTTGTTGGGACACCTTACATGCACGTACAGTATAACAGTAATTCTTGTCTCGGACTTGTAGGACTCTATATAATGTATACAGTTATGCAGTCATGATACGTATAAGTACTGGTATTGCTCGAGAGTAACTTGTAAGATTGCTTTTCAATTCATCCAAAAGTAATCCAGAGTACGTAGATGCGCGGTGCATATACATCTTCCAGGATTACTTTCAAATGAACACAATTGCTTGGACTCGAGCAAAGAGTTCCGAGTCGTTGAGTACGCCTTGCAACTCTTTCACTTGAGGATGTAGGCATGCAAGTGGCTGCGAATCGAAGAGAAGCCGTGATCACGACATCGAGTTTCAAACTGAACTTGAATGTTATCATCTATTTATTCCGCTACGCAATCAAGCTTCAACCTTCAGCTTCAACCTTCAACCTTCATCACACATGTGCAACGCCTGCGAAAACGATGGCTCGACTCTGTCCCATTTTCTTTCTCTCGAGATCAAGTCTGCCGGTCGTATCATATCAAGGTGATATCTAACGCAGAGGTTCAAAAGCTGAATCTGTGCTCCCAGGTTGTCAAGTTGTGGGGCGGCGGTTTTCTCGTCGAGCCTAGTGATCGGTTTTCGATACTCTGGTGTCAATGCTGATTTACGTATCTGTCACCTTAGTCTGACTCTTAGATTCTGATTCGGTGGGTGGCAAGGGTTCTCGAGTTTATGAATAAAGTCAAAAGCCCCTGCCGCCCGCTGGGATCTTGTTACGATGACTACTTAGTAGTACTGGAGATTCGAGAATAGTATCACCTGTGTCTTCGAACGTCCAACTACTGCATGACGTGCCCGATTCGAAACGAGTCGAGCGACTATCTCCATGTGTTCATGCTTTTGGGCGGCTTCGATCTGGTTATCCGTTTGTCTATGGTTCGTCTGTCCTGCCAGGGCTAAACGCACGGTCGTGTGTGATATGTGATAGTGGCAACTTCTAGTTGAAGACGCGCCGATGATCTATCGCGACCGTGCGCTCGGGGTGTTTGAACATCGAGCGTAGGAACCTAATAAATAAAGATAATGCATGTCGACGTCTATAATACACGCAAGATAATCATAACAAGTTACAAGATGAGTTATTCCGGTGTATCAGTCCTAGGGGCATGGTTGGGATAGTCGTGATTTGTTCCGAACTCGTTCTTCGTTCATTCTCTAGTGGTGCTTGATCCTATGCACTCACGCGATCTCAGGACCATTCTGCATCATCTGCCTGAGCTCTGTTGTCGGAATCCTGGTCTCGAATTCGATGGTACATGGCCGGTATGTAAATGGCCTGAGGGCTTTCTCTGTATTCATGAAGCCCATGTCATCCAACGGCTTTGTAGGGTCCAGAGTGAGCCGGAAGGCCCAAAGAACCAGGACCGTGCTTATGAACACTGATCTTTACAGATCGAAGTGAGCTCGGAAGGACTTGTGTGTAGAAAGGTGCCTTTACCTGTCCGCGACATATTGACCCGGGCATTTACTGCAAGGGATGTTGTTCAAAGAACGAATAGCTGAAAGACGATGCTTACCGCCGACCAAAACCGTAGAGACAATTATATAAATCGTCTCTCAGGAGACCTTGGTCGTCAATCCAGCGTTCAGGCTTGAACGCGTCGGGATCTGGGTAGATTTCTGGATCTCGGCAAATGGCCCTAAGGTGATGACCGTTAGGTTTTTCGTGTTTAGGCTCGAAGTTCGATGGTTACCAATGGTTGCCGTATACCGTAGTCCCGGCTGGAATACAGTAGTTTTCCTGATGCCAGATCATCAGGCGCACGAGTAAGTTGTTCGAAGATCACTTGCCCAAATCACGTCTTTGATTGTTCGGTGAGCCAATCCTGCAGTATGATCGTCGGAAACGGTGGGTACGAACCACAAAGACGGTACTCGCCATTGGGAGCAACCGGTCTCCATCTCGAAGCCTCAAAGACAAAGGCACACATGCGAGTAAGGGATTGTTGGTCGGCGAAGATCGGCGCTTGAGTGCAAAGATCATCAAACAGAACTGCAACAGGGAATCGAGCTACCTCGGTGCCTTCCGACGACTGCATCGAGCTCGGCCTGAACTTTAGCTTGCTCCTCTGGGAAACATGCAGCTGCCATGAGCACTGTACATATCACCGAAGTAGTCTGACCCCAGATCTTAGCCAGACTACTCTTCCGACACAACAAAAACACCTCACCGAGCCAGATCCAGCTCCAAAGAAGAAACCACTGAGAAAAGCCGTCTCGTCCTCTGTCAAGCCATGTTGATCGCTATTTTCTAGCATATATCTCGTGAATGAAGGCCCAATATCCACATTGTTTTCCTGCAGAATAGCTTAAACGCTTCATGTGAAGAATGGTGAGGCAATACATACCATTTGCCCTTTTACTCGGTTCAGCTGACCAATGTGGAGTCGCTTGCTCTTCTTAAACCCCCGCCTCAATTCTCCGCCATACCAGGGAATATGTTTCAGCCACGGGATCGAATCCACCAGGTAGTAAGCATCGGGACGTAGGATTTTGCTAACTAAGTTCCCGAGTTGGCGCGACTCGATGACATAGGGATCGGTCCCAGACATGGATGCAGTATTCCCATATGTAACTTTCGTAATTGTTGTCGCAGCATAACTTGAAAATTTCTGTAAGCAGTGTACGGTCATGACAGAAAGCGCATACCTTGTTACATGGTTCTGGAAGTTGCATGGATCGTCAATAATGTCGATGACCATGTTCTTCGCAGTTGACATCTGCAGGGGCTGATAAGCCTCAGCTGCTTTAGGCTGGAGATGCTTATGAAGTGCTCTATACCACGTTGAAAAGTAAATTAGGAGATGTCTTGCGGACACTAACCTACGCATCCGACGAAACCTGTCCCCAAAGCGTGCAAGGGCGATACTCAGTCCGCCGGCAAATAATTCTCCAGCAGCAATCATACGAGGACGGTCAACTATTGCCCCGCCCTGAGTCTCCATCATACCCATGGCGGCCTGCAACGGAATGATGGGTTTGGATATGACAACTCGGTGTCGAGGACTGACTTTGTAACGGCCAATAATCACGACCTTGCCTAGTCCCGACCGAAGAGTGATCAGAGGACCGTGCTCATCAATCCAATCCGCTATGGTAAGAAACGATCTAATCAGTGATAATACACCACATATGAGCATTATAAATGTGTGTTAAATGCGAAACTCTACCTGCGAGGTGGCAGGAAGTGCCCCAGAGGCCTTAAAGTGAAAGGGGAAGGTGGGAGAGGAAGGTCATTCGATTGAGGAGCAATTAGTACTGCTATTACAGCAAGACAAGCTGCAGCACAGAGAACGAGCTGCGCGTTGTCAGAAATGGACAGGTCAGGCAGCTGCAACATAGCTGATGGGAAGAGCGCATGAGGAAGGATTGAAACCTCATCTTAAGTAGCTTTTTAAGCCGAGGGTTAGTAGGGGTTAGTAAGGCATACAAACGTGCTGAGGGACAGATCAAACTTCAAATCCAGTTGGCCAATTCACATTCTGTGCCGTTACTGCCACGTCTCCACGGTCCGTTAGTTTTTCGTAGACACGGAGTCGGAGTATTATTGGACGGCAATTCTGCTGGCAAAGAATCACCACCCCGCCCCTTGGTTCGAAGGAGACTCTTGCCTTGTTCAGGTTGCAGGATTTGAACCCACGACCCTCTGCGACTGCCGCCCCAGCATATCCACTCGGCCGTCCGGCCCGCCGCTGCGGCCCGCTATATAGTTCTCGGGTAATTCTGCCGGAACTAGATGTATGTTTGACTGCACAAGGTTGCCTCTTGTTTATAATCTTCGTGGTGATCTCATTGGTAAACGAATATAATAGATGAACAGTCTTGAAACTGTCGGTTTAAGTGAGGACTCTGAGACATAATGTTGGGCGACAAGCTCTCGAAATTCGTATCGTCTGCGTGATTGATTTGGGCTACATGAAACGAGGAGGTATTCTACAAGTTGACAACTGCTGGCGCCTAAAAAACAGCAGGTCAAGCCAACCGGAGTCGGGGACTTGCCGCGTGAGCGGCGTTACCGATAACATGACGGAATTTCGCATTGAACCCTGATAACGATAGCACATCGACAGATATAGTATACAATCCACAGTCGTAACAACTTACAAGGTAACTATTAGTCCTAGAGTGGTTCGGATAGTGGTGATTCGTACCCTCTCTAGTGGTGATCGATCCTATACACTCACACAACCTCAGGATAATTCTGCATCATGCGCCTGAGCTCTGTTTCTGGAATCCTCGTCTCGAACTCAATGGTGCACGGCCGGTATGTAAACGGCCTGTGGGCTTTCTCTGAATTCATGAAACCCATGTCATCCAGCGGCGTTGTAGGGTCTAGAGTAAGCTGGAAAGCCCAAAGAATCAGGGCCGCGCTTATGAACACCGTTCTGTACCAATCGAAGTGAATCTGAAAGACCATGTGCGTAGAATGATAGTTTTACCTATTCGCGACATGTTGACCGGGGCACACGCTGCAAGGAGTGTCATGCAACGAACGAGTAGCTGGAAGGCGGTGCTTACCGCCGACCAAACCCGTAGAGAAAATTAGTTAAATCATCTCTTAGGAGACCTTGGTCGTCAATCCAGCGTTGAGGCTTGAACGTGTCGGGCTCGGGATAAACTTCAGGATCTCGACAGATGGCCCTAAGGCAGTGGAGGGTTAGGTATTTCGTATTTAGACTCGAAGCTCGATGGTTACCAATGGTTACCAAATACCGTAGTCCCAGCTGGGATACAGTGGTTTTCCTGATGCCAGATCACATCAATCGCACAAGTAAGTGGTTCGAAGATTACTTGCCCAAATCACGTCTTTGGTTGTTCGGTGAGGAAATCCTGCAGTGACTGTCAGAAACTGTAGGTACAAAACTACAAGGATTATACTAACCATTAGGAGCAACCGGTCTCCATCTCACAGCCTCAGAGATAAAGGCATGCAAGCGAGTAAGAGATTGTTGGTCGGCGAATGTTGGCGCTTGAGTGCAGAAATCATTGAATTTTGCGAAACTAATAGGAAATCGAGCTACCTCGGTGCCTTCCGATGAACGCGTCGAGCTCGGCTTGGACTTTAACTTGCTCATCAGGGAAACATGCAGCTGCCATGAGTACCGTGCATATCACTGAAGTAGTCTGACCCCTGATTTCAGCTACATGTTTATCTTTGGACACAACAAAAATACGTCACTGTGTTGGATCCAGCTCTAAACAAGGAACCACCGAGAAAAGCTGTCTCGTCCTCTGTCAAGCCATGTTGATCGCTATTTTCTAGCATATATCTCATGAACGAAGGGCCGATGTCCACATCGCTTTGCTGTGGAATGACTTAGATATTTTATGCGAAGATTGGTAAGGCGATACATACCATTTGCTCTTTTACTCGGTTCAGCTGACCAATGTTAAGTCGCTTGCTCCTCACAAACCCCCGTTTCAGTTCTCGGCCATACCAAGGAATGTGTTTGAGCCACGGGATCGAGTCCACGAGATAGAAAGCATCAGGGCGCAGGGCTCCGTCAATCAACTTCCTGAGTTGACGTATCTCAATGACTTGGGGATCAGTCGCAGACGTGGGCGCAGTATTCCCGTATGTAACTTTCGTAATTACCGTCGCAGCATAACTTCAAAATACCTGTAAGCAGTGTACGGTCGTAAACACAAGCGCATACCTTGTCACATGGTTCTGAAAGTTGTATGGATCATCAAGGATGTCGAGGACCACATTCTTTACGTTTGACGTCTGCAGGGGCTGATAAGCCCCAGCTGCTTTAGGCTGGAAATGTGTATGGAGTACTCTGCATCACGTTGAAAAGTAAGTTAGGAGACATTCCGAACCGCTGACCTACGCATCCGTCGGAACCTGTCCCCAAAGGGTGTGTATGCAATAGCCAGTCCGCCACTAAATAATTCTCCAGCTGCAATCATGCGAGGACGGTCAGCTAGAGTTCCGCCTTGATTCTCCATGATATCCATGGCTGCCTGCAACAGGATGGTGAGCTTGGATATGACAACTCGGCGTCGAGAGACTGACTCTGTAACGGCCAATGATCACGACTTTTCCGAGTCCTGACCGAAGAGTGATCAGAGGACCATATTCGTTAATCCAACCCGCTATAGTAAGAAATGACCTAATTAGCGACAAGACACTATGAGCATGAAAAGACAATGTGTTAAATGCAAAACTTTACTTGTGATGCGGCAAGAAATGCCCCCAAGGCCTCAAAGTGAAAGGGGAAGGTGGGAGAGCAAGGCCGTTCTTCGATTGAGGAAGGTGAGCTTGAGCAATTACTCCTATTATACCAAGACAAGCCACGGCACCGACAACGAGCCGCGCGTTGTCCGAAATGGACAGGTCAGGCAGCTGTAACATGGCTGATGGGAGGAGCGCAAGGAAGGATTGGAGAGAAGTCATTGCAAGTAGCTTTTCAAGCCAAGGGTTAGTAAGGCAATACCAATTATGGTGAGAAACAGACCAACTTCAAATGCAGTCGGCCAGCATACTTCAAGATTCACATTCTGTGCCGTTACTGCCACGTCTCCACGGTCCGTTAGTTTGTCGTAGACACGGAATTGGAAGATTATTGGACGACAATTCTGCTGGCAAAGAATCACCACCTCCACAATCTGGCTAGAGAAATATCCTTCTCTGATTTAGGAAGGTAGATACTCTTGCCATACCAAGACAAGGTGCCCGAGAAATGTTTGTTAGAAATACACAGGTCGCGAAGCTGTAACACGGCTGATGGGAGGAGCCAAATGTATTGGATGTAACTCGTCGTATGTCACTGCTGGCCTGCGATAGTTCGCTCCCACCTGGAAACACTTGGTCATTAAGAGAAGCTAGTGGAGGACACGTGTGCAACCTCTTTGGCCAGCATAATAGTCCAAATTTCTCATTCTGTCTTGTGGTGTGGTGTCCGGCGTAACCCCATGGCTCGTAGGGTAATTCGAAGCATTTTTGGAGTGCAATTCCGCTGGAAGATCCGGCAGAAATGGCGAAATGAAATATTCTGGATTCTGATTTAGTGGGTGGTGGATGCTTTGTCGTCCCTTCCAGCAGCAGAGCTGGGATCATGACTGGGGGATGAGTTGGTAAGCCTATATGCTGCTCACATAATGACTACGTCTTCGCAGAATCAAGTGTGATAAAGAAGATAGGAGCAGTGTCGTCACAGGTGAGACCATGATCGAAGGAGGCGATAGAGTGACATGTAAATTCTTTGGTGTGAAAATGTCGCAGACGAGCTCTATAAGAAACGTAGCACAACTGATACTGCAGGACATATTCGCAGATGAGTATTGCAATACACGTAATACTAGACCGACCAGTTCAACGAGGCACGCGAGACTTCAGCAGCCCCAGAAGTTCAGTTGACACAATGTTTGTCGTTTGTTTCATAAACAGGACGAATGGCAGAAGAGCTTGAAAACCGCGTTTAGCCTTGACTCTCCACAAGGCTGAGGGACCAGAGTCTCCGGAATGGAAGCGCACGCAGCGACCCGAGATAGACATCGAGATCTTGAAAATTGCCCCTTAGCGGACAAGACACAAGATTTTGAAATACAGTGATACCTGAGAACTTGTTGAATTTCGTAGCTAATGTTTTGGTAGAGGATAATGCATCACTACCAGCATGGGTTACAATTTGAATGGAGATCCTGGCGTGCTGCAGTCTTTCCGTAGTGTGGTCTATGCACGATAACTAGATGTCATATTAGAATATTGCAGGACGAACCGTAAGATAAAACCAACAACTTACACTTGTCTGCATTTGCGAATTTCAGGTCACAGTCCTTGTACCTGGGGTGGGTTACGATTCTGCAATGACTCGACACACTCGAACTGCTACACTTTAAGTTGCTGTGTGCTGAACGCGATACGAATGGGAGAGAATCATAGATATTTCACAAATAGCTACTGCCAGCTAAAGGGAACTATTTGCGATATATCTATGATTCACTGGTGTATCTGGAATTGCAAGTGAAATTCACTGCGGTGCCCGTCGCCTACGCGCCCCGCCTGATAGTTGCGGAAGCTGATGAGAGTAAGCTTGTCAAGTGTGCATGACCACTGCCCAGGCTACGCGAGCGCATACTTAGCGCAGGACGAATCGAGTAAAGTAAAGAGTATGATACTATGAATCAAAGAGCATGTGTACGTGGTCTTACGGTCCCTTCATTCGGAGTCTGTCGTTTTGTAGTGAAGCGGAGTTTGGAAGACTCTGGGAGAAGAAGGAACGATATGTCACGGTATTCTGATGCTGACAACTTTAGGGGTCGAGATGCTCTCAAGCCCGGCCGAGCGCAGTGATCAAGATTCAACTGTTAGCTTAGTGTTAGATTCTGATTCAGCAGGCGGCTGGATGTGTGCGGCTTAACGTTCAGCTGAACAGCCCTGCCACTCGCTGGGATTTTGATATCGTGACTGGAGAACGAGTTCGTGAGCCTGGGTAGCTCACATACAAGCTTTCATAATGGTACGAATTCCGTCTCGTGCTTAGAAGACATTTTACCTTGCAACTTATCCAATGTCAGCTTCAACCGCGCACTGGGATCTCATTCTGTGTCATCGTCAGCATCTTCCACCCAACCATCACACCTGTATGACACGCCATATGAATTGTTTGTCTTCATCGCGGCCGTGTGCTTGAGATATTTGTCGAATATCTTGGGTAGGGTGTCCTCCAGTCGAATGCTCGCCGATCCGCCTGGAATGAACTGCGCGGTGAAACCCTATAACAACAAAGCATAATCGACAGCTATAATACACGGTTCACAATCGAAACAAGTTATAAAGTGAGTCGCTGCGAGTGCTAGTCTTACAGGCATGGTTCCGATCTTGGTGATTCGCTTCGAACTAGTTCTTCGTTCCTTTTCTAGTGATGGTCAATCTCATCCACTGACACGACCTCAGGATAATCCTTCATCATGCGCCTGAGCTCTGCTTCTGGAATCCTCAACTCGAATTTAATAGTGCACGGCCGGTGTGTTTTCTCTGAATTCATGAACCCCATGTCATCCAACGGCTGTGTAGGATCCAGGGTGAGCCGGAAGGCCCAAAGAATTAGGACCGTGCCTATGAACACCGATCTGCACCAATCGAAGTGAGCCTACAAGACTCGCCACGTACGTACAAATATAGCCTTACCTATTCGCGACATGTTGACCAGGGCAAATACTGTAAGCAATATCAATGCTATTCAAGGAACGAACAGCCGAAAGACGGTGCTTACCGCCGACCAAACCCGTAAAGAAAATTATTTAAATCATCTCTCAGGCGACCTTGGTCGTCAATCCAGCGCTGAGGCTTGAACGCGTCGGGCTCGGGATAGACTTCTGGATCTCGACAGATGGCCCTAAGGTAGTGACAATCAGGTCTTCATGATTAGATTCGGAAGTTTGATAATTACCAAGTGTTGCCGTATACCGTAGTCCCGGCTGGAATACAGTAGTTTTCCTGATACCAGATCATCAGGCGCACAAGTGAGTTGTTTGAAGATCACTTGCCCAAATCACGTCTTTGGTTGTTCGATGAGCCAATCCTGCAGTGTGATCGTCGGAAACTGTGGGTACAAGCTACGAGGACGGTACTCACCATTGGGAGCAACAGGCCTCCATCTCACAGCCTCAGAGATGAAGGCACGCAGGCGAGTAAGGGATTGTTGGTCGGCAAAGGTCGGCGCTTGAGTGCAGAAATCTTGAATTGTACAGAACTGCAATAGGGAATCGACCTACCTCGGTGCCTTCCGATGACTGCATCGAGCTCGGATTGAACTTTACCTTGCTCCTCGGGGAAACTTGCGGCTGCCAGGAGCACTATGCACATCGTCAAAGTAGTCTGAACCTTAATTTCAGCCACATACTTATCCTCCGTCACAACAAAAACTCCTCACTGTATCGGAACCAGCTCCAAAAAAGGCACCGCCGAGAAAAGCCGTCTCGTCCTCTGTCAAGCCATGTTGACCGCTATTTTCTAGCATATATCTCGTGAACGAAGGTCCAATATCCACATTGCTTTTCTGCAAAATGGTTAAACGCTTTATATGAAGATTGGTGAAGCGATGCATACCATTTGCTCTTTTACTCGGTTCAGCTGACCAGTGTGGAGTCGCTTACTCCTCTCAAACCCCCGTTTCAGTTCTCGGCCATACCAAGGAATGTGTTTGAGCCACGGGATCGAGTCCACAAGGTAAAAAGCATCAGGGCGCAGGATTTTACTGACCACCTTCATGAGTTGGTACATCTCCCTGACTAGGGGATCAGTCGCAGTTGTGGGCGTGGTATTCCCATATGCAACTTTCATGATTGTCGTCGTAGAATAACTTCAAAATACTTGTAAGCAGTGTATGGTCATAACAGAAAGCGCATACGTTGTCACATGATTGTGGAAGTTGTCTGGATCATCAAGAATGTCGAAGACCAGGTTCTTCAAGTATGACATTAGCAGGGGTTGATAAGCCTCGGCTGCTTTGGGCTGGAGGTGCGTATGAAGTGCTCTGCATCACATTAAACATGACTTAGGAGACGTATTGCAGTCTGCTAACCTACGCTTCCGACGGAACCTCTCTCCAAAGGGTGTGAGGGTAAGACCCAGTCCGCCGCTAAACATTTCTCCAGCAGCAATCATACGAGGACGGTCAGCTACCGCTGCGCCCTGGTTCTCCATGATATCCATGGCAGCCTGCAACGGAATGATGAGCTTGGATATGACAACTCGGCGTAGAGGGACTGGCTTTGTAGCGGCCAATTATAACACTTTTCCCAAGTCCGGACCGAAGAGTGATCAGAGGACCGTACTCGTTAATCCATCCTGCTATTGTAACGAATGACCTGATCAACGATAAGACGCAATCAGCATTAAGGGACAATGAGTTAAATGGTAAAAATTACTTGCGATGCGGCAGGACGTGTCCCTGAAGCCTCCAAGTGAAAGGGGAAGGCGGGAGAGGAAGGCCGTGTTTCGACTGAGGAAGGTAAGCCTGAGCAATTACACCAATTATACCAAGGCAAGCCGCAGCCACCGCAGCACCGGCAAACAGCTGCGCGTTGTCAGAAATGGACAGGTCGGGCAACTGCAACATGGTTGATGGAAGGTGCGCAAGGAAGGATTGGAGAGAACTCATTGTCAGTGCATTCAAGTTATGACTAGCTTTTTCAAGTCCTCGATGCTACAGTTGGCTAGCATACTTCAAATTTCACATTCTATTCCAGTAGTGCCACGTCTCGACGGCCCGTAGTGTTGGAGTACTTGGCTTGAGGAAAACTTCCCTCTGGTTTAAGAAGGTAAACCCGGCAGTTACTCGTGCCAAGATTAGCCGTAGCACCGAGGAACGTGGTAGTACCAATGAGCTGCGCGTTGTCAGAAATGCATAGGTCAGGCAGCTGTAAAATGACTGATGCGGAGTTGTGCAAAAGAAGGATCGAATGTAACTCTCTTATGCAAATACTATGTATGACTGCTGGCCTTCGATGATTCGCTTGCGCCTGGTAACACGTAAGAAAAGCCATTGGACAGTGTACGACCTCCGACGGCCATGTACGCACCCCACATTACACCTAGTGCGGGGCTGATTAGTTTAGTAAAGCAACGACGCCAACGGACAGCTGCCAGTGTAGATCCGTTCATGTGACCAGCATACTTTAAATTTATCGTTGGCGTCACGTCTTCGAGACTCGCAGGGTAATAAAAGCATTTTTAGAGGGCAATTCCTCGCGGGAACAACCAGCAGAAATGACGAAATGAGTCAAATGACAAGATTCTGACGCGGAGCCATGGCAAGTTCCGCGGTTGTGACCCAACATTGACGCGACGCATGTGACGTGTCACAAATCGTCGTTCAAACCAGGAGTCGAACCCAAAGTACGTCTCCATCATGCTGCGTACAGACCCTGGAGTGCTGAAATTGACGTCTCACCATATTTACAGTACTTGTCATGCGTGGACTTCGCGTGGGTAGAGCTCGGGTGCGTATATATCCTCGGCCCGTCCATCTCTAGACATTAATTGTCCTCGTGCAGCACAACAAAAATTGAGATCAAGTCATGTTATATCACATCCGATGGCGGGAGAATTGAGAATGATGTTCTCCTTTCAATGCTGAAGAGCGATTTCATTCTCGATGCCCACTTTGTGGCGCCGTGTTGATGCTCTAGCCTAGGGACATGTTTTTCTGTCTACGTTTGTGATAACGTTAAGGAGATTCCAGTTCTCCATCCCAACTGAGCCCCTGCAACCCGCTGGGACTTCAAGTTGATCTCGTGAGAATGGAACAACGAGTTCATAAGCTGGTAGGTCAGAATTTCCCTAAAGTTATCCATCTTCCAACTCGTCTAATTACAGCCTCAACTGTATGATCTGAACCGAGGCCAGTTTTGGGACTGGTGTTCTTGTGCTGTTCTCGATGGGCCATACGTCGTTGCTCTTCATTCAATATCATTGTTGCTTTCGTCTTCCATCCAACCTGGTATGGTTGATCTCATTTACTTGATTCTTAGCGAAGAAGCCTCGTAGGGTCGCGACCATCGGTTCACTAACATACTCATCTCTATAGTAGTATTTGCTCCACAATAGCAGCTACCCGCGGCTTCGCCAATCGATCTTCGGAAACGAGTTTGTTATTGCACGGCCTGTGCCCCCCCCCGTGTTGCGTTGCTCAGATATAGAAACTTTACTTCCCTTTCACACTTATCTACCCCCCGTTAAATACCCGTTCGTCTCTCACCCCATCAAATCCCGGCTTTCCACGTTTGCCTCATCTGTATCTGCTCGCACAGAAGTACTGTGGTACGTCGCTCATCCATCGTCACAAACCCCACAATTGAAGTGCCCCCTAATAGATACTCAAAATCGTACAACAACACCATCCGGCGAGAGGTGCGGGACATCAACCGCTTTCGTTACTCTCGTTCCCCGCCGACAACAGTTATATCACTGATCACACTGTCGTGAGAGAAGCAGGAAAAGCAAAGTGTACACCACATTGTGCGTCACCCTGGAGGCCATATCCCAAGCTCGTAGTCAAAGTCGAGCGTCCTTCCAGCTGGAAGGAATGATATCCCAAGATGAGGGGTCATCCTAGACTTCTGTCCTTCCCACTGACCTTGAGGCGTGGTTTGGGCTCACCCAGTATGATGATTCTGTATTATCTATGGGTTGGGAGCTATTGGTGTTGCGTTTGAGGGCAGTGAACTGAACAATTACTGGCTACATAACTTGGGTCATTGCTCTTATTGTGTGCATTGCCCGAGCAATGAAGCCAGCAATCATTTCTACGCTGATTTCGTGCATAACGCCGTCTGATGTCTTACAGTTTATATAAACGTTCATAACTTGGTGTTTCCTAGAATTTTAGTTGTATCATATCTGATGCAAGAACCGGCGAATCCGAATCTGAGTCGTATTATTATATATTTCCTGGTACACAACAAAGCACTCAAATAACAAGATGGTCATACGTCGTGACAACAGCATCTACCCCAACGCCCGCGATGCTTCCCTTGGCTCGCAAAGATATAATGGCACGATGCGGGTTGTAGAGAAGACATTGCATGCAGGGACCGGACCGGCGCTCGGTGGTGTACAAAACACTGGCTGGCGCTTCAACTAAGGAATATCGTGAACGCAGGACGGGCCGTGGACGAGCCGGCAAGGGAGAGGTAAGTTTGATCCTGAATCTAGGGAGGAGTTAAAAAGGACATGCTGTACAATGCACAGCCGTCACAGATAAGGGTAGATATAGAAAGAGCTGGTACGCCCATCAATCAGGGGATCTCTCTTCGTCCCTGCTAGGATCTTGGTAAGATGAATACCCTGAACATTACGCACGGATGACCTGATAGCTAGCATAAGCAGGCAAAGTGCAACAGCTCAAACGAGTTAGAATTGAAATCCCTGAACGTCACGCCTAGCCTTACACGGCACGAGGAGAACTCACCGAACATAATAACCGACATACTTGCCCACCTGTCAACTCACGAATACTTAATGGCTCCCAGGTCGACACAGCCCGGTGCAACAGCAAACAAATTGATGTTGACGCCGGTCATGACCTTGGAGGGACATGAACCATGGGCGAAAAGTGGTCATCACGAGTACAAATACAAATCTGTTTCAAGCATCTCCTATTTCCCCAACAGCAAAGAAATGATCAGCGGATCACGTGATAGGACCATTCGGCGATGGGACCTGCGAGAGGGCAAGGAGATCAAGGAGGCTCCGGGGCTTTGTGGGAAACATATAGATGCAGTGAGGGTATCAAGGGATGGTCGATGGGTTGCCACTGCCGGTGGCGGGGAGCTCAATGTCTGTGAGGTTGAGACGGGTGTCGTGAGAACATTTCATCATGAAGACCATTTTCCACCTTGGATCAAGAACTGCATTGATATCTCCTCAGACAGCACACTGCTAGCAGCCTGTGTGTCGGAGCACTCTATAGCATGGATATGGAGTTTGGACACAGGCAAACCTGTGGCTGGTCCATTCAAATTTAGTGATGATTACACTGATGCATCAATACTTCGATTCTCAGGAAACTCGAGGAAGCTGGCGGTGATGTCAGATTGGCCGGGGAGCCTTCAGGTGTGGGACATCCAAACACAAAAATTGGATGTCACTTTACAAAAGTCTACTCCTAACATTTTTGGGCCATCTTTGCCGCTACCGGTGTTCTGGACGGTGAAAGACAAATCGATTGTAGCCCCATTCAGCTTCACGGGTGACCACCCCACGACGATCTATGAGTTTGACGCATCGACGCTGGAGACTGTCGGAGCCCCCTTCAAAGGGAACGCTGGTGCCATCAATCTAGCACTCTCATCTGATTGTGTTCTCCTCGCCAGCACTTTCTCCGACAGCACCATCAAGCTCTGGGCCTTCGAGTCCCGCCAGCTCCTCGCCTCGTTCGACGTCCAAGCTCCCTTTGTCCTCATCCTCTCACCTGACTCAAGCCAACTGGCTTACACGACCTTTCTTGAGCCCAAGATCTACATATGCAACATTCCAGCCATTATCCTTGCTGGCGTCGGTCTCGCAAAAAAGGCATGTTCACCCGCATAGATCCATCATTTGTGTTCTAAGAGCTCTTGCAGACCATTACATGCCCAACTGATCTACTCAATGTACGTGGTCTTGCTCTTTTACCCATCTACTCCATACCATTCTTCATTATAGTCCAATGCAACACGTCGTACCGTGCGCTGTAAACCAGTGATATCACCTGTCATATCTCCCGTGCCTCACCCGCCGAGACCTCTGTCTATAAGGGACCCACATGCTTTCCTTCACTTTGTACGCAAGCTTCTTCCCTCCTCCCGTACGGACGCAGTTCGTCATACTCGCACCAATGAGCCTCGTGATCCCTTGGACGTATGTTTCTCTTACCTATTATCTTCGCAGTTGACTCAACGGTTCCCTTGCAGTTCCCTGCTACATCACCCCTACCTCGTCCACATATAAAACCACACGAGGACGTGAGTACGAACTGCCATGATCGCGTGTTCGAACTTACATTTTTTTCAGTGTCGACCCACACCGGCACCACTCACCATTCAATCATCTACCACTGCTTCCTCAACATTCAAATCCCGCGTACACCGACTATCAACCTGGTGGCCCGTTCAGACAGAGCACACATCACCTGCTACTGTCGATGTTCCTCTCGCGCAGGGTAAACAGGTATGCGCGTCTCCTTTTTCTCGTCGTATTCCACATCTCATGCATCCATTTACAGCGGAACGCCGCAGCGGGTGCTCCCGGTGAAGATGATGACGTGATACGCGATGAAGAATATGTTCCTCCTCCTTCGCCGAATCCTGATTCACGACAGCCACCTATGATAGGGCAGGTCAAGATCAATACCGGAGAGCATGGAAGCGACCGGTTTTGTTTCTGCTTGTAGACTTATTTCGATTTTTTTTCGGTATCTCGTTACTGTGATTGTTGCTCGTTGCATGCGTTGTCCTATCGACACCTCTATCGAATTCATGGTCACTATCCCCTAAAGCGTGTGAGGTTTTATCAACATAGTCCTCGATGATCGATTCTGTCCAGACTCCACAGTGGTCAGGCGTCGCAAGTCACGGAAGTGTTTTTCTTACAGCAATCCACACTAAAAGACAGTGCGGGGACGTCGTGCGTCCAAATTGTTGCAATCAGAGGGTGGAGGTCTCCTTGACTCATAATTGCAGAGAGGCGGGCCTGAGGGGATGAGCTCCTCTGGTATTCGTCCGGTCAGCCTGATTCTTTGATACATGCTTAAAGCTGACCTCTTGAAATACCCTGAGTGCTACTGCGGCGATCACTCTGCAGGCAATGTTAAAAAATAAGTGGAAATTCCCCGTATACTATATAGGCAAACAAAATAGAAAAGGAAGGAAGATAGTCGTTCCTTCTTTATTATGGGTGGGTTACTTTAAGGATCGAGAAAACCGGACAAGACGGTATTATTGACTATGATGTTCGAATGGAGGATTATGATACGTCGAGAGTAAAACTAGGTCGCGTCCAAGTCCAAGAGCAAGCGCTGAGGTTACGATGGAGGGGACAGGGGTGGTAAACTTAGCACGGCTGGAATGATTGGCAAATTGATGCAGCGATCATTCTTACATTCAGTTCGAGACTTTCCCTTGTCTCGTATACATCATCGTCTGGTATGTTGCAGTCCACACATTGACCTTCTAAAGCTGTAGACATGTATGATATCCCATGCAACAAAAGCTCGTTTCGCGGATTCATGCTATATGATCATGCATTTCCCGGTACACTACTAACACTCAAATAACAAGGTAATCCTCCGTCGTGACGACAGCATCCACAGAGAATGCCGGGTTCTCACCACCATCTACTCTCGAAACAGCATCCACCCCAATGCCAGCGATACTCCCCCGACCCACAAACGACACGCGCACGGGGAAGAACATGCTTGCGTCGTCGCCGCCGACGGTAAATTCGAGCGTGCCGCTGCGTTCTACGGTGGAGACGAGCGGGATAGACCAGTCGAGCGAGTGAGTGGCGGGGTTGATGGAGTAATCGCATTGCGTGGTGATGCTGGGGTAGGAGCCGGTGCTAGAGATGTGTTAGTGAGTAGGTGAAAAGTGGAAAGGAAGGAGAACTTACGGGAGGGGAATGGAGATGACGACGTCGTGCAGGGTGACGTTTTCGTTCTCAAGCTCGTATTCGATGTTGACCTCACAGGTGCCGTCATTTGAGGGAGTGGGCCAGCAGTTGACTTGGGAGGCAAGTCAGTCGTGAAAATGAGAGATACGGGTGGAGAGCTTACTGGACAAGGGTACCAAGGACTCATCGCGCCCTGAATAGCGCCATTTGAGTACGGCAAGTGCTTGGCCGACGGGGAAAGCGCGGGAGGGATCTTTGAGCGCGACTATGCGGTTCTGGCCGGGGGCAAACTTGGCGACTTGAGGGTGCTGCTTGAACTGGAGGTCGGAGCCAAAGTCAGTAGTGGGGGACGGGAGTGCGAGCTTGATGTGCGCTAAAGCGGGGTCAGAGACTTGGAGGTTCATGTCGCCCTTGACCTCCATTGATTGTACACCGCCTTCGCGCATGAGGGAGACAGATATTTGTTCCTTGATTACGATATGTACGCTATAGACATGGGTTAGCGGGGATTGAAAATGGGGAGGGCGAGGGCTCACCTTTCTGCTGTGATAGAGGGCAGGCTGCTTCTTGTGTTAGTTGGCACTGGGGATGGTTCGGGGATAGGGGGCGTGGGTGGGGCTGAGAGATCCTCGGAGACTAGCTCGCCGCCGAGAGCATCTAGGAGCTCGGCTTGCCTAGTCTTTTTGCTGCCGAGCTTCATGCCGCTGCCCTTGAACGGAGGGGTGCGGGCGCTGGACGCAGGTGCAGGTGATGCAGTGCGTGCAGCCGACACCTCTGGAGCGTCGAAGCGCTGAGGAACAGGAGAATATCCAGACATGCCTCCACCGAGATATGAGCTGCCCCCGCTGCCGGATACTGCAGCACGCTTTTGCTGTTCCCGGCGCTGGAGCTCTAGTTGGCGCGCACGGCGCTTGAGCTCTTCTTTTGCCTCTGCTTCTTTGTTCTGTCATTAAATGAGTGGAGGATCGGCTAGCCTGACTGGTATACACTGACCCTTGCGATGATGTCTTGAATCTTCTCCTCGTGACTCTCCATCTCCAATACACTCCTTACCTGTATGAGATTAACCTGTTCCCGGTAACCCATGCTCACGATCTCATCAAAAGCGCCAAGCAGCTCAAAGCTCTGTTTCTGAATTTCACGCTCATCTGCGGTGCGGCAGATATCAGACACGACGCGTGCAAAGAGGTGGAGGGTATCGATGTCCTGAAGGATATTGGAAGCTTTATTAGTGATGAGGAGAATGTAAAGGTCTTCCAAAGGCTGGTAGACATAGCGGACTTGGGTGGTTTCTACGGAAGTGTGTTGGGAGTTTGTCGGGATAAGCTTTGGGAAGGATGCGAGTAGGGATTCGATGTGAGTGCGCGTCATTGGGTGAAATTGGCGCGAGAGCACCGCTGGAATTGCATGTTAGGAGATCGATTTGGAGGGTTGGTGGGTGGACTTACCTTTCCCGCCTTTTGTGCATATTGATGCTGCTAGAACAACCTGCTCTTCGTTAGATCCCGTTTCTGTCTTGTCCGGAATGCTTGATGCTCACCATCTTGATTATTTGGAAGGGTTATGCTGCTGAAAACCCTTGCGTGCACGCGTCTGCAGTCTTTGATCCTGGTCAGTTCTTGGTAGTAGTGTGTCCATGGTCAAACGTGTCAGAAGGAAAGTGACCCCCACTTATTCCTACATTTGGAAGGTTCGAGGGGTTAGAACTTAGACATAGTAATGTCACAGTCTAGATTCAAGAGCAACTTGCACGCCTGCGCAGTGCGGGCCAACAAACGATATCTGATCTTGTTCTGGAATCTGTTGACAGGAAATTACTTGCGTCTCTCAAGGCGCTCTTGCATACACGGTCATATTCCTCTTGACCTCAACTTCAACAGTGATCTGCAGGTTCGTTTTAGTAACTCCTTCATTTGAAGTTATGCCAGAATTCGCTGAGGAAGCAAAGCCTAGTCACTGCATCCATCTGTGTTTCATTTGTCTCATTGTGTACGCGTTTTGTACCACCTAAGCTTTACGACCAATTGCACAGGTTCATCCTGAGGTTTCGACTTTCCATGCCATGCTAGACATACCTTTCCGGAGAGGAACATGCCTGGGACGTCGCAGCGACTGTGATGTCAGGTGCGCCACTTCCCTCAGAGTCACAGGCACAGGCACCGGCACCATTGGTGACCATCCCTAGCCTCTGCGTGCGGTGGCCATGCTGAAAGGGTCCTCAAACTTGCTCATACCTGAGGTTTGGCGCTCACTAACGATATCGAACTCATCAGCTCGGCAGGAACTCAACTACAGGCGAGGGAATTTGCGGTTGCTTAATTGACCCGGGGCCGTAGCAAGCGTTTGACCATTTTGGGTCTGTGAGCAATTTACGAAGCAGATCGTTATGAATGTACAAGGTGTTATGGAGCCAAGTCATATTTGTGTCTCGTCTCCTACTAAGACTGATTGATCACAGGATAGTAATTCGGTTGCGATCCTTGTGTGCGCATTTCGGTTATGTATGTCCACGTTCTCCTCTGATTTTAAAGTTTACCCTGATAACAGACTCGTGCTCATGAACGCATCTTACGACACCCCTCCAGGATGCACTTCCAAATGAAAAGAGGCTGATTAAAGGGCCCCAGAATATAACTCTATATGCTAGCGCAGGCACCCTCGTGTAATCATTCACGTTGTGTGATCTAGCTTGATTCAAATGACCAGGAATATCTCTTCCGATCCCCCTTTAGCACCGTTCGTAAGCGAAGAGATGGCAGAATCCTCGATCTGATTTAAGGTAATTTGACTGTTCTTGTAGGGCGCAGTTTGCTCATTTTTGATATCCAGGCAATACCGCTGACACTACCGAACCCCATTCTACGTGCATCCTCGGTAAGAACGCCATGCGGAACAGGTACCTTAGATACCCACTGATGTTCCAGCGAACCTCATGCGATGGTCTATTCAGTTCCTTCCTTTCCCATGCCACGATCTGCGCTTGCTCCCATCTGTCAGTGAAAGTGAAATTCTTCCACTTTTTGCGCCAACGAGGCGAGCGACTAATGCGGACCAGTCCATTTATGAGAACGATGATTCCCCTCGGATCCACTTTGTGAGCCCTATCTTTTTCGGCTCGCCAGCGATGCATATGGCTGGCCCACAAGGGCCTGGGTCCATCAAGGCGTGGACTTCCAATTTTGTTTGGCGACGGGTTGCATACTGATTAGATAGGTTTCACAACTCATGTGGGTGTTTTTATCCGTTCGGAATATGTGTTAATTTTTGTATCCAGTCGACTGTCTTGCTTGTAGCAAATGTCAGCCTTCTCGCTTTTCCAGGCGCGGATCCAGGAAATTCATAACGCGGTCACTGCCGACGATTCTTTTCCAGAGAGAATTATGCGACTGTTCGATCTAACCCATGTGACAATCCGCAAGCGCTCACATCGGTTAGTGAAAGTGAAATTGTTCAACTGTTGCCTCCGTTTTTCAGAACGATGCTTCCAAGCCCCCTCGGATCCAAGGTGTAGGCCCTGCCAGCGTTGCGCATGGCTGATCTACGAGGGTGGGTCGATTAACCCGTAGACTTCCAATTTCTTTGAATGCATTGCATACTGGGTGGGCGTATTTCTTAAGGCATGTGGGTTGTTGTGAACTGTTTGAAATATGTGTTAATTTTCGTATCCAGTTGGCCGTGGTGCTTGTGGTGGATCTCAGCTTTCTCGCTGTTCCAGGAGTTTCACAATGCAGTCACTCGTGACTGTTCTTTTCAGAGAGGGCGACTATTTCACTGATCTCTGCGATGATTCCGTTCGCTCCCATTGGTCAGTGAAAGTGAAATCGTCCAACTTTTGCCACCAACGAGGTGAGCGCCTAGTCCATTCACGAAAACGAGGCTTCTGGGCCCTATCGGATCCGTTCCGTGCGCCCATTCTGTTTCGGCCCGTCAGCAGCGCACATGGCTAGCCTAAGAAAGTTGGGTGGTTCTAATCTGTTCAGAATATGCACTAATTGTTGTATTCAGATGAATGGTGATTTTTTTCGTAGTGAATGTCACCTTTCTCGCTGTTCCTGGCGTAGATCCAGGAACTTCATAATGCTGTCGCTCACGATAATTCAGTTCCTTTTCCTTTTCTCATGATACGATCTGCAATTATTCACATTGGTCAGTGAAAGTTAAATTCTTCGACTTTTTGCGCCAACAAGGTGAGCCCCTAATGCGGACCAGTCCATTTATGAAAACAATGGCTTCTGAGCCCCATCGGATCCGTTCCGCATGCCTTATCCTTTTCGGCCCGCCAGCAGCGCACACGACTGCCTACGAAGGTCTGACTCGATGAAACCTCGGAATTCCTGATACACCAGCCAGACCGCACTCTGAGGAGGAGTGAAAAGTGTCTCGGAGCTTGCTACATCCACTTCGATGCTGACTCTGAACACTCCGACCCCTGGCACTCCCAACCCGCACTCCTCGGCCTCAGCCCTCTCTGAGGCCGAACATGAAACCTCCCGCTACAGTGAGATGGAAGGACTTTTCTGTGATGAATTGAAAGTTTAAATATTGAGTAGTTCTAATTATGTGGGTGTTTTTCACGTGTTCGGACGCGCTAAGTCAGTCGACCTTAATGCTTGCGGCTTCTTCGCGTTCCCGGTGTGGATCCAAACAAGCTCACTTGGAAGTCACGACAATTGCCACGTCTTGATCTACTTTATTCGCCATCGGATCGTCAATAGTCTCGGTCCTGGCCGAACAGAACCACAATTACTGCGCGAGGTTTACCCAAAACTGCCGCTATTCACCGTGCGGTGCAGAATTTGATGCAGTTATTTTCGTGGTTTGAACAACACGGTCAACGTTCAGGGTGGAACTATTAAAAGTGCGCCCCACTCGTTGGAGATTCGTGAATTTTTTTGATCTTTTGTAGCAAATTGATATCAGGCTAATAGGTGTGTTATTTTATACGTCGTTGCATTCTCTCACAGGATCCACATCAGTTGTGACGCCCATATCTAGTGGCGATTCGTCTCCGTGTTCATTATTCATATCTGGCGTCGGGCGGGGCTTTGTTTACCGTCTGGTCGATATGGGCCATAGGAGGATCCCCATTTTTTAGGTTTACCTGGCTCTCTCGGAAACTAGCGCATTATTCTTGTGATATCAAAAGAAGATCGCTATTTTTCTGATCTACTTCGTTTGAAACGCTCATATTTTGTGGCACTGAATGGGCTTTGTAGCCGTGTTCACCGTCGGGCCAATGTGGGACACTTAAGGATCCCCTTTATTATGCTTACCTGGTTCTTTCGGAAATTAGCGTATCGGCTCTTGCGACATGAAAAGACGATCAAGAAGTCGAGTGTAAATGGGCGATCTACAGCGAAATCCCGGCCACGACAAGCACGGATGTCCTTGATTTCATTTATTGGTTCTGAACAGGGATCACGCGGCCATTTTGTGGTGTGCCCGTGGATGTCTGTCAGCATCTACCAGCGCTGCGCAATCTTGTCGTGCCTGCTCCAAGAGATATCAGGTAAGCACGTGTTGCCATTTCTGCATCGTATTGACATATCGCATGTCAATGCAAAAGTTATTTTCATTTCTATAGACCGGAATCAAGATTATTCCACTCAGCGCCTCTATTTGCGTGTACAATTGTAGAACTGCAAACGAAGAGTGACCTGCCCTTAGAGACGCGTTCGGTCACACATCTGTCAAAACGTCAGTGGCGCACGCGTCCTTTCGGCGCTCATCTCACGCCGCTTGATTCTGCAGATCTCTTGGCCGCAGCAGAGTAACCAAATGAATTGGGTCTTCGGGCACGTATGTTCCCCTTGAGGCCATGATATTTCTGACGATTGTGCTTAATAATATTGCATGCAGGTTTCGGGACGCTTCCCAGCAACCTTGGTATTGCACCTTGCTGAGCAGTGGGCGTTGTGGAATTCTCCCAAAGTGACCGACATGGTATGGAAACGTCTGCTTCTGTTTACTCTCCAACAAATAAAAGCGCTGAGTGGCAAATTGCGACAGCTAGTAAATCGATTATGAAAATAACTGTGAATTTATGACCGGTTTTCAGTGCATGATTGATGTGCATGGCAGCGCACATCTCAACCACGCTCGACCAGGCACGACCCTGCGCAAAGCACAGGCATAGATCATAACGACAGGTATACGCCATGTGACATTTGTATTGTATTTTCAATATTAACGCAGACTCGTGTCGTCTGGTACTTCCATAGTCTATTGATATAGCTAGTATGCATGGACTTGCAGCGCTAGTACTTGGAGGGGCATCAGTTCGCTTGGCCTAAAATAAAATATACCTTGAGGTAATTATTTCGTGCTTTTCACGTTTCTTACTATCTTAGTAGTCCCATGAATGGAAGTGGATGATGCTCTGAGCCTAAAATCGTTCGGCGGCGGCAGGCACGTCGTCCACCATGTGGCATGCTCTCGCTTATCAACTACTGCCAGTGGCAGCTTCTACTTTTCATGATCGCCGTCTTCCTCAAACCTCTACAGCTCTTATAGTTCTTAACTTCCTGGATGTTTATCAAGAAGATGATTTCGTGCTCAGTTCAAGACCCGTGGGTCGTGGCATGATAAAGAACATGTTCTTAATATTAATGAATCAACTTGACGCTTACTAAATGTCATCTAGACTCTCACTCAGTACTTCTTGTCAGCAGCACATTTCCCTGTTGTCGGGTAAACTTTTGTTGACACCTCTGGCCTGCTGACTGGATCTGCAATGACTGAAGGTTGCCCTAGTTCAACTATTATCCCCTTTATGACCGAGTCCGCGCTCATACGGAATGCCATGTCTCCGATTACATGGTACGTCTGACAAGCCAAGATGGTATGATATTGATATTAAATGGGCCATAGGCGCATTTCCCCCGCAACGACCAGCATTAATATCACCGCATACTTATTGCGCAGTTGACGATTTGTCTTTTTGGCGTATTTCTTCAATCAAGCCATTTTATGACCTTCCCTCAGGCTGCCCTCTTCCCCAGGGCCTGATAACGATGCACCTCATTATCTGATAAGTAATAGTAGGTCACGACCTGACCACTAGGATTCTGTATTACGGGCGTTGCCGTGGCGTCTCCTTCCACTGCTTGGGTCCGCCTCAGATAATAAATTCCCCCGTTTTACGGGCTTTATACCACCCTGATTGACCATGTATTTACAGCTAACTTCATGCCGTGACAGCTCGTTACTCACCCCGCTCCCAAATATTGAAACCCGCGACTACCGCGCCCCACGAACCCAACGAACTTATCAAGACTATCTCTCCCTCACAATAGATCTTTTGAAACTCAACTTGGATAAATTACATTTCGGAACAACTCCTTTAGGGTGTATATAGGTGTATATGCTATGCTGTGAGTCGGCAAGTCAGTTGAAGACCGTTTGATTGCATTTTCTGACAAGGTTGAAGGAATGCTAAGACATACGTGGTCTTGGCACTTTTCGCCTCCCTCACATGGGCGACTCTTGGAAGCTTTTGGATCGCCAGCATGCCTCTTGAATCATACCCCACTTGCTTCCGCTTCTGTTCTATATCGATTTCAGCTAAACATAGGCCTGGACTATCCTGTGTCAAGTTGATAATTCTCGGGCTTATCACTTGGCAGTTTTATACTACCAACTTTCGGGTTTCACTCGACGTGTCTAACGCTCACCTTGGCGCTAGAAACAGAACTCGGGCTCTCACGTTTTGCTCGCTTCTCAAGTTCTGGTTCTAGATCATGGATGCCATGTTTGCGTATGACGCGAATCCTTATTGATATGTCAAAGGCAAAGAGGTCGGTCCCTTTGTGCGCTCTACGGGCCTTCACGGGTGCGAGGCAAAACTACGTGGCATCCAACCAGCTTGCGATAACGTTGTCAGAAGGCCACATCGACCGTTCGGCTTGAGAACAGGCTATTTTTGAGGTCGGGGTGGTTGAATTGAGGTGCTGGTGCGGACCCTTAGGATCAAATCATACAATCGAGGTAGGTTTCCTGCTCTCGTTCGCGGATGCATGTTAATTTATGGTTGAGAATATGATAAGCGGAAATAACTTTTTTCTTCAAATGTCGTGCTCGCTGGATATGCTAATCTTCCCACTTACTTCGAGTCACCCAGGGGCACCGCCATCAGGCACCGCCATCTTCGGCATCGCAAAATTCTCGGACAACTCAAGTCTCGAGGATTATCTCACTAGTGTCCAACGATCACACAGGAGCTTATGTACCACCAGAGATAACATATCTGTGTGTAATATAACACATTTGTGTGTACTATGACCTTTTAAATATCCTGGATCAATAAGCGACCACGTCATAGTTTCGCGGGATTCGACCACTTAGGTTTGCGTTTCTGCGGAAGAGCGAACGGAAAGAACACGTTAATTTGATTTGGGGTGTCACAAACCTGTGCATCATACCTCCGAGAAAGCAGCCAGGCCCTCCTGGATTAACGTCAGAGGGAAGAAGGATGAATACTCCATACCCCATAAGACAAGGATAACGTGATGTGACGTACCTTGATATTCGCGCCGTGATACAGGCGTTTACTCACGAGACTCATTGAGTGAGTTTGTACAGCATCCTCGAAATGGTGCTTTTGTGAAAGTATAAGGCCTTCCTTTGAACTCTGTACTGAGTCAGGGGAGTTCATGGTTATCTGACGTGCGATATCCAAAGCAGTAGGTACAACAGCCGATTTTTCGACGACGACATTGACACTACGGACCGGAAGTGTACGCATGAGTGTCAAGAAGCTGTCTTTGTGACTGGCGGCGATTGTAGGCTTGACTTACAAACGAAACCTGTCTCTAGCTTGGATGGCGGTGATGGTATTTCCCAAGAGCAGCATCTCAGAAGCAAGCTACGCCGCGAGATTTTCTCAGTGAGCGGAGATATCCTGTGAGTTTATTCACGCCGAAGCGATACCTGATGGCCCGCAACTCTCCCTAACCTGGGAATAACTGCAAGGCAAACGAATCACCGATCAGCAATGTTTATACATACCCGCCCCCCGCTTCGGTCTTCCAAAATAATCGACGAAGACGAGGCTGCAATAGGCAATAGAATCACTGATGCGGCATTCACTCACCTCCTTGTGCAGCTAGTACACCACGCTTAACTTCAGGAAGTGCGAACACGGCGTCTTCGCTTGCAATGACCATATCGCAGTTTAGTATCATTTCAACCCCGCCGCCATAAGCCGAGCCGTTCACCGCGGCGATCATGGGCTTGCAGGAGGTATGCCGGCGCGAAATAGACGCAAATCCGTGCACGGAAGAAGCCACATTTTCTCGTTCATTTGCTGTGCCACTTGATTGATTATGAAGCCAGCTGGTGTGAAAATGAAGGGTCCAGGGAATAAGAAATGAGAGGACGATGAGCACAATTCTCCGTTACTTACGCTTTCAAGTCGGCGCCTGCACAGAAAGCGCGTCCTTCACCTGTTACAATTACTACCCTTGAAGTACGGGATGAAGAGGTTGAATAGGTTTACCGATAGGCTGAGTGACGGAACCTACCACAAAGAGGACTCATCATCAAACCAATTTAAAATGGCAGCTATACTGGTGGTAAGTTGAGGTGTCATGGCGTTGAGTTGCCTCGGACGGTTGAGGGTCATAAGCATTACATGTTCTTGAGGAAAAGACACCTTGAGTTGTTCTGAATGAGAAGGCGGGTGCAAGGCCAGCGGGTCCCAGTTGGAAGACATGATGTGTTTCGATCCAAAAACCGTTGGTAGTGACCCTAGTACTCAGCTGCGAAATATTAATGACACACACTGCCTCACGCCATGTGCACAGGATTTGACGACCGACTCGGGATCTCGGATAGAGTCGGATTTTCGGCTGCCGGATGGGAAAGAAAGCCCTAAACATTTGAAGACAAGACCCAAAGAAATCACACCCGAATTTCATCAAAGTACTAGGCCTGTGCACCAGAAATAACCATATCACGAAACACGATAATAGATCGCTGGAATCTCGAGCAAAGGTCACATGGAATGAGATTATTTGTGAACCAGACGTATTACGCCGACAAGTACGAGGGAGATGGTGACGGATAAGGACGGCCGAGTTCGCCTATCGTCCGGTAGTACAGAAATGATGGGCGTAGGGCGTGACAAAGACCTATGTTCAACGTTGTCAACCTTCTTCCAGCTCGCTTCATGACAGGCTTCCAAGTCGTCATACTTGCGGATAGTTCGGCGAAGATGGTACAGAAGAGAGCATCGGCTGGACACGTTTTTTAGAGCCGTCCCTTGGATCAAGTTCCGCGATCAGTATTCTTCTCCAAATCTAAGAGTTTCCCTTCTTCCCCACACCCGTCAGCGGAACAATCAGCATCTCATCAGAGCCCGAATGACACGTGTTCCTTGTGCATTTCCATAAAGAACCTGCAATACATCATGGGTGTCCACGTGGAACTTCGAACCGAGTCAATGACTTCATTTCCGATGTAGCTTGTTGTTCGGCCATCAGCACGGACGCCATGATGTTGCGATGAACATGTACTTTCCGTTTGAGACGTGTTACTGACGTTTCAATACGGTTGACGGTCCGGCAAATAATGATGGTTGTTGCAGCAATAGCGCAATAAGTCATACATACAAGGCAGACGGCAAAATTGTCAGCCTAAAATATACTGCCGCCCCGAGGAATCCGCATAGCGAGTCTGCACAACCTCCTCCTTCCTCCTTAATCCTACAACTGCGATAAGACCTCGACGACTAATGTGCGTTTATGCACGGGGTGTAGATGTATGTTGATACAATGCGACAAAACAAATGCGATCGAAGAGTCGAATGACAACATGGATGGATGATCGATGATGAGAACAATTGTCTGGGATGAGACATTGAGTCACTGTATGATGTGAAACAATAGGAAAGATGACTTACGAGCAAAAGGAATAAATATAGTAAGAAAACGTAATCATTGTGTGCTCAGCGGAAGGGACAGCTAGGCGAGTGAGATCCGCGCCAGCCACAGTGGCAGCACTGAGGTGCATTGAAGTTCATGCAAGAGTCATCATCAGATGAAATGCGGGTTGAGACGGGAGTAGCATGAGAGTGGCGCATGGAGTGATGCGAGTTGGATGATGATGACTCGTCGGATGAGTATGCAGTCTTGGAGGACGTGCAGACAGTAGAGCAGGAAGCGTGCATTGTGTTGAGCGTAGAAGTACTGGTTCTGTTATGCTGGATGAGAGTTGGTAGGTTGAATGGTTAAAAAGAATTAATTTGCTCCACCTTTTATGCGTTTTCCTTGTGGCAGCCGGTCATACTTCCGTTATCGGCTTGTAGACATAAAACGCATCCGACGGCCAAGAATTACAGAGTATATACTTGTGGGTTGTGGCGTCACTGATGCACTTGAACCAAATCTGTATGTAAAACAAAAAAGGAAATCGGGGAACCTTTGGTTGCCTGAGAGCACTTGCTCAAGCCTTTGAAATCGCATGACCCCTCGAGGAAATCATTGAGTGCCCCAATCAAGCATTTTTGCATCAATTTCCTTTGGGCGCTCACAGCCAGGGCATCCCATCCACCACGATAACCTTTCGAGGCCATGTTGCACCGGATCCCTGCTTTCGGGCCCCACCTGACTTTTTGACACGATAACGTACTGAGTACTGGAAGTCCATCTATATCTAACTCAACTTGGACATGTTGCCTGCTCAAGTGACACTGCAATAGTCCCGAGATCTGGCAGTGTCTGTGGCAGATTATTCATGTACGCATCTTGATTCATAATTTACAATTCAATCTCTTACACACAACGATCTGTAGAACAACGCAACGTCCTCGAAATCCTCGAGAGAATATTATGCACACTCACACGATGCGGCACCCGTTCAACATCCAGCTAATCGAGGAACTGTCCTGCCTTCTTTGTTTTCTTCATTATACTCCTCAACGTGTTTCGCCACAAATCTCCAATGCCCTGCCCTGCGGCACCGCGTTCCTCGACGTGTCGCATACGTTTACACATAAAAGGACGTTCCACAGCCGGAACGCCCTTGCTATACCAGGCAACATACTCAATCCCGATCGCGTGAGGGGATGAAGATAGGAACATGATGTGACCGTTCCTGCATAGCGCTATATTGGCAATCTCGTTATTATTGACCGATCGTAAAGACAGAACTCAACTGTCAGACCTTGAAGCCTGTAATCGAACTTCACAGGTATTCCTCCATCAAATCGGGATTTTTTTTCACGTATTCATGATCTGAACATGCGTGTCTGTGCAGCCCAAGACTTTTTCGTTGGCGATGCCGTAGGCTCCAAACTTACATTGCATCCGACTTCTAGAAACCAAACAATCTACGAAACCAGCCATTCCCCTGCCGCATGTGTGGCTAGGTTGAATGGGGCTATGCGCTCTTATGAATCGGAAAGCTTCATGCCCACATTTTCCTTATACCATGCCAAAGTCTAATTCAGTAGATTTGGTTAGGGCGTCAGTTGGCCCAAGGCACCCACAGATGACCATCTCATGTTGGTTTCCAAGCAAGTGCGCAATAGATCCCATGGGACTTCACATTCTAAAAGGCAGCGCAACTTTTGGAGATATCGTCCCTCAATCTGTCCATCATCCCACTTGAAACGATCGGCCACAAACTTGGCACTGTGCTACCACTAGTGGCATATATCATCAAAGTCGCATTCCGTCTCTCTGCACAGCCGGGCGAAATCAAGACCCGCAGCGAAGGTTACGCAGGAGGAATGACACATGTAAACATATTATCGAAACAGAAGGCAAAACAAGGTTCCGGGGCGATCGGTCACGATGCCATCAAGCCTTCTCAGGCCTTGAAAGGCACTTTGTACCGGCCATAATGCGTTTAAACGCGAGGTCTTCCCAGACTTCTTCTTCCCCGTTTCAACATCCCAGAATAACTTACAGGACTTGATTGTATCACCGGCATTGTGCTGTGCGCGAGAGATCATGGTTTGTGAAGTAAATAGCCATGGACTTGTGAAGGGTGATGGCTGGGAAGGGATGATGTAAAAAGACATGCTGCACTGATAACGAAAAACATTGCATACACCCTGACCACTTCACAAACGTTCTCGATCTCCATCACTTGACAACCATCGCATGACGCCCTCCACTATCCTGATCCTCCTACACTGCCTCCTTTCTTCGGCATGTCAGCATACCACTCTGGAATTTCATTCGCCTTGGGAATTGCCCGCTTGCGAAGTTCTTTGATCTCCCTTTCTTCTTCCGCATCTCGTTGTCTTCGGCGCTCCTCTTTTGCTCGTTGAATCTCCTCTTCCTTTACTCGTACCATTTGGTCGAATTTCTCCCTCTCTCTGGCGCGAATTTCGGTGCTAAGGACCATCGGTGGTGCGGGAACTATCGGGACGAGGTGTTCCTTACGACATGCAAGTGAAGATTGGTGGGCCTCGTGTAGTGCTTTGAAATCGGGCACAGGATGCCTTTGTCGGTGCACCCTCTCCATATAACTCTGCTCGTTAGCCGAACCTGCAAGCTTCTCAAACTCAGCTTTACGCGCTTCAGCGCGTGCATCTAGATGAAACGTAAATGCAATAGGCTTTGTTATGTTGGCAGGTGGCAACGTGATGCTCTATACATCCAAATATCACAGCCAACAATCAAATATCAAGCCATGCAAAAATAATATTGAATGAGCGCACATAAGACGAGGATTCCGTTAATTAATCACGTACCGTCTTCTCGAGGCATGACACAAGGCCAGGTCCAGATGGTCCTAACCGCTCGAGCCTCATAACTTCCGCAGGTTTCTTGCTGACCACATGTCCCGCGTCAAAGTGTACCCGGTAACTGCCCGAGGCTCGGCTTTGCGATGCGAGCGAGCGACCAATCGAGACCCCCTCCTGTCCCTGGACATTTTTGTCTTTTTCCTTGCTGATCGTCTGACTGCGCAGGGACGATGATGCAATCGATGTGGATGGCACCTGGCGCTGGAAGTTCTGTCTGGGTTTATACTTTGTTCGCGCGCTTGGAAAGCTTGACGTCGGACACCGCGAATTCCGACTGATAAGCGGTGCGCTGACATGTGCATGGTTCTTCTGGGTGGATGGCCGAAGAACTTGGCTGGATGACCCTGCCGAAAAAGTCGGGCCACTCTTGGCCTCGGCGCTTTGTGACAACGGCTTCCCCTTCCCCTTAAACTTCTTGCTGCCACTTGGCTGTTGGGAAGCAAGACCTTCCTCGGTGGCCGGGCGCTTCCTCGCCGGCCTCATGGGCGATAGCTCCCGTCTTCCTGTGGATAAATGACCGGGGGAGGCGCTAGCTTGTGTGTGATACTTCTGCGGTGAAATTTCTGAAAGCCTGAATAGGTAATCGTTGTGACTGGAAGCGTCCGGTGAACATGGGGCATGAATAGTGTCGACCGCAGGCGAAGGTTGAGTTTCGATGTGTTCTTCCGTTCTAGCAACACTAGTACCCGTACCTGCCGTGAAAGAATTTTCGGTCCTGGGATTATAGATACTGGGGAATTCAAGTGATGGCATTTCCAAGAAAGGTGGCCGGAGATCATGTCAGATCGAACCATAATTCCCGATTGCGATCACAATTACACAGAAAGAGAGAAAGAAGGATAGAAGAACACGCGCAAGGTACAACTGATCAGTTCCGGTGCAAATGCAGTGAAATGCGTATCAGCGGACGTACCTAATCGATGACATTAGTTTTTGACTGTAAGACACGAGGCGTTCAGCCACCCGTCCGGTCACGCTTTGGCTAGCGTTTGAGACCATGTTAATATCGCCATTCATGCCTGCGGGCGGAACTTGGAATCCGGTATCTATGACCATATTTCCTGACTCAGACATCCACGTAGAAGACGACTGCATAGTTGGTTCGGCTGTGGAAGTTGGACCAAGTTTGTCAGCGGCAGACACAGGGATCCTGCTCTGCGTTGCTAGCGTCGTATTACGGCCACCTTCCACCGCCTACCACAGGATGGTGAGCTCATACTGATTGTAAATGGGAGTCAACTTACAGAATTAATTTTTGTCCTCGGCTTTAACTTTGATTTTGGTGCTGCCGTAACATTTAACACAGGGATAACAGAGGATTCCGCAACCACTGGTTGTTGCTCGTGTATGGAGATATCATAATCATCGTCGAGGGTCCCCACTTCTGTGCGCAAGGACTCCAAGCGCTCCTCGGAGACGGTGGGTCTGTCAAGTACTATCTCCTTAAGTTTAGACGGAGGGCGTGTCACTTTCTTCGCCTTGATAGGGCTCTGACGTCTGGAAAGCAAAGGTCTGTAATCGTTCTTCTGGTGTGCTAATGGACTTGGACTACGTGATCTTGATAGTGATAGCAGTTTCGACGTGGCTTTCGGTGTGACATCACTAATGTTCAATGGTCCGCGGGCTGGAGTAGGAGCAATGGTGGCAAAACTGGCGCCGCCAGCTCCGCGCAGAAAATCAAGATCACTGCTGTTATCTGCAAGCAAAAACTCCGCGGATGAGGTATCGGCGGGGATCTGGAAAGAAACAGATGCGTCTGAGAGGTCTGGTAAGTGTCTTTTGCTTAGGTCTGTGTTGGCTATTGGCGGCATGGTGTGTACAGACTTGGAACGTTAAACAATTCCAACGTGTTACGTCGGAGAGAAGGAGAGGGCGTGTGAATTTGTTTCTGACGCGTCAACAACACGTGCGTTTGATTTGACGCGACTGTGACAGCCACCCACAGTGACAGTGTCACCATTGTGCTGCCTAATTGGTGTCAAATGCAAACGCTCCTGAGTAATTCAGGTTTGCTTCAATCAAGCAAGGTTTCTGTATCTGCCATTAATGGGGTTTAACGGCCTCCCTGCTCTGACATTCTAGTACGTGCTAATGAATTTCTTCTCAGTCTTATCAAACGAATAAAACAATTCAATTCAATTAATCTTCACAACCTCATTTGTCTTTTTTCAGATTTGAAGGTACACAGCTCTCACTGGCAGGTGTTCTCACATTATTATTGCGCAATTCATATCTATGAAGCACTGCCCGTTTTCGGGAGGATCATACTCTTGCCCTCATGGCCCATTCGAAACCATCTCAGGTGTTAGCATGCGAGCATGCCGCGTAACATTCATGTTTCCGATCAACGTTCAACCTTCTCAAACACTCCAAATCTGTAACTCAATCTATCTTGCGTGTCGGACATCACCACGATAGTTTCCCACTCCATGAACACGTCGAGGCTTGAAATTCCCAACGCGCCTCTGAAATCCAACCAATCTTCTAGGCAGTGCCGCGAACGGCAGCGGCGAGCAATGCTGCGCGTGCTTTTAGCCCGGATCCAGATTTTTAGACGTTATCTTGGCGTGTATCATACCGTCTCACAGTGAGTAACTACATCAATTTTGAGATAAATGCTAACGTTCACATCTCACCTTGAATCTTCCTTCCCTCGACAAGCCCTTATCTTGTTGAGATTAGATGCCGAATCAATATTCCTACATCTAATTGCGCCCATTTCCCACCTTTCCCCGCATCGCGGCACGACGTTCCCACATTTCAATCATATGTCTGCTGAGCGATGAGCATTCACGTCCTTGGTAAGTGTTTCCGACAGAAATATGTCTCCCCGGCTTCGCCGTTCCATCTCCCCTTCGAGACTTCTGTTCCTAATATGCGATATCACCGCGCTGTGGTTCGCACGCGCCAGCAGCTTCTTCCAGCTTCCTTTCTCCACGAACGCGTCTTACCCCACAATATAATTCAAATGCTTGCCATTCTCTGTCACCTCTTCGGGTAAAATGCTCGCGGGTCAATCTTTGTCCGCCGACGTCGCTGACTGAATACAATGACGATCACTAGGTTGTCTTTTTTCCGTAATCCCACTCCTCTGCAAGTGCGTGGTGCATTTTTTGAGTCTTTATACTCCTTTATCACTTCACTTGGCTTTCACCGGTCCCCTCGCACGTCCCCTTCCATTTGTAGGTAATGTGCCTCGAAGAGGAATCTGCGAGGGAGTTTGACGCTTGCATATCGTATGGTCACTTGCTCCATCCAGGCACCGAGGATGAAAGTGGACCCCAGTCATGCGCCCGCCCCTCGTGTTCTGCCTCTCGGTTCAAATATAGTTCAATATTTGCCCGACTGAACTCAAATGGCGTCAACCCTCAGAATTGTCTGACATCATTTTGGCTTCCAACGTCCGGGCCCTTCGTGAGTTCGAACGGCTCGTGCTCGGTTCGCTAGTCAGTAAAACTAACACCTTCGTAGGTTAGCAACTGAACTCTAAGAATTATAGCAAACCTAGGGGAAGCCAAGCGCAGGGTCGAGTGGCGTTGACGGCTAAGAGCTTGTAGGACAAGTGCACCATGTGCATTCTGTTCAGTTTTTGCACTTGATGGAAATAATTCGAGCTTTCGGCAGGTGACAGATCTGATTATACTGCCTCGTCAAAGAAGGCTCGACCAGTATTATATATAGACTTGTATAATCAAATACCCAAACCTTCCGGTGCACCGCTGTGCACCGGTGTTTGTTTACATGTGATCAAGAGGGTGCCTGTCTGCTTCGCTGATATGGATGTCCAGCTGGTACTTCTCGATCTCGATTCTTTCTTCTCGCGACAATCCATTCGACGACTCGTCCTGCACAAGTTCAGAGAGTGCACCCAAAAGCTTCTTTGCCAAAACAGGCAGGTATCCACGCTCGGTGTTTGTATGTCCACCTTGATATCATACGTTCACTGACGAAACTCTCGTCATGTGTTGTCAACTCACATAGTATGACGTATCGACCCTTTGCGACTGCTCCAAGGACCTCGTGCTACCATCACCGTTAGTATCGCACAGATTGGCAAGAGGAATGTAACCCTACATGTTGCATTTCTCCCGTGAAATACACATCGGCATCAACTCCTGAAAGTAATGTTCCTCCGGCACCAGCACAAATTGCAACCGATTTAACTGATTTTTGAGCAAGCGGCCGCCCTACGTCAACTGTACGTTCATTATAGTCAGTCGTTTGTAATAGGCACGCAAGAGGAAGATGTGCAGTAGACCTTGCGACAAAGAAAGATGCTTCTTTACTCTCTGCACAAGTTCCTCGATAGGAATCGGTTCATCAAGCGTCACAATCCGGCCGGCACCACCTGCTTCTCCCTTGACTTCTCCCAGGATGTTGACTTTTCGCAGTGGCCTTCTGAGGACCCATGACGCCTTCTGCGAGCCAGTCGTTGATACCACCCCAAGTCGCATCGAGACTTGTGTGAGGGCAGAAGACTGACGTCCCTGCGGCCGAGAGCTTGAGCAGGGATGCTTGCAGTGGGTTTGTCAATGTGAGAGAAGTAATGGGTTGAAAGAGGGGTGGGTGGTAGGCTACTACCAGTGCTGTGGGCACTTGAAGTGTCTCCTCGAGGACAGCAGTAGTCAAGCTAGAGGACCCTTGTCACTACATATTCATAATGCCTGTTGCTTGCAAAGCAATCCTTGCTGATGTATTTCACTTACTCGATCGTCAGTACTACGCGCTTTGCGTCGGATCTTGGGACGGGAGATTCTGTGTGCCAGTGGATAAGTAATAACAGAGCTTTGGTATATGGGGTATTTTACCTATAATGAGGCCTACCTGCCCGACGTGTCAGATCACCGTATCAGACGACATCTTGCTGGCGAATGGTACAAACTTTATCCCATGGCTCAGCAAGCCGGAGCGGTGCGATTCGTTCCAACGCCTTGCACACGCTTTTCACTACGATGGACATGCTTGCAGAGTGTGGTACCCACACAGGATGTCACGTTTGGGGTTGGTTATTCCAAGACCAGCCCAAGATGGAACACGCAAGCAAATCAGAGTATTGTGGTTGGTTATGTGATATGATAAGTGGCAAGCGCCTGCCGTCAGCTAAAGGACTCTCAGCCGATGTGGCTTGCTGACTACTAACTTGGAGTTGTGGAACACGCCAATTGCCGGACGATGGATATGTTCTCTCAAATCTATAGAGCCGTCTCATCTAGACTTCCCTCTTTGTCCAGTTCCGCTTACTACACTTCGTCAGCATCCAGAATGAATCAGAAGGAAATCCAGGAGTTTGTTGAAGTAATCGACACTGCCGGCCTCAATGCCATACTTTACTGATATCACTACCATACCTTCACAGAACAACCTCAAAGATAACGGTCTTGTTGTCTTCATCCGGACTTCGCCGCCTTGCTATTTCTGCCAACAAGCTCTCCGCTTCTTGCGACAATACCCAGAGCTTGATGGTAAATCAGTCGAGTAAGTGATTCGCTTGATCGGGATGCCCACTATCTTCACAAGTGCGCACAGCCTTAGTGAAACCGGCGAGCAGCAGGCTATTATCAGCTACCTTGGCAGTCTCCCGGGTTCTGCGCCCACATTTCCTCGGGTTTTTGCTAGTGAGTTACGAATCGTTTAGCTTGTCTCGCCTGATGCTGATGTGTCATGATCTTTCAAAAGACAAGGAATTGATTGGCGGTAAGGACATATTTTTGGCTTGTATTGCGTGAAGACTAATCCATCTGATTTTTCCATCAGGTTATTCCGATTTGGAGGGCTTGGGTGCATCAGGTGTAATGGCCATCATCCAGAAGGCGCAAGCACTGACAGTCGATGTTTAGTAACGATGTTAGCAATGGCAATTCTCTAATAAGAACCGAGGACCAATACAGTTCCAAGTGATTGGCTCAGTGATGTCGTACAAGCTAATAAATTAAATGCAATGAATTTCAGAGAGGGGCAATGTATCTTGCTGATTGGCATGCCACGTACGACATTCATGTTATTGCCACAACCCATACTACAATCTCCTCGGTAATGAGTAACCTTTGGAGCATACTAAGAAAGCTCTTGCATCATCAGGGTCTTATCTTGCACACTGGGATGCCAAGGATAAACTAATACCCATTTATTAAGACTTGTTGCAAGACAGACGTTGCTCCTCGGAATCGCATTTGCACCATCAGCCTCTCATTGAAACAGGGAGTAATCGAACTGTAAATCATATTTCCATCAAGTGTAGCTTGCTCCCCATGATCAAATCGGCTAATTTGCTGGTCACCATCTCCACCGAGGTTAAACTCACGCCTGCCCTTGTCGGTACACCGCGGGCCAGAACAAAATCACTTACGTTCTCAAAGGAACGCCTTGGAGTATTACCCCGATGCCGGATGCCGAGCGGGTCATCTATGTCGTATTCAGATATGACTGGCTAGTGTAGACCCTTATGACGGCAGCCCTAGCGTTGCGCGCTGTAAGGAAAGTTGAGGGAACAGGTTCGATTTTGATCAGCACGATAGGCCCCAATGAGATTAAAGAAATATTTTTACCAGCTGAATAATGCTTGCGCGCTCCGTCGGCGGGAGCATGTTGATCTGGTCTGGTGTCATAGCTATGACGCGCATTATCATGGCCTGTTTTTTTAACCCGTCGGAATTTGTAATATAGGTGAAATTGTGTTTCTCGCACCTTTTGCTCCTCAGGGATCGATGCCAGGGCATCTGGAATTATGCCACCCCCTATGGGAGCTTGCTGCAGCGCGCTATATCCTCCTTGCACACCATGATGGGAGGGCGCTCCATAACCGTAATTTTGCTGTGGAGCCTGCCCGTGTCCATTGGGAAAATGAGGAGGGGTAGGTGTATGCGATGGCACGTGCGGCGGCGTTTGCGACTGCGGTGTTGGCGTGCGGTACTGCTGGAGGTGAGGTGGTATTGCAGAAGCAGGCTGGACGGCAGGCGCCGTTGACGGGCCTGCACTCTGTTGTTGCTGTTGCTGGATCGATGCTGAGTAGGTCGTAAGCGTTTTCTGTGTATTTTCGGTTCATCAATGTGACGGTTTCAGGTGGTAAGGGCAAATACAGCATACCTGCAGGACCTGAACGTCTACAGCATTCATTTTCACCATCAGGCCGATGAGTGCATATGCAATTTGAGGTGTGGACGCGAGGATGGCGCGTGCTTGCTCTGGGGTTGTTTTCTGAAAGTTGCGTTAGGAGTTGCTTGGTGTGGTAGTTGTTGGTACTGACCTTGAGCGTTAAAAGCAACTCAATGAGCTGCTCTTCTTGGCCAGACATATTGTGAGGGGGTGTGATACACTGGCCTGGCAGCCAACGCAAAGTACTGGTACTAGTCTGGTAGGGATTCAACGCTATGTTCTTTGATGACTAAGCAAGTGGCTTGCGGCAGGCTTGACCTGGCAGTGGCAAACCGTTTGGCGTTTGGCATTGATACCGTACTGCGGTACCTACTGGATTTTCGAAAAATTACGCTTTAGCTTCAGTTCTTAAACGGTAGACTCAAAGCTTGTTTGTGCCATCTTCATGGCCACCTTGTCATTGGACGTCTTGCGCAAGTTTGCTAGATCCTTTGCACAGTTGTTCAAATCTTCACTTCGCCGAGCACGCTATATATTGCAAATTTTATATGCCCTGCTTCGTAGGCTGGGAAGCATTCGTGTTCGCTTCGACTATGATACCTACTCTGCACGAACACTACATGAAGAGTTCGCGCCCTGCAATATGTGCGAGCGGCTTGCCTGCGATTCACATACCCGCGACAGATGACAACCAGCCTGGCGACCAACCACTTCATACGCTTGCAGTACCAGTGGACATTGCATCTCCTCAACATCCATTGTACCTGGCACCACCTTCACACCCCAGTTCCCAGATACGGCTTCAACACCGGGATTGTAGATGATGACCGAGTGCCGAATGCTAATGTTGGCAGTGGACAACTTCAAGTCTTTCTAGAAATGAGCACGTCAACAGACGAGCCGCAATTTGTCTTCTCGGGACATGCTGCGGATCCTGCGACACACAAGCCCATCACACTATCATCAATCATACCGACTGACGTCAAACGCTATGTTAGGAACATTAGAATGTAAGAGGGTCAACTATTCTTAGAAATATCTTGACGTAGTGACACTGCCCACGGAAGGAAATGGGTTGAACCGAATCACATCGTCATCACTCCGAAAGACAGCAAGTATGTGGAGTATGTACACGTTCACCGACATTTTATTCTATCTTATCTTTATAATACATGCATCTAGGGAGGTACAATGTGGGTGGCGCGATTTCGTGCACCCGGAAGGCCCCAGAGTTTATTATCACCATGAGACAGTTAGCACGCATCCTAAGGTTGATTTTTTAAAATGCTCATACGCTACCCTACAGAGAGTTTTCACGGATGCAGACATGCGCCCAGGGAAGGTCGATTCTGAAAAGCTCCTGGCCATGGCCAAAGCCCTCAAGATTTATGCAAAGAGTCAGCCAGACGTACGGGCCAGGATCGGTGATGAAACGGAATTGGTACTCGAGCTTGGCATCGAAAAAGGCAACACCATCAAATCTTGTGGCTACTACTTCGTTGATCACGCGGAAAGGGTGATATTTTGGGCACATCCGTATACTTGCGAACCAGGTGGCGAGATTCTCTCCAACGTCAAGGCAGCCAAGAAACACAGTCATATAAGTGGGTGGTTCACTACTACTCGAATTACCCTTAAACGCCCGTTCTTAGAATATTCATTGGAATCACAATATTGGCCAGTGCTCTCTAAGGGATCGGTACGCTTCGTGAATGTTCTCGATCAATTTTGCTGACTTGTACACAATAGCGTATCGGCGACGCTAACAGTCTTCTAGGTACCACTGCGAGCTCTATCCTCAAAACCGACACCTTCCGAGACAAATCTTTGAAGAGCTGAGGGAAATCATTATCCATGCCAACGCAGGTAGGCTAGGTGGTTGTAACACGAAGAATGAATTCTTACGTTGATTATAGAGACTATCACCTCTGATACGTCACTAGCCCCTTTTGATAGCAATGAGCTAGCGAAGATGTTGGATCTAATGGACCGTGTTGAGGGTAAGACTTACTCCGGGTATTTTCGACACAAACTGAATGCTCAACCAGGTAGCATCGATAAAATGCATGCTCATTCTGTGTGTGTAGTAGGTAAGTTTTTTTTTCATGGATGACAACAGTATATCTATCTGCTCCTTACAGCCCGGTTCATGAGACTATTCAGTACGGAGCTATATTTCGATTCACGAAAAATACTGATAACGCCCAGCTAAAGTCAAATACACAAACTTCTGTGGACAACCTGGCGCACGCGTTGACGCCGATAGATCCATCTATTACAAAGAGGGCCACGAGCGCGAAACCCTGATCTTCAGGCTCTCCAACCTAATCCTCTGGTATGGGCCACGCAAGCACTATAAGCGTATACAGAGAGTATGGGTCGACGAGATCATTAATGCTCCCCGCTGGAAAGACTTTATCACCCAACTAGATAACGAGTGGACGGGGTTCACGCTCTATGTAAGTGCTCGATACAATATCGAGTGCAATTTCAGACTTAGCGTCGTTGGAGTCCACCGTTATGATGGCTGTCGATGTCAGTTTCCTTGCAGTGCCTGGCATCATCGATTCTTCCGGTTCCTCGCAGACATCGTCCAATATTGCGGTATACATGTCGGCTCTTTGTTCCGTGGGTTCACTTGTGGTTGCCGTGCTGCTTGTCGACCAAAGCCAAGACTATCAGTCTGCCGAAGGCGGGGTATGCAATTTCTCTCGCTTAATCTTAATGAACCTCGCTGATCACCCATATCCAGGCTTTGTATATGTCCCTAATGACCAGTGCAATTCCCGGAGTCGAAAACTTGGCATTGATGCATAGCTTGCCATTTGCACTTCTCATGTGGGCGTATGTCTCAATGCCCCCGCGTATCCATTCCAGAGCTCTGACCTTAGTGCGCCTTCAGGATGGTATTTTTCGGCCTCGCTTTGTCTATCCTCATTTTCGACACCAGTGACGTCGTAACGCTCGCGACGATGGTTCCTGGATGGACAATAGTCATGATATTCACGTTGTGGCCTATGATGGCCACTCCTGTTGGATGGCTATTGAATTCTGCGAGATCCTTGGTCCATCAGCCAAGGCGCGTTGTCCAATATCTGCGTGAATCGAGACACTCAGAAGTGGACCAGGCGCTCAGGACCAGAGGAGTCGCGTAACAATGTACACGCCGCTACTATATGTACTCATCTCATCTACCACCAATGTGTCTCTATATCCATCATTCTATGGTTAGTGCAGGCTTGGGCCAGGTTAGTAAGGTTTGGTAAGTTAAGAGCACATATACATCCTCCGAATTCTATCGTTGTGCAGCCGCATAATTTCTCCGATCTTATTCCGAACATCGGTCCAGTGAAGTCTCAAAGCCACGGTGGAACATTTGCGCGTGGAGTCGGCAAATCATGATGTTTTCCACAGTTTGACCAAATAGTTATCGATTATCATTCCATTATTCGAGAGCTTTCAACGTTTCAGCCACTGGCACCAGCCGTACCAAACATCCGTACATCCTCTTTAAACGGTGCTACTTTGAAAACTGTTAGTGACCGAGTGTCTCACCAGCGGCATCTTGATGGGCAGCAGGACGTACTATAAAGCAGACAGTGGGTCTTCAGTACAGCTTAGTATATCCACCATTCAAAACATGATCTGCAGTTATCGAAGCCTTGATCCCGAAGAAAGGCTCCAGCAGCTCTTCAGATGTATATGTCAAAGTCCATATACAAGGGCTTCCACCACAAAAGACTAAAGCGTCTGGAGAACTTGATGGCAAGGTTGTATGGAACGAACACTTTATATTGTGAGTGTTGAGTAGTAGTTTATACATGAAGGCAAGTTGACGAGTACCACGTACGCCGGCGTCAGACCCATAGATGCGGAAACACAGCTTGAGATCAAGCAGATCAAACGCAACACATTGTTCAGACATGGCTCCCGTTCTCTCGGAAAGGTCAGATTAGATGTGGCAGCGATACTTAGGCAGCCTGTTGTCGCAGCGTGTAAGATGTCTTTTATTACATCGACCACGTCGTGATATCAATACAACCTTCCCTATGTAGCACAGGAGGTTCGGCTGAATTTCCCTTCAGACGAAGCACTGCACCATGATGCCTCACGGCGAGGCTACATCTTAGTCCGTCTACACAGGCCTGAAGAGCCTGTGCAACTCGCTCGTTCCTCCGTGACAAAATCTTTGTCCGTACTCATTTCGCAGCTAGACACGTTTGTCCAGATCGTGGGCGTAGCATCGCAGGTAAGCTCATTCAGGCCTCTTGTCCACTCACGGCAAGCTAACGCTGGAAAATACAGATCCATCCATTCGCGAACCTGGCATGGCAGGTTGTATCATCACTTTACACGGTGAGCATGAACGCACGAGACTCTGAGTTTCTGATAAATAGTGTAGATTGCCAGAGGTCAACTGGACCGTGACGGAAGAATTGCAGATCTAACGATCATGATGGAGGATGTGTATACCTTTGTTGATGATGTGAAAAGTTTTCCGAGTAGACTGTCATCTCAAGAGGAGACCATTAAGAAGATTATATTCCAAACCATAGAATGTATGCTGTTCATTCAAGAGTACTCTGGTCATGGATTTTGTGGTGCGTGTTTTACCTTCAACGTCTCTCTAATTCTCACTTAGAGTTTGTTAGGACGTGCGCTCAACAGACAGTGGGCAGACGAGCAAATTGCACGCTTCACGCAAACATTCACGATGTTGAAGGCATCTCTCAACGATGGGGTTGGGGTCCAGATCGCTCTCATTGCTCACCACATGTACGAAGATGTGCAGTCGATAGGTTTGTATGCCTGTTACATTGTTGCGAGCTTCAAGCACTCATCAGTATCTAGTTCAAACACAAAGTCTTTCCAAGCTTCATCCAGCAGATATGGATGACCCATCTCGACCGTCGTGTTTGCCCCACACTTGCAGCGACTTGCTCTCCAATGTTTTCTCTTGGGCAATGAATCCTTCCAGCAATCAAAATGTGCTTTGGCTCCATGGTCCTGCTGGCTCCGGAAAGAGCACCGTTGCTACAACGATCGCCAACATTATGCGAGACCTCGGTCGTCTCGGCGCGTTTGTATTTTTCAACCGCCGCGTGGCGGCAAGAAATGATCCAGCGGCCGTTGTACGAACTCTTGCCTTCCAACTTGGCGAATTTGACCATCGATTGGGAGCGGCCATCTCCGCTGTGATTAAAAATACTCCAAGCATCAGACAATCACCCTTACGACAACAGTTTCATAAACTACTGGTGCAACCACTGTCCGAATCCGAAATGGCGGTCTGGAGCCAAGAGGGCCCAGTGATTGTTGTCATCGATGCATTGGATGAGTGCGGACACATCGGGGACAGAGAAGACCTTCTTAGCGTCCTGGCGCTGGAGAGCGTAAAATTGCCGCCGACGTTACGCATCATTGTAACAAGCCGAACAGAGTTGGATATCCAGGATGCATTGGAAGCACGGAAGAATATCTGCAGCACTCCAATTGACATCAACTCCCCTGCAAATGATAAAGATATTCACTTGTACCTATACGATCGTCTGCGGAACATCCGTTCTAAAAACAAATATCTGTCACTCCCACAGGATTGGCCTGGGCATAACGCAATTGATGCTCTGGCAGCTCGAGCGCGCGGACTCTTTATATGGGCATTTACTGCCTGTCGCTACGTGGAAAATGGTCAAGATCCAGAAGACAGGCTAGCGGACCTACTTCGCTCTGACGTTTGCTTGAACGCCGAGTCGGCCTTGGATCTTATGTACTCCACTGCCCTAGAATCCGCTGGGAGATGGGAAGATCCAGCGTTTTCTGCCGACTTCCGCGACATTCTCGGTATCGTGATAGCTGCTAGAAATCCTTTGACGGCGTCGACCATCGACCATCTTAACGAGGCTGCTTCAGTCTCAAGAACGCGACCAAGTCTTCACACTATTCAACATCTTGGTTGTGTTTTCCGAGGATCGGCCAGCGAGCCGATTCATGTCATTCATCCATCGTTCGAGGATTTTCTAACAGACCGAGCCCGCTGCAAAAGGGATGAATGGTTCATTGACGTATCTCTATCCCGCCGGAAACTTGCTCGCCAGTGCATCGGTTCCCTTCGCGCGATTTTGAAACGGAATATGTGCAACTTGACCCTCACGAGAAATGGGGTTGATGCTGAGGTTCTACCGGAGGATGTTACCTACTCCTGCATCTTCTGGATCGAGCACGTCTGCGAGATAGAGGGCGAGGAATCGTTCTTTATTGAGGTGTACGATTTTCTCATGAAGCATCTACTTCACTGGATCGAGACGATGAGTCTGTTGAAAAAGGTCAGACAGACAATCAAATCACTCATGCGACTAGAAGACTGGAGCAAAGTGAGTGAAAGTTCCATCCTGTTTCTCTCGTTGCTGAAAAGCAAGCATACAGTCAACTCAAGGTCGCCATCATGAACTGTGCGACCTTCTGGCGGACGCAGTGCGCTTTTGTCAAGCCTTTACCGCGGTCATTGAACAACACCCACTTCTCGTATACAGCAGTGCACTGCCGTTTGCTCCAATCAACTCTGTTCTATATCAGATATTCAAGGACGAAATATCAATACCAGTCGTAGCTGGAGGCTTTCGTGATGAATGGTCCCCTTTGCTCATGGACATTCCCAGACCAGGTGGAGAAATCACATCACTTTCACTATCGTCCGATGGGTCCCAGTTGGTCTCGACGGTCGCCCGCGGGTGCTATGTGTGGGATGCTATATCGGGGGAGCTGCTGATCCAAGGGCCGAAAGGCGACGTGGTGATGACGGTTTTTGCGCCTGGTGGTCAGCTAGCTGCGTCATGTTGCTTCAGTGGTTCAATAATCCTCTGGGACACCTACTCTGGTAAAATTATAGGTCAGCCACTCAAACGTGATCAAAGAGCGATATACGCCCTTGCATTCTCCCCTGATGGGACCCGTTTGATCTCGGGGGGACAAAATTGCACTATCATCATGTGGAATGTACAGACAGCATCAGTCATTCTGGACCCCCCGGCGACGCATACGAAAACGATCCTCTGTCTTGCATTCTCACCCGATGGTTCGCGCTATGCTTCAGGTTCACGTGATAGTACCATTCGAATTTGGGATGCAGCATCAGGGGGAATGCTATTAGGACCCTTTCGCGGTCATTCTGGGGGCGTGTATTCTGTAGTCTTTACTCCTGATGGCACGAGGATAGTGTCGGGTTCAGATGACAAAAACATCTGTGTATGGGATGTTCAGGATGGTTCTCCTTTGAATGGGTCTCAGGAGATGTCCATGCCAATCAAGCTTTGCGGTCATCGCAGCACCGTGTTCTCTGTTGCCGTCTCTCCTGACGGGCGACTCATCGCATCCGCGTCAAAAGATGCTACCGTACGCCTCTGGAGTCTGGAGTCAAGAGAAGAGTTAAGCCACCTCATTCGCCAGCACAGAATGCCTGTGCGTTGCGTAGCATTTTGGCAGCAACACGGGCGTCTCCGTCTAGTAACAGGCGCGAGCGATGCTACTGCCCGCATCTGGGATGTCAAGTCAGTTGGAAGCATGGGTGTGGCTCGGAAGCACAAGGGCCTCGTTTCGCACCTCGCGTTCTCACAAGATGGCCAGCGCATTGTTTCGGGGTCGCTTGATCGTACTGTGCGGGTCTGGGATCCCATGACAGGCCACTGTCTGCTGGGTCCATTGAGCCTTGAGCAACCAGTACATTCCGTTGCTCTACCCGCAGATAATGTTAGGATCTTGGCGGCCGACCATGAGGGTGCCGTCTTCGCATGGGATGCAACAACGGGAGGGCATTTAACTGCAACGCCGGCCGACGATCCCAGCCATTATTCCAACGTCGGGCCACTGTCTCTGGAGCGGAAGTGGATAGTTGATTCGAGGACTGGTACGGTCCTTGCGATGCTTCCAACGATGTCACTGGTGAGGTCCCAGGCATCATTCGGCAATTGTATGGTTCTTGGGCTGGCAAACGGTGGAATAGTAATAATACACTTTCCTGGTACCCCACAGATTGTCTAGCACGCACCCAAACACCTACGCTTGTACATATATTATAACCATATGAGATAGCTGATGTACTTGTTGCACGTCTACATTTACACAGATCCTTCATTGCTGAATTGATGCCGTATCCCCCCACCTGATCCATTGGGTATTTGCCGAAGGACGTTCCGCGGGACCCCATCATCCTGTAAGACGGTCTCCTGCACGATATGGTATCCACGCTTCCTGGGTATCCAGTCGAAAAAAACAAACCAATATATAATGCCAAGCAAACCGATTGACAATGCTATAACGACGTGGGACTGTACGCCAAACCGTCAGTCATGCTTCGCTCGCACACAAAGAGACAGCGGCTACGTACCCAATATGGGAGATGTTCATAAACGTCGGATCCTGGAGACGGTGGGATCATAGGCACAATAGCAAGAAAGACATTAGATAAGAAAAAGAATACAACGATGAACTTCCACGCTCGGAACGGAGGGCACCAATCGTAGGATTTAAATGCAGGGGTGTACAGAAGGAGGAGGCCACCCGATATCAGCATATTAAAAATCGTCAAGGGGTATGATGAGACTGAAATGTGGTTAGATGGGGCACAAGATCAAGTCATGAGGTACAGACAGTTTACAATAAAGAGATAGGCATCTCCAGGAGGAGCGGCAACCATGATGATCATAGAAATGAGCCATTGAGCGAAGAGCCCTGCAAGGGGTGCATTGAAAGGCTTGTTGCTGGCGAAGAAAGATGAAAGTGGTAGAACACCCTCTCTACCTAACTCTTGGACGACTGTGCAATAGTCAGCATATATGATCATATACAGGTGAAGTTGAATAACCTCTGCCTTGCGTGAACAGGATGCTCATAAGGTTTCCTAGTACTGACAGTGCAATAACAGCACTCAGGAACTGGGTTTACACTACATAAGAAAAGACGCCGACCAGTACGATTGCCATTACTTACCCGCTCTGTGGCAGGACCGAAGATATTCCTGAAAAATAGAGCTCTGAAAAAGTTTGCCTCAGCGTGAAAGTGTATTTTTGTGATAAATGAACCATACGCCGCCATGGTGCCTCCTCCCAGCATGTCTTGTTTGGATATAACAGCAAAGTACGCAATGTTCACAGACAAATATGCGACCGCGACAAGGGTCATGGCAAGGGGTGCAGCGCGCTTGATGGTCCGAATGGGATCTCGCACTTCAGATAAAGCGTAATTGGCATTGGAGTATCCGATGTAAGACCTGTGAAGTAGTCAGCAACTGGCTTGTAGGTGCACGACCATATATACCCCACCAGATAACATTATACATTCCAGTGACGAATGCATTCAGGCCTATGTCACTTCCCTCCCAAAAAGACGACCACGTGAAATTGTGTGGAACATTGTATCCAGCACGTACGGCAAATCCAGGGACACCGGCGAGGCTGAAGAGCCCAGAAACAGCGATGATGACTAACACAAACAACTTGAAAAAACCCAGTGCATTCTGTAGTTTCAGCCCATAGTTCAAGAATGCACCGTGGGCGGTGAGACAGAATGTCGAGCACAGCAAGGCGACTACTCGAACGTTAACGTTGGTAGGCTGGATTGCGAGGGCATTCAAGGTGTCTAAGGGGACTAGTTAGGAGTGATCTAACGGAAGGAGTGAAATTTACATTCTCCAAAAACAACACTACTTGCTGATAACCAACCCTTACGGATGGTGATAATGATCAATACATTCGCGGGACGAATAAAGGACTTACTATGAGCAATCCGTATATCGCGTAGAAGCAAGTGACCATGAATCTCGGTCGGCGGTAGATGTATTCCATGTAGGTCTTCTCCCCACCACTTCTCGGCAGTCCCTATACCACGGTGAAATGAGGGGAGATAACAGCAGACGACCCGAGTCCCTGACCGTTCCAAATTCCACATAAACAGCAGTACCTGCGGATGCGACGAGTGCACCAAGTATCCACATAACGAAAGTCATTCCTACACTCCCCGATGACCGCAAGATAATGCTAGGCGCTGCAAAAACGCTGGACAAGAACATTAGCTCTCCCTCACAAAGTGTGGTTTCGTTATAACGAACCCAGTTCCAATCACCCTGTTAAATATGAGCATTACTGCACTAGCGAGCCCTGAAGTGTGGTGGGTCAGCTTTCCTGATGCTGGCGAGTGACAAGCGACGTCAATGCGGCCTACCGATCTGCTTCTTTGTATCAGGCACATTGTCGAACACGTCTATATTACAGAAGAAAACAGAGATGTGAGTAAGATGATGTCCAATCCATGTGAATACCGAGCACCTACTACAATTGGGCTCGCCTTCCACAGATGAATGCCTTTCCACTGGAATGTCGTTGGTCACCTTCCGCTGGACCTGTGCTGGTCGCAAGAGAGGCTCCGTTTCTGAAGGGCTATCCATCAGACGAACTGGCAGCTTGTATATCCCACTGAATATCACTGAGTATGAGGCAAGGAATGGACTCCCGTTGCAAGAGAGTTCAGTGACCAGTTGGAATTTGGAAAAGTAGCTTGATGCGAGTTAGTGCGTATTAGTAGCAGTTCTTCATATTCACATGATATGTCCCCGGCCTGCGCACAGTCCACTGTAAAGATATAAATAAGCCATTAGTGTTATAGCGCTAAATACTATGGACACAGCTGAAAAGACGATGAAGTGAATCGCAGGCGTTCAAGATGCACACGCGCTGGCCAACATACTAGTACTAAGTTGGGTAACGATCATAGTGTAAGCCGTTCCTTCCACTCAACAAGTTTCCAATGTTGCGTTCTGTCTGTTTCACAGTTCACTACATACACATTCCCATCGATGTTGTCTATAATTTCGTTGTCAACTGAGCAGCTGCATACAACAATCAACGGCAAATTGCTGTCAAGATGGTTTGACTAGGGGTTCAATAACAGTACCCATCTAAAAGGACAAGAGATAAATAACCCATCCGGATAAGAATAGGGTGAAGACGACTCACCTTCTTCACAACACGAGGTAGAGTTCCTCTCTGGAATCCCACTCTAGTATTCCACTCTGCACCTATAGGTGTATCCATGCTGCGGGCATATTGAGCGTGACTGGTATATGGGTACGGCAAGTCCTTGACGAGGTACTTGGCCGCTTTTTTATCCCGCCTCTCAGAGATGATGACATGTGCTTTTTTGTAATCGGCTCGAGACGAAGGGTCGATGCCAGCGATTTTTTTAATCAGATTGGGTCTTGGTGGAAGTTTCTTGGTACCTGTACCTCCCCAAGAGCCCTGTAATGTGCGTTGAACTCCATGAATAAAAAATAACCAGGTTGAACTTACCCAACCAGGGAGAGTTATATCGACTTCTCGTGGTGCGTCTGCTTCGATTTCAGTCTGCTTCAGGTCCTCAAATGCCTAGGACATATCAGTATCCTACCAGGAACCCAACTGAAGGACAGCTTGCGTACCTGAACGACATTATCGCCAGCAAAAGCGAGGGAGACTAATTCTCGTTGTTTGAATGCTGTTACTCCTTTGCCTTTGCTTCCCTGGCGCTTCTTCTCCAGGACATGCTCCTGTTCTTCCACCTCGCTATGACCATCAGAGTCATCAGCATCAGCAGGTGATATCTGCACAGCGACACTGTCATTCTTCGGTTTCTCCTTCTCCTTTCCCTTTAGCTCACTGCTTGGTATTTACGACAGCCGGCGTAGAGGCTGGCTCAAGAACTGGTGAGAACATTGCTGGCATCGATCTCCAGTACTGCATCATCTCGAATACGTTCTTGCTCTTCCCCTGCTTTGGTAACTCGTTTCTTAAGCTTGTTGGTAGACTTCGCGAGCGCGTCAGAGCCCTTCTGCACAAGGACTTCGCTTCTCTTGCGGGATGGGCCCGAAGATGATGATGCGACGAGCCAAGGATTGCTTTCATGCACAGGGGTAGAGACCCTTGGGCTAGAAATGGCGTTCAAACTGGTGGGACTGTCTTGCACCAAGTCGGCGGATTGAAGGGTAACGCTAGAAGTCTCCGATGCGTGCGAGCCGACTGGTTTTGCATAAGCGCTTGTATCAGGATGATATATCACGCGCCCGCCCACGCGCTGGACGGACGGGCCCTCTGTCACTGTTCCGTCACCGGAAGCGTCGTCGTCACTTCCTTGCTCCACCCCTCCCATCTCTTTCAGGAAGTCATTCGCAGCTGCGTCTGCTTCTCGTGTTTGCCTTGCCGCGGCATCGCGCATGAACTTCATATTGAAGACACTCTTACTTTTGACGTCCGCAGACGGACCGTCTTCGGAGGCATTGAGCATGGCCAGCTCTTCGAATGCACCTTGCTTGATGGTCTCTACGTCTTGTTCTTCATCATCGCTTTCGCTTTCCTCCGACTCGTCGTCGCTCATCTCGCCTTGTATGCGACGGCGAAGCTTTTCCCCGCGCTCCAGCATCTCTCCAATGGCCTGCCGCTGATCCACATCAAGCCCCTCACGTCCCTGCATGGCTTTTGCCCACTTCCCAGTGGTCTTGTGTCTCAAAGTTGCTCTCTCCCTTGCTCTCTCAACATCAGCTTTCAACCGCGCTCCTGCATCCTCAACATCTTCATCTTCATCTCCATCTTCGCCCCCCAGCCGCTCCCTCTGTTTCTTTCGAATGCGGCGGTACGCTTTGCTTTTGATTTTCGCTATTCGCTTCGCCTTCTTGTCGGCCCGGAATGCAAGTTCGCGCATCATGCGCAGTTCTGCGCGTCGCGCCGCGACCTCTTCAACTGAAAGATGGGCCATCTTCAAAGCTTCAGTTCCGGCGATGTCCTGATCGCGGAGTTGAGCAGCTTTCAGGAGATTGTCCACTGCCGACTCGAGTTCATTCGAAGGCTGATAAGGATGTACTAGTCAATGACGTGAATTGAACGAACATAAGTTAGACTGACCTTGAATTTTGCTGCAAGCTCTAAGTTGGAGACACGGCCTTCTGACTGTGTTTGCAACGGAAAGCTCAAATGCTCTGCCTACAATTGCGAGTTAGTAACGAAATAGATGCGATGGACTGGATAAATCAGTACCTGCTTGATGTGCTTCATCGTAGCACTCCACTTGTCCACTTCCTCCTTGGTCTGCTCATAAGCGGCTTCGCGATCGAGACGTTCTTGAGCTCGTTGAGGAAGTGGTGCCGATAGAGTTTTGGTTTTGTTTGAGGTAGAAGTGAGAGCCTTGGTGGACTTTTTGAGCGCAGTGAGAGCGCTTGAAGATGTGAGCGGGGCAAGGAGGTCGTCCAATTCAAGTGCTCTAGAGCCTGCGCGTGTCCATCATTTTTAACAAGTTGCAGAGGAACGTGGGTTGGGACTCACCGCCAGCAGAAACGCCAAACTCTCCCTCCGCACCAGCCTCAGTACGCTCCTGCATCAAGCGACGTTTTTTCGGAACGGAATGTGTGGCTGAGACATCATTTGATTTGCGTTTTTTGTCTTCTGCCGGATCTAGCTTTGAGAGGAAGCTTTCTAGTTCTGCGAGAGCTTCGGGGGAGGTTTCGTCCTCTGATGCTGAGATGGCGTCCTCTTCCTCGTCATGCTCATCCTCTGACATCCGATTGTCCTCTGACTCACTGGCCTTACCAGATACATTTGACACAGGAGCTTTGGCCTTCTCCGTCGCCTGCTTTGTCGGCACATCATCCTCGGCATCTGTTTTTCCATCAAACACTTCCAGGATGTCGAAGAAATTCTCGGCATCTCCATCTTCCATCTCTTCGTCTTCATCTTCCTCGAGTTTGTCCGGTGAAACTGCATCGGAGACAACGTCATCTGAATCTTCATTCAAATCAACCTCAGGTAGGATTTTAGGTAATTTCCGAGCATTCCTCTTCGATGGAGTGCCAGCAGCTTTACTGCGCTATCTATGGATGAGCGATGAACACACTCCTAGAGAAGAACGCCACACACCTTACTGGAAAAATCAAACCCAGCATACTTTTCTTCGTCACTTTCTTCAAATGCATCGTCACTCTTGATTTCCTCATCGTCACCACTGTCTACTTGCTCGTCATCTGCGTTTTCCCCCAGTAATCTGGCTCGTAGACCTTCTCTCCCCTCCTGACCCATGCCCCCAAGATCAATATCATCCTCCGATGCATAGTTATGACGGTCAGTGGCTTCTTCTCGATCAAGTTCTAAGCCAATCTTCGCCCGCCTGACTTTTGAAGGTGCATATTCGTACACATCATCGAATGATACAGTTGCCTTGCCCTTGTGGGATGACTTTTGTGAATGCCGTTTAGCATATCCTGCTGCATTAGATTTTTTCAACGAGTTTCTGAGTTTGGACGGGCCGGACTTTGATATTCTGGATGATCTGACCCTCGCAGACATTTTTGTCTGGTGGTGATGAGCAGAAAGGAATTGGATCTGACAGTTCCCATTCAGGAAGGCGTTACTGCTTTTGGAAGGTAGTATTCAGTGTCACACGAGCTCTTGAAACTGCCTTTGAAGAACTGGGACTGTTCATATAGCTGCAAGCAATCATCACGGTTGAACTTCGCAAATAATAAGCCAACACCATGTCGTCGGATAACTTTACAGAGACAGCCCATCAGATGTCATACCGGATACATTCACGCACAAACTCGGACGCATCAGTTCATCTTATCCCGTCGTGCTACATCGGGTAAGTCGAGTGTCAGCGACGGTGGCTGGCGTCAAGGAGAATTTGTTGGATTCCTCACTTGACGAACTGGGATCCAATCGATCAGGAGTCAGGGGTATTTACGAGGTGTCCTTGCCACAATTGCTAAAAAGAGATACTTGGCTTGAGATGCTCGATGAACTCAGTGGACGATCTATCATCTCGGCAGCAACAGATTTATTGTGGAGTCGGCTGCAAACACCAATCATCTCTGGACAACAACTCATCTGTTTTCTGGGTATTGAAAACCAGGATTGTGGGTTCGCTTCAGCATACCTGTAGTCCTTATCACGAGTGACCTGAAGGTGCGAGGTGCGGAGCACTGAATACGGAATAAGTCTTGGGCATAATCATCGATAAGTTCCGTCCTAAAGATACAGCGTGTAACGTACACATGTCCAGTCATGATCGTATAGTTCCCGAATCATCCACACCCTGCGATGCATCCGCTGCATCATTTCTCCACACATTAGTATCTTGCAGTTCCCGATCATGGTCATCTTCAAGGGGATCAGTGACCATCATCGCCTGCTCCTCATCCCTTGACGACCATTGGTGAGATGCAGGGTTGAGGTCCCTGGCCGACCTTGCCCATCTACTACCGCTCGAGCGAACGTTATCTACTGCGGACCGGAAGAGCTCCATGCAAAAGTCGACGAGTTCGAGGAGGTGAATTTTCGAAGGCCGGGCCAATTGATCAAAGCCACGTTTTCTCAGGACAAACCGGTTGTACAGTGTGCTGGAAACAATGAAGAGCATCAGAAGGATCATCATGCTGGAAAAAAATTATTATTCAGCCTATCAAAATATGCTTTCGTCAACATGACGTACGTTATCACTGAGGACACGATTAATCCTGAGATAAGGCCCCTTTCGCCTGTGGGACAAGCAAACTATCCAATAGGAAGCTGTCAGTTAAAGAAAGATCGAGGTGTATATAAATCCGCACATGGGTTCGCCACTCGACCGTGTATTGGCAGGCTTGATTGTCGTCTTCCGGAAATTGGGATATTACCACCGGTTTGCCTGGATGAGACATTAATCACCGCATCCCTCATTGCGGAATATTACACCCCACCAGCTCCATAGACCGATGCGTCACAAAGAAATCTGATGGATGAGCTCCCGAATAAGTTGTCTTCCTCAGGGCAGGGTGAACCATTGGAAAGATGCAACATGAGCCCCGTGTCCCTCATTTCCAGGGTCGTATTCACAAGCCTGTACGCCTCCCGTTGGTCAACTGTTGAGATGGCGTTAGAACTGCTTATCACATACCCTATTGCAAAGTCGTGGTGGCCTTTCCGCACTAGACCGGCGATGTCAACATTGTCGGGAACTCCAGCGCTCCAGGATTCAGTGGTCACGCGTCGACAGACATTCAGGTAGAAAGGGTATCCGCCTAGAGTCTCGAACTCATAGTCTTGACTGTCAGAACCAATAGCTCAAACACATGCAATGCCATGATTATGGAGCCTAGGACATACCTAGCTGTCAAGGAATTCAGGTTATAGTAGCTGCCTTCGTGATGCAAAGTGCATGGCTTTTCATCTGCAAACGCCAGGAGACCAAATCCAAAGAATATAGCCCACAACAGAGCGCTCAGCCCATTGGCGTAAAGCATGGTATAGTAACAGCAAGACTTAGCATTGACCTTAGCACAGTGCTCGGGAGACGTGTGAATATTGTGGCACTGACCCCTCAAGTGGGGGTGTCCTATTCTGTTCACCGCACTAGCCGATTTACGCCGCGTTTCGTTGACGAACCTCATCACAATCTCCTTCGTCTCCATCGACGCCGGCCATGGCCAGTACACTCCTGCGGCGGCAGCTTGCGCTGCCGAGGCGCTCCCTTTTGCGTTCATTTTCCTCCTCAGTCGCCCGTCGTCAGCCAGAGGTTGTGCAACCCGGTACCAATGGAACAAACAATTTGTATGAGACTCATACCGTAGAAGACTTGCATGGCATGAACGCGGCGGACATTTTGAAAGAGACCGGGACCAGAGCTGACGCGAAGTTCCGGCACTTTACTGGTGAGCATTTCCTCTGAACGTTGTTTCGACTAACTCAAATAAACCCACTCGATCAGTGAACTTCGGGTAAGTGTTGTTTATGATATTGGCAGTGCGTCCAAAATTTGATTGGATCCTTAGTCCTCAACATCCTGCTGCTCACGGGGTGCTGCGAATGATCTTGGAATTGAACGGAGAGGAAATTCTTCGCGCTGATCCAGTATGCAGTTCAGCGCGCAGGTACCTGGACAGGATTGCTGATTTTTACTCCAGCATGTTGGCCTCCTCCACCGTGGAACTGAAAAGCTGATCGAGTACAAGACATATGTTCAAGCTCTTCCCTACTTCGATCGGCTCGACTACGTTTCCATGAGTGAGTGAAGTTTGTGACGAAAGGCTGTCGCAGTGCTCAAGTGACCCCGTCCCAGTGACCAATGAACTTTGCTACTCGCTCGCGGTCGAAAAACTCCTTAATATCGAGGTTCCCGAACGTGCCAAGTGGATTCGTACATTGTTTGGTGAAATCACGCGTATCCTGAGTCGTATGTCACAACCGGAAGATTCTATGAACTTTGTGCTTAAAGGTAGGTTTTAGACTTGATGGCCTGTCTTGTCCCATGCTATGGACGTTGGTGCTCTCACCCCCTTCTTGTGGGGCTTCGAAGAGCGCGAAAAGCTCATGGAGTTCTACGAGCGTGTTTCTGGTGCTCGACTCCATGCCGCCTACGTTCCGTCCCGGTGGTGTCGCCTTTGACCTCCCGCACGGTCTCCTGGAGGATATACACATATGGGCAACGCAGTTCTCTTCTCGTGTCGACGAAATAGAGGAAGTCGTGACCGGCAACAGAATATGGAAGCAGCGAACTGTCGGCATTGGTGTGGTGACTGCTAAGGAAGCCCTGGATTATGGTTTCACGGGTGTCATGCTGCGAGGTAGTGGTATCCCCTGGGATTTGAGAAGAGTGCAGCCTTACGACAAATATGATGAGGTATGACTTATGTGTTTTACAGACAGGTTTACTTAGGATGTGTGACAGGTTGAATTCGATGTCCCGGTTGGAAAGAACGGCGATTGTTACGACCGGTACCTTTGCAGAGTCCAGGAGTTCCGCGAGTCCCTGCGTATCATCCATCAGGTTCGTGGTGTTCAGCCAATTGATCATCATTTTACTCAGCCATTCTCATCTTCAGTGTTTGAACAAAATGCCGACAGGCGTAATCAAGATAGACGACAACAAACTTGTTCCGCCACCCCGTGCTTCGATGAAAGAAAGCATGGAGGCGCTCATTCATCACTTCAAGGTACCTTCTTCCACAACTACACCCGGCTGCTACTGATCACTCGTTCTCATAGCTTTTCAGCGAAGGCTACTCAGTACCGCCAGGTGAGACCTACAGCGCCATCGAGGCTCCGAAGGGAGAGATGGCAGTCTACCTCGTATCGTATGTGATGCTTTAACACTTTCCGCGTAAACATGACTGATCGGGTGATATTCAGGGACGGTACCAATCGCCCATACCGATGCAAAATTCGTGCTCCCGGCTTCGCCCACCTTGCGGGTTCAGACTTCATGATGAGACGTACGTTGTTTATCACTTGATTCGAGCCGTTGACTAAGATATGACTTGTTTCCTAGATGTAAGATCCACAAACACTGTGCTAGCATTGAAATACTAACTGTTCCTCTTTGTATAGCACATGCTTGCTGACGCTGTTGCCATCATTGGTACTATGGTATGTACCCTGTGGTTTTATCGTTCCTGTAGCTCACTGGTGTTTTCGAACAGGATCTTGTATTTGGGTGCGTTGCTAATATTCCGTTCTACATGTAGCACGCTAACGCATATCCGTGTAGTGAGGTGGACCGATAGACAGTGCTTGCCAATGTATACCATGATTCCTCTAATATATGGTGATCTCATGCATCTACAAAGATGATTACCTCGGGTTATCGAAGCGATTGTTGGACCGAGCGTGTGACCCTCGGTTTTTAAGAACGCACTTGATGTGCATGCTCATCAACTTGTCTCGTAATTTCCAGGAGTAACGAGTGATTGCGGGCAGTAGGTGGCGAGAGGAAGCAGGCAGCCGCACGAGGGTGACAGGAAAGTGCAAGACTCAAGTGGGCAACGGGTAGGATAATGGAAGGGTCTTGGTTAGGTGTGTTAGTATGGCAGAGGCGGCAAGAGGTTGCCCCTGGAGGGGCTACCGAAGGTGCAGGAGGTTGCCTAGGACGCAAAGGTCAAGGATGCTAGTGGCGTCGAGGCTGTGGCGAAAGTAGGCAGGGAGGCTGAGCACAATATAAGGTTTGAGTAAATATTAGTAAGCAATCACGTATTGGACGTTCCACTTGTATCATGTGACATGATACAAACGGACTTTATTGAAACACCCATTCAGTTCTGCAGAAGGCCATCGTTGCGGATAGGAGTCTGGCTCGACGTTATATCAAGTTACAGGGTGCTCATTGACAGTCGATACCTGCTCGTTTTAGCTGCTTGAATCAATATCGCACCCTGCAACGTGCCCCTGCCGTACAAATCTCATAACACTATGGGGTGGCTGAACATGCCGATATATGATCACATATAAAAATATAAAGTCATAAAGCCATGTATAACGTCGGAAAACCACCGCAATCAACGTAAAGCACCCTGGGGAGACTGACGAGTTCTCTGATCCGCCCGCCCACCCGCCCCCAGTCTTACTCTCAAGTCTTAATTTGCATCCATCCATCAGCCATATGTCAAGTTTCGTCCCTGGTCATTTCGATGACTATCCTCCATCCTTGGGAGAGGAGTCGAGCTACCCAGAATGCTTCCAGGACCCAGCGCAGACAAACCTCATAATCAGTAAAGTGCTACAAGTCGCCATTTGCAGTATGTGCCATATATCTTCACTCAGCAGGTACCAATGATTTTCCAAAGCCATTCTGGCGACAGTTTATTTCGTCATTACTCTCCCATTTCGTTTTGCGACAGACTCCTTACCAGACCCGCCCGATAATACCCTCTCAGCCTTGGGTGAGGAGCCAAGCCACCTAGAACAACACCTCCAGGACTCGGGAAAGATACACCTCATTGGAGTGCAACAAGTCGTCATTACTGGTATGTGATATCTATCTGCGTTTGGCCCGTATTGACGATTTACGTCAGCCATTCGCGCAACTGATCTCACTCTTGGTCTCCGACGGACCCCCGCTGGTTTCTACGTAACAGTAAAGGCTGACGGCGCTGAATGCCAGACAAGCAACAAACCTGTAGACGTAGATCAGGCCGTCGTCGAATGGAACGAGCACATTCTTCTGTAAGTTCAAGTCCTTACCCGTCTTTCCTGCGGGTATTGAGAAAGACTTTAGGCCGTGCGGGCCATCTTCTAAAGTTCGGATCAGCGTGTATGCATCATATAAATTGCGTCCCATGCTCAGTCATGGTGAACTCCTCCGCACACTCGAGATATCCGTCGGAGAATTACTGGATCGCAGTAAAAATTCACGTCGTTAGTAACGTCTGTTGCGAATCACGCCTGACGGATGTTAACGAGAATCCCAGCCATCACCTTTCAGCCCAAGCAGGAGGAAGTCGTATCTCCGTGTACTGTACTGTTCGTGACAGTGGAGCAGCGACTTCCTGATGAAAACGACACTGCAGTTCTTTGCCCCCATACCACCGTGAGTGATCAATATAGTATGATATTCTGGTACTGAGAGCTCCGAATGTATAGCTTACGTCCGGCGATGCGTATGCGTTAATACTAAGGACGGACGCCGGATACCGTCTTCTCGGACGATACTGCAGGACGCAGAACAGTAGTGATCTCGACCAATCCATAATTCACTTTGAACGCGCCTCTGATCTCTGCCCCATGGATCATCCCTACCGCCCTGCAGCACTGTTCAATCTAGCTACCGCAAAGTTAGTTGGTTGCCAAGCCAACGGAACATACCTCGACCTCAACATCCCATTATCGCACTTTCAAGACGCCCTTGATTGGCGTCCCACTGGTCACCCGGACCGACCCATGACCCAGCTCCATCTTGCCATTGCTATGCTGTCTCGCTTCGCGATACAGGGATTTCAAACAGATGGTGATATAACTAAAGAGTTACTGAGGGAAGTCCTCGATGTCTGCCACGCCAACAGCCACATTCACAGAGCAGCTTTGCTTGCAATCGAAACATCCGCTCTGCATCCGGCTGGAAGGACTGATGCAAACGATCTTGGGCAAGAGCGGCCCGCTGCTTCCATGCCTCCGTTATCGTCGAATCAACTTGTTCATCTAGTAGAGCAGTGTTTGGGGAGAGATGATCCCCGTGCCTTGGATGAAGGGATATCCCTTTGTTACGATGCACTGGGATACTACAACGCCATGCATGCTTACCGATGGGTATTGCTAGATAATCTGGGTATAATGCTGGTCACTCGCTTCCAACGTCGAGGCAAGGTCGAAGACTTGGATCAGGGTATCGCACTTCAGAGTGAAGCGCTGGCTTTGTGCCCGGTCGGTCACCCAGATCGGTTCAAGTCATTAAATAACCATGCGGCTCAACTCTCCACCCGCTTTCACCACCAAGGCAACGACGAAGACTTGGATCAGGCTATTGCACTTCAGAGGGAAGCGCTGGCTTTGCTCCCGGTCGGTCACCCAGATCGGTCCATGTCATTGATGAACCTTGCGACTCAACTCTCCACCTGCTTTGACCACCGAGGCAACGACGAAGACTTGGATCTGGCTATCGTACTTCAGAGGGAAGCGCTGGCTTTGCGCCCGGTCGGTCACCCACATCGGTCCATGTCATTAAACAACCTTGCGATTCAACTCCTCACCCGCTTTTACCAGCGAGGCAACAACGAAGACTTGGATCAGGCTATCGTACTTCAGAAGGAAGCGCTGGCTTCGCTCCCGGCCGGCCACCCAGATCGGTCCTCGTCATTAATGAACCTTGCGACTCAACTCTCCACCCGCTTTGACCACCGAGGCAACGATGAAGACTTGGATCAGGCCATTGCACTTCAGAGGGGAGCGCTGGCTTTGCTCCCGGTCGGTCACAAAGATCGGTCCATGTCATTAAACAACCTTGCAAACCATCTCTCCACCCGCTTTGACCACCAAGGCGACGATGAAGACCTGGATCAGGCTATCGCATTTCACAGGGAAGCGCTGGCTTTGCGCCCGGTCGGTCACCCACATCGGTCTATGTCATTAGACAACCTTGCGAATCAACTCTCCACCCGCTTCGAACGTCGAGGCAACGACGAAGACTTGGATCAGGGTATCGCACTTCAGAGGAAAGCGCTGGCTTTGCTCCCAGTCGGTCACCCACAACGGTCCTCGTCATTGGACGGCCTTGCGACCCAACTCTCCATCCGCTTTGACCACCGAGGCAGCAACGCAGACTTGGATCAGGCTATCGCACTTCACAGGGAAGCGCTGGCTTTGCGCCCGGTCGGTCACACAGATCGGTCCATATCATTAAGCAACCTTGCGAATCAACTCTCCACCCGCTTTCACCACCGAGGCAACGACGAAGACTTAGATCAGGCTATCGTACTTCAAAGGGAAGCGCTGGCTTTGCTCCCGGTCGGTCACAAAGGTTGGTCCACGTCATTAAACAACCTTGCAACTAAACTTTCCACCCGCTTTGACCACCGAGGCAACGACGAAGACTTCAATCAGGCTATTGCACTTCACAGGGAAGCGCTGGCTTTGCTCCCGGTCGGTCACCCAAACTGGTCCTTGTCATTAATGAACCTTGCGAATCAACTCTCCGCCCGCTTTGAGCACCGACGTAATGAAGAAGACCTCAACGAGTCACGAGAGCATCTCCGCTGTGCATTGACTCTGTTGACGCAACATCATCCTCGTCACTTACGGGTCAATATCTCGCTAGCTGAAGCCTATCTGTCGTTCTATCGATCAAACCCTGACCCGGGCCAAGATACAGCCAGTCTCGATACTGCCATGGATCATTTCAAAGCAGCAGCAAATGTTGTCTCTGGAGGCTTACTATCTCGCCTGAAAGCAAGTCTACGCTGGCTTCGCCATGCTGATCAACACGCACATGGGACTCGACTGGAGGCTTATGCAATTTCCATGCAACTTTTGGATGCTTACGTGTCCACGACAGCTTCAGTATCAGCTCGCCATAAAGCCGTGAAGAACTTCCCACGTGCGCTTGCTGTGGATGCTGCATCATGTGCACTTCGTGGTGGCGACGTGCGTCGCGCTGTTGAGTTGTTGGAACAAGGCAGGACTCTCATCTGGACTCAGATGGCACGACTCCGCCCTCTTGACAACCTCCCAGAGGCTCTGACGAAGACATTCCGAGACATCAGCTTCCTCCTTAATAAGTCTCCTGTGAGTCAACCAGAAGGGACCCCAAGAGTCAATGTAGAAGCAGAAGAAGCCTGGTACAGACGTCTAGTGGGGGACTGGAATAGAGCTGTAGAAGATATCCGGATGCTCGAGGGTTTCTCTCGCTTCCTACTTCCCCCCTTGTTCTCGGATCTCCAAGATGCAGCTCGTGATGGGCCTATCATCGTGCTCATTGCAAACAAGTCGTCTTGCGATGCCATTATTATCCCACACAAGCAACCTCCGACTAATATCCAACTCCCTACCAATTTTGAGAGGACTCCAGAAATTGGTGCTCGCACTCGACGAGGCAAGACAAAAAGAGCGCAATGCTAAAGGGCACCAACGAGCATTGGTAACAGCCTTGACGGAGTTATGGCATGATGTCGTCCGCCCGGTAGTCGAACATCTGGGCGGATTCGCACGACAAGGTTCCCGAATATGGTGGTGCCCGACCTCTCTCTTCAATTTCTTGCCGTTGCACGCTGCTGGCGAGTACTACGGGAAACATACACAGTTCCTTTCACAGCACTACATCTCTTCATACACGCCATCGCTTACCGCGCTGATACAGGCTCGCAGAAAGCATGACAGGTCTCCGTCAGTGCCCTTTGCTGCCATTGGTCAGGATCGCCCAGCTGGTGCTTTATTCACTTTGGAATGTGTGGAGCCCGAGCTGGAATTGGTGCGGAGTCTCTTACCCCCTTCCCCAACTGTTTCCTTCACCAAGATAACGAGCGTTGATGCGACAAAATCAACAGCACTAGAGGCATTGCGAGATAATACTTGGGTCCATTTCGCATGTCACGGGACACAAAACTATGAAGAGCCCTTCAAATCGGCCTTTCTCATGCGCGACCAACCGCTTTCGCTCCTCGATATCGCACAAATGGATCTGTCCCGGCATGAATTTGCATTTCTCTCTGCGTGTGAAACCGCAGTCGGTGATATTCATACTCCTGACGAAGTGATACACCTGGCGGCTGGCCTGCAATTTGCTGGGGTCAAGAGTGTCATTGGGACATTATGGACGGTCGACGATGAAACTGTGCAGCGCTTAGTCAAGGCATTCTACGCGAATTTGTGCGGGGATGGTAAAATGATTTCCAAACGAGCTGCCCGAGCGCTGCATCGAGCGGTCCAGTCATTGGCTTGTGACAAGACATACCTTTGGACCAGCGCATAGTGTTCATGCATATTGGCATATGATTGATTTCGTACGTCCTTCCGAGCTTGTTGATTTCAACGATCACTGTCTGACAACGTCGCGTGTAGCACTTTTCCGTGGCTACGTCCAATCTGTTGCCAAGAAGACAAATTTCAATATTTGAGGCTTTGGGACTGTATACCTCTCCGATATGCAAACTAATCTTGACTTCTATCTGTATTCCCTAGTCTGTTGCCTGGGAGCCAAAGGGGGACCGTGCACTAGTTATTTGTGGGTAGAATGAACTTCAAAGTTATGCCATTGGTTTGACTTACACGGAGGCGGCGATCTGGTATATAACACCTCAACACTTCAATCGTGCCATCTACAACAGTGCTCTGTCGCCTGATACCATGTTTTCGTTTGCGATACGTAAGTCGTTGCAATGCAGTCCTTGGGGCGTGTTGCCTCGTTGGCTTGCTCAGAATTCGGCAGACGCGGACTCGTTCCTCAAATCCAACATCAAAGTTCATATAGCACGATCTTCGAAACACTGTACTTGTGGATATTTTAACACTTAAATTTCGAATGCAAAAGCCAAATTGTGAGAGTTGACTTCGACGTTGGCAGGGAAGGGATCGTGGAGACCTGCTTTAGTGCATGAGCAAGCGTCAGGAGTAAAGCGACGGATATCATCTTTGTATCGAGGGTCGACCATCTTGAGCAAAAACAACTCGTTAAGTATTGCAGAGACATCGACCATCGAACCATTGTCGGCGGGAGGACCAGGACCAATCCATTAAGGGCAACGTGGAGCAATCAATGGTTTCAACCCGCATAAGAGCGAGCACAAGTTTCGCGGATCTCTTGGTGTGAGCTCAAGTTCAAATAGCAGGAGATCAATAGTTCTGAATTTCACATTAATGTAGTTACAAAAATCTGTCCGGTCCCAAAACTACGAGCTCGACGAAAGAAAGCCGCCGACCTCAACTCTGCAGAGACGCACCTGACCGAGCTACCTGTTGGTCTGCTCAACTTCATAACGAAACCTCGCAGTAAGCGGACTGGACCAACTTCATGTTCCCGGAACGTAACGGCCCCCACTGTGAAATACAAACGAGGGCCTTGACTTGTTTGTGGGTTGGACTTGAGATTGTGGAGGCTGTTGAACGTCCTTACATCGAGGTTTCCCGAACGTGCACAGTGGATTCGTACAATGTTTGGTGAAATCGCGCGTATCCTGAGTGGTATGTCACAATCGGAACGCTCCATGAACTTTGCACTCAAAGGTGGTTTTAGACTTGATGGCCGTCTTGTCCCATGCTATGGACGTTGGTGCTCTCACCCCCTTCTTGTGGCTTCGAAGAGCGCGAAAAGCTCATGGGAGTTCTACGAGCGTGTTTCTGGTACTCGACTCCATGCCGCCTACGTCCGTCCGGTGGTGTCGCTTTTGACCGCCCGCACGGTCTCCTGGAGGATATATACATATGGGCAACGCAGTTCTCTTCTCGTGTCGACGAAATCGAGGAAGTCGTGACCGGCAACAGAATATGGAAGCAGCGAACCGTCGGCATTGGTGTAGTGACCGCTAAGGAAGCCCTGGATTATGGCTTCACGGGTGTCATGCTGCGAGGTAGTGGTATCCCCTGGGGTTTAAGAAGAGTGCAGCCTTACGACAAATATGATGAGGTATGACTTTTATGTGTTTTACAGACACGTTTACCTAGGATGTGTGACAGGTTGAATTCGATGTCCCGGTTGGAAAGAACGGCGATTGCTACGACCGGTACCTTTGCAGAGTCCAGGAGTTCCGCGAGTCCCTGCGCATTATCCACCAAGTCCGTGGTGTTCAGCAAAATCATCGTCATTTTTACTTACCCATTCTTACCTTCAGTGTTTGAACAAAATGCCGACAGGCGTAACCAAGATAGACGACAACAAACTCGTTCCGCCACCCCGCGCTTCGATGAAGGAAAGCATGGAGGCACTCATTCATCACTTCAAGGTACCCTCTTCCACTCGACTACACCCGGCTGCTACTGATCACTCGTTCTCGTAGCTTTTCAGCGAAGGCTACTCAGTACCACCAGGTGAGACCTACCGTAAGCGCCGTCGAGGCTCCTAAGGGGGAGATGGCTGTCTACCTCGTTACTCGTATCGTACGTGATACTTTAACACTTTCTGTGTAAACATCATTGATCGGGTGATATCCAGGGATGGTACCAATCGCCCATACCGATGCAAAATTCGTGCTCCCGGCTTCGCCCATCTTGCGGTTCAGACTTCATGATGAGACGTACGTTCTTTATCACCTGATTCGAGGCATTGACCGAGATATGACTTGTTTTCTAGATGTAAGGTCAACAAACACTGTGCTAACATTGAAATACTAACTGTTCCTCTTTGTATAGCACATGCTTGCTGACGCTGTCGCCATCATCGGTACTATGGTATGTACCCTGTGGTTTTATTGTTCCTGTCGCTTATTGGTGTTTTCAAACAGGATCTTGTATTTGGGTGCGTTGCTAATATTCCGTTCTGCATGAAGCACGCTAACGCATATCCGTGTAGTGAGGTGGACCGATAGACACTGCTTGCCAATGTATACCATGATTCCTCTAATATATGGTGATATCATGCGTCTACAATGATGATTACCTTGGGTTATCGAAGCGATTGTTGGACCGAGCGCATGACCCTCGATTTTCAGAACGCATTTGATGTGCACTCTCATAAACTTGTCTCGCAATTTCCAGACATCCTTCACCTCTGCCGTCCAGTACTCAACGCGAGATCTCGACGGGTAAACGTCTTTCTGTCTGCTTGATTTGCCCTTGCTGGGAGGTACTTGCATTGTCTGATTTTCCCAAAGGCCGTACGCATTATCGTGCTTAGCCTACATAGGCTTCCTGATTAATGTATCTGATTGTGAAATGTACACAATTCTAAGAAGCTGAATGAGGTAGTTCGTTCCAACGCACCACCACTCGTCCTCAATGCGTATACCCACCACTCACCCACCACCGTGATGCATGCCCAATCAAGTTTGTCCTCGAGTCCAACTTTTCCCGCGAAGAACGCCATTCAAAGGCGCCTTCTTGATCCAAGCAAACGGCAAGCATGTGGACCATGTCGAAACCCTCAGGTGCTTCAAGCGGAGAGAATCACTCCGGAAGCAGCGAGCTACACTTGGGATCGAAGCGATCTTTGCTTGCTAGAGCGTAGAGAGTACCCAGTCCTGACTGCTCGCATCATCTCAACGTCATAGCTTTTTTCGTTTCGATCGGACAACACTTCTTGTCAGTGTTGCTCCCAGTGTTGCTCTATTGGCTCGCCGTGTCGATGAAAGATGGTTGACATTGGTAATTGAAATTATTAATATCATTATGTTCCAAAGACATGTATATGTTTAAGTCTATCATGTGTGCAATAAAGTAGACAAAATAATGAAAGGGTGCGTAGGGAGGGTGGTAAAAGTGTGAAGGGAAAGAGATGGAAGGTACAAATGGGCAGAATCAGGGTGCAGACCACAGGGTACGCCAGGAAGGTACAGGACTCGAGTGGGCAACGGGCAGGATAATGGAAGGGTCTTGGACTCTTGGTTAGGTGTGTTGGTGTGGCAGAGTAGCGGCAGGCAGCAGCAGGTTGCCCTTGGAGCGTGGGGGCTGTCGAGAGTGCAGGAAGTGGCCTAGGGCGGGTCATGCATCATGATCGACACGAGGGTGCTGGTAAAGAAACTTAGAAAGTAGGCTGAGCACAACATAAGTATTAGTAAGCAATCACGCACGTCTATCGGAATCGGAAATTTCACATTCTGCAGAAGACCATCGTTGCGGATAGGAGTCTGGCTTGGCGTCAGATTAAGTTACATGCTCATTGACAGAGTTGACACCTGCTCGTTTCAGCTGCTTTAATCAGTATCGCATCCCACAATGTGCTCCTGCCGTACAATGCTATGGGTGGCTGGATATGCTGCGAGTCGCTTCTTGAAACCTCGGCTCCAGGGCATTCCGGCAGGCCGCATCAGCGCTGCACATCACAGCGCAATGTGGGTTCCACGTGCATGCTGTAGTTCCCTCTTCGATAATCTGTCAGGACTTCACAGACACTGCAGTGTTTCGTGACCTCCAATACACATCTTACTCTCAAGTGTTAATTTGCATCCATGTCAGGCTTCGTCCCTGGTCATTTCGATGACTATCCTCCACCCTTGGGAGAAGAGCCGAGCCACCCAGAATGCCCTCAGGACCCAGCGCAGACAGACCTCGTAATCAGTGAAGTGCTACAAGTCGCCGTGAATAGTATGTGTCATCTATCTTCATTCAGCACGTAGCAATGATTTCCCAAACCAATTCTGGCGGCATTGTATCTTGTCATTACTCTACTGTTTTGTTTCGCGACAGATACCATGCCAGACCCACTCGATGATACACTCCCCGCCTTGGGAGAGGAGCCAAACTACCCAGAACACACCCAGGATTCAGGAGAGATACACCTCAGTGAGGTGCCACAAGTCGTCATTACCAGTATGTGATATATATCTCCGTTCAGCACGTATTGACGATTTCCCCAGCCATTCGTGCAACTGATCTCACTCTTGGTCTCCGACGGATCCCTGCTGGCTTCCATGTGACAATAAAGGCTGATGGTGCTGAATGCCAGACAAAGAACAAACCTGCAGACGTAGACCATGCCATCGTCGAATGGAAGGAGCGCATTCTTCTGTGAGTTCAAGTCCTTAATCCGGTCTTTCCTGCAGGTATTGAGAAAGACTTTAGGCCGTGCGAGCCATCTTCTAAAGTTCGGGTCAGCGTGTATGCCTCATTTGAATTGGGTCCCATGTTCAGTCATGGTGAACTCCTCCGCACATTCGGGATATCCGTCGGAGAATTACTGGATCGCAGTGAAAAGTCACATCGTCAGCAATGTCTGTTGCACATAATGGCTGACAGATGTTGACGAGTATCCCAGCAATCACCTTTCAGCCCAAGCAGGAGGAAGTCGTATCTCCATGTACTGCACTGTTCATAACAGTGGAGCAGCGACTTTCTGATGAAAACGACGCTGCAGTGCTTCGCTCCCATACTACTGTGAGTGATCAATGTAGTCCGACATTCTGGTGCTGAGAGCTTCTAATGCGTAGCTTACGTCCGGCGATGCGGATAGGTTAATACTAAGGACGGACGCCGGATACCGTCTTCTCGCACGATACCGCAGGACGCAGAACAGTAGTGATCTCGACCAATCCATAATTCACTTTGAACACGCCTCTGATCTCTGTGCCGTGGATCATCCCTACCGCCCTGCAGCACTGTTCAATCTAGCTACCGCTAAGTTTGTTAGTTGCCAAGCCAACGGAACATACCTTGACCTCGACATTCCATTATCTATTTTTCAAGATGCCCTTGACTTGCGTCCCACTAGTCATCCAGACCGACCCATTACACAGCTCCATCTTGCCATTGCTCTGCTGTCTCGCTTCGCGATGAGGGGATTTCAAACTGATGCTGATGCAGCTGAAGAGTTACTGAGGGAAGTCCTCAATGTCTGCCACGCCAACAGCCACATTCACAGAGCAGCTTTGCTTGCAATCGAAACATCCGCTCTGCATCCAGCTGGAAGGACTGATGCAAATGATCTTGGGCAGGGGCGACCCGCTGCATCCATGCTTCCATTATCGCCACATCAACTTTGTATTCTAGGAGAGCAGTGTTGTGGGAGAGATGATCCCCGTGCCTTAGATGAAGTGATATCCCTTCATTATGATGCACACTGGGATATTACAACGCCATGCATGCTTACCGAGGGGGATTGCTAGGTAATCTGGGTATACTGCTGGTCACTCGCTTCGAACGTCGAGGCAATGACGAAGACTTGTATCGGGCTATCGCACTTCATAGGGAAGTGCTGGCTTTGTGCCCGGTCGGCCACCCAGATCGGTCCAAGTCATTAAATAACCTTGCGACTCAACTCTACACCCGCTTCAAGCAGCGAGGCAACGACGAAGACTTGGATCACAGTATCGCACTCCAGAGGGAAGCGCTGGCTTTGCGTCCGGTCGGTCACCCAGATCGGTTCCAGTCATTAAGCAACCTTGCGACCCAACTCTCCACCCGCTTTGACCACCGAGGCAACGACGAAGACTTGGATAAGAGTATTGCACTTCAGAGGGAAGCGCTGGTTTTGTGCCCGGTCGGTCACCCAGGTCGGTCATCGTCATTAAACAACCTTGCAAATAAACTCTCCACCCGCTTTGGTCACCGAGGCAATGACGAAGACTTGGATAAGAGTGTCGCACTTCAGAAGGAGGCACTGGTTTTGTGCCCAGTCGGTCACCCAGGTCGGTCATTGCCATTAAACAACCTTGCGAATCGACTCTCCAACCGCTTTGACCACCGAGGCAATGATGAAGACTTGGATCGGGCTATCGCACTCTACAGGGAAGCGCTGGCTTTGTGCCCAGTTGGTCACAAAGATCGATCCTCGTCATTAAACAACCTTGCGACTCGACTCTCCACCCGCTTTGAGCATCGAGGAAACAACGAATACTTGGATCAGAGTATCGCACTTCACAGGGAAGCACTGGCTTTGCGCCCGGTTGGTCACAAAAATCGGTTCTCGTCATTAAACAACCTTGCGACTCGACTGTACACCCGCTTTCAGCACCGAGGCGATGACGAAGACTTGGATCACAGTATCGCACTTCAGAGGGAAGCGCTGGCTTTGTGCCCAGTCGGTCACAGATATCGGTTCTCGTCATTAAGCAACCTTGCGGCTGGACTCTCCGCCTGCTTTGAGCACCGAGGCAACGCCGAAGACTTGGATGAGGGTATCGCACTTCAGAGGGAAGCACTGGCTTTGTTCACGGTCGGTCACCCACAACGGTCAATGTCATTAAATAACCTTGCAAATCAACTCTCCACCCGTTTTGAGCATCGACGTAATGAAGAAGACCTCAATGAGTCACGAGAGCATCTCCACTGTGCATTGACTCTATTAACACAACATGATCCTCTTCGATTACGCGTCAATAGCTCGCTAGCTGACGTCTATTTATCGTTATATCGATCAAGCCCTAGCCCGGGCGAAGATACAGACAGTCTCGATGCTGCCATGCATCATCTCAAAGCAGCAGCAAATGTCGTCTCTGGAGGCTTGCGATCTCGCCTGAAAGCAGGTCTGCGCTGGGTTCGCCGTGCTGATCAACACACACATGGGACTCAACTGGAGGCTTATGCTCAAACGAATTGAGGTACGCTGACGCGGGAGAGGTAGCTAGTAATCAAGCAAATATCTCAGTCTCGTAGAAAGGACTCTATTGGTATCTGATGTACCTAGTAATCAAGCAAATCTACCACTTGTAAGTATAATGTTTGGACGGGGGAAAAACTTGGTACTCACATCTCAGTCTCGTAGAAAGGACTGAGATGTGTACATCCGGGACTCGTATCTTTATAGAACGTAGCATAGAGATGAAAAATATATCGTAGCTTGGAAATAAGGCTTTGCAATATTGAGCAAGTAAGAAGCGACGTCGGGCCGTTGCGCTCTCGGACTGCTTTTGGTTAAGCTCGTACATTCAACTATCTCCGAGTGGTTCCTCCATCGGACCTCTCGGACTCTTCGGATTCCAACACTCCCCCTCGAGCATAACCGATGCTCATCAGAGTGCGTAACTTCTGCAGGCGAGGACGGGGCAAGGCCTTAGTGAAGGCGTCAGCAATGTTATCATCGGTGGGGCAATAGATGAGCTTGAAGTCGCCGTTTTTGACGTGCGCTCGGACAAAATGGAATTGGAGGTCGATATGTTTTGTGTGGGAGTGGAATTTTTGGTTGGATGCGAGGGCGATGGTGGCCTGGTTGTCACAATAGACTGGAGTAGGGATGGTGGACGTTGCATATAGCTCTTGGATGAGGAAATGGAGGTAGCGTATCTCTCGTGCAACCGTCGTTAATGCGACGTATTCTGCTTCTGCTGTAGAGAGAGCGATGATGGGTTGCTTCCTAGTGCTCCAAGCTACCGGTCCACCATTCAGCAAGACGACGTACCCCGACATCGAGTGACGATGGGCTTGCGAGGCCCAATCCGCGTCGACATAGGCCTCCAGGCCAGCATTAGTGCCCCCTAGAGTTATCCCATACTCAGCCGTACCTTTGAGGTATCTAAGGACGCGCTTGGTGGCCTCCCAATGGGCCGTACCAGGGTTCCGCATGAACTGAGAGAGCGTAGTGACGGAAAATGCAATGTCCAGGCGGGTGGAAGTGGCAGCGTACATTAACGATCCAATACCCCGCTGGTATGGGACATGTTCCATGGCCTCGTGCTGCGCATGGGTCGCCGGAGACTGTGCGTCAGATAGTTCTGCACCCACTTCCATTGGCGTTTGCGTACTCTTTGCCTCCGTGAGTTGAAAACGCTCTAAAATGGTGTCAACATAAGCCTTTTGAGACAGAGTAAGAGTGCGGGCAGCTCGATCACGTTCGACCTTGAGCCCCAACAGCCAGTTGAGCTCTCCAAGATCCGATATTTCGAAGTACTGGGTGAGCTGCTCTTTGAATAGAGTGATGTGACGGAGATGCTTGGACGTGACGGCCATATCGTCGACGGAGACGGTGATAACGGTGTGTTCGTCCTCGGAACGTTTGAAATACACTGCCTGGTCCACCTGCGAGCGTTTAAAACTCAACTTCTCGAAGACTCCTGCCAACTCTTCCGCCCACTCATATCCTGCCTGCTTCAGACCTGGTAAGCTCCTCTTCAGCCTCAGCACCTTTCTTTCCTGTCCCTCCTTTAGATATCCCGGAGGCGCCCGCATAAAAATCTCTTCCTTGAGTTCCGCATAGAGGTAAGCGCTCTTGATGTCGACTTGGTGAATTTCCCAATCGCGTTCGGCAGCCATCGTCAAGACGGTTCGGATCGTCGACATGTTGGAAGTGGGGGCAAACGTATCGAAGTAATCGATCCCGTATTTTTGCCGTTGTCCGTTGGCCACTAATCGAGCCCGGAGTTTCAGCTTCTCACCATTTGGGCCACATTTGGTTGCGAGGACGTAATGACAAGGAATGAGATTTGCACCTGCAGGTGCGTTCACAACTTCCCACGTACCCAACTTTTCCAGCTGACTAATTTCATAGTCTATTGCCTCTTGCCACTCAGTAGCGTCTGGGCCGTTCAAGGCCTGGTGGAGAGTGACCTCTGGCTCTACGGCAGCCATCGCAAATTGCCGGTAGGTGAGTACTTGCTCATCGATAAAGTCTGACTCTTCCGGTTCGAAGTTAGCTGCAACTGCTGCGCTCTCCCCCTGGTTGAGACTTGCATAGTATCCGGGCGGTGGATGAGCTCGGGTAGAGCGGATGGGTGGTGTTTCCGGGTGGATAAGCGGTGTTACCTGTGGGACGGGTGGTGTTGGCTGTGGGATAAGCGGTGTTACCTGTGGCGAGGTGTTCTGGACGGATGCTGGTACGTTCAGCGTGTTGGACTCCCCCTCGTCCGGTACATCCGCCACGACCACCGTAGTGGGTGCGAAGCTGACGTTCCGTTCAACAGATATACGCCTCCTCGCCGGCCAGTAGACCCGGTAACCTTTGCTCAACTCATCAACGCCCACAAACTTTGCTTCCGCAGCTCTGGCTTCCAACTTTCCGGTATCCTCCAAACGGACAAAGACCATGGTTCCAAACTCATGGGCTTGGGAGAGGTTGGGCTTGGACCTGTGAACAAGCTCATATGGCGTCGTTCCGGGGGTGGCGCGAGACGGTAGGCGATTCTTCAACCATGTTGAGTAGTTGACTGCCTCTGCCCATAGAAACTTCGGGAGGTCCTGCCCCAAAAGCATCGCCCGTGCGTGCTCTACCAGAGTGCGATTGAGGCGTTCTGCGACGCCGTTCTGCTGGGGTGAGTGGTGAACGGTGAGCTGACGCTGTATGCCCTGCTCGTTGAGGTATTTGTCGAATTCCTCGCTCAAGTATTCTCCTCCTCGGTCAGAGCGCACCTTGCAGATCCGGGCACCTGGAGTCTGACGGGCTATCCAGGCTTCGTAGGTCTTGAAAGCTGAGAGTGCGTCGCTCTTCGCCTTCAGAAATTGGAGTTTGGTCTGCCGGCTATAGTCGTCGGTAAAGCTGATATAATAGTTGCAGCCTCCGATGCTCTCTGTCTGCGCGGGACCCCAAAGATCCGTGTGGATGAGTTCCCCATAGGTAATGGCACGATTTTTCGATTCCTCTGGAAACGGCTTATGAGCGGACTTTGCCTTAACGCAGGCGTCACAGAATTCTGGTTGTGAGGTAACGTCTAACTGGACACCCTCGATTAGGCCCTTTTTGACTGCATCAATCGCAGCCATCTGCGATACGTGGCCGAGCACCCGATGCAACTCGTTCGCCGTGAGCTTTCCCCTAGCAAGGTTCGCATGGTGTTTCTGCTGACCCACAATGCTATACAGACCCTCTACCTGAGGGATCTCACCAATGACCTCACGTTTTGGCCCGGGAGACAGGATCCGGCACATGCGACCTTCGAATAGGACTGCTAGACCTGCCGCAGTAATGCGGTTGGTCGATACGAGGGTGAAGGCCATGGTGGGGGCATATAGTGCATTCCTTAGGGTGACTGTAGTCCGTTTGTTGCCCAATGGTAAGTCTAGTTTGACTGTCCCCTCTCCCAATGGTGTTTAGGGTAGACCCGTCTGCAGTGTGTACCTCCTGGGGTGGTATGGAAACAAAGTTCGTGAATCGAGAGCGGTCGGGGCAGAAGTGGGACGTAGCCCCCGAGTCCATGATGGCTCCGCGACGCTCGACAGGGACCTTCAGGTCTTTGGCAATTCCTGCCAAGTCCGAAGTGACAAAGGCGTATTCGTCCTTCGTCTCGGGTTCAGCAGCGGCATTAGCCGTCTGCTTCTGGGTTCGCCCTCCCTTCCTCTGCTTCTGATTTGGGCCCTGACCCTCTTTTCCGCCTCCTGGCCTCCAACAGTCGGTTTTATAGTGACCCTTCCGGTCGCAGTTGAAACAGGTGACGTCCGGGTCAACTTTGGTGGCAGTATTCGAGGTACATGACCTGCCACTTCCTCCCTTAGCCATTAATGCGTTATTCGCAGCTTTCTTGGAGGTACGTCGATCCGTCAGGAGTCGATGCTCGTATTCCTCGGAGATGATGTTGATGAGTTCGTAGGGACTGAGCGGGGTCTGAGTTATCTTGGCGGCAGCGTTTATAGATGAGAGCAGAGGTCGGTGTGGGAAACAACTCCGCAGTAGGCGGATATAATGTTAGGTCAAATGCTATACCTGCTGCTTCACTTGCAAGGCAAGAACGTTCGACCCTAAAGGGGTCTGCTACTGAGATAAGTCTGATAGTTAGTATCTAAGGTCGTGGAAAGGTAAAGGAACAAGTCCGAAGGTATGCGGACCAAGTCCGGAGGTCAAAACGTCGGGTCCGAAGGTACACTACCAAGTCCGAAGCGCGGGAAAAGCGGGTCCGGAGCTTCGGGTCGTCGGGTTACGGATAATAGCAAGGGAACAGGTTCGGAAAGCGTCGGACTATGTCCGGAAACAAGGTAAAGTCAGGGAAAAGGAATGGCAAGGGTTTCGGGTGCGAAGCGGGTGCAGAACGGGTGAGAACCAGGTATATTCAGCCAGGTAACAGGTAAGGACAGGTATGTGACCAAGTAGATGGGAAGTCCCACCTACAGTAAAGTAAAGAGTGCTTGGTCGTACTACCAGTCCTATATAACTAACTACGTAGAAATCCGGAATATCAAAAACAGGAAAACATCGGGTCCGGTGATAGGTAAACTAACATGAGGCGCTGCGGACGTGTGAGAACACAGGTAATAACGCTGTATACTGCATCAGCCATGGGAAATAAGCTACTACGCACCAGTGGGGTTAGACGGAACGGACAGGACATAGGACGGACGGGTTTCCGAAGGTATGCGAGCGGGTCCGGTGCATCTCCGGTGATGTCCGGCGGGTCCGAGGCTCGGAGAGCGCGGGAAAGCGTCGGGTTTGAGCGGGTTTCGTCGGAGATGACTGGAGTGACTGGTCTGATGTCCGGATAACTGGGCTTTCGACGTACTCCGTGAATTGGGCCTCTGCAGGGCCGTGAACAGAATGTTCACGACATCGGTATGAGTCGGGGAGGGAACCTAATATGATTGCGTAGAAGTCTCTATCCTCGATGGCGGCACCCATACCTGCCAACGATTCACGGACCCGTAGCAATTCACTAAAGTGGGCTTTCACATCTCCATTATCCTCGCACCGTGTCTCCTGCAACCGACAACGCAAATCAATTTGCACAAGCTCGGTTTTGCCTTCATGTATGTTGCATATCTCGGCCCAAATCTTCGAGGCAACCTCGAGCTTCTGAACGCGGAGCAACATGCGATCAGTGATGGTACTGAAGATCTGTTGTTTTACGAGTGAGTCTTTCTGGAAGAACTCGTCGATTTTCTTGTCTAACTCCTCGATCTCGACCTGCGTAGGGGCTGTACCATCTAGTTTCGCTAGTTTGTTCGTCTTCGGATCAACAACGAACGGGATGGGCTTAGGTGTACGACCATCGACATAACGCATCAGACCTCGTGCACCGATTGCAGTTAACGTTCTCTCCTTGTAGGTTATCCAATTCGTGCCATCTTCGGCGAGCTTTGGGACGTTGAACAGAGCAGAGTTGGTGCTGGGGAGCGTGGTATCCATGGACGTGACAGGGCTCATAACCTCAAACGAATTGAGGTACGCTGACGCGGGAGAGGTAGCTAGTAATCAAGCAAATATCTCAGTCTTGTAGAAAGGACTCTATTGGTATCTGATGTACCTAGTAATCAAGCAAATCTACCACTTGTAAGTATAATGTTTGGACGGGGGAAAAACTTGGTACTCACATCTCAGTCTCGTAGAAAGGACTGAGATGTGTACATCCGGGACTCGTATCTTTATAGAACGTAGCATAGAGATGAAAAATATATCGTAGCTTGGAAATAAGGCTTTGCAATATTGAGCAAGTAAGAAGCGACGTCGGGCCGTTGCGCTCTCGGACTGCTTTTGGTTAAGCTCGTACATTCAACTATCTCCGAGTGGTTCCTCCATCGGACCTCTCGGACTCTTCGGATTCCAACATATGCAACTTCCATGCAACTTCTGGACGCTTACGTGTCCACGACAGCTTCAGTATCAGCTCGCCATAAAGTCGTGAAGGACCTCCCAAGTACACTTGCCGTGGATGCTGCATCATGTGCTCTTCGTAGAGGTGACGTGCGTCGCGCTGTCGAGTTGTTGGAACAAGGCAGGACTGTCATCTGGACCCAGATGACACGACTCCGCACGCCTCTTGACAGCCTCCAGACATGCAGCGATCATGCAGTGGCCCTAAGAGAGAAATTCAGAGACCTCAGCTCCCTCCTTGATAAACCTCCTGCGAATTATACAGAAGGGACCCCAAGTGTCAATGTAGAAGCGGAAGAAATCTGGTACAGACGTCTAGTGGAGGAATGGAATAGAGTTGTAGAAGAGATTCGGAAGATTGATGGGTTTTCTCGCTTCTTACTTCCCCCCTCGTTCTCGGATCTCCAGGATGCAGCTCGTGATGGGCCTATTATCGTGCTCATTGCAAGCAAGTTATCTTGCGATGCCATCATTATCCCATGCATGCAACCTCCGACTAGCATTCAACTCCCTACCAATTTTGAGAGACTCCAGAACTTGGTGCTCGCACTCGATGAGGCAAGACAAAAAGAGCCCAATGCTAAGGGGCACCAACGAGCACTGGTAACAGCCTTGATGGAGTTATAGGATGATGTCGTCGGCCCGGTGGTTGAACATCTGGGCGCATTTGCACAATCAGGTTCCCGAATATGGTGGTGCCCGACGTCTCTCTTCAATTTCTTGCCGTTGCACGCTGCTGGCGAGTACTACAGGAAACATGGACAGCTCCTTTCACAGCTTTACATCTCTTCATACACGCCATCGCTTACCGCGCTGATACAGGCTCGCAGAAAGCATGACAAGTCTCCGTCAGTGCCCTTTGCTGCTGTTGGTCAGAATCTCCCAGCCGGTGCTTCATTCACTTTGGAATGTGTGGAGCCCGAGCTGGAATTGGTGCGGAGTCTCTTACCCCCTTCCCCAACTGTTTCCTTCACCAAGATAACGAGTGTTGATGCGACACAATCGAGAGCACTACACGCATTGCGAGATAATACTTGGGTCCATTTCGCATGTCATGGGACACAGAACTATGAAGAGCCCTTCAAATCGGCCTTTCTCATGCGCGACCAACCGCTTTCGCTCCTCGATATCGCACAAATGGATCTGTCCCGGCATGAATTTGCATTTCTCTCTGCGTGTGAAACCGCAGTCGGTGACATTCATACTCCTGACGAAGTGATACACCTGGCAGCTGGCCTGCAATTTGCTGGGGTCAAGAGTGTCGTTGGGACATTGTGGACAGTCGATGATGAAACTGTGAAGCACTTAGTCGAGGCATTCTACACAAATTTTTGCAGTGATGGCAAAATGAATTCCAAGCGAGCTGCCCGAGCGCTGAGCCGAGCGGTCCAGTCATTGGCTTGTAACAAGGACATACCTTTGGACCAGCGCATAGTATTCATGCATATTGGCATATGATTGATTTCGTACGTCCTTCCAGCTTGATGACTTACAGTAATGCACCATCACTTGCGTCGGTAAAACTTCGAGCGTGTCTCACAACACAACAGCACATTTAAAAAAAATCGTGATTGACCATTACTTTCTAATACATGTACTATTGTGTATAATAAAATATTGAGAGCATCAGAACATGTGTTGTAGAGTGGTGAATGAATCAAGAATAAGGCCTTTATCAACACTCCACTGTCACTTGCGTCGGTCCCAAAAATGGTATTACTCAATGATAAGAACTAATTGTACGTGATTAATTATCGCTGATAAGTGATAAGCCGATCAAACCTCTGAGCTCCCTCCCTCGAGCCTTCGTCGAAGTGTATCAGCACTGACAGTAACAGGTTTTCTCATTGCTTTCCACTTCTCCACAACATCTCTGCAAATGGCCTTTCTGCTCTTCCTCTCGCTTTCGGGCTTCTTCTGCTCATCACGGTATTCCTTCATTGCCTCCGCATAAGCTTTTTCTTGCTCAGCACGAGCCATCTGTTTCTTCTTTGCTACGGAGCGGGCAATACCAGGCATTTTGTAGGAATGATTTTTGTTAGTACGCGACGTGCCAGATTGTAACACGCCCAGCCTCATTTAGCTAATATTTGTCATCCATAACATACTTAGATCTGATAACTCATTGATTGTGATGTTTTGTGTAACGCTTCACCGGCATTGAACTGGCACATCAGGAATGCTACGATCCTTACAAACAACACATGTCAGATGTCAGTAAAGGTAATCTTCATTGATATACAATGTTTGAGTGCACCACAAAAATCATTCGAAGGTGCTATGTACAGAAAAGTGAAATGTCAGCTACAAATTGCAATATCGTGACCTTTCCTCCTGGCAGATTTAAGATATTATACCAGCCATACATAGCTCTACATGCCATGAAAATACATCAGCAAGAATTGTGTCTAAATAATGTGATTTGACAATGTTGTTGTGCATTGACGCAAGTGATGGTGGAAACGCAAGTGGCGGTGGATTACTGTAAGCGATCATCTAACGAAGTAGAGCTGATCACGAACAAATTGACGGTCCTGCGTGGACAGCTGACCAATCTGGCAGTGCCACCGTGTCACGTGAAACGGCCACGCAAAGTTCTATGTCCAGACGCGACCCCAGAAGATCTTAAGTCCAGCCCATCAGTGTTTGAAATCGGCACGGAAGACGCGCGGGACGGATCAGCGGACGCCGTAGGCGGCGAAAATCGACGGTTTCGAGCTGCGGGAGAGCTCCAAAAGCTGCTGGACGGCCTGGGTGTGTAGGTGAGCACAATGTAACATGCCTGAGGGAAAATGCCGACACGCTAACCGAGAGGACTGCGAATTTCGCACATTAGGACCGTCAATCTTCCGTTTGCACCCACCTTCGGTCTGGGTGGTAACTCGACCTCTCCTCCCGCCAAAAAACCGCGCTGCATGCTGCTATACTGCAGATTGACGGTCCTCGGATTTACAGTCCTAGGACCTCTGGCTGGTACTGCCACCAGCGCTTATGTACGCAATTCGCTATAGGCAAGGTGAGTCTCCTGTTCTCGCTCGGCTCCCCATCTCCTCCACCTATCTAGCCAGCTGTGCTCGTCAGCCCTCACTGATCTATATTTGCATTTCTAGCCGTGCTCGTCGTGATGGGCATCAACGACTTATGGGAGGCACGTCCTCCCCATTGTTCACTTGCTGCGTGCTGACACTCACCCCGTTTTTCAGGTCCTCGAACCTGCTGCAGCAACCGTGCCCCTCATCTCTCTCGCCATCGAGGGCCGCTACGAGGGACCCGCACCGCATGTGCCTTATGTTGTGGGCGTTGACGCAAGGTTCGTGTTCTCCCGCTCGCTGTCTGTGCTCGACTACTCACGTTTTAATCTAGTGCGTGGTTCGAGCAATGCCAGCAGGGCAGGTGGCACCGCGCGCATGCTCAGACGGGCCAAAATCCTGCCCTCCGAACATTTTTATTTCGCCTTGCTCGCCTCGTCCGTCTCCCAGTCCAGCTTGTCTTCGTGTTCGATGGCAACCAGCGACCGCAGATCAAACGGGGCCACAGGGTATCCACTAACGACCATTGGATGGTCAAGCCCACGCAGCGACTACTGAATGCATTCAACATGCAATGGATCACGGTACGTTTTTTTCTTATTATTCTTTTATTCACATTTTTCATTCAGATCTATCTACTGGCAGGCTGCTGGAGAAGCCGAGGCGCAGCTGGCGCAGATGAACGGCGCTGGTGTCATCGATGCCGTCATGACGGACGACAGCGACGCGTTTGTTTTCGGTGCTCACACTGTCCTGCGCAAGTAAGTTCTCTCTCGTTCTCTCGTTTGCATGCTCTGCTGATCAATTTCAAGCTCGACGTTTTCAATTGACTCGACGGTCAAACTATATACAGCGAGTGCGATTCAAGAGCACATGGACTGCCATCTCACTGGCGACGGATTCCTCACCCTCGCCATCTGCTGCGGCGGTGATTACGACAAGGTAAGCGGAACCAGTCTGCTGCCAGCCTGGCTGACGAGACCTGCTTTCCAGAAGGGCCTGGTGGGGTGTGGTCGTGAAACAGCGCTTGGCCTGGCTCGCTGCGTGGATGCTGGCGTGCTTCGCACTGCCATGTGCGGCAACAGTCTTGACGGGCCTCTGCAACAGTGGCGGGATGCTGCTCGGTATCATCTTGTCGACGACCCCACTGGAAAAATGGGACGTTCTCACCCTGCTCTTGCACGCTCGCTCCCCGACTCGTTCCCCGATCCGCACGTCGTCGACTTGTATGCACGCCCTGCTGTCACTGCAATCGCCAAGCTGCCCATCCTCCAATCCCCCGCCCCGCCCGACATTGCTCCGCTTGCCTCGCTCGTTCAACACCTTCTCGGCTGGGAATCGAAGAAGGTCGTCAGCACCTTTCGCTCGACGATCTGGCCTGTCGTGGTCTTGCACGAGGTCCTCGAGGACCTGGCTAACAATTCTCCTGCAAGTGACGAGGTTTGTCGCCGTTCTCCTCCACGCGCGCGAATATTTTGATTAATGTTGGGTACAGATTGCTCTTGCTCCAGCCTGCACGAGGGCAGTGTTTCAGAGCCATGCCGTGCGCCCGAAAAAAGCCCTTGCGGGTGTTCCAGGGCACAATAACGACGTGCCCACTCATGGCCTCGAGCAGTCCACACTCCAGTTGCTTGAGGATTCACCTGGCTGCTCTCATTGTGAGGATCGTGCGCCGCGATCTCACAGATACGTTCGAGTTTGGCTCGCCGACAAAATCTACGATTCCTGGGTGCAGACAATGATTCTGCAGTCTCCGAATCATCCCAGCACCTCAAACGCTACTCGCTCTTCCGTCATTGATCTCACGCACGACGACAAGGCAGTGGCGGTTGGTGATGTCATTGACCTCACTCAAGATGGGGATGATGTAGTGCCCTGGAGCGCTGGTGCCAGTCATGATTTTATTGATCTTACTCTCTGATGCAATTGTTTTTTTCAACCTACTGTATCTAGCGCCCCCCATGTATTAGTATTGTGCGGTTTGTTATAGCATTGAAGCACCTTCGCGCCCTTCTGTTGTTTCTCCTTCTTGTTCTGTTGCATTGTTGAGGTCCAACACCGCTACTCCTGCCGCTTCTCGTCCTCGTGCTTCAATATCAGACGTTGTGAGGAGAACACCTTCAGCTCCCTTCCATCTTCAACTTCAGTTCCTACGCGGCAGTCTACTTCAATCACATCCATTCGAGTCGGACCTTCAAGAGCTCAGCACTACCTTACAACAAAATTGTGACGAACACTCACTGGTCCTTATTCTCCTCGTCCTCCAAGCCAGACGCACAATTTCTTCAATTCCGCGCAAATACCACTGTCAGAACAAACTCCTACTCCTCATGGTCAGCGCACCCCTCTTGCCGATATCTCCTTCGATGCCACACCCGTCATATACGACAAGCTCCATAAAATTTTGGATGGGCAAGAGTCTGTCAAACTATACCTGGAATTCTTGAAGCGCAACAATAAGGTAGATATGCTGGTTCTGAGGAACACAAGTGAGTATTCTCGTTATAGATTAAATCATTGTTAATATTTGTCGACAGGACGTTCTCAAGGCCCGGACGTCTATATATCATACCGCGGTCACTCTGCAGAACACCTTCATGCACGCTGGAACAACTTCCGACGTGTTCCTTCGCGAGAACCTTGAATGGCTCGGTTTAGCATCTAACTGGGCCAAGTTCTCTACGACCGCCGCCCTCGTTGTCATTCACAAGGGTTATTTCGAAGAGGGGATGAACATTCTTGGCCCATACCTCCCCCAAGCAGGAGGAGAAAGCCAGATCCAAGGGGCCGCCTTCTCAGAGGGTGGTGCTCTTTATGCTCTTGGCTTGATCAACGCTGGCTGTGGTAGCGGCCAACCCGTTGAGAACTACCTACGCGAGACCAGCATTTTTCCTATCACCACTTATACACTCATTTTCACTCGTCTCAATGACGCCGCTAACATATCCACTTTCATCACAGGGACCCTATGCCGCACAACATCCCCTCCGCCTTCCCCGCAGAATGACACCCTCATCCACACCGCACTGTCCCAGGTGCTCTCGTCTCCCGTGCAGATGCAGAAGCTGATAGCAGCTCTTAGTGTGGGTGGGTTCTCGTTTCCAGGAGACGATCACGCAAGGAATCATACCACAGTCCATCATGCAGCAACCTTTCCTCAGCCAGCCCCAGCCCCAACCCCAGCCCCAACTGCAATCACAACCTTCGAGAGTGTCGTTGGCACGCTGTGGGAAACTCTTGGCCGTATCATGAACGTCGTTGGTGAACCCATCGACGTGGTCCCATAAGGGCGTCAAGCTCTCCCCAATTCACGCTGATCCTCCTCCCTTCGTCGACCAGTCAACCACCGCTGAGGTTTTGAGGGCAACAATGAGGTCGACGACGGGACATGTGTTTCGTTGCATCCCAAATCAAATGGCACCTTGTCGACGACATCTTCAAGCGCAACAGTTGGGGCCGCGGGTGTGGAGACAAAACAACTAGATTATGTAGTGCATACTTGTGTGTACAGTAGTAGATTAGAAAAATTTACTGTTAATGAACTATTGGACAAATGCCCGAGTGAAAATTGAAGCTACCTCACTTATGATCAAGAAACCTGCTCCTCAGGGTTGTGGTCCACCGACGATTTGGCGTGTCCGCTGTTCGACAATGTCAGGACGTGTCGTCAGAAGCTCGTGCCACTTTTTTGCAACGGCGTCGTCCTTGCTCGACAAGTAAGCCCTGCCACCTTTGGTGTAGCAAAAGGCACCGCGGGCCAGTGGGTGGTCGAGGTTGCCGCCAAAAAAATCGCGCGCTTCTTTAGCATCTCGGGCAGCAGCAGAGACTCGGTGCTCTGCGAGACGGTTCAGGATCTGTTGGTAAGAAAAAACCTTGCTATTCTCGTCACTGAATGCACGCCAGAACGAGGTGTTGTCTGGGTATCGCTGCCGCTCTTCAGCAATGAACTTGAAGACATACGAAAGGTCAGATAGCACGTGCAACTCGCTGGAGATCAATCATACCTTCCAATTTCCCCATTCTACTCGAAGCACATCCCATGCTGCAGTCTTGACACCCTTTCCTTTCTTGTAGAACTCGCCCCAATACTTGACAGGGATTCCGCGACCATTGACAACAAGTAAGTTCGATTCCTCCCATTCTTCACACAGCCGGTTGATATCTTTCGAGAGGTGGACTGTAGGAGGTGACGGGACAGTTGTCCTGTCATACAAAAACTGCTCTTGGCCAAGGTGCGCGATTCCGAGGTTTTCGGGGGGGATTACCTCTGGAGGCAGAGACGTGGATGCTGTCTGTGTCATCGTGCGAGGTTTGGACGGCGCGTTGTTGCTGACAATGCGTGCTTCTGCGTGGGACTGGACAACTGTGTTATGGCACCCAGAGCTTCGAGTCTCCATGTGCAAGGTGCGTGTATCTTTATCTTTTGATTCCATCAGTGTTTTCATATCGAGAATGTGCGATGTGAGGACACTGATGTGATTTTCGACATTACTGAGGTCCTCTCGCACAGATGACATGTTGGAATCCACTTTCCGCATACGAACAGCGAAAGCATCCTGTTGTGGACGTTCTTCAGCTTCGGTCATCAAGGCAACTTGTTGGTGGCAGCTTTTTCGCTGCGTTATCGGAGGTACGCTCAAATCGTGAGGCATACCGAATGCTGACAGCACTGCATGTGCCTTTTTTACATTATTATTATAGGCTTCGATGGTATGGCACACTTCTGCTCACCCATGCTGAATTTGCAGCTCGATCGTCATCCTGGAGCGCCCGTTGCGTGCGATTTGCGCTCTTCTTGCTTTTGTACGTAATTGTTTGTTCTTCGATTCCGAACACCTCATCAATCCGTCGTTTCGAAAGGGATTGGCGTGAGGCATGTTCCCCTCGTTTCCGTTTCAGCTTAGGCCTGAATAACCTTTACCAAGAATTAGGTACACAAGCACTGATTCAGCACACATGCCGGTGACACACCTCAGCCACTCGTCTCGGTCATTGGAAAACTGACGAAGTCTGTCCAACATCTCCGTACGATTGCCACGGGTTGGCCTGTCATAGCTCTTGAGCTTCTCGTGTAAGTTAGCCTTCGTTGTCTTCGCTGTTCTGTTGTATTTTCATGAATTAAATCGAACATGCTGTAAGGGGGAGAAATGTGTGACATACACTGTCCAAATGAAAGATTCAACTGCTTGTCCTGGTGTGTACGTTTGACCGAGTACGGGCAGTTCGAGCTCTTCTGACTCTGAGTGATGTTGAGACATGGTGACACCATGAACTGTAATGGTAATGTATTTACGTGTCAGTGTCAATGTTTAAATTGAATCAGGGGGTTCAAGTTAGTTTGTTTCCGTGCCGGCTGAGTGTTTCAATTCTCGATCACTTTGTCAAATTTTCTATCATGTCCGAGTCCTTACTACATGCCTTCAAAGGTGCTGATTTATACTTTGCCGAGTCAAAACACATCAGTGTCGAGGCTGCAGAAGAGGATCAGACCGAGGAGGAGGAATCTCTCCTCAACAGCTTTGATGTTGATGACCGTGAAGCTGCCGGCACCCTTCGGTTCAGTACTACGAACACTGCTGGTGGCGAGGACAATGTGAAAAAGAAGAAACCTAAACACAGCAACAACCAGTTAGCATCTAGTTTGCAGGCAGCATCAGAGGGAGTGGTTATTGGTACAACACTCTCCGACTACCAGAGGTATGGCATGGGACCAGCGAAAACGTCTCGAATCTCACGCGCGTGATCTCTCCAGATACTGGAATCAGTTTAAAGAATTTTGTGTCACCATCGACAAAGCACAAGTTGCGAGCGAGATTGACAATCTTTTTCCGAACCTTCCGGCTGAATTTCCAACGTGGATTGCATTATGGATTATGGATAAGTGAGTACATCAAACATTGTGTTTATTTCGTGCTAAGCTATGGAATCGAGATGCGACGAAAACGATATATGGACCGGGAAAGCAAAGGATCCCAGTGTTCCACGTGCAACGTATGGCACGGCACAGAAGATGCGTGCCGCCATAAGCCACAAATTCGGCAGAGACTACCAGCTCGGAACACAGCCATGGCTCGAGCACCCAGCTAAGCCAGGCATATTCATCGGAAACCCCTCGCTTTCGGTGACGATTTCGCAGTATATGGTCAGTCTTCGTCGGTGAAAGGTATTGGACTTTGGCATCGTGTAAATTGGTGTCGGTGCTGATTTCACGCTATAGATCCGAGCAGGCGAAGCAGTAATGAGTGCTCGCGCGATGGATGAACCTACCATGAAGAGGCTCTGGGAATTTGCATGGTCCACGGACCGAAAAGAATTCGGCCCGATCTTGCGCAAACGAAAGGCAGAAAATCCTTCCGAATGGGCTGGATTTTTGCTCCGCGAGATGCTTTATTTACTCTACCTTCTCTCGATGCTTTGCCTGCTCCGCTACGACGAAGCATTGCGGATCACCTGGGCCGATGTCACGTTCCAGGTTCAGGACTTGTTGATAAAAAACCACTGGCTCGATGCGACTCCCGAGCTTTTCACGTCGCAGGTCAGCTACCAATCCACACAGTTTCGAGTGAAGTTAGAATTACCCTTTCGAAAGACACATCAGTATGGAGGTCAGTGACTGTATGGGCTGTTACCCACCTTACAGCTAACCTCGAACCCACAGGCATAGCCCCGTTTTACATCTACGCTGATCCTGACCGGCCGTGGATGTGCTTGCTGCGAGCGTTCGCGATCTGGTGGCTGTTAGCTCACGAGAGACACAGAGAACTCAACGGGTTCATCTTTCGCAAAAAGATTGGTGTGGACAGCATTAGTGTGAGCCCGACGGACTGCATGGTGAGCTCAAGTCTTAAAGGTTAGAACTAAGATAGCGCGAGCCTCAGTCTATGGTAAAGAGACTATATTCCCAATGTACGAACCTAAGATAGCGCGAGCCTAGAAGCAAACTAATGAGTATACTATCGACAGGATCAACAAGAGCGTACACACCTCAGTCTATGGTAAAGAGACTGAGGTGCGACGAGGGCATTTGCCTGCCTTAAGTAAAGGGAGAGAAATGAGCGTAACTAGGTGAGTGACATGTAATAACAAAGAGAAAATATACAGTGACAGACGTCATATTAGAATGACACCGGCTCGGGTGCTCTGACGGATCACGATCACCTCCCAACACTCCCACTCGTCGGAGCATCCGATATACTCTGGCGACGCAGACCCATGCCTTCTCGATGTTGTACTCCTGCAGGGCGGGGCAGCGCCTTTGTCAGGCTGTCTGCAATCATCTGCGACGTGGATTTGTACTGGAGTTCAATTTTCTTTGAGTCGACAAGGCTGCGGATGAGGTGATAGTGGACTCGGATATGTTTTGCCCTCTCGTGGAACTTTGGGTTCTTCGAGAGCGCAATGCTGGCTTGGTTGTCTCCATATAGGAGAGCAGGGTCATAGAGGTTGGGGTCGAGATGGAAGTCATGTAGGAGCTGGATCAGGTATAACGCCTCGCGGGAAGCATTCGAAAGACCAATATACTCTGCCTCCATAGTTGAGGTGGCGACCACGGATTGCTTCTGAGACTTCCAGCTGATGGGGCCACCAAACAGCTGGTAGACATAAGCACTGGTGGACTTACTGTCATCTCTGTCTGCAGCATAGTCTGAATCCGAGTGCCCGACGAGTCCTTCGTCTGATGAGCCGAAAACGAGCATCAAGTCCGTTGTTCCACGGATGTATCGCAGGAGGTGTTTGAGTTGGCGATGATGGTCGATGCTTGGGTTCTCCATATAACGGGAGAGGGATGAAACTGAGTAAGCGATATCAGGACGTGTGGTACGCATGGCGTAGTTGAGTTCACCAATGGTTCGACGGTACGGGATTGAAGCGATGGCAGCTGCTTCCTCGTCAGTTGGGGTTCGTGTGGCCTTCTGTAACACAACACCGGGTGTCATAGGCGTGCTGACCGGATTACACAGCGACATCCCAGCGTTTTCGAGGATCTTCTTGAGGTAGGCTTTTTGATTGATTGCAAGGAGTCGCTTCTCTCGGTCACGCATAATATGCATGCCGAGAAAGTGTCGAGCAGGCCCAAGGTCTGATAGGTCGAAGCGTCGTTTGAGCTGCGCCTTGAACTTGTTCAGGTAGTCGCGAGAGTTTGATGCCGCGAGCATGTCGTCGACATAGACTACGAGCCAGACAACCTTATCTCCCTCGTGAAGGACGTACAAGCTGTGGTCAGCCTCGCTCCTAACGAACCTGAACCCCTCCTTTCGCAGATACTCATCCAGCGTCTGGTTCCACTCATAGCCAGCTTGCTTTAGTCCATAAAGCGCCTTCTCAAGTTTCCAAACCCAATCCGGATGCTCGGGATCTTCAAATCCAGCGGGTTGTTTGAGGTAGATGTCCTCCTTGAGGTCAGCATTGAGGAAGGCAGTACGGACGTCCATCTGGTCCAGCTCAAGGTCGAATTTTGCTGCGAGGGCGAGGAGGATGCGAACGGTGTCATACTTGGCAACTGCTGCAAAAGTCTCAGTGTAGTCGATGCCCTCGACTTGTGTGTATCCTTGTGCGACGAAGCGTGCCTTGTGGCGAGTGATATTGCCCTCCTCGTCAGTCTTTACCGTGAACACCCATCTCGAGCCGATTGCCTTCCGTCCTTCTGGGAGTGGCATGAGTCGGTGAGTTTTGAGGTCCCGCATTGACTGTAGTTCGGATTTGCAGGCGTCTGACCAATCTGGCCAATCTGGCGATGAGCGTGCCTTGTCGATTGTGTTTGGTATGGCTATGCTGGGGCGTTTGGGGCTTTCTGCGGTTGAATGCATCGCAGTTTCGCCATCGTGATGTAGGCCGTCCGCATCACCATGTCCGTCTGCTTCAACGTCAGGGTGTGGAGTCTCTGGTACGTAGGTCCAACGTTCAGCAACCGGGATTCTCCTTGTTGGTATTGCCGTGGAGGTGGTGTTGGTTGGTGCACGACGTGGGCGAGAGCTGCGGCGGGGTAGGTCTGTTGGAGGAGGAGGTTGTGGTATCACTGGGACAGGTGTCGGGATGGCATCCGCTGGTGGGTCATTGTCCTCTGCTCCCACTGACACCTGCAGGGGCAGAGCATCAGCAGGGGTCGATACCAGCGGCCCACCAGCAAGAGGAGGGGCGGCTCCCACTGACAAAAGGGAGGCATCTCCCACTGGCGAAATGGCACTGGGGACAGGTCCAATGAGGGTGGCAAGAGGCGATGGAGTGGGGCCACCATAGAAGACGTGTTCATCAAACTGAACATGGCGGGAACGAACAGTCCGCCTAGAGGAAGGGTCCCACAGGATGTACCCAGCATGACGGACATGACCGAGTAGGAAACAACGCCGTGAGACATAGTCGTACTTGCGGCGTGTGCCCTCAGGGACGTGTGCATAAGCGAGACAGCCGAAAGGGCGAAGGTAGCTGATGTCAGGCTTCCGACCATAGAACACTTCGAATGGGGTGCGGCCAGCGAGTGAGGAGGAAGGAAGAACATTCTTAACATGGGCTGAATTGAGAATGGCCCACCCCCAGAAGGAGCGTGGAAAGCCACTTTGGTGATGGGAGCTGAGTGCACGAGTGACTACGGTCTGGTGACTGCGTTCCGCAACGCCGTTCTGTTCGGGTGTATAGGGCATGGTCGTCTCGTGCTCGATGCCACGGCCTGCGAGATATTGGAGGAATGACTTCGACACATATTCGCCACCATTGTCACTGCGCAGGCGCTTGACGCGGTTCCCAGACTGAGTCTCAATCCACGGTACGAAGTGTTGGAAGTGATTGAACACATCTGACTTAGCGCGCATGAGGTAGATCACTGAGTAACGCGTATAGTCATCAGTGAAGACAACGAAGTAGTAGTCGCCGGTGGAAGAAGCAATGTTAACTGGGCCCCAGACATCAGAGTGGATAAGTTCTGCGATACTCTGCGCACGGCGTGTGGCATTTGGAAAAGGGAGTCGCTTGTGCTTCCCCATGACACAAGACACACAATGGATTGAATCCGCGTCATCGGCCTGGTCACTCAGTAACGTAGTGTCGATCCTCATACCACTAACGTGGCCTACAGCTTTCATGATGGTCGAGAAGCCGGCATGACACAGGCGACTATGCCAGGTGTGGATGGATGATGGCGTGCTCGACGACTGAGAAAGCATGGCTCGTATGGGAGGAGGAGCGCTCTGAGTACAGTATGTTGCATCCAGTAGATAAAGGCCATCCTTGGAGTGCACACGAGCAAGGTATGGGCCATCTCCATCATCAGAACGAAGTGTTCCACCCTTAGAGTTGGTGGAGAAGGAGATGCGAGCAGAGGCGAGAGCAGACACTGAGATGAGTGTGCAGCGCAAGTCAGGGACGTGCAGGAACTCAAATTCACGTTCTGTTGGAGATGTGCCATAGCGTAGGGTAAGTCTCACTTTACCCCACCCAGGGGCCAGGACCACGTGTTCATCAGCCAGCGTCACACGGATAGGTTCACGCAGTTTTGTGTAGTGGGAAAAGCGTGATATTTCAGGCTCCATGTGAGCAGTTGCGGCAGAATCTATGTGGAGCATCCCGTCTGGTAGATTAAGAGTTGACGAGATGCTAGCAGAATGGTCCTTTAGGGTAAGGGTGAATGGTGGGGATGTGACGGGCTCGTCAGGTTGGTCTGCCAATGGAGATTCCGTGTTAGCGGCGACAGCGGCAGGGGATGAACGTGGTGCTGACTTCTTCTCATCCTTAGCGAGTCGGGCACGGCACTGTACCCAGACATGTCCGGCTTTCTGGCAGTGGCCACACTTGGGCCTCCATCCGACAATCCACCCATCTCCTTTCGACTCATCAAAGCCCTTTGGAGGGACGCGGTCACCAGTCTTGGGAGGAGTACCATTACCTCGATGGCCAGAGAGCATAGCGACATGCTCTGGAACACTGTTAGTCCCAGCGCGATGCAGCTCCTGCGTCTTCAATCGATTCACGATGTCATTGAAGTCCAGTGCGACGTCACTGTTAATGAGTGTTTGGCGAAGAGGGTCGTAGTAATCGGGAAGAGCTCGGAGTAGGATATGCACGAAGATGGCATCTGGGATCTTGTATTCTACCTTTGTGGCAGTGGTAGACGTCGTAGAGCTGGTAGCAGGGGCAGGCACTGTGGGTGCAACTGATAGCGCTGCAAGGTCTGCCTTTAAGACAATGAGTGTTTGCAGCATTTCCGCAATCGACACGCTGTCGTGTGCCTTCGGGAGGGTGAACAGACGATCGAGGTACTGGTTGAAGCGTATGGCCTTCTGGGGAAGATACTTCTTCTCCAGGGCGATCCAAGCAACGTGTGGGTCGTCAATGTCACGCAGATAGACAAAGTCTTGTGCGTCAATAGCCGTAGAGAGGGCACTGAGAGAGAGAAGTCGACGTTGTTTGTAGAGTTTCACCCGCTCATCATGTTTTTCTTTGCGGATGATGTTTTGGTCAGGGTCTGTGAGCAGGGCCGGTGGGGATGGTTCTAGCTCATCTCCACTGATGTATGGCCATAGGCCAATACCACCAGCCCACATCTTGAAACCGGTAGCCCATTGGGAATAATTAGAACCGTCGAGGGTGAGCTTCTCATGCGGATATTTCTCCGTCTTTGGGAGAGAGTCGGAGGAAGACATTGTATGACGAGACGTATGGTAAGAGAAGATTGCTGTCCTTTAGGCAGGGCTCATAACCTCTTAAAGGTTAGAACTAAGATAGCGCGAGCCTCAGTCTATGGTAAAGAGACTATATTCCCAATGTACGAACCTAAGATAGCGCGAGCCTAGAAGCAAACTAATGAGTATACTATCGACAGGATCAACAAGAGCGTACACACCTCAGTCTATGGTAAAGAGACTGAGGTGCGACGAGGGCATTTGCCTGCCTTAAGTAAAGGGAGAGAAATGAGCGTAACTAGGTGAGTGACATGTAATAACAAAGAGAAAATATACAGTGACAGACGTCATATTAGAATGACACCGGCTCGGGTGCTCTGACGGATCACGATCACCTCCCAACATCAAGGTTAGAAGTCGTCAAGAGAATTAAAATTGATATGTTATGCTCAGACCTCGGACTCCTTCCTCGAATGTTTCCGAAACAATCTCCTCGACATAAACGTTGATCCGCGTCCATATGGTACCCACTCGTTTCGACGCGGCGGGTGTCAATTTCTGCACACGGTGCGAGGCTGGTCGTTTCGGAAGATCTGCGACTGGGGTGGGTGGGCTGAGAATTTCGACAACCCTGGTACCATATTCAAGTACCTCTTGTCTTGGAATGACAATCCAGCAGAGGCTCGCGAACATTACATGAACCCAAACAGGCCAGGCTGTGACCCTTGCTATAGCTGCGGAAGAACTTGTCATTGTGGTTAACTAGATACTTACAATACATGTCTCGTTGTGTCTCAACTAGTGAATAAGCGGTGATATAAAAAACGCGGCGCGTTGGGGGCAGACCCATCTACTTGTGGTTTATCCGACAGCCGTGGCCCATTGGAGATGCCCGTCTGTCAGGGTGCACAGGTGCGCACGAAGATATCGTTTGAACAAACGAGTTCAAGATGGCCGTGGCCCCCAGTGGAGATCACCGGTATACCGGGATGCACCTGCCTCAACAATGCAACAAGAGGTTAGACCCGCGATGAAGAGGTAAGAGGACGCACCAATGCGCTCGAAGATGTCGTTGACAAACGAGTTCAGGATGGCCACGGTCCCATTGGAGACGGGCACATACCAGGGTGTGCATGCCTCAAAAACACTGCAGCCAAATTAGACCCGCGACGAAGTTGATGTAGAGGTAGGACGACGTACCGACACGCTCGAATATATCATTGACAAACGAGTTCAGCCTGAGGAAAGGCCCACCACCTGCTTCTTCAAGTCAGTGGTCTTTGCAGGTGCCTTTGAGGCAGTCAAACGACTCGTCCGTCGTTCGTTCCATCCTCTCGGGCTGGTTTTCGATCCGCGAGATCCGTCGATCGTTGGTCGATCGTGTCGGTGGTCGAGGTCCAGGCGCACGTGGAGCGGTATTGGCAAAACGAAGGTCAAGAAACTGAGAAAGGAAGGCGAGCGCTGTGGCTGAGTCATCACGTGACCGGTTTGCAGTCTTAGCGAGGACTGCAAACGTCACAGGCAGGACCGTCAATTTTTCACACGAAGTCGCGTGTAAAATCCATCCGTGGCTACGTCCAATTTGTTGCAAATAAATAAATATTTCGATACTTCAGACTTTGGGACTGTATACGTCTCCAATATGTAAACCTAATCTCAACTTCTATCTGTATTCCCTAGTCTGTTGCCTGGGAGCCAAATGAGACAGCGCACTAGTTATTTGTGAATAAGAATGAACTTCAAAGTTATGTCATTAATGGTTTGAACATGGATCTAGTATATAACACCTCATACAATTTCAAATCATGTACGTCTACAATTCTGCTCTGTCGCCTGGTACGCATGTTTTCGTTTGTGATATCTAAGTCGTTACATTGCCGCAGTCCTTAGGACGAGTTGCATGCCGCCTCAGAGTTCGGTAGATGCGGGCTCGTTCCTCGAAACTCAACATCAAAGTTGATATCGCACGATCTTCGAAACACCGTAGTGTGGATATTTGAACACTCAGATCTCGAATGCAACAGCCAAATTGTGAGAGTTGACCTCCGTGTTGGCAAGGAAGGGATCGTGGAGACCTGCTTTAGTGCGGCACGAGTAAGTGTCAAGGATAAAGCGACAGATATCATCTTTGTATTGAGGGTCGACCGTCTTGAGCAAAAATAACTTGCTAAGACATCGACCATCGAACCACTCCCAGCGGGATATGGAGACCAGGACCACTCTATGAAGAACATCGAGCAATCAACGGTTCCAACCCATGGGAGCGAGTGCAAGTTTCGCGGATTTCTTGGTGCAAGCTCGGGTCCACATAGCAGGAGATCAATAGTCCAAATTTCACATTAATTTAGTTACAAAAATGTCTGTCCCAAAACTACGAGCTCGACGACAGAAAGCTGCCGACCTCAACTCTGTAGAGACGCACCTGACGCAGCCACTTGTTGGTCTGCTCAACTTCATAACAAAGCCTCGCAGCAAGCGGACTGGACCAACTTCATGTTCCACGAACGTAACAGGCCCCCACTGTGAAATACAAACGAGGGCCTTGACTTGTTTGTGGGTTGGATTCGAGACTGTGGAGGGTGTTAAATGTCGGTCGCTCTGCTCTGGATGTGACCGTGTTAACGTCACACACTGACATTGGTGAAGATTAGAGGCAGGCAGCTGGAAGTTCCGACCGATCGGAGTGTGTGCAGCGTCGCATTGGCTTCAGACAACCGTACTTGGCACGTTGATAGAATTAAGAATATATTTGGGGGATTTTGAAAAACAAAGAACGAGAGGAACACTGTACAGTTGCTTATTCAGCTATTATCTCACGGCTCTGTCAAATTGCAATTGGGCAAGCCCTGTGGTTTAAGGCGACTGATTAGACTTTGGTCGAGGATCCGCTACCCAACTAACCCCCCCTACATGGCTGACGGAAATGAAACCATTTCAAACTTGATTTCATGATCGCCGTTTGGTCAACTTGGTACGTACTTCCGGGTAACCCAAGGTGCTCTAGGGAGCTCTACGTCACACTCCTGATCGCCGCTGTGCGCAACGCGAAAGCCATATGCTACAAGTGCCTGGCTACAGTATACAAGAGGTATGCCATCACGTTTATAGATCCTGCCACCTGCCATGACAAACTATATCCTTCCGCGGACCTCCGACATTGCGTCTTCGAGATCTGTCGCAAAGGTTCCCGGTATTGCAATCGTCAGTGATAAACCCTCACGGCCTCCAAATGGGACTTCATTGACACCAACTATCCACGGGTCCTCCTTGAGATCGCCTACCTGGGCGAGTCGGGTCTCTCCTGCCTCGCCTTCCCACATCCTTAATCGGATGTACTCTCAGCCGCCCAAAGTCCCCCATTGAAGCACCTTCCTCCAACCAGCACCCAGATGGACCTTGAGCAAGAGCTCCAACGCGCATGAGCGAAAACCCCGGTATTGCCTCCACATGCAATATTGGTCAAGTCCAGTTCCAGAGCTGCCTTGAAAGAATCGACGGAGTGATCCCAGATCTCCTTGTCCCTGAGCCATGGTGTAATGTGTCATGAGGGTAGGTACATATTTGGATTTTGGCCTACATATACATTCATTGAAAACATCAACCGTAGCTGTGTCAGAAGTGCCCGTATCGTATGCGTGTCAACGGAGTCTACCATAAGACTCATTAGGCATATAATAGCTGACGTATTCGTCGCATGAGCGGCGACCTTGATTCGATATGCATGGGCAGTGTAAATCATCGCTTACAGCTCGTCATAATAGAATGTGGTCATGGGCGCAGCCCTACGCGATGCTTCAGAAACCCACGATCGAACGGGATAGTCTGATACGGGCGTCAGTGGAGATGACCGAGAGCTCTAACCCAAACCAGGATCCATCCGCCTGCATAGATCTAGATGATGTTGCCTTCATAACGGAAGCGAGCAGCGGAGTTATACGACAGAACGTGAAGATCACCTTGATCCAATCAGTCCCCACGCCAATCTGCCTGCGGACGGCCTTGAACCACTCTTTGGATCCATCCGCCACCTCGACGCCATCAATGCCTTCTTGGTTTAAGTAGAGGGTCCCCTTTGGTCATGTCTAGGGCAATTGCTCTTGTTGCACAAAACTACCTCGGGGGTAATAGCATGAGGACACCAGGTTCGATAAATACTTGTGTAGCAGTGTCGGCGCCCAGTACACACTCGGTACCCGGATAACTAAGAACAGAATACTGGTGTTAAACGGGGAACTACACGAGAGCGGCTGATTGACGCACCGCACAGCCATAAAGCCGCCATCAATATTTTAAACGCTACCTGATCTTCCGGTTGCATCAATCCCTGGGGCAAGAATATTCCTTCTAGCCCTGCTAAGGTAGTGGCAGCTACTCGTCAGAAACATGCGCGCTATAAGATGAGACAACAACAAGCCAGGCTTGGATAATGGCGTTCCGAGTGGGTGATGTGGCTCAGAGAATTGATACTCCATGTATCAACGATCTACGTCGTATAATGAGCTTCCAATGATGTCGTCACTCGTGGGATGAGCAGAGGCTGCGGCAGCTTCCGAACATCCTTCATCGACTTGAAGCTCTAGCCACCAACCTCACCATATGCATATGTCTATCGCACGTCCTCACGTTCATTCTCCCATTCGCAGTTTCTGCTTCACTCCAGGAGCAAATCATATTCCCACCAGTGTCGCAGAACACTGAACAATTTGAATCCATCAGCATGACCACAAGTTCCCAGCCCACGCTCGCAGACCTGCTGACTATCGAGTCCTCAGCGAGCATTTATCTCTTGTATGCATGAGAGACAGTGGTTGTTCATATTTTCTTCTGACGCTGTCTGGTTTACGATGGTGGAGGAACTGTGAGTTTGACCAAGTGTTGTGTATGATGTTATTGAATGCATAGCTGCGCAGACACTAAGGTCCGGAATCGGTAGAACGTCAGACTGAACGAGAGCTGGACGAAAGGTCTAAGAACAATATAGAGTGATGCACACATGATTACTGTGAGTTACTTTGTTGTCCCCTCCCAAAACTTCCCTCACGGGTATGCATCAAGCCTCGCATATTCATATCTGATGCTCTCGACCTCGTACGAAACGCTGCGAGGCGGGAACTTTGTTGTTTTCAACCCTATTCTCGACTCCCAACCTGACTCGCCTGAGTGGATGCGGGTGACTTTGGAGGATGAAGTACGCATCATAGGGATGGAGGAGGTGGGTTTGTCTCTAGCGTGCAGTCTGTTCGACGTTGTTAACTTTATACTCAACAGACGCAGAACAGCGTGATGTATCTGATAGGAGAACAGTCGTTCAAAATTGACCCTCGTCGCTCGATACACCATACTGTGTGATTGTAATTGTGTGTAGCGAGTGCATCAGACATGACAGACCTGGCCCCAGACTATCCAATACATTCTGACTTCCACCATAGTTTGGCGATAGCGGCGGAGCCCAAATTGAAGGTGCGTGGAGCTATACTGCTTCTGCGCACTGTCTTGATTCCTCGTCTGTTTTTCTGTCTGCCTGATGTCCTTGCTAGGAGGTACTCACACTGTCAGACTTTCCCAAAGGTCGTGACGCATTATTGTGCTTAGCCTAGGCTTCCTGATCAATGTATCTGATTGTGAAATGTATGCGATTCTAAGGTAGTTCGTCCCAACCCACCACTCGTCCTTAATGTGTGTACCAACTCACCCATCACTGCGGCACATGCCCAATCAACTCCGCCCTCAAGTCCAACTTTTTCTGCGAAAGACACCGTTCAAAGGCGCTTTCTTGATCTAAGCGAACGGCAAGCATGTGGACATGTCGAAATCCTCAGGTTCTTCGTGAAAATCGATCAGAGGGAACCACTCCGGAAGAAGCGATCTTTGCTTGCTAGATGTAGAGGTATCCAGTCCCGAATGAGCTCGACTGCTCGCATCGTCTCGACATCCTCATAGTAGCTTTTGTCGTTTCGATCGGACAACACTTCTTGCCGGTGTTGCTCCCAGTGTTGCTCCGCAAACTGGATCATCCATTCAGGAGAGCCTGGATATCCGTAGCACCGAATATGAGGTGAGCTTGTCGGACGATCCGGTTTGGAGGGTAGTTGTCTCGTATAAACTCCGGTCTATTGTGGGGTCGAAATCCTGGAAGTGTTAGAAAGTAGAGATGATACGAGAAGATATCTACCTTTCCCGCATCTGCATCAAACGACTTTGATAGAAGAGAATACCTTGACGATAAGTACTGGCTCGCTGTGTCGATGAAAGATGGTTGACATTGGTAATTGAAATAATTAATATAATGATGTTCCAAAGATACATGTGTTTACGTTTATCATGTGTGCGATAAAGTGGACAAAATTTTGAAGGGTGTAGGTAAGGGTGGCAAAAGTGTGAAAATAGAAGGTACAAATAAGGGCAGAATCAGGGTGCAGACCGCAAAGTGCACGCCAGAGTAACGAGTGGGAGCAGGCGACCACGTGCTGAGGGTGACAGGAAGGTACAGGACTCAGGAGGTTGAAGTGGGCAACTGGAAGGGTGGGGTGCGTCGCTGTCGAAGGTGCAAGAAGTTGCCTAGGTGGCAGTGGGAGGTCGTGGTCGACACGTGTACACATGCATACGATTGGGGGTGCTAAGGCTATGGCGAAAGTAGGCAGAGAGGCTGAGTACAACATAAGGTTCAAGTATTAGTAAGCAATCACCTTTATCGACATTGATCATGATACTGTATTCAAGTTGAAACACCCGAATCCCTAAATTCAGTTCTGCAGAAGGCCATTGTTGGGGATGGGAGTCTGGCTCGGGATCATACTAGTACTCATTGACAGTGTCGATACCTACTTGTTTCAGCTCCTTTAATTAGTATCGCACCCCACATCGTGCCCCTGCCGTACATATTTCACAACACTATGAGTGGCTGGATATGCTTCTTCAAACCTCGGCTCCAGGACATTCCGGCAGGCTGCATCGGCGCTGCACATTGCAGCGCAGTATGGGTTCCACGTGCATGCTGTGGTTTCCTCCTTCATAATCTATCAGGACTTTACGGACACTGCAGTGTTTCGTGACCTCCAGCACACATCTTACTCTCAAGTGTTTATTTACATCCATCCATCAACCATATGTCAGGCTTCGTCCCTGGTCATTTCGATGACTATCCTCCATCCTTGGGAGAAGAGCCGAGCCACCCTGAATGCCCTCAGGACCCAGTGCAGACAAACCTCATAATCAGTGAAGTGCAACAAGTCACCATCTACAGTATGTGCCATCTATCTTCACTCAGCACGTACCGATCATTTTCCAAAGCTATTCTGGCGACAGTTTATTTCGTCATTACTCTTCTGTTTCGTTTCGCGACAGACTCCGTGCCGGACCCGCCCGATGATACCCTCGAGTTAGCCTTGGGTGAGGAGCCAAGTCACCTAGAACAACACCTCCAGGACCCGGGAGGGATTCACCTCAGTGGAGTGCAACAAGTCGTCATTACTGGTATGTGAAATCTATTTGCGTTCAGCCCGTATTGACGATTTCCCCCAGCCATCCGCGCAACTAATGTCACACTTGGTCTCCGACGGATCCCCGCTGGCTTCCATGTGACAGTAAAGGCTGACGGTGCTGAATGCCAGACAAGCAACAAACCTGTAGACGTGGACCAGGCTGTCGTCGAATGGAAGGAGCGCATTATTCTGTAAGTTCAAGCCCTTCATCCCGTCTTTCCTGCAGGTATCGAGAAAGACTTTAGGCCGCGCGAGCCATCTTCTAAAGTTCGGGTCAGCGTGCATGCCTCGTTTGAATTGGGTCCCATTCTCAGCCATGGTGAACTCCTCCGCACATTCGAGATATCCGTCGGAGAATTACTGGATCGCAGTGAAAATTCACATCGTTAGTAACGTCTGTTGCGAGTCACGCCTGATTTTAACGAGTATCCCAGCTATCACCTTTCAGCCCAAGCAGCAGGAAGTCGTATCTCCGTGTGCTTCACTGTTCATGATAGTGGAGCACCAACTGTCTGATGAAAATGACGCCGCAGTCCTTTGCCCCCTTACTACCGTGAGTGATCAACACCATCTGGTGTTCTGATGCTGAGAGCTTGTGATCCGTAGCTTACGTCCAGCGATGCGTTAATACTCAGGACGGACGCCGGACATGGTCTTCTCGCACGATACTGCAGGACGCAGAACAATAGTGATCTCGACCAATCCATAATTCACTTTGAACGCGCCTTTGATCTCTGCCCCATGGATCATCCCCACCACCCTGCAGCACTGTGCAATCTAGCTACCGCAAAGTTAGTTAGTTGCCAAGCCAACGGAACATACCTCGACCTCGACATCCCATTATCTCTTTTTCAAGACGCCCTTGATTTGCGTCCCACTGGTCATCCGGATCGACCCATAACCCAGTTCCATCTTGCCATTGTTCTGCTGTCTCGCTTCGCGATACGGGGACTTCAAACGGATGGTGACTTGGCTAAAGAGTTACTGAGGGAAGTCCTCAATGTCTGCGACGCCAACAGTCACATTCACAGAGCAGCTTTGCTTGCAATCGAAACATCCGCTCTGCATCCGGCTGGAAGGACTGATGCAAATGATCTTGGGCAGCCCGCTGCATCCTTGCTTCCGTTATCGCCGGATCAACTGTATAATCTAGCAGAGCAGTGTCGTGGGAGAGATGATCCCCGTGCCTTAGATGAAGTGATATCCCTTCATTACGATGCACTGGGATACTACAACGCCACGCATGCTTACCGAGTGGTATTACTAGGTAATCTGGGTTTAATGCTAGTCACTCGCTTCCGACGTCGAGGCAATGACGAAGACTTGGATCGGGCTATCGCACTTCAGAAGGAAGCACTGGCTTTGTGCCCGGTCGGTCACAAAGATCGGTCCTCGTTCTTAAATAACCTTGCGACTCAACTCTCCACCCGCTTTGAGCACCGGGGCAACGACGAAGATTTAGATCAGGGTATCGCACTTCACAGGGAAGCGCTGGCTTTGCACCCTGTCGGTCACCCAGATCTATCCAAGTCATTAAACAACCTTGCGACTCAACTCTCCACCCGCTTTAAGCACCAAGGCAACGACGAAGACTTGGATCACGCTATCGCACTTCAGAGGGAAGCGCTAGTTTTTTGCCCTATCGGCCACCCAGATCGGTCCTCGTCATTACATAACCTTGCGGTTCAACTCTCCATCCGCTTTAACCACCGAGGCGATGACGAAGACTTGGATCGGGCTATCGCACTTCAGAGGGAAGCGTTGACTTTGCACCCTGTCGGTCACCCAGATCGATCCAAGCTATTAAGCAACCTTGCGACTCGACTCTTCGCCCGCTTTAATCACCGAGGGAACGACGAAGACTTGGATCAGGGTATCGCACTTCAGAGAGAAGCGCTAGCTTTGTGCCCGGTCGGTCACCAAGATCGGTCCTCGTCATTCAACAGCCTTGGGGCTCAACTCTCCACCCGCTTTGAGCATCGAGGCAACGACGAAGACTTGGATCAGGCTATTGCACTTCAGAGGGAAGCATTGGCTTTGCACCCTGTCGGTCACCCAGATCGGTCCTTGTCATTAAATAACCTTGCAAACGATCTTGCCGCCCGCTTTGAGCACCGGGGCAAAGACACAGACTTGGATCAGAGTATCGTACTTCAGAGGGAAGCGTTGGCTTTGCGCCAGGTCGGTCACCCATATCGGTCCATGTCATTACACAACCTTGCATATCATCTCTACACCCGCTTTGAGCACCGAGGCAACGACGAAGACTTGGATCAGAGTCTTGCACTTCAGGGAGAAGCGCTGGCTTTGCGCCCTGTCGGTCACCTAGATCGGTCCAAGTCATTCAACAGCCTTGCGGCTCAACTCTCCACCCGCTTTGAGCATCGAGGCAACGACAAAGACTTGAATCAGGCTATCGCGCTTCAGAGGGAGGCGCTGGTTTTGTGCCCTGTCGGTCACCCAGATCGGTGCATGTCATTATACAACCTTGCAACTCATCTGTCCAGCCGCTTTGAGCACCGACGTAACGAAGAAGACCTCAACGAGTCACGAGAGCATCTCCACTGTGCATTGACTCTGTTAACACAACATGATCCTCTTCGATTACGCGTCAATAGCTCGCTAGCTGAGGTCTTTTTGTCGTTCTATCGATCAAGCCCTGGCCCGGGCCAAGATACAGACAGTCTCGATGCTGCCATGCATCATCTCAAAGCAGCAGCAAATGTCGTCTCTGCAGGCTTGCTATCTCGCCTGAAAGCAAGTCTACGCTGGGTTCGCCGTGCTGATCAACACACACATGGGACTCAACTGGAAGCTTATGCAACTTCCATGCAACTTCTGGACGCTTACGTGTCCACGACAGCTTCGGTAGCAGCTCGCCATAAAGTCGTGAAGGACCTCCCAAGTACACTTGCCGTGGATGCTGCATCATGTGCTCTTCGTAGAGGTGACGCGCGTCGCGCTGTCGAGTTGTTGGAACAAGGCAGGACTGTCATCTGGACTCAGATGACACGACTCCGCACGCCTCTTGACAACCTCCAGACACGCGGCGATCACGCAGTGGCCCTCAGAGACAAATTCAGAACCCTCAGCTTCCTCCTTGATAAACCTCCTGCGAATTTTACAGAAAGGACTCCAAGAGTCAATGTAGAGGCGGAAGAAGTCCGGTACAGACGTCTAGTGGAGGACTGGAATAGAGCAGTAGAAGAGATCCGGAAGATAGATGGCTTTTCTCGCTTCCTACTCCCCCCCTTGTTCTCGGATCTCCAAGATGCAGCTTGTGATGGGCCTATAATCATGCTCATCGCAAGCGAGTTGTCTTGCGATGCCATTATTATCCCACACGAGCAACCTCTGACTAACATCCAACTCCCTACCAATTTTGAGAGACTCCAGAACTTGGTGCTCGCACTCGACGAGGCAAGACAAAAAGAGCGCAATGCTAAAGGGCACCAACGAGCACTGGTGACAGCCTTGATGGAGTTATGGGATGATGTCGTCGGCCCGGTGGTCAAACATCTGGGTGAATTTGCACGACCAGGTTCCCGAATATGGTGGTGCCCGACCTCTCTCTTCAATTTCTTGCCGTTGCACGCTGCTGGCAAGTACTACGGGAAACATACACAGTTCCTTTCACAACTATACATATCTTCATACACGCCATCGCTTACCGCGCTGATACAGGCTCGCAGAAAGCATGACAAGTCTCCGTCAGTGCCCTTTGCTGCTGTTGGTCAGAATCTCCCAGCCGGTGCTTCATTCACTTTGGAATGTGTGGAGCCCGAGCTGGAATTGGTGCGGAGTCTCTTACCCCCTTCCCCAACTGTTTCCTTCACCAAGATAACGAGTGTTGATGCGACGAAATCGAGAGCACTACACGCATTACGAGATAATACTTGGGTCCATTTCGCATGTCACGGGACACAGAACTATGAAGAGCCCTTCAAATCGGCCTTTCTCATGCGCGACCAACCGCTTTCGCTCCTCGACATCGCACAAATGGATCTGTCCCGGCATGAATTTGCATTTCTCTCTGCGTGTGAAACCGCAGTCGGTGACATTCATACTCCTGACGAAGTGGTACACCTGGCGGCTGGCCTGCAATTTGCTGGGGTCAAGAGTGTCATTGGGACATTATGGACGGTCGACGATGAAACTGTGCAGCGCTTAGTCGAGGCATTCTACGCGAATTTGTGCGGGGATGGCAAAATGAATTCCAAACGGGCTGCTCGAGCGCTCAGCCGAGCGGTCCAGTCATTGGCTCGTGACAAGGACATACCCTTAGACCAGCGCATTGTGTTCATGCATGTTGGCATTTGATTGATTTCGTACGTCCTTCCAGCTTGTTGATTTCAGCGATCATCTGACGAAATCGCGCGTAGCATCCATCCATGACTACGTCCAAGCTGTTGCGAAGAAGACAAATTTCGATATTTCAGACTCTTGGACTGTATAGCTCTCCAATATGTAATTCTAATCTCGACTTCTATCTGTATTTCTTCGTCTGTTGCCTGGGAGTCGTAACGGATCTCTTACCTTGCTCTAGACGTGGGATGCGTACTTGTTCACCAAAGTCAATGCAGGGTCCCCGAGGAGAAGCTCGGAAATGATCAGGAGGCGAATATCCTCCTCGCAATCACATGTCTTTTGGAGGACGTGGCATCCGTAACAGTTAGTGGCAAGGTCGACGACCCGTCCCCTATCCACAATAAGAGCTGTTCAATGAAGATCGCAAGCCGAGAGCGTACCCTATGCAGTTGACTATCTCCCTCCTTTCTTCGGGGGTCGCCGCAGCTTCAAGGCATCTTCGGACTGCCCAGTTGCCGAAACTAGTGGTCATGTAGATATCAGTTTCAAGTGGACCTTTTCTATGGTCAGGGCACTAACCGGTGTGACATCGTCTCAAAGCCACGCGCGTAGATAGCATCGGCAATCTTGTAGCGTTCCTCAAGATTGGCGACCTTGAGTTTCTGCTGCAAAAAGTTCTGTTGGATCAGATGACTTTATTATGCGCGACGCAAATACGTTGTATGGGGGAGATGATGAAAAGGAAGTTGATCAGCTGTGAAGGGGACGTAAGTACATATGCGATGGAAACAGAGTGGCAAAGAAAGTCTTACCTTGTGAGCATGAACTCTGAGGTGGGAACGATGACTTAGACGGCGAGGTCCTCAGAGAATCCTCCGACCGTGACGCCGGATGGATAATCGCCACCAAGCTTCTCCTCGACCCCCAATCGTTTGGGAGGGGCGGACAGCTGTTATGGTTGCCGCCAAGAAACTCTCGATAGTTCTGGATGCCCCAGGTGAATGAAAGTGCTGTCGTAAAAGTGCTGGGAGCCTAAAGCTGGGGAAGAATGCTCAGAAGGTGACTGCTCCAAATAAGACAATGGGCTGGGAGGCAGAAGGAACGCTAGAAAAATGCTGGTGTACATTATGAGACATACAATTGTGCGCCCTCAAGCTCAGCGCGCAAGTGCGAACCGTGGTCAAACAGAAGGGATGAAGGAGATAAAGTAGAGTGCGAAGGGCTAGTTCAGTGGATTGATTCACTAAGAGTTGTCTCTGACGCTCGAGGTGACCTGGCTTCCATCACCAGGGTCGCGTTGCCGCAGGGTGTCGATGTACAACTCCTGGATGAGCTTTCCTGTGCTCTTTCAACTGCCGTGCGTCCAAACCCCAACCACACAATCCACGACAGTGGACCCGACACTTCTTTTAACTGGGGTCGTGACCGCTGCTATATGCACCTCATGCTCGCCCTGACAAAGAACGATGAATGATGTCAACGCCTGGCCCGCTATGGCCATCTCCAGCGGTGCATTTCCCTAGTCGATGAAATCTGGTATTTTGGACGCTACCCGCCTGTGACCTTCGGTCGCATCGATCCTACGGGCAAGGATCGCCCCGTCCAGGATAAGTGGCAGTTGCTCATCAGAAATACATGGCGGCATGCACGCTACAAGATGAGGGATGGCGACTACGTCGATGCAATACCAGCCCTCGTGACAACGACGAGGCAGAATTTGCCCGGCCCTGGTGTTCCGAGCGAGTGGTTAGCAGATCTCGCTGACCAGGTGCATAGGGTTTTGGCCAGATTGCAGGAGAGACAAACAACCCTTGTGAATAATGGCATAGCTCAGGCTACAGTTGACGCTGCATTTTCCTCTATGCAGGACTTGTCTGACGATCTGCGTCATATGATCGAACACCGCAAGGCCTCGCAAAGGGCCAACAGATATCTGGGGTCGTGATTTGTGAAGGAAATGTTTGAGACTACGACCAAGGATGCATCGATGAAGGATGTGTTCCAGTCAATGGTCTTATGTGATACGTACAATGATAATCAATGGTTACCGAAGCTATGGCCATCATTGGAGCTACATGGACAGTCGTCACCACAGTCTACCGAATCAGTAATAACGTCGTTTTGTTGTTTACCCCTCTTCTGCCTCTTCACTCATGTCGGTCACCGTCTTCACCTTACAAGCTAGAAGATTTGAGAGATTTGAGATGCGTGTTGACATCTTCCCAGAAGTCCGGGAAGCGAATGTTAGGCTGGATGTTGGGGAGCATGGAGAAAATGATGAGAGCAACAGCTTCAGCATCCGCTACCGGAGAGGAGTACACGACCAATTTTTTCAAGGAGGTATGTTGAAATGACTCGGCTTTAGGATCGATATCAATGTTCATGACGTCTACTCCTACTAGCAGGGTATGCAAGTGGGGACATAGACGGAGCGCTGCGAATAATCCGCGAAGGGTGACTTTTGGTGGACGACGATGCGGGTCGCACAAACGTAAACTGCGGAGGTGTGGCCAACTTATCATGGCTTCCAAAAGAAGGTCGTTGTCAGGGTCGATGGAGCAACGAACAGAGATGTCGAGGGTTCGCAGCTGCGTGAAACAAAGAAGCTCCCTGGTCATTGCTAATGAATTGACTGGAGGCTCCTCAACTTCTGTATAATCGTCCGAAATGGAGATGTGTTCAAGGGTATGGCATGCTTTGCCCTGTGACAGTGCGAGAAAAAGTGGCTGAGCTTCCGCCCCAAGTAGAACGTGGGCGATCAACTCGAATTCCTTTAGCGAGGGAAATTCTGAATGCTGTAAGACTGCGGTGATATCTGGAATTGATGTACAGCAGAAACGAAGAGCCGTGACGCCGAGGAAAGTTGCAAAACTGAGATTGTGCATGTCCAATCTGGACGGGGGACACGGAAAAAAGCTTTCTTGATGTATTGACAACTTGACAAGGGTAGGGACAGTGGAGAGGTGCTTCCATGCTGCGGAGTCCAGCGGTGGACATTGCAGACGTATGAGCGCCTTGCATGAACGGACAATTTCAGACAGATGTGCATCCTGTGCCATGGTCCCCAACGTCACGATGTCAAAGTCCTCCAGAGCAGCACAACGGGTCCCAATAGCTTCCCGAACCAGGCCTGGTTGAACGAGTGCGATATAACAATTACGCAGCGTAGGGGACAGGAAGAAGTGCAAGTATCTTGTGAAAACAACCATCCAGGACAACGACAGCAATTGTGGGAACACGCATGCGTCGAAGGGGAGGGCATAAAGGAAGTGAAAATCATCATCGGATGATACGCTCATGGAGCGCACACGGGCAGAATGTCGGAGAAATTGACTGCACTCGCTCTTAGATAATGGATCGATGCCTCGAGACCAGGATTTCTGTGTTGAGACGTTCGGTGAGCAAATGAATGAACAACAAGAAAATTGAACTTGTGTGGACTAATCCGCACCAACCTGAGCTTGAGGGTATATCATTGGATGCAACCTCATTACACAGCCTAGGAGTGGTCGCAGATCACTCATCTCAGCCCAAAGCAAATCCATTGCAGGCTCGTAGAAGGTTTTGCATGTTGTTGCAAGCGCTGCAAGAGATTGTCGAGATGATAATGATCTCTCGCGAGTATATGATGGTTTATCGATTTGATTCACATGCGCAAATACATCCAGGAGGACTTCGGGAACAAGTAGAGCCTGATGCATCCTAGTTGTGCGTCGAATCGTCGATGGAGTTATGTAGATTTAGCTGATTTCTACCAGCACAATGTGATGCGTGACAGCTGTCATGTGACTGTTGACATTACCAAGTGTGATACGTGACTGTGGAATTGGGTGGACGCCAAAGACCACGCTCAGCATCAACCTAGCATGCTCCTTTTCATTACCCTGGGATGATTTTTGACATCCATATCATATCGGAAGTATCCTCACTCGATGCTTGACATGATCCTTGCAACGGCAAGCAATATCCTTAAGCTCGCAATGCAGAAATTTACCCGATTCCATCAAACGGCGAGCCTATCCATGATAAACATGCGGATATCATGTGGACTTGGGCTGGAGTGCTAGTGGTATATAGAGTCCCATCATCAACGCGCTGCCATTGCGTAACGCCAGCTCCAGTCACCAACCTCATCACCATATGCATGTGTCTATCGCACTTCCTCGCGTTCATTCTCCCCTTCGCGCTTCTCTCCAGGAGCAAATCATATTCCTACCAGTGTCGCAGAACACTAAATCACCTGAATCCATCAGCATGACCATTCACAAGTTCCCAGCCCACGCTCGCAGACCTGCTGCATTTATCTCTTGTATGCACAGAGAGGGAGTGGTCATCCAATCTCCTTCGTCTCCATCGACGACGGCCATGGCCAGTACACTCCTGCGACGGCAGCTTGCGCTGCCGAAGCGCTCCCTTTTGCACTCATTTTCCTCCTCAGTCGCCCGTCGTCAGCAAGAGGTCGTGCAAACCGGTACCAATGGAACGAACAACTAGCATGAGACTCATACCGTAGAAGACTTGCATGGCATGAGCGCGGCAGACATTTTGAAAGAGACCGGGACAAGAGCTGATGCGAAGTTGCGGCACTTTACTGGTGAGCATTTCTTCTGAACGTTGTTTTGACTGAATCAAATACACCCACTCGATCAGTGAACTTCGGGTAAGTGTTGTTTATGATATTGGCAGTGCGTCCAAAATTTGATTGAATCCTGATATCATGCGTCTACAATGATGATTACCTCGGGTTATCGAAACGATTATTGGATCGAGCGTGTGACCCTCGGTTTTTAAGAACGCACTTGATGTGCACGCTCATCAACTTGTCTCGGAATTTCCAGAGAGCCTGCCGTCTGGTACTCAACGCGAGATCTCGACGCGTAAATGTCTTTCCTTCAAAACAGAACGTACTCGTTTTTGTTTGCCTGATACTCGCACTGTCCGATTTTCTCAAAGGTCGTCACGCATCATCGTGCTTAGCCTAGGCTTCCTGATCAATGTACACGATTCTGAGAAGTTGGATGGGGTAGTTCGTTCCAACCCACCACTCGTCCTCAACGTGTATACCCACAACTGACCCACCACTGCAGCGCATGTCCAATCAACTTTGTCCTCAAGTCCAACTTTTCCTGCGAAGAAACGGCGTTCAAAGGTCTGTGGACCGAGTCAAAACCCTCGGGTTCTTTGCGAAAATCAATCGGAAAGAACCACTCCAGAAGAAACGAGCTACTTGGGATTGAAACGATCTTTGCTAGTGTAAAGGTATCCAGTCCCAACTACTCTGGTCATCTCGACGTCCTCGTAGTTTTTGTCGTTTCGATCGGACAACGCTTCTTCCCGGTGTTACTCCGCAAACTGGACTATCCATAGCCTGGATATCCGTAGTACTGAATATCATAGGTAGGCTAACCTTTCGGACGATCCAGTTTGGAGGGTTGCCAATGGCCATGCAGTAGAAACTCCGGTCTGTTGTGGTGTCGGAATCCTAGAAGTGTTAGAAAGTAGAGAAGATAAGAGAAGATATCTGCCTTCAGGGCATCTGCATCAAACGACTTTGATAGAAGAGAAGACCTTCACGATAAGTATTGGCTCGCCGTGTCGATGAAAGATGGTTGACATTGGTAATTGAAATAAGATCCAGGAAGTTGCTTAGGGCGCAGGTGGCAGCGGGAGGATGCATCGGGGTACTAGTGGCGTCAAGGCCGTGGCTGAGTACAACATAAGGTTTAATTTTTAGTAAGCAATCAATTAATCACGTCGACGACTATGAGAAATTTCACATTGAATCCTGCCGTACAAATCTCACAACACTACAGCTATGGGTGGCTGGATATGCTTCTTCAAACCTTGCCTCCAGGACATTCTGACAGGCCGCATCAGCACTGCATGTCGCAACCCAGCGTGGGTTCCACGTCCATGCTGTGGTTCCCTCCTTTATAATCTATGGGGACTTTAATCACAGGTACTGCAGTGTTTCGTGACCTCCAGTACACATCTTACTCACTTAGTTTGGATCCATCCCTCAGGCATATGGCCCGTTGTCGACGTGTCACCTTCGAGTATTCAAGCTCATCAGAGTCGGACTCTGATTCAGACTGTTCTTCAACGCCATCGCATCAAACTTCCCCAACTCTAATGAAGAAATCTGCTCCCAGTACCGAACCCCTCAAAGGCGGAAAACGTAAGCGTAAGTCCTCAGATAACGATAATGACAAGAAAGCGAAGGGTTCAAAACGTCCACGATCGTAAGTTATTGTGTTGTATAGCACATGTATGCACTTAGTCTCGCGTTTTCAGGGGGAAAAAGGATGTCAGCAAGGATAAGTAAGTACATGCAGCACTTACTATCATCTAAATGCCTGACAATGTACCGCATTGTTTAGTGAGGAGCCAAGCTTCCCAGGACACGTCCAGGACCCGGGAGAGATACACCTCAGTGGAGTGCAACAAGTCGTCATTACTGGTATGTGGTATTTATCTCCGTTCAGCCCGTATTGATGATTTCCCCCAGCCATTCGCGCAACTGATCTAGCTCTTGGTCTCCGACACATCCCCGCTGGCTTCCATGTGACAGTAAATGCTGACGGTGCTGAATGCCAGACAAGCAACAAACCTGTAGACGTAGACCAGGCCGTCGTCGAATGGAACGAGCACATACTTCTGTAAGTTCAAGTCCTTCATCTGGTCTTTCCTGCAGGTATTGAGAAAGACTTTAGGCCGTGCGAGCCATCTTCTAAAGTTCGGATCAGCGTGTATGCCTCGTTTGAAGTGGGCCACATGCTCAGTCACGGTGAACTCCTCCGCACATGCGAGATATCCGTCGGAGAATTACTGGATCGCAGTGAAAAGTCACATCGTCAGTAACGTCTGTTGCACATAATGCCTGACGGATGCTAACGAGTATCCCAGCCATCACCTTTCAGCCCAAGCAGGAGGAAGTCGTATCTCCGTGTGCTTCACTGTTCATGACAGTGGAGCAGCGACTTTCTGATGAAAACGACGCTGCAGTCCTTTGCCCCCTTACTACTGTGAGTGATCAGTACCATCTGATGTTCTGATGCTGAGAACTTGTGGTGCGTAGCTTACGTCCAGCGATGGGGATGCGTTAATACTAAGGACGGACGCCGGATACCGTCTTCTCGCACGATATCGCAGGACGCAGAACAGTATTGATCTCGACGAATCCATAATTCACTTTGAACGCGCCTCTGATCTCTGCCCCATTGACCATCCCTACCGCCCTGCAGCACTGTTCAATCTAGCTACCGCAAAATTAGTTAGTTGCCAAGCCAACGGAACATATCTCGACCTTGAAATCCCGTTATCTCTTTTTCAAGATGCCCTTGATTTACGTCCCACTGGTCATCCGGACAGACCCATCACCCAGCTTCATCTTGCCATTGCTCTGCTGTCTCGCTTCGCGATACGGGGATCTCAAACGGATGGTGATTTGGCTAAAGAGTTGCTGAGGGAAGTCCTCGATGTCTGCCACGCCAACAGCCACATTTACAGAGCAGCTTTGCTTGTAATTGAAACATCTGCTCTGCATCCGGCTGGCAGCACTGATGAAAATGATCTTGGGCAGGAGCGGCCCGCTGCATCCATGCTTCCGTTATCGCCGAATCAACTTGCTCATCTAGTAGAGCAGTGTTGGGAGAGCGATGATCCTCGTGCCTTAGATGAAGTGATATCCCTTCATTATGATGCACTGGGATACTACAACGCCATGCATGGTTACCGAGGGCAATTGCTATGTAATCTGGGTGTCATGCTACTCACTCGCTTCCAGCGTCGGGGCAACGACGAAGACTTGGATCAGGCTATCCCACTTCAGAGGGAAGCGCTGGCTTGGCACCCGGTCGGTCACAAAAATCGGTGCAAGTTATTAGACAACCTTGCGAGTCAACTCTCCATTCGCTTTGACCACCGAGGCAATGACGAAGACTTGGATGAGGCTATCACGCTTCAGAGGGAAGCGCTGGCTTTGTGCCCTGTCGGTCACAAAGATCGGTCAGGGTCATTAAACAACCTTGCGATTCAACTCTCCAGCCGCTTTCAGCACCGAGGCAACGACGAAGACTTGGATCAGGGTATCGCACTTCACAGAGAAGCGCTGGCTTCACGCCCGGTCGGTCACCCAGATCGGTGCGAGTCATTAAACAACCTTGCAATTCAACTCTCCACCCGCTTTGACCACCGAGGCAACGATGAAGACTTGGATCAGAGTATCGCACTTCATAGGGAAGCGCTGGCTTTGCGCCCGGTCGGTCACCCAGTTCGGTCAGGGTTATTAAACAACCTTGCAATTCGACTCTCCACCTGCTTTGACCACCGGGGCAATGATGAGGACTTGGATCAGAGTATCGCACTTCACAGCGAAGCGCTGGCTTCACGCCCGGTCGGTCACCCAGGTCGGTCAACGTCATTAAACAACCTTGCAATTCAACTCTCCATTCGCTTTGAGCGCCGAGGCAACGACGAAGACTTGGGTCAGGGTATCGCACTTCACAGGGAAGCGTTGGCTTTGCGCCCGGTTGGTCACCCAGATCGATTCCTGTCACTCAACAACCTTGCGAGTCAACTGTCCACCCGCTTTGACCACCGAAACAACGACGAAGACTTGGATCAGAGTATCGCATTTCACAGGGAAGCGCTGGCTTTGTGCCCGGTCGGTTACAAAGATCGGTCCGTGTCGTTGATCAACCTTGCGGCTCAACTCTCCATACGCCTTGACCACCGAGGCAACAACGAAGACATGGATGAGGAAATCGCACTCCAGAGGGAAGCGCTGGCTTTGTGCCCAGTCGGTCACCCAGATCAGCCTCTGTCATTAAACACCCTTGCGATTCGACTCTCCACCCGCTTCATACACCGAGGCAACGACGAAGACTTGGATCAGAGTATCGCACTTCACAGGGAAGCGCTGGCTTTATGCCCGGTCGGTCACAAAGATCGGTCCATGTCATTGAACAACCTTGCGAATCGACTCTCCATCCGCTTTGACCACCGAGGCAATGACGAAGACTTGGATCAGAGCATCGCACTTCAGAGGGAAGCGCTGGCTTTGTTCCCGGTCGGTCACCCAGATCGGTCTCTGTCATTAAACAACCTTGCGAGTCACCTCTCCACCCGCTTTGACCACCGAGCCAACGTCGAAGATCTGGAACAGAGTATCACTCTTCACAGGGAAGCGCTGGATTTGTGCCCGGTCGGTCACAAAGATCGGTCACGGTCATTCAATAACCTTGCGAATAGACTCTCCACCCGCTTTAGACACCAAGGCAACGACGAAGACTTGGACCAGAGTGTTGCACTTCAGAGGGAAGCGCTGGCTTTGTTCCCGGTCGGTCACAAAGATCGGTGCAAGTTATTAAACAACCTTGCGAGTCACCTCTCCACCCGCTTTGACCACCGAGCCAACGTCGAAGACTTGGATCAGAGTATCGCACTTCAGAGGGAAGTGCTGGTTTTGTGCCCAGTCGGTCACAACGATCGGACCATGTCATTACATGGCCTTGCAAATCAACTCTCCACCCGCTTCAAGCACCGAGGCAACGACGAAGACTTGGATCAGAGTATCGCACTTCAGAGGGAAGCGCTGGCTTTGCACCCGGTCGGTCACTCAAATCGGTCAGGGTCATTAAATAACCTTGCCAATCAACTCTCCATCCGCTTCAAGCACCGAGGCAATGCCGAAGACTTGGATGAGGCTATCGCACTTCAGAGGGAAGCGCTGGCTTTGTGCCCGGTCAGTCACAAAGATCGGTCTCTGTCATTAAACAACCTTGCGAGTCACCTCTCCACCCGCTTTGACCACCGAGGCAACGACGAAGACTTGGATCAGAGTGTCGCACTTCAGAGGGAAGCATTGGCTTTGTGCCCAGTCAGTCACGAAGATCGGTCAGCGTCATTAAACAACCTTGCGGCTCAACTCTCCACTCGCTTTTACCACCGAGGCAACGATGAAGACTTGGATCAGGCGATCGCACTTCAGAGGGAAGCGCTGGTTTTGCGCCCGGTCGGTCACCCAGATCGGTCAGAGTCCTTAAATAACCTTGCAACTCAACTTTTCACCTGCTTCAAACACCGACGTAATGAAGAAGACCTCAACGAGTCACGAGAGCATCTCCGCTGTGCATTGACTCTGTTGACGCAACATCATCCTCGTCAATTACGGGTCAATACCTCGCTAGCTGACGTCTATCTGTTGTTCTATCGATCAAACCCTGGCCCGGGCCAAGATACAGACAGTCTCGATGCTGCCATGCATCATCTCAAAGCAGCAGCAAATGTCGTCTCTGGAGGCTTGCTATCTCGCCTGAAAGCGAGTCTACGCTGGGTTCGCCGTGCTGATCAACACACATGGGACTCAACTGGAGGCTTATGCAACTTCCATGCAACTTCTGGACGCTTACGTGTCCACGACAGCTTCAGTATCAGCTCGCCATAAAGCCGTGAAGAACTTTCCAAGTACACTTGCCGTGGATGCTGCATCATGTGTACTTCGTAGTGGTGAGGTGTGTCGGGCTGTCGAGTTGTTGGAACAAGGCAGGACCATCATCTGGACCCAGATGACACGACTCCGCACGCCTCTTGACAGCCTCCAGACACGCGGCGATCATGCCATGGCCCTGAGAGACAAATTCAAAGACCTCAGCTCCCTCCTCGACAAACCTCCTGCGAATGATATAGAAGGGATCCCAAGAGCCGATGTAGAAGCAGAAGAAACGCGGTACAGACGTCTAGTGGAGGACTGGAATAGAGCAGTAGAAGAGATCAGGAAGATCGATGGCTTTTCTCGCTTCCTACTTCCTCCCTTGTTCTCGGACCTCCAAGATGCAGCTTGTGATGGACCTATTATTGTGCTTATTGCAAGCAAATTGTCTTGTGATGCCATTATTATTCCACACGTGCAACCTCCGACTAGTGTTCGACTCCCTACTAACTTGGAAAAACTCCAGACATTGGTAGACAAACTCCGACGGGCAAGTCGAACAGAGGTTGGTCCCAAAGGGACCCAACCAGCGCTGATAAAAGTGTTGATGGAGTTGTGGGACGACGTCGTCCGCCCGGTGGTCGAAAAGCTGAACGAATTTGCACCACGAGGTTCCCGAATATGGTGGTGCCCGACGTCTCTCTTCAATTTCTTGCCGTTGCACGCTGCTGGGGCATACAGGGCAAATGGAAAGTCCCTTTCGCAGCTATATATCTCTTCATATACGCCATCGCTTACCGCGCTGATGAGGGCACGAAGAAGTAATGACAGGTCCCTATCAGTGCCCTTCGCTGCCATCGGTCAGAATCGCCCAGCCGGTCATTCATTCACTTTGGAATGTGTGGAGCCCGAGCTGGAATTGGTTCGGAGTCTCTTACCCCCTTCCCCTACTGTTTCCTTCGCCAAGATAACGAGCATTGATGCAACAAAATCGAGAGCACTGCGCGCATTGCGAGATCATACTTGGCTCCATTTTTCGTGTCACGGGACACAAAACTATGACGAACCCTTCAAATCGGCCTTTCTTATGCGCGACCAACCGCTTTCACTGCTCGATATCTCACAAATGGATCTCTCTCGGCACAAGTTTGCATTTCTTTCTGCCTGTGAAACTGCAGTCGGAGTCCCTAGTACGCCTGACGAAGTGATACACCTGGCGGCTGGCCTGCAATTTGCTGGGGTCAAGAGTGTCGTTGGGACATTGTGGACGGTCAACGATAGCACTGTGCAGCGCTTAGTCGAAGCATTCTACAGAAATTTGTGCGGGGATGGCAAAATGAATTCCAAACGGGCTGCTCGAGCGCTGAACCAAGCGGTCCAGTCATTGGCTCGTGACAAGGACATACCCTTAGACCAACGCATTGTGTTCATGCATATTGGCATATGATGGATTTCGTACGTCCTTCCAGCTCATTGATTTTAGTGATCATCTGACGACGTCGCGTATAGCTGCTGTCAAGAAGATAAATTTCGCTATTCCAGACTTTGGGACTGCATAATACCTCTCCGATATGTAAACTTAATCTCAACTTCTATCTGTATTCCCTAGTCCGTTGCTTGGGAGCCAAAGAAGACTGCGCACTAGTTATTTATGGGCAAGAATGAACTTCAATGTTATGCCATTGGTTTGAACACAGATCTGGTATATCACACCTCATACAATTTCAAATCGTGTGCGTCTACAACACTGCTCTGTCCCCTGATACCATGTTTCCGTTTGCGATACCTAAGTCGTTGCATTGCAGTCCTTGGGGAGAACTACATGCTGCCTCGTTGGCTTGCTCAGAATTCGGCAGACGTGGGCTTGTTCCTCGAAATCCAACATCAACGTTAATATAGCACGGCCTTCGAAATACCGTAGTTGTGGGCATTTTAATACTCAGATCTCGAATGCAAAAGCTAAATTGTGAGAGATGACTTCCATGTTGGCAAGGAAGGGATCGTGGAGACCTGCTTCAGTACATGAGTAAGCGTCAGGAATAAAGTGACGGATATCATCTTTGTATCGAGGGTCGACCGTCTTGAGCAAAAGCAACATGGAGCATTCAATAGTTTCAACCCATAAGATCGAATACGAGTTCCGCGGTTCAGATCACAGGGGATCAATAGTTCTGAATTTCACATTAATTTAGTACAAAATCTGTCTGTTCCAAACTACGAGCCCGACGAAAGAGAGCTGCCGACCTCAACTCTGCAGAGACACACCTGACCGAGTCACCTGTTGGTTTGCTCGACTTCATAACGAAGCCTTGCAGCAAGCGGACTGGACCAACTTCATGTTCCACGAACGTAACAGGCCCCCATTGTGAGATACAAACGAGGGTCTTGACTTTTTGGTGGGTCGGATTCGAGACTGTTGAGGTTGTTGAATGTCGGTCGTTCTGGATATGACTATGTTCTAATGTCGCGCGCTGAAATTGGTGAAGATTAGAGGCAGGCAGCTTGAAGCTACGACAGATAGAGTACGCAGCGTCGCGTTGGCTTCAGATAACCGTACTTGGTACGTTGATAGAATGCTAAGAATGTTAATAGGGGATTTGCATGGAAATAAAGACAAACTGAGAGACGCTGTATAACTGCTTATTAAGCTATCTCACGGCTGCCCTCAATTTCAAATTGCCAATTGGTCACTGATAATGAGACAACTTCCGAACATCCTTGATTCCTCTTGAAGCTCCAGTCAGTACTGGCAACAGGCTCATTGCCATGCATCTACCGCGCCTCATCGCGTTCATCCTCCTGAGTTTCTCGGTATCTGCTTAAGCTCTCCAGGGGCAAATCATAATCCCACCAATGTCGCCGAGGAATCCACCGCATCGTTCACAAGTTCCCAGCCCAACCGCAGACCACCGAGTTCTCAGCGAGCATCTGTTACTATCTGATAGAAACGACCGTTGTTCTACACTGATAATATTGTTCGTCGTTGCCTGACATATATACTATATCATATTCTTTAATTGTATGTTGCAAGCACTGCACATGTCAGCCTTGCCTCTGGGCTCAGACTCTGACTTTCAGGTGATGGCAGTGGAACGCATTGGCGGAGCTATCTCGTCGTTCCCAACTGCTTCTGCTCATTGTCCTAGCTCCTCCTGTGAGTCTGCTGACCACACAAGACCAGATGCTTCAAAAACTCCGCTCAGCATGCTCCTTTTCATTGCCCTGGGATGATCCGACGATTCCCAACGAACTTCGACATCCGTATCATCACGGAAATAACCTCACTTCGTGCTTGACATGGTCCTTGCAAGGTCATGACATACTTACGGACGGTCAAGCAATACCCTCGAGCAAGTGAAAGCCTGGACCCACCAGAACACGAACAGGACTGGTGCAGAAGGTTGTCTCATTCCGTTGTTAATATGTAATAAGCTTGCGGATATCAGGCGATTTTTCACATTGCTTGGAGCTGGGCTGGAACACTATTGGCATGTAGGCTCCTTCGTGAACAGGCTACTATTAATTGCTCATCACCGTCGCAGCCCCACCATTGCGCTACGTCATGAAGTGCTTAATCCAATATGCTGATGGTCCAGGCGGTGGACGACGGTCTAGATGAAGACAAGCGTTGCTTCTTCACGACTTAGTAGACGATTTGTGAGGTCTTGACACGGATTCGAGTATCTACGCTGGTCATGCCCAGAATGGCGAAGCTGGTCTATCTAGAGGCGGTGTTGGGGCTGCTACTCGTGTGCGGAGTGTCCTGCTTTTCTTGAGCTTGGCAGCCGGCTTGTGTCGGCTGCTTTGATTAATATTGTACCCCAGTGTGCCCCTGACGTACAAATCTCATCAGCACAACACATCGCAGTGCAGCGTGGTTGCCACGTGCATGCTGTGGTTCCTTCCTTTATAATCCGTTTGCACTTTACAGACACGGTAACGTTTCGTCACATCTTACTCTCAAGTATTAATTTGCACCCATTCGTCAGCCATATGTCAAGCTTCGTCCCTGGTCATTTCAATGATTACCCTCCACCCTTGGGAGAGGTGCCGAGCCACCCAGAGCGACACCAGGACCTAGGGCAGACGAACCTCGTGATTATTGAAGTGCTCCAAGTCGTCATCTATAGTACATATGTGTCATCTATCTTCACTCAGGAAGTACTGATCATTTTCCAAAGCTATGCTGGCCACAGTTTATTTCGTCATTACTCTCCTGTTTCGTTTCGCGACAGACTCCGTGCCGGACCCGCCCGATGATACCCTTCCAGCCTTGGGTAAGGAGCCAAGCCACCTAGAACAACACCCCCAGGACCCGGAAGAGACCCACCTCAGTGGAGTGCAACAAGTTGTCATTACTAGTAAGTCATATCTATCTCCGTTCAGCACGTACTGACGATTCTTCCTCAGGCATTCGCGCAACTGATCTCACTCTTGGTCTCCGACGGATCCCCGCTGGTTTCCACGTAGCAGTAAAGGCTGACGGCGCTGAATACCAGACAAGCAACAAACCTGTAGACGTAGACCAGGTCATTGTTGAATGGAACGAGCGCATACTTCTGTAAGTTATCCTTAATCCGGTCTTTCTCGCAGGTATTGAGAAAGACTCTAGGCCATGCGAGCCGTCTTCTATAGTCCGGATCAGCGTGTATGCCTCATTTGAATTGGGTCCCATGCTTTGTCACGGAGAAGTCCTCCGCACGTTCGAGATCTCCGTCGGAGAATTACTGGATCGCAGTAAAAATTCACATTGTCAGTAACGTCTGTTGCAAGAACGCCTGAGGGGTGCTAATGGGTATCACAGTCATCATGTTTCAGCCCGAGCAGGAGGAAGTCATATCCCCGTGTACTTCACTGTTCATGACAATAGAGCAGGAGCAGCGACTTTCTGATGAAAACGACGCCACAGTTCTTTGCCCCCTTTCTCTCGTGAGTGATCAATACAGTCTGGTATTCCAGTGCTGAGAGCTTGTAATGCGTAGCCTACACCCAGTGATTTGGATATACTAGTACTGGAGACGGACAATGGACATCGTCTTCTTGCACAACACTGCAGGAGGCAGCAAAGTGTGGATCTCAATCAGTCCATAGAATGCTTTCAACGCGCTTCGGATCTCTGTCCCGTGGATCACCCCTACCGCCCTGCAGCATTGTTCAATCTAGCTACCGCGAAGTTGATTAGCTGCCAAGCTAATGGAGCACACCCCGATCTCGACATCCCATTATCTCTTTTTCAAGGCGCCCTTGATTTGCGTCCCATTGGGCATCCAGACTGATCCGTGACCCAGCTCCATCTTGCCATTGCTCTGCTGTCTCGCTTCGTGAACCAGGGATTTCAAACGGATGGTGATTTGGCTGGAGAGTTACTGAGGGAAGTCCTCAGTGTCTGCCACGCCAACAGCCACATTTACAGAGCAGCTTTGGCAATCGAAAGATTCGCTCTGCATCCGGCTGGAAGTATCCATGCAAATGATCTGGAGCAGGAGCGGCCTGTTGCATCCATGCCCCAGTTATCACCGGATCAACTTGCTTATCTAGCAGAGCAGTGTTTGCGGAGAGACGATCCCCATGCCTTAGATGAAGTGATATCCCTTCATTATGATGCACTGGGATACTACAACACTACGCATACTTGCCGAGGGCAATTGCTTGGTAATCTGAGTACAGTGCTGCTCACTCGCTTCGAGCGTCGAGGCAGTAGCCAAGACCTCGACGAGGCCATGACGCTTATCAGGGAAACGCTGGCTTTGTACCCACGTCGGTCCATGTCATTAAACACCCTTGCAAATGGACTCATTGCCCGCTTTGAGCAACGAGGCAATTACCAAGACTTGGATGAGGCTATCGTGCTTCACAGGGAAGCGTTGGCTTTGCGCCCAGTCGGTCACACAGATCGATCCATGTCATTAATTAACCTCGCGGCTGCGCTCTCTACCCGCTTCGACCACCGAGGCAATGACCAACACTTGGATGAGGCTATCACACATGACAGTGAAGCACTAGCTTTGCTCCCGGTTGGTCACCCGCATCGGTCTGCGTCATTAAATAACCTTGCGATTCGACTCTCCACCCGCTTTAACCACCGAGGCAACGACGAAGACTTGGATCAGGCTATTGCACTTTACAGGGAAGTGCTAGCTTTGCTCTCGGTCGGTCACCCAGATCGGCCCGGATCATTATATAACCTTGCGATTATGCTCTCTACCCACTTCGACTATCGAGGCAATGACCAATACTTGGATGAGTCTATTGCGCTTCACAGGGAAGCGGTGGCTTTGTTCCCGGTTGGTCACCGAGATCAGGCCGCGTCATTAGATACCCTTGGGAATCGACTCTCCACCCGCTTTGACTCCCGACGCAATGACACAGATTTGGATCAGGCTATTGCACTTCACAGGGAAGCGCTGGCCTTGCTCCCGGTCGGTCACCCACATCAGTCCGAGTCGTTACATAACCTTGCAAACCGACTCTCCACCCGCTTTGACCACCGAGGCAATGACGAAGACTTGGATCAGGCTATTGCACTCTACAGGGAATCACTAGCTTTGTGCCCGGTTGGTCACCGAGATCGGTCCACAGCATTAAATAGCCTGTCTAATCAACTCTTCATCTGCTGTAACCACCGAGGTAATGACGAAGACTTGGATCGAACTATCGCACTTCAGAGGGAAGCGCTGGCTTTACGCCCGATTGGTCACCCAGATCGGTCTTCGTCATTGAATAACCTTGCGACTCAATTGGCCACCCGCTTCGAACACCAAGGCAATGGAGAAGACCTCAACAAGTCACGAGAGCACCTCTGCTGTGCATTGACTCTGTTGACGCAACATGATCCTCATCAATCAATGGTCCACAAGTCGTTAGCTGCTGTCTATCTATTGTTCCATCGATCAAGACTTGACGGGACAGGCCTGGGCGAAGATACTGACAATCTGAATGATGTCATGTATCATCTCAAGATAGCAGCAAATGTTGTCTCTGCAGGTTTGCTACCTCGCCTGCAAGCAAGTCTACGCTGGATTCACCATGCTCATCAATATTCACATGATATTGAACTAGAAGCTTATGCGACTTCCATTCAACTTCTGGACGCTTTCATGTCCGCGACAGCTTCAGTGTCGTCTCGTCATAATGCTATAAAGGACTTCCCACGTACACTTGCCGTAGATGCTGCATCATGCGCTCTCCGTGGTGGTGACGTGCATCGCGCTGTTGAGTTGCTAGAACAAGGCAGGACTCTCATCTGGACCCAGATGGCACGATTCCGCATGCCTCTTGACAACCTCCCAGAGGCTCTGACGAAGACATTCCGAGACATCAGCTTCCTCCTTGATAAGCTTCCTGCGAACCAACTAGAGGGGACCCCAAGAGTTGATGTAGAAGCGGAAGCCGCCCGGTATAGACGTCTAGTGGAGGACTGGAATAGAGCTGTAGAAGATATCCGGAAGATCGAGGGCTTTTCTCACTTCTTACTCCCCCCCCTTGTTCTCTGATCTTCAAGATGCAGCTCGTGATGGGCCTGTTGTCATGCTCATTGCAAGCAAGTTATCTTGCGATGCCATTATTATCCCGCACAAGCAACCTCCGACTAGCATTCAACTCCCTATCAATTTCGAGAAACTCCTGACATTGGCCACTTTCCAAGAGGTGATTGAAAAAGAGGCCGGTCCAAAAGGGTCCCAAACAGGGCTGATAAAAGCTTTAAGGGAGTTATGGGACAAGGTCGTCCACCCGGTGGTCAAAAATCTGGGTGGATTTGCACGACGAGGTTCCCGAGTATGGTGGTGCCTGACGTCTGCCTTCAATTTCTTGCCGTTGCACGCTGCCGGCGAATACAGGGAAAATGGACAGTCTCTTTCACAGCTATATGCTTCTTCATACACGCCATCGCTTGTCGCACTTATGAGGGCACGAAGAAGTCACGACAGGTCCCCATCGGTGCTTTTTGCTGCCATTGGTCAGAATCACCCAGATGGCGCTTCATTCACTTTAGATGGTGTGGAGCCTGAGCTAGAATTGGTACGGAGTCTTTTACCCCCTTCCCCGTCGGTTTCCTTCACCAAGATAACGAGCGTTGATGCGACAAAATCGAGAGCACTACACGCGTTGCGAGATAATACTTGGCTCCATTTTGCCTGTCACGGGACACAGAACTACGAAGAGCCCTTCAAGTCGGCCTTTCTCATGTGCCACCGTCCGCTTTCGCTTCTTGATATCACACAAACGGATCTGTCTCGGCATCAATTTGCATTTCTCTCTGCGTGTGAAACCGCAGTTGGTGACTTTCATACTCCTGACGAAGTAGTACACCTAGCGGCTGGCCTGCAATTTGCTGGCGTGAAGAGCGTCATTGGGACATTATGGAAGGTCAACGATGCTACTGTGCAGCGCTTAGTCGAGGCATTCTACAAGAACCTGTGCGGGGATGGCACAATGAATTCCAAACGAGCTGCCCGAGCGCTGCACCAAGCAGTCCAGTCATTGGCTTGTGACAAAAGCATACCTTTGGACCAGCGCATAGTGTTCATCCACATCGGTGTATGATCAATATCGTGCGTCCTTCTACTTCGTTGATTAAAGTGTTCTTGAGACAATCTGACGACTCCACTGTAGCATCCAGCCGTGGCTACGTGCAGCTTGTTGGCAAGTGGATAAATTTTGACAATTCAGACTTTGGGATTGTATGCCTCTCCGATATGTACACCTATTCTCGACTTCCGTTTATTTCTCATTCTGTTGCCTCGGAGCCAAAGGCAACCGCTCCGAATGTGAACTGGTTCTTTGTGCCAGTGCGTAACTCGTAAGTTCAATGTTACTTGTACGATTGGTTTGAATATAGATCTGGTATAACACCTCGTGGCTGCAAGACATAATGGTGATGGACAGGCTAGTCATGTCTTCTGAGTTGCGAGACTTACAATTAATGAGTATCAAAAGCATTTGATAATTGCATCTTCAAGCACCAGCATCTTCGCGCTGTTGATACCCATATTCATGTACATATATCCTTTACTAATCCAACTTTGTACATTTTGATAGGTCATTCTAATGCAATATAATATTGATTTTCGTGTATTTGACATTGACTAACAAGAGTGAATTCAACGGTATCCAGAATAAACCACTCGGAATTTGAAGTAATTCGTCGGAACTGCGACCGGACTTAAATAAAACAGCAAAACCTGATTTCCCTTGAAATCATAAGAAAACATGCAATTACTGGAAATTACCTCGATTTCGGGGGGGAGGTTCTCCCTGATGGTGCCGCGAGGCAGATCTGATCGCTTCATGTATTCGCAAGATGACCATGTACACTCTGTCGAGAAGTGCCTAGCATTTTTCAATGATGCACTAGTCATCAGTAAAAAGACTGGTTGCTTTTCCCGCTTATGTTACTGAATCAACTTGCACTGGTGACGGGCACTCGAGGATTGAGTTTAGGGCAAGCAGGACCCTCCAGCTCAATGCTCGGAGGGTCCGCAATCAATTTAGCACCGAGAAGTGACAGCTCGTACAAGAAATGAATCGTACACGAAGTGAAACGTACACGTATCGTACACAAAAACGCAGCCGCATCTCTCAAAAACCATACTAATATATACAAGTCACCGAAGTCTGGTGACTGAAGGAAAGTCGAGCTCAAGCTTGAACCAAGTAACTGGTGACTGAAATAATGTCGAGCTTGACTCGACCGAGTGCTATAGGGCTAATCTGCAATGATGTTCTGCTGCCCCGGAATGTGCTCAACACGAAGGTCAACACCATGGGCAAGTAAAATGTCCACAGCAGAGAGCAGCAATGAGTTGTAGGTAGGTTTGGCACGTAGTGAGTCGAACATTGCCACAGTATTGGAGTTATCCGTGTAGATTAGCAGTTTATCTGGCGGCTCAGTCATGTTCACCACGGAATGGATGGCGGAGCACACAGCGAGTCCCTCGAAGAAGAAAATGGTGTCGCAAGGGGCGTCACCAGGCAGATGACACTGACAAGCGAAGTTGTCATCCGGAAACCAAAGGCCCAGACCCACGGCCGAAGCATCAGTGTAGACAACAACAACATCATCACTTGACGGATCAAAATCCAAACATTTGAACAAGTGTAGACCGTCTGAATGTTCAATGTGGTCGGCGAGCCAATGCAGCTCATGTAGCAGTGCATTGTTAACATGTATCATCGCAAAGGCATTGGTCTTGCCCCGGATCTTGTCATAGAGCACCGACAGACCTGGCTTCAACAGAGGGAAACATTGAAACTCCACTCACACCATCCCGCAAGGCGCTGGAAGTCACGTAGGGACCATCGGTGGTTCTTGCGCGCAAAATGTCGCAACTCGGCAACTAACGCAGCCTTTTTAAGAGCTGGCATTGTTACCTGCATGGCATTAGGGTCGACGTCAAAGCCGATGACTGTCAACGTGGCACCAAACAACTGCTTTGGCCGTTCATGTGGGAGATTAAGTTCATCCCACAGTTGTAAGAGGCGAGTTTGCTTTGCAGGGAAGTAGCAGTCATAAGGCGCGTAATACAGCATACGTCCGGCAACCTCGAAAGAGAAAGAGTCGTCCATGTAAGTTTTGAGAGCGTCAACGAGGATACGATGAATGGCAATCCATGCAACGAGGGACATGAAAGATATCCAAATCTTCGGGGATCCTCGTCCACCAAAGTTATTGTTGCGATCCACGTGGCGCTGACCATGAATGGTCAAAATCTGCTTGACTTGCCACAGCGGATGCATAGGCAAGCAGCGGAAGGCTTGGGAAACATCAGACTTAAACATAACTAACTGGACATTTGGATGTTGCTCGCGAAAGCAAAGCAAAGATGCTCCCAATGAATGCAAACCATCGAGTTTGGTACCTTTGATGGCATCACGGTCAATCATCGAGTTCAGAGAATATTCCCCTGCAGTGTGATCTACAACCAAGCGAAGTTTGTCAGAGTTCGGCTTGGGTACAGTGTGCATGGGGACACTATACATCCCAGGGTAAAGTTCTGTGCCAAAACTTTCTGACACACGGCCCAAATGTATCTCCTCACGTATCTGCTCCTCAATGAATTGCAGTTGGTCATCAGTCTTCGTGCATGTGTGTGAAGAGTTGTCGTTGATGGATGGATAGGAGTCGTCAGAGGTATCTGCCCACGGCCAGAAACCTTGATGCAACGCTTGACAAACTGACTTGACAAAAGGCTGATTAGGATGATCCGAAAGAAGTTCTTCGAACCGGTCAACATTGATGGGTGTCACTATGCGAAAGAGGTCTGGCCTCTGAACAATAGTCCGCGCAGCATCACTATTCTCAACTTCATTTAACGGCGGAGTAGGGACGGCCTCCGCATATTCTGAAGATCGTGCAGTAGGACTAAAAGAAATATCTGTAGGCGACCAAATAAGTCCCCGTCGATGACGCGGGCGCTTAAATGGGTGCTCAAGCAGACCTGGACTTAGACTCCTCGAAATGCTTCGTTTCTGTGTGACGCCGTGCACATAATCTGCCATCTTGCTCGTGTGAACAAACATGTGCATATCGACAGGTTTGAGAACTTCGGGTACATTCTCCCAAATTCCATTTGCGACAGGGCTCTCGTCGACTGAATGCAGACTTCTCCCGTGCAAGTGCACCGGGTTTTGACTGCTTATCTTCATTGAAATGGACTCCGTCGGATTGGAAGTGAGACTCATACAGGTCGGTGAAGGCTGCGAAGTCTGATAGTTCAACTCTTCGTGAGTTCGCGGCTCTGTTCCTGACGGCTTTATCATATCTGATAATCCTGTCGTGAGTTCGCTGGAGTCTGCGATCAAATTTGTCATTGATGTACTCTCCGTAGGCAGCAAGTTCATCCTCTCGATGAGGGAACGCGAACTTAATGGCTCTGGCGGCCCTATTCCATGCTGCAGACCACTGTGTTGCAGTCGTGATCTTCTTCAACACTGCTTCCGTAGTTCCGGAGAATTTGATCTCAATGTCCCCGAGTGTTTCGGTGCATTTGTCAATGGTACGTGAGGAGGAGATAATGGAGTGTACTGCGTCAAGGTTGACACACTTCCCGGAAACAATTTCTGCCCATCCAGCTTCATGGAATTCCGGGCAGCAGTGGTGATACATGAGTCGACGTCGTACTTCTTTGGGGTCTTGTGACCAATTAAGGAGGACCTCATTAGTTCGTGTAAGGTTTGCAGAGAGCTGACTGCCAGTGAACGATTGCTCAGCTCGTCCGAGACAGGTGAGATCAAGTTTGCATCGCTTTCGAGCAGGTTCACCTTGCTCGAAGCTTTGCTCTCGTTGATCATCATTCTCTCTAGGAGGGACTGAGTCCCTATATTCAGATTGTCGTGTGACGTCTGGTAGCTGATGTCCTCCGGCATTGTCGACGTCTCTGGACCATTCTTCAAGCATGTCGAAGTATGGAGTCGCGATAAAAGACTCTGCTTTGTCTGTGGCTTCATAGGTTCCCGATGCAATAGCCTTTGAGATAGTGACATATGCTTCTTGCTTCGAGATGGTGGCATGCTTGTAGTCTTCGACAATGTTGAGGCACCTCTCCACCAACTCTTGTTCAGATACTTCAGTCGTTCTTCTAGCATTGGTTTGAGTCGAAGACCCTTCCCTTCTGGGTCCAGTAAGAGTGTTGGATGAGACATTCTGTGAGTCTGACATGGAGGTACGACCGAATTGAGATTTGAACGAAATTCAATAAGTAGCTTAAATTAAGGCGCAGAATGTGTGTGAGCAGACGGTGCTCAATGCTGGATGATGGCGAAGACGAAAAGACTCACGTCTGAAGTCTGTGCCACCAGCGTTTAGGAGACCCAGTCACAGGCATACGTCAGATGTGACGAATATGCGCACAGACCAAGGAACTCGGCCTGAGCCGAGTGCGAGCGTCGATTCAGCTTGTTTAAACTAATTAAAACTCGATTAATTTTTAGCGAAGGTAGCTAAAAACATTGCTTTTTCAACTTAGTACAATTTTGAAAAAGCAAATTCAGCGCAATAAGTAGTACTACTAACACATCGGGGTTATCGATATTTAAGAGTACTTTGAATGTTGTACAAAATGTGAAGACCATACTTCAAACTTAGCTTGAGATTCTGGGCGATCAAATATTTCATGTATTTGCAGACATTTTCACCTAAAACAAGTAATAAATATAAAATGACATTTGAAATTGGCTCAAATGTCTAGCTAAACTTGAAGTTTAGCACATCACATTTTGCACAACATTAAAACTCGGTCCAAACTTGGGTCTTCACATTTAAACTGTGAGTTTTGGTGTTTAAGCTGGATTTTAATGTTGTGCAAAATGTGATGCACTAAACTTGAAGTTTAGCTAGACATTTGCGCCAACTATAAATGTTATCTAATATTTATTACTTATTCAAGGTGAAAATGTCTGTGAATATATGAAATGTTTAACCGCGCAAAATCTCAAGCAAAGTTTGAAGTATTCTCTTTGCATTTTGTACAACATTCGAAACACTCTTAAATATTGATTACCCTGATGTGTAAGAGTCATATATACTGTTGTACACTAGTAAGAGTCGCCTATACTGTCCAAAAAAAGAAACTGCTGGTAGACACTGATTATTGAGTAAGTTGGGATATCTGGAAAAATTTACGATTAGCTAACGTAAATTCTGTAAAGGGGGTTCGTCTAAGATTCATTCTAAACAAAAAGCAGGAATCCTACTGATGTCACGCACCAAACGTGTTTGGTAGCGAGAACATGGTTTTTTTATTTATATCTTCATTTCCCATATCATTCCTTACTCAGCTTTTCATTTGTTTCCCTTCCTTTCCTTTAATTTTTCGATTTTTCAGTGATTTTCAACAGTATTATGGCATCCTGCATTTTTATGGCATTTCACATTCAACAAGGTTTATTCACCTTTCCCCCATTCACACATTTCCAACGCTCTCCCATCTTCACCCACTACACTCTCAGACAACCTCAGCATCAGCCAGACCATGCCACATGCACCAATACGTCGAAAATCACATCTTTATTCATCCTGTCCTCATCTCCCTACCATTTCCAATCCTCTTCAGCGGCTTATATTCATTGAACCATTCAAACCATTATCCACTCGCACCTCACCTCCATGATCACTGTGGACACCATGCCATTCCATCCTCATGCTCACCAGAGATTGCAAACCACCAATTCACCATGCAGAAGACCAATCCCTTTATCATGCTGGGGAAGCGTCTTACAGACTGTGTATATCCCATGATCCCTGCATGTTGACATTCTGCACCAACAACCACATGACATCTCTGCAGCAGAGCATTCGGATCATCACATCATCATGGCATCATAGCATCATCTCTTCATTCCATCCTCCACTGCCCATATGCTGCGTCATTGCTGCGTTACAGCTCTTGCATCATCACTGCACAGCGCTTTGTCATGCTTGCATAGCAATTGGTCATGATGACTCAGGTCATGAGTCATGGTTTGTAATGGTCACAGCCCTGCTTTATCATCGCTTTTTCATTCTCTGACTCATTCTTTGTCCTTATGACTCATTCTCCATTTTATGACTCATTCTGCATAGGATTTGTTCTATTTTTTGAAATTGCTCAGTCATTACCCCTGAAGCGCAGCACATTCATTCCATTCCCCCCTTTCATTGCCCTCTTCATTGCCCTACTCATTGCCTGGAGCGTTGCTTTGCATACACAGACGTACGCAGGTACTATACTCTATATAAACCCTGTACTTTAGCTACAGAGAAAAATCAACTTATCCAGTTCACCATTTCATGTCCAGTTCTCTCTGAAGCCTCAGTTGGCTTCACATTTTTCATCCTTCCACATCTTCTTGGACCTTGTTCACCTGGAACACTGTCCCACTGCTATTCTATCCATTATCTTTGCTGCCCTCTTTCTTCGTCCTCCAACACAGCTAGGTCACTCCAGACTTAGTTGTGCTCATCTATCTCTATCCTCCAAGTTAAACCCCTCACACTCGAAGTGTGTGGTGCACTACCAAGGGTCAGGCCACCCAACTGAACAACTACTGTACCCAGTGCTTCTCAGCATAAGGACCACTGAGCAGTAGCGTTGCTAGGTTTGTTGTTTTGTTGTGGTTTACAACTGACCAGCAACGAAGATCAACACTGAGTCACATGACACCATGTTCAAATGCAAGATGAACCAGCCTTCGGTGAGTCTTGGGGCCAAGGAGAGAACATATGCTGTTACGCACACTGTAACACAGGGACTTGGATGGAATACAACAGTGGTCTCTGATAAGAGAGATTGCGCTGAGGCTGGTGTCTACGACGTCTGCCTTATGATAAGGCCTTATGATGTGGATGGTGACTGCAAGCATGTGGAGTGTGCAGTCACAAAGCTAAGTCCTGTCTTGGACTTTGTACAAGGTAGCTAGACAATGAGTCTAGCTAAGCGGAAGTGGCTTTGGAGCTTAGTTATGTCTAAGACAAGTACAAGTAGGTCTAAGACCAAGTAGATTCAAGTTAAGGAGAATACAATGGTAAGTAGGTCTACTACTTATAGGGAACTGGTATCATAGTTCAAGCTGAGACTGAACTATAGGGGTGAAGGGTAAGTACTAAAGGAGATGTGTCCGGAATGGTGGGCTAAGTATAGTACATGAGTCATGTATGAGTCAGAGATAAGAATAGATGTGAGTCATCGATCGTAGATCAGGGTCGAGGGAATTGACAAGGGTTGATCAGGAAAGGCAGTCAGGCCTAAGGGTTCATACAAAGGGTAAAGGGTAAACAGGAACAGTACTGGAGAGCCAGTAACCAGTCAAAGAGATGTCCACAGGGTTTGCCGAAGTGGCAGTGACCTCAGATAGCACAACGTGCTCGGATTTGGGTGTAGCTGGTACACGTGGTGTTGTTTATAGGAGGGAAAATGAATAGGGGTTATGTTAACTGTAACATATGCATACCAATGAATGGAGCACTAACGAGCTTCTCTGACCTCACAAGTGAATTAATGCCTCCAAGTTTGGCATTGGTCTTCATGGGAAACACTTAGTACTATGAGCCTGTACTATCTATGTAAATATGAGGGAATACAGCACTGCTAGTAGGGAAAACTAGAATGGAAATGCGTGAACAACACATGGGTAAGATTTCAGAATGAATATGTGAATGAAAGGCAATAGATTTAAAGGAACCTGAATGTAAATTTACTAGTATGTGGCATTGGGCACATCTGCAGGGAGGGTGCCTCCCCGGTGGACCGGCCAGACCTGCAGTCCTATGACAGCATATATCCACTGTGGTAGTCTGTCTGTCCTACGTGTGTCCATGTTGCTCTTGTCTATCTGGACCCCAAACCCTAACCTGACCTCTGGCACTCTGTCCCGTGACTCTGCTCTATGCCTCTGCCTCCTAAACCTATGTCCCTGCAGGACATCCCATTACACCAGAAGTTCAAAATTTACAGTGTATTTCTCCCTGTCCCACACTTTACTCACTTTACTCACTCAAAATTGCACTTTACTGTACTTTACAAATTATTAGGCATGCTCATGCACTCACACACTCTCCTTTACATTTTCCTCTCCCTCCAGCTCATCCTACACAGCCACCATAAAGCTTAGGTGTCCCGGTGTCATGCACCAAACATGTTTGGTAGTGAGAACATGGTTTTTTTATTTATATCTTCATTTCCCATACCATTCCTTACTCACCTTTTCATTTGTTTCCCTTCCTTTCCTTTAATTTTTCGATTTTTTAGCGATTTTCAACAGTATTATGGCATCCCGCTGTGGGAAACAACTCCGCAGTAGGCAGATTTAGTGTTGGGTGATTGCTATGCCTGCTGCTTCTCTTGCAAGACAAGAATGTTCGACCCTAAAGGGGTCTGCTACTGAGATAAGTCTGATAGTTAGTATCTAAGGTCATGGAAAGGTAAAGGAACAAGTCCGAAGGTATGCAGACCAAGTCCAGAGGTCAAAACGTCAGGTCCAATGTAGGAAACATTCTCACTGCAGCCCTGCAGAGCCACATATTACGGAGTACGTCAAAAGCCCAGTTGTCCGGACATCAGTACAGTCACTCCCAGTCATCTCTGACAAAACCCGCTCAAACCTGACACTTTCCCACACTCTCTGAGCCTCGGACCCGCTGGACTACCATTGGAGATGCACTGGACCCGCTCGCATACCTTTGGAAACCCGTCCGTCCTATGTCCTGTCCGTTCCGTCCAACCCCACTGTGCCTCATGTCAGTTTACATATCTCCGGACCTGATGTTTTCCTATTTTCGATATTCCGGATTTCTACATAGTTAGTTATATAGGACTGATAGTACGACCAAGAACCATTACTTTACTGTAGGTGGGACTTCCCATCTACTTGGTCACATACCTGTCCTTACCTGTTACCTGGTTGAATATACCTGGTTCTCACCTGTTCCGCACCCGCTTCACACCCGAAACCCTTGCCATTCGTTTTCCCTGACTTTCCCTTGTTTCCGGACATAGTCTGATGCTTTCCGAACCTGTTCCCTTGCTATTATCCATAACCCGATGACCCGAAGCTCCAGACCCACTTTCCCGTGCCTCGGACTTGGTAGTATACCTTCGGACCCGATGTTTTGACCTCCGGACTTGGTCTGCATACCTTCGGACTTGTTCCTTTACCTTTCTGTGACCTTAGATACTAACTATCAGACTTATATCAGTAGCAGACCCCTTTAGGGTCGAACATTCTTGTCTTGCAAGAGAAGCAGCAGGTATAGCAAAGACCCAACATTATATCCGCCTACTGCAGAGTTGTTTCCCACACTGAAGGTATACTACCAAGTCCGATGCGCGGGAAAGTGGGTCCGGAGCTTTGGGTCGTCGGGTTATGGGTAATAGCAAGGGAACGGGTTTGGAAAGTGTTGGACTATGTCCGGAAACAAGGGAAAGTCAGGGAAAACGAATGGCAAGGGTTTCGGGTGCAAAGCGGGTGCGGAACGGGTGATAACCAGGTATATTCAGCCAGGTAACAGGTAATGACAGGTATGTGACCAAGTAGATGGGAAGTCCCACCTACAGTAAAGTAATCAGTGCTTGGTCATACTACCAGTCCTATATAACTAGCTACGTAGAAATCCAGAATATCGAAAACAGGAAAACATCGGGTCCGGTGATAGGTAAACTAACATGAGGCACTGCGGACATGTGAGAACACAGGTAATAATGCTGTCGACTGCATCAGTCATGGGAAACAAGCTACTACACACCAGTGGGGTTGGACGGAACAGACAGGACATAGGACAGATGGGTTTCCGAAGGTATGTGAGTGGGTCCAGTGCATCTCCAGCGGGTCCGAAGCTTGGAGAGCATGGGAAAGCGTCGGGTTTGAGCGGGTTTCATTGGAGATGACTGGAGTGACTAGTCTGATGTCCGGATAACTGGGCTTTCGACGTACTCCATGAATTGGGCCTCTGCAGGGCTGTGGACAGAATGTTCACGACACCGCCTTCAACATGGTTGATTCACATTTCCCCCATTCACACACTTCCAACACTCTCCCATCTTCACCCACTACTCTCCCAGACAACCTCAGCATCAGCCAGACCATGCCACATGCACCAATACGTCGAAAATCACATCTTTATTCATCCTGTCCTCATCTCCCTACCATTTCCAATCCTCTTCAGCGGCTTATATTCATTGAACCATTCAAACCATTATCCACTCGCACCTCACCTCCATGATCACTGTGGACACCATGCCATTCCATCCTCATGCTCACCAGAGATTGCAAACCACCAATTCACCATGCAGAAGACCAATCCCTTTATCATGCTGGGGAAGCGTCTTACAGACTGTGTATATCCCATGATCCCTGCATGTTGACATTCTGCACCAACAACCACATGACATCTCTGCAGCAGAGCATTCGGATCATCACATCATCATGGCATCATAGCATCATCTCTTCATTCCATCCTCCACTGCCCATATGCTGCGTCATTGCTGCGTTACAGCTCTTGCATCATCACTGCACAGCGCTTTGTCATGCTTGCATAGCAATTGGTCATGATGACTCAGGTCATGAGTCATGGTTTGTAATGGTCACAGCCCTGCTTTATCATCGCTTTTTCATTCTCTGACTCATTCTTTATCCCTATGACTCATTCTCCATTCTTATGCATAGGATTTGTTCTATTTTTCGAAATTGCTCAGTCATTACCTCTGAAGCGCAGCACATCCATTCCATTCCCCCCTTTCATTGCCCTTTTCATTGCCTTACTCATTGCCTGGAGCATTGCTTTGCATACACAGACATACGCAGGTACTCTACTCTATATAAACCCCTGTACTTTAGCTACAGAAAATCAACTTCTTCAGTTCACCATTCCATGTCCATTCCCCTCTGAAGCCTCAGATAGGCTTCGCATTTTTCAGTCTCCAGTCATCATTCTTCTTTGACATTGTTCATCTGGAACCTTGTCACTCTGCTTCTACGTCTATTCCAGTCCAGCATCTATTCCAGTCAGCTGCCCCGTGTGCAGCTTCGTCTTTTCCACCTCCCACCCAAACCTTCAACCACTCAAAGTGTTTGGAGTACTACTAGGGTCAGACCACTCCTTTGAACAACTACTGAACCAGCCTTCTAAGCACAGGAACCGCTGACCAGTAGTGTTGTTTGGTTTGTTATTTTTGTTGAAGGTTTCAACAGACCGGCAACGAAGATCGACACCATTCCCCATTCATATCTGAGCTCATTTAATTGTTCCATTCCATCTAATAGTCTAACTTTCCATATGCTACGTACATAACCCCTTTACTCCTCCATGTACTCCACTCCTAGCTCCAGACTTTTACTTACTCATCCTGACACTCTTTACTTACAGTATATAAGCCTCCTGTAGAACTTAGTAGATCCTCAGTTTGAATATTATTGTACCCTATGGGTCCTATTTCCCCTGTTCTCTACTGGGCTGGATTTCCATATCTGCCCCTACTCTGAGGTCTTAAGGAAAACTCTCCTTATGACTTTCCCTCCATTTACCCATAGGGTGACCCACCTCCGTTGTACCACCTATTCCAGACTCCATCCAGATAGGACTTTCGCTACCCACAGTCATTACCTCCAGTTGATTACCTATAGTCCGTCCCCTCCGAGTTCCTGGACTTGTGTCTTGGAACTACATCTCTGCCTCTACCTCCAGGTAGTTTACCCTCATTCTTCTTCTACTCCAGACTTTGTCTGGGAGTAGCCATACCTGTTTTCTGTGTAATACCTCTGTTAACTCAAGACTCTACCAATGGTAGTCTCGACTCCAGTTTCTCCTTCACAATCCCTACTCTGGAGGTCTGCCAGACAAGTCTGTCATTCAACCTGGACTTGTTCTGGAACACCCCAGACTTCCATTCTAGTCAGTATGAAATCAAGGGCACATATTCGGGCAAGGGGCACAGCACATGAGCTGAAGCCAAGCCCTTCTTGGTCCATCCTACTCCTGTGCACCTTTGGCATGCATGGTCATAATACTTTCAAACTCATTCCTTCTCGCCCCAGCAAAAGTATTATCCTTTGTGACTCATAACCTCATCTCTTCAGCCATGTCTACCACAGTGAGTCCCCATTGCACCCATCCATCTACCACAATTGCTTGGCCTGGTCAGATAGTGCTCAACACACAGATCAAGAGGCATAACAAGGCACAAAAGAAGGTTGATGACCTTGCCCTCAAGGAAGTGAAGGAAGTGAAGGAAGCACAAGCTCAAAAGGGACTAAAGCACTTGGCTGGCATGCAAAATGAGATGGAGAAGGTGCAGGAGAAACTACTCACCAAAAGGCGACCTCCATTCGGCCCAAGTCAAGGGCTCATAAGGCGACTAAGCCTGTATTAGGAAGTGGTGATGTTCATGCTGACAGTATGATGGAAGTTGATGAGGCAGACAACCTCCAGGAGGCTGTCAAGAACATGGAGGATGAAATTGCAGGAGCAAAGAAGGGGAAGAAGGCAACACAGAGAGGTGAAAAGTTGTTGATAAAGGACACTATCAGGAACATGCAACAGAAGATGAGTGAATCATTATCAAAAAGGGAAGGTGATAATGCCAATGGTGTGGCACATGTACCTGATGGGAAAAATAGCTGGATTTTGGATGTCAAGCCCGGAAAATCAGAATTAATCTCTCACACACCCAGTATTGCAACTCAAGCACCTCCAACAACGATTTTCTCACAAGGCACTGCTTCCACAGCAGCAATTTCTGATGCCCAGGTCCCAATTCAGAAGCCTGTGACTGAAACTCCACATGCCCTCATTGGCAGCTTTGCAGATGACATCAACAACAATACCTTGGAGTGTGATGCCACTATTGCACAAGGCAAGGGGAAATCAAAGGTAATCAGCCATTATTTGACCATTAGTGCCAGTATTCACTAATCATTTGTTTTACAGGTAGCCTCAATATTCAAAGATAACTCGGACTTCAACAAGCTGAAGGAATCATCTGTAGAGTATGAGTCGGATGACAACTTTGTGACTTCGGTCACAGAATAGGAACAGTACTCACAGGAGCCTAAGGCTCCATTCACACAGGTGGACAATCACAGGACCCTCAAGTGAAAAGCCAGTGTGGAGGATGTCTCAGATGACAAGGGGTCTCTAGTGTCCAACTGGTCCATGGACTTGAATGACCCTGCTTTTGAGGACCTGATCATGGATTTTGACGATGCACCTCAGCCCAAACCTATGGTTGTGAAGCAGAAGACTCTTCACACAACATCTTCCATAAGTACTGAACTTTTAATAACACTCATTCTGATGCTTGTATAGACATCGGTATCTGTGGCAACTCCTGTCACTGACTCCAAGCCACATGCTCAAAAAAAGCTCAAGGTTGATTTATCTGTCCCACCTGCCCACAACACTCCTGCTATCAAATGCCAGCCAAACATGGATACCACACCAGAATAGATGAAGCCTCATAGTGCATATTGTAATGTTGATCTGCCTGCTACAATGCAGGTCAATCAACGCTGGACAAAGAAATATCTACCTACTGTTATACTGTGGGCTGGGAGCTATGAAGACATCTGGACCATCCCAGATGAAGTACTTCTCCTCCATGCCCAGCTAATTTTCAACGTGGTATACAAGGAGCTTAAAATTACCCTGGTTCATGGTGGGGTGGTACATTCCCTTGTAAGTCCATTATTTTCCATCAAGCTTGACTGACTATTTTTAATCAGACTGCACAGCATATTTCTGAATGGTGGAGTAATTTTGGTTCGACAGGCATAGTCATCATCCTTGACTTTCTGACACAAAACTCCAACTGTGATCCTGTCAAACTTGCTAAATCTTTGCTTGTGGATTACGCATTCTTGTTTGAGGACCCTGACAAGCCAAGTCTCCTCACAACATACTGTTCTCCCTTTGTTTTGCAGTTGTTGGGCACAGCACACCTCAATGCCATCAATGGATATGTGGAGGTTCCTGAACTCAATACCCATATGTTTGCGACATGTGGGATGTCACATGTTATTGCTGTTTCTGCTGCGGCAGTAAGTTTCATTTAAGACAGTTTAATTTTACATTTATTTTTTTCCAGATTGAGCATGCCCTTACCATGTTTGTGAAAAATGACTTGAAAGTCAAGCAGGTTTTGGCGTCAACATCAAAATGTAAACTTAACATCAAACTCCTGAAAGTGCTCAACAGAACTACCAGGAAGATGAGCAATGCCCCTTTCTTATTTTCCACAGCTCACTGGGCTAAAGTTACTGCTTCTTTCAACAAGTCAATCTCAAGCAAGCCTGCTGGGTACATCAAGACCACAATCCAGATGGCACGTGCTTCTACTACCTTAAACAAAGTGACGGAAACACCCCAGAGCTCACTCGATGACAAGGAGTCCGAGGACAACAAATGTGCTATGCTTTGTAAGTTTTTGTTATTTAGGTTTCATCCTACTAGTACTGACATCCATGACTACTACAGAATTTGTTTTCATTGTATCTACATGAATATCCAAGTCGCTGTCACTCTTTTATCCCCACAAGTCCCCTTTTTGGGAGTCTCCTTGATTAGCTTTTCATGTGTAATACTGCCCTTTTCATGACATGCTTTTCCGCTTTTTCTGGTTTTTTTAAGTGAATTAAGTGTGCAAAAAGCGAAAATTTAGAGATTGAGTGGGCTTAATAAAGTGACTCGCACCTTTTCACTCAAATGACTTAATGCTCCTTTTCATGTAATTAAGTGAGAAAAGCAACTGGTCATTTTACTGATGTACCACAGCAGTAGCACAGCATTTTCCTAGTGCCCCATAAGTAGCTGTACTATATGTGTCTATTGTATCTTCTAGTGTTTATTCTTAATTCTTGTTCTAATATGTTGGTCTCCACTGTGGAACTGAAAAGTTGATCGAGTATAAGATATAATAATATGTCCAAGCTCTTCCCTACTTTGATTAGTTCGATCATGTTTCTATGAGTGAGTAAAGTTCATGACGGAGGCTGCCGCAGTGCTCAAGTGACCCTGTTCCAGTTACCAATGAACTTTGCTACTCGCTCGCGGTCGAAAAACTCCTCAACATCGAGGTTCTTGAACGTGCAAAGTGGATTCGTACCACGTTTGGTGAAATCACGCGTATCCTGAGTCGTATGTCACAATCGGAATGCTCCATGAACTTTGCGCTTAAAGGTGGTTTTAGACTTGATGGCCGTTTTGTCCCATGCTATGGGCGTTGGTGCTCTCACTCCCTTCTTGTGGGGCTTCAAAGAGCGCAAAAAGTTCATGGAGTTCTATGAGTGTGTTTCTGGTGCTCGACTCCATGCCGCCTACGTCCGTCCTGGTGGTGTTGCCTTTGACCTCCAACACAGTCTCCTGGAGGATATACACATATGGACAACGCAGTTCTCTTCTTGTGTTGTTGAAATCGAGGAGGTTGTGACCAGGAACAGAATATGGAAGCAGTGAGTGGTCGGCATTGGTGTGGTGACTGCTAGAGAAGTCCTAGATTATGGCTTCATGGGTGTCATGTTGCGAGGTAGTGGTATTCCCTGGGATTTAAGAAGAGTGCAGCCTCATGACAAATATGATGAGGTATGACTTTTGTGTTTTACAGACAGGTTTACTTAAGATGTGTGACAGGTTGAATTCGATGTCTTGGTTGGAAAGAATGGCGATTGTTACGACCGGTACCTTTGCAGAGTCTAGGAGTTCAGTGAGTCCCTGCGCATCATCCACCAGGTGCGTGGTGTTCAACAAAATAATTGTCATCTTTACTTACCCATTCTTTTCTTCAGTGTTTGAACAAAATGCCGACAGGTGTACAACAACAAACTGGTTCCGCCACCCCGTGCTTCGATGAAGGAAAGCATGGAGGCACTCATTCATCACTTCAAGGTACCCTCTTCCACTCAACTACACCTGGCTGCTCCTGATAACTCATTCTCATATCTTTTCAGTGAAGGTTACTCAGTACCACCAGGTGAGACTTACAGCACCCTCGAGGCTCCAAAGGGAGAGATGGCTGTCTACCTTGTATTGTACGTGGCACTAACATTCTGTTTAAACATGATCGATAGGGTGATATTCAGGGATGGTACCAATCGCCCATACCAATGCAAAATTCATGCTTCCGGCTTCGCCCATATTGCAGGTTCAGACTTCATGATGAGATGTAAGTTGATTATCATCTGATTCGAGTCGTTGACTGAGATATGACTTGTTTTCTAGATGTAAGATCAACAAACACTGTTCTAACATTAAAATACTAACTGTTCCTCTTTGTTTAGCACATGCTTGCTGACGCTGTCACCATTACAGACCTTTCGGAAAGTCTTGACTCACGTGTTCGAAATGGTTCAAAAATAGTAGAAATGTTGAAAATTCAAATAAATCGAAAATTCAGCAAACTTGCACCACTCTCCTTCAAAGTCGAGCAGAAAAGCATAATTGTCACTCTTCTGAACATTAGATTATGTCTAATACAGTAACTGAATGCTCCGATGAGGAGGATGCCTCTCATTCACAACACTCTGATGAAGAATCTGTTGATGGTATCCATATGGAATCTGGCAACATTTTGGACGAAGAACATGGTAATCTTGGTGGTATGGAAGACTCCTTGGGCGAGGATGGTGATGAAACCTATGGGGACGATGAGTTAGAGCTTGCTCCTGAGCTACAAGCGATCAAAGGTTACTACCTCCTTGTTACTCGACGGGAATAAACTGACACCTAGGCAGATGCAATTTATGCCAAGCAGCCTGCACTGAAGATTCGGATCCCTGCTGGCTCAGCAATGGGTAGTAAGCTATCGAAGCGGAAATATGATTCCAACTGTGCTGCAGATACCTCCGAGGCAGAAGATCCTTCAGCCAATGCAAGTAAGAAGTTAAAGCCTTCTAAAGCTTCGAAGCATGCAAAGCAGCTTCATAACCTTGGTACAAAGAATGTTATCAAGCCTCGCTCACATGGACGACCTCGCAAAGAAGGCCCAAAGGACTTCTCCGTACCTGTGTATGTCGAGATTGCCCAGCCACCGGTGTTGGAAAGAGGCAAGACTCCCAAGGGCGACAAATTCGTGAAGCAGCCACCTGTTTCAGATGGTCCTTTCAACATCACTCCAAAGATGAGTTGGCACCAGTTTGTTGATGAAATAGTGGTGTTTGCCAATGTTGAGAGGGAGAATATTGATATGTCTAGTACAAAGTGGAGCTTCCAGAAGAAAAATCCTCTTCCTTTGAAGGATGCTGTTGGCTATGAAACCATGAAGAAGCAGATTCGAGGAATGAAAGATCCCAACTCTGCAATCATCATTGTTGCACTCACGACTCCGAGACCTACCAAACATGGACATCAAGCTGCACCTGTTCTGATTGTGGATATTCCTGAAAAACGTCAAGATGATGGTAGCTTGTATGGGAGAAAAGTGAGTGCTCACGGTGACAGCAAGTGAAATTGCTGACATTGAAATGATGCGCAGCTTTCATTTGATGATCAAATTGCACCAATCCTGGAGAGACTTAACGACAAGCACGAGATTGGTACTTGTGCAACTCACCCTTCGATCCGCTGCTATGTTCAAGAACCACAAGGCTGGCATTTTGACTTGAACTCCAATAGAATGAAAGTTTGGGCAAATTCCATTGTACGTACATCATCATTGTCTACTGTGACACATATTTGATACTAGCTGCCAGCTTCGCAAGCAAACCTCGTATGGGCGGATTCCCATCGGCAGCAATTTCTTCAACCCTAAGGATCGCATCAAGGATTCAAGTTTGACATTGCCTCAGACACCACAGACTCCTTGTGTTTCGAACATGTCTGACCAACCCTTCTTCCCTTCAATGTCACCGTGGAACCTCCCAAACCCTTCGCTGCAGCAATTCTCATCCCCATTATACCCTTTCATACCATGGAACATGCACCCTCTACACATGCAGCAATTTGTACCACCCACTCTGAGTCCAGTAGCACACCACCTGGGGCCGGGCTGCACACACCAGCATTTTGGTGCATCTGCCAGCATTTCAGCTGCACCGGCACAGGTTACCAAGAATCTGGTGGAGGAATGGTGTCGAAAATATGCTCTGGATGATGAGGACTGCCAGAGTCTTAAAAAGCTCGGCTTCAAAGTTGGCGACAAGCTGGATGCTTTAGGTGCTGATATTTGGGAATGGGCTGCAGTGCCTCCACTCGCCCACATACATACATATCTTGAATGCCTATGTCGCCAGCAAAGCAGAAAACCCATTTGTCTAGGTCATCTCGGGACCACACTCAAGATCTACAATGTTTTATCCCCGCCGTTTATTTGACATTTACCATTTGTTAAACTCTGATAATCTTATACATCTTTCGTAGATATTCATACCCATATACCATTACCCTGTAAATGCAGCTATTAGCTACTCCCCTCCACGTAATATTGTCCGCACTACAGATAGCCACTATGCATATACCAGCCTCGAGCATTTACAGCATTTACGGCCCTGAAGCAAGCTTCACGAAGGTCCTGCTCAGGGAATTGGCTGTGTCGGAGATCTCTCCAGTGCCGTTGAAGCCATTTCTTCACTGTAGAGGAAGTGTGAGTGACAGACTACAATGAAATGTAGTCAAACATACAGCAACTGAAGCTCTCCTCGATCAGATTGAAATCTGGAGAGTATGGCAGCAGAAAAATAAGTAAACAACCTACGAACATGTCAGATACTTGCAGGCGAAGTAAAGTAGCATTTGACACACCAGATGCCTCTACAGCTTCTCGTAAGGCATCACTCTTATGAGTGGAACAGTTGTCGAGGACGATCGCACTATTGGGGCCCAGGAATGGGTTCATATTGGGCAACTACAGTAGAGTCGTGCCACATTGTTGACAATGAAATCGTAGAACTCTGCGCCATCTATAGATCCCTCAATGACTCGGACAGTCATATAGCCATCAATGGTGAGAGCCGGCAGCACGCTGTATCAAATGCCCCTGTTCAAGCGGACACTGTCAAAGGGGGATTGTCCACTGAGTGACCAACCATATCTAGGGAGTGTGGTGCGGTCATCTTTGCTTGACTTGTCCAGGAACACAGGCTGCTCAGCTGTATAGTTGGTTGTCATGTTGTGCAACCAATCAGCTTGAAAACCATCATCACGTTCGGCCGCAACCCTCTTCAAGTGCTTGTAGGTGAGACCAAGGTCCCTGAGGTTTTTGTGGAGAGCTGTCGTCGATATTGGTTGATCGTGGTATATGGCGAGCCATTTGCTGATCTCGTCAAGTAGCAGTGATGGGGTTTCGGCTAGCAGCTCATGGATCTCGTCTGTCATAACTTGATCCAGCAAGCGAGGGCGACCCATGATTGTCGTGGGGGGGTTGATGTGTCCATGTTCGTCATAATTGGCCTCCCACCGCTCTATACTTCTTGACGATACTCCGAGAGCAACAGCAATGCGCTCAAGGTCCCATCCTTCCTCCAAAAGCAGGTACAGGGCTCGTTCTTTCTGATCACGACTGATCCTCTGGTAGACCATGACAAGTCTGGGTGAGAAACTTGTGAGATGTGATGCTTTTGAAGCCGTTCAGAGGCATACAAAACTCGAAAGTGATTTAATTGAATTTTCGACATTTTTACTATTTCTGAACCATTTTGAACACGTGAGTCAAGACTTTCCGAAAGGTCTGTATTGGTACTGTGGTATGTACTTGTGATTTTATTGTTCCTGTCGCTTATCATTGTTTTTGAACAGGATCTTGTGTTTGGGTGCATTACTGATATTCCGTTCTACATGAAGCATGCTAACGCATATCCGTGTAGTGAGGTGGACCAATAGACACTGCTTGCCAATGTATACTTTTAATATATGGTGATATCATGCGTCTACAATGGGCGAGCATGTGGACCATGTCGAAACCCTCGGGTTCTTCATAAAAATCAATCGGAGAGAATCACTCCAGAAGAAGCGAGCTACACTTAGGATTGAAGCGACCTTTACTTGCTAGTGTAGAGAGGCACCCAGTCCTGACTGCTCGCGTCATCTCGAAGTCATAACTTTTGTCGTTTCGATTGGACAACGCTTGTCGGTGATGCTCCCAGTGTTGCTCTGTTGGCTCGCTGTGTCAATGAAAGATGGTTGACATTGGTAATTGAAACAATTATTTAATATCATTACGTTCCAAAGACATGTGTTTAAGTTTATCATGTGTGCAATAAAGTAGATAAAATATTGAAACTTTGGGTGTGTAGGGAGGGTGGCAAAAGTGTGAAGGGAAAGAGATGGAAGTTACAAGCGAGGGCAGGGTACAGACTACAGGGTACGCATCAGAATAACGAGTGATTGCGGGTGGTAGGTGGCGAGAGAAACTGAAGCGTGGGTGCTGTCGAAGATGCAGGGAGTTGCATAGGGCGCGTGGGTCGCGGTCGACACGTGTACACACGCATACGGTCCGAGTTGAGGTACTAGTAGTGTCAAGGTGGCTGAGCACAACATAAGGTTTAAGTATTAGTAAGTAATCCCGTCTATCGGAAATTTCATAGTAAATTGTGATACTTTATTGAAACACCCAGCCCCAACTTCAGTTCTGCAGAAGGCCACCATTTCAGATAGGAGCCTAGCTCGGGGTCATATTAAGTTACAACATGCCCACTGACAGAGTCGACACCTGCTTGTTTCAGCTGCTTTTCTATGCTTTTGACCTCGAGAGAAGATCGAATTGCGGCAAGGAATAACGACAGACAGACGACAAGTAACAAACAAGTGAAACATTTAAATTACGAGAAAGAAATTAAATGAGTGTTTTTGGGTAAAAACCCGCAGGGGTTTTTCAACCGAAACAAGCCTTGTACCTCCTTGAGAAGCCTGGGCAAGAGTGAGCTGAGATACACTGAACCTAAAGGAGCAAGACGACGCATCTAGCTTTAGCTCAGCCCCAAATTTGAAGGAGAGTTGCGATGCTTACATAAATTAATCACGGAAGCACGTAGCGCATGAAAGGCTCTAGAATTGGATGGTCCTGGAGGTAGGGTGCCAGTATCACTGCATGTTTGTGAAGATACACCAGGAAGGCATCACTTTGCCAGCGCCCCATAGTTTTCACCATTTCAAACGGAACTCCTCGCAATAAATACTCTAACGTCCCACCGATCCGTATGCCGTGCGCCTTCAATGATTCTCCACCCAAATGTTTGTTGGCATCTTGAAGGCACTTCATAAACTGAGTCTTTGTCAGAGGATGTAACCCAGAGCGATGTCTCCAACTGAACAATGGATCTGTGGGATTAAGCTTGTTGACAGCGAGGTGATTGATTAGGGCTGCCTGGGGGTCTACTACACCAGACTGGGATGCCTAAAACACATCCTCTCTAGCTATAGCAACTTTGGTGTGTGGAAGATGAAATACTGTTACGCGAAGGCCTTGCCGGTCTTCTTTGGCTCGTATGTCACCCACTTTGACATGAATATTAGGGTCGAAGCCCTTCAGAGTGGGTACCGTGAATTCACCGATGCGCGCAATGGTGAAGAAGGAAGTTGTCAGGCAAGCATACACTGCAGCGTGCAGAGGATTGGTCAAGTCGAGAGCGGACTGCAGGGCACTGATGAGTTCCACCATGAACGGTGTTCTCTTTGGGCGAGTTGAAGTCTTGGGTGCGAGACGTTTGGCTCCCTCTAACGCACCTGACACTTGATCTCGGTTGATGAGCCAGTCTTGACCATGAAGTAGATGCCAGGCACGAATACCGTAGAGATAGTTCTCAAGAGTTTTTCCCGAGTACATCCCGGCACATGATGCTATGAATGCTAACACCATGACGGATGATGCAGGGCATCGTTGATGTTCAGGAATGTTTCACTTGTCACAAAAGACATGAAAGACCAAAAGTCCCGATCCGTAAGTCTCTTGTGTGCTGGGAGCATTAGAATGAGCTATGACTACTAGGATGCGATCCAGATCACTATCCGTTACTGCAACTTGTGCTCCCATGTGATCGAGACGAGACCTCGCTATTCCTGGTACCCATAACAGAAGATGTTCCCTCGCCAGACAATGTGGCCGTAGTTGTGACGTTCGTGGTGTTAGATCTGGACGATACCGACGAGGTTGCGCAGCAGGGGATTGCACTATCAAGGGGGGCACATTTCGGAATTGAGTGGAGTTAATCCCGCCAGGCATCACGGAACTCACGGAGCTGGTCTCCCCATTCTCCATCATCCGCCTCGTCAACCAGTCCATTAATATCCTTCTCCCCATTGAGGGAGAATCCCTCGCTAATGTTGTTTGGTGGCCCTGGAGAGAGATCTGCGTCAACAAGGAAGGTGGAGAGATCATCTGGAAGGACGAGTGGAGGGAGGAGGAGGTTCCTGGGGGGAAACACTCCCCTGGAAGGACCGTCTGCGGGATTGTAGGCACTAGGGATGTAGCATAGGTGAAATGAGACATTTGGGGAGATGCGTTCGAGATGGTTATGGATTCTGTGAAAGATGAGGTTGGTGGCCCAGTTGCGACTCCTCCCATTCCACCAACCATTGACAATGCCTTGGTTGTCGCAGAAGACTTGGAAGTGGTTGAAAGGCTGCTCTCGGCGAGCATTGAGAATGGCAAGTGTGAGTAAGTCAAAACCGACACCCTCGGCCCATCCGATGTCTTGCTGGCCATTGAGTGTCTGCCATCCTGGCCGAAGGGTCCACACACACCAATACCCATTGATAACAATTGCAATCCTGACGGTTGAACTTGCATCGGAGAAGGCATGAATGTCGACAAGGGTACGAGGCTGGGATATGGTCTTTCCGACGAAAGATTCAGCGAGCTTGGAGCACCACCAGTTGAGGTCATCATGGAGATGTCGGACTGAGTGGTGCGGCATGAAAGGATGACTATGGCAGATCCCAAGCATGGTCTCCAATGAGGTGAGGTAGGCTCGTCCCATTCGGATGACCAGGGATGCGTGTAAGAGTTTGCCGTACAGCCTCTGTACGTCCAGTAAGACGTGTGTAGTGTGAGAACACCATTCCACGATTGCCGCCAAGTATTTCCCTTTCTTTGCGGGTGACAGCTCAACTGATAGTTTGGGGATTCCCCACAGTAATCCGAGGAATAATGCTTCATAGGCAAAGGCTGTATCTTTGGATGGCTCCCATGGGATGCCCAGTGGCTGGGAAGCTCAGTCAATGTCCGCGAATGCAAACATGAATTTTTGATCAATAATTGCACACAGTGAGGATTGAGACAGATCACGGAGTTGAAACCAACAATCTTCTGCATAGATGTCAAAGGTTTCGTCATCAAAGATTTGACCTTTGTGCCACAGGCGCCCACCTGACTGTCTGTTCCCTCCTGCTTCCAATGCCATGTGCACCTCCTTCCTAAGCTTATTGTAGCTCGCCAGGAATTCACGTAGTATACGAAAGAAGAGGTGATCGTCCACCCATTTAGCCAACGGTCCGAGACCCTCAGCTCGCAACAAGTCAGCTCCAGCGTCTGCGATGTGACCATAAGTTCCTGTGGAGGGACCCATCCTGAATGAAACACACATGTCAATGCATAAGTCCCCATCAGGGAGAAGGACAACCGCAGCTGGCCACTGCGAACTGTGTAATGGAATGGTGCGATAAGCCTCAGCAACATCGCATGTGGCAGCTTGTGAACCCGGCGGAAGCGAACAAATGATTGTGCATATGGTGTCGAATGTTCCCCATGTGCATGGGAAGTCGTCGGAATTAATGTTCGAGTTGATTGAAGCATTAGGATAAGACAGCGAAGGTACCAATGGGAAGGAGAAGTTTTGAATAACGCGGAATTTTCCTGCTTTCCCTGGTTTGGGTATAATAGAGATGGGGGAGGATTGGTAGGGTCCAAGCAATGAGAGTAGTTCGACAGCAGAAAAGGGTCCAATGTAACGTCCAGTATTAAGTTCTCGAGTAAGAATCTTTTGGAAAGCGTCACGAAATGTGACAAGAGAAGGACTATTAGGCGGGGATTGAGTGCGAACAATGGTGGGAAGATTGATATTAAAGCCAGACTGAAGTCCATGCAGCAAGTTGGGATATGCAAGAAGAAGGTCATATGTACGTAGTTTGTCCTCCCAGACTGCCACATTATATGGGGACACTGGATGAAGTCGTCTGTGCTCGAGAGCATTGCTGGGCGCCATGAGCAGTGGCGAGACACCCTGAACATACATGTCACTCGTTGTGCGCATGACTGGCGCAGCCATGGGCTCATTGCCAATCGACACATAGAGTTTTGTCGGATCCTCGCACAGTGAGAGATTTGTTGACGCGGGTGGTAACCCTCTGGAACTTGCTGTCCCACAGACATTCGGCCGTGCACTCGACGAAGCTGTGACTGTGACTCCCCAAGCAGACTGCGCACACTGCTGAGGAGCGAGTGCTGTGTGCGCTGTCTTGAAAACCCTGCTGCTGTGATGCCGGCCTGGGGTTACGCGGACCGCTGGTTCTCCTACCTGCGCTCGGAGACACAGAGCATCTCTGAGCTGGTGGGGAAGCTGAACACCTTGAACGCCTCGAGCGACGTGTAGAACTTTGTCTACCTCGCGAGTCGGAGCTATTGCTCTGGGGCTGTGGACAGCAGACATGATGCAGAACGAAGTGTTCATATCCATGCAGATGCAAATGCAAATGCAAATGCAAATGCAAATGCAAATGCAACGCAGATGCAGAATCAGGTGTAAATTTTGAAAGAAACAATAAGTCAGTGGTGCTCGAGATATAGAGATGTTAAAACTAACTGGAACGTCAGGTGATGTGTTCGTTGTGCATATGAGTGAAGCTCGATAGACGCGTTCGAACGTTCGTACAAGAGTGGGTTCATCTATGATGGATATGTCCCATGCACCGTTGGATGAAAGGATGGCACTATGCCAAGCTCGACGCTGCTCTTCTTGATAGAGAAGGATTGCACATCTAGCTAACAGATCGTTGGAGTTCCAGTAATGATGGAGCATGATAGCTCCCCAGAATTGAGCAAGCATCAAGACACGCTGCTTAGTCCAGTCACGTTCTTCGATGGCTGCCATTATGCACGGAATAGCCTGGGCGAAGTCTACTGGGGAGAGATCTCTATCTGCTATGACTCCTGCTGCAGGCTTTGAGGTTGCTGCACTAACCCATACTGTAGAACCATCTTCCCCAATGGACGGAACCATACTGTCATCGTCCCGAGTGTGATAGTTGATTAATGCATTGTCGAGTCCTTGATTCGTCCAGTAGTAAAGTTCGACATACTTCCCGCTATCTATCTTTTGCAAGGCAAACTCTGATACTAAGGCCTCCTCGTCATTTGTGAAAGGACGGGGCCTCAAGATAATTGTAGAGTGTTTGGACCGATTCTTCTTCTTCTTCTCATCCGCCCGTGCCGTGTTTTCCTCTAGCTGAAGAGCCAGACGCTCACATTCAGCTTCTTCGTCAGCTAAGCGCTTGCATTCAGCCCTTAGTCGTTCGTCTTCAACTACCTGTTCTTGCCATTGAAGGCACAAATCTTCATTGGTTAGTACCCAAGTGGTGTGTAATGTCTCAGCTGCTTGAGCTTCGGTAACGTTAGGCATGATCATAGATGTACGTTGTCACGCACCAAATGTGTTTGGTAGCGAGAACATGGTTTTTTTATTTATATCTTCATTTCCCATATCATTCCTTACTCACCTTTTCATTTGTTTCCCTTCCTTTCCTTTAATTTTTCGATTTTTCAGCGATTTTCAACAGTATTACGGCATCCCGCATTTGTACAGCATTTTGCATTCAACGAGGTTTATTCACCTTTCCCCCATTCACACATTTCCAACGCTCTCCCATCTTCACCCACTACACTCTCAGACAACCTCAGCATCAGCCAGACCATGCAAAATTGCACCAATACGTCAAAAACCGCGTCTTTATTCATCCTGTCCTCATCACCCTACCATTTCCAATCCTCTTCAGCGGCTTATATTCGTCGAACCATTCAAACCATTATCCACTCGCACCTCACCTTCATGATCACTGTGGACATCATGCCATTCCATCCTAATGCTCACCAGAGATTGCAAACAACCAAGTCCCTATGCAGATGACCAATCCCTTTATCATGTTGGGGAAGCGTCTTACAGACTGTGTATATCCCATGATCCCTGCATGTCGACATTCTGCACCAACAACCACATGACATCTCTGCAGCAGAGCATTCGGATCATCACATCATCATGGCATCATAGCATCATCTCTTCATTCCATCCTCCACTGCCCATATGCTGCGTCATTGCTGCGTCACAGCTCTTGCATCATCACCGCACAGCACTTTGTCATGCTTGCATAGCAATTGGTCATGATGACTCAGGTCATGAGTCATGGTTTGTAATGGTCACAGCCCTGCTTTATCATCGCTTTTTCATTCTCTGACTCATTCTTTGTCCTTATGACTCATTCTCCATTTTATGACTCATTCTGCATAGGATTTGTTCTATTTTTTGAAATTGCTCAGTCATTACCCCTGAAGCGCAGCACATTCATTCCATTCCCCCCTTTCATTGCCCTCTTCATTGCCCTACTCATTGCCTGGAGCGTTGCTTTGCATACACAGACGTACGCAGGTACTATACTCTATATAAACCCTGTACTTTAGCTACAGAGCAATCAACTTATCCAGTTCACCATTTCATGTCCAGTTCTCTCTGAAGCCTCAGTTGGCTTCGCATTTTTCATCCTTCCACATCTTCTTGGATCTTGTTCACCTGGAACACTGTCTCACTGCCATTCTATTCTTTCAGTCCAGACCATCATCTTTGCTGCCTTCTTTCTTCGTCCTCCAACACAGCTAGGTCACTCCAGACTTAGTTGTGCTCATCTACTATCCCCCAACACCTAAACCCCTCACACTCGAAGTGTGTGGTGCACTACCAAGGGTCAGGCCACCCAACTGAACAACTACTGTACCCAGTGCTTCTCAGCATAAGGACCACTGAGCAGTAGCATTGCTAGGTTAGTTGTTTTGTTGTGGTTTACAACTGATCAGCAACGAAGATCGACAATGTGTGGCCTGATACCGCGCTGTGGGTAACAACTCTGCAGTAGGCTTGCAGATATGTTGGGTCAGTGCTATGTCTAGCTGCTACGTCTAAGAAGTAGACACGTTCGACCCTAAAGGGTTTCTGACCAGATTCTGGCTCAAGAGATAGAGAGGAAAAGAATGAGGGGGACAAAGTCACTGCCAGACCAAACGGAGAAATGTGTTCCAGGAGCTAAGAAGTGAGCTGAAGAAGCTACAACTACGAAGCTACAACAGGGGATGCTACTAAATAACCCAAACTAATGGGGAGCAACCAAGAACTGGAAACCAGAAACCTCCAGGTAAAGACAGGTATAAAGTCCAGGTAAGAGAGAGATGATTATGTAAGCAGTAAAAATGCGAACATAACCTAAGGAATGTAAGGGTAAGTCAAACTACGTCAAAACAGTCGCTGCAAGGCTGCAGCCAGAATGTTCACGACAGCGCACTCATGAAATCTGGGCATACTAACAGACTTGGGTCCAAAAAAAGTCTATTCATTTTATAATGGACAATGTAATTGTTGAATCTTGCTGTTTTGAAACTGGTAGCTCAAGTGCGAGTCTACTGAGTGATGACGATGACTAGCGCTGATAAGAATCGAGAGTTGAGATGGGAGAAAGAAAGAAGGCGTAAGTCTTCCTTACTCTTAAGGTTCGAGTGCGTCGGGGATGAGAACTAGAAAGTAAAACTTCAGTCTTTATTGAAAGAACTCGTTAAGTATGGTATGTACCTAGAAAGTAAACTAGTAAATGATTAGTATCGTGTATATGATAAGTGAGAATGCTAAGTACTTACACTTCAGTCTTTATTGAAAGAACTGAAGTGTCTCGTTCTAACTACTTCGTCTTTTATACTACAAAATATTCTGATTGCTATGTACCGGTAAGTCTTTTAACCGTTGCTTGATAATGGGCTGACTACGACGAGTCGGCGTTCTGTCTTGTCCGCGATGACGCTCGTAACACGTGATATGAACATGAGTCATTGTATCTTATCCTCGACGTCCAACACTTACTCGGATTAGGCATAGACTACATTCTAACCACGTGCTCGTTCCTCACTCTTAGGAGAACGAGCTATCGCCCGTTGTGCCTTCGGCACAAGCCAAAGTCGCGCTTCGCGCTCCTTTGGTGTAAGGTGAAGTTCTTATTCTTAATAATCATAGTACTGAAGCCAAAGGAGCACTTCGTGCTCCTTTGGCTTCAGGAGGTGCCTGCGGCACCTCAACTTCTTAGGAATTGTAGCAGATTTTAAATAAATTATATTTTCAAGCAGAATATCAACAACAGTAAAAGTACAAAATGAACTGCAGAACATATATGTAAATCAATCACCAACAGGATCAGTCAGTCCTCCAAGTACTTCTTTATACACTACATTGGTTGTGTTTGAACCTTGTTCATGCTCAGGAAAAATAGCAAACACTCTCTCTGGGTGAGTGCAGCGAGACAAAGCCACATAGAGTTGTCCATGACCAAAGACAGGTGTGCGCAAATTAAGGCCAACCCACTTGACGCTCTGACCTTGTGCCTTGTTGATTGTCATAGCAAATGCAAGACGAACAGGGAATTGGCGACGCTTGAGAGGAATGGGGTTTTCTTCAGAATTTGATTCCAGAGTCATCCGAGGAATCAGCACTGTGTTCTCATCTTGTTGTTGAGCTTCTTCATCATTTCCATCCCTAAGAATACGACACCTGAGGACATGTGTTGTCCAAGACAGGAGGATCATGCGAGTTCCATTATAGAGTCCATGGGTGGGATCCAAGTTGCGCAAGAGCATGAGAGGAACACCTGCTTTGACCTCTAATTTGTGCAAAGGGAAGCCTGATGGGGTGAGAGTATGAAGGAACTCGGTGGGGATGTAGTCATAGTCTTTCTCAGTAACTGAGTCTGCACTGGTGAAGACCGCTTTTTCTCCTGGGAATGATTCAAGAATAGTGGTATTGATTTCATTCACATCTGTGTTTTTTGCAGAGAGGATGGTGCGATCCAGGAAGTAGGAGTCGTTCAAGGGAGGATGGTTAGGAAGAAGAAGCACAGAGTATAGGGCATTGATGAGAGACTGGACATCGTTGTTGGCACAGCGCATGCGAATAGGGAGGGTCACTGTGCCATCACCATCTGTGCCCTTTCCACCTCCGATCTCAAGAAGCCACTTTGCAAATTCATCAGAAGCAGGATCTTGACCAAGTCGCATGTTTCTCTTGAGGTGGAAGATACGAAGCTTTGGCCATATGCGAGATCTGCAAAAGGTAGCGCCCACTATCTGCTCCCTGGAACCATGAGGTACCACTGGCAGAGTCTGTCTGAAGTCTCCTCCAAAGAGCATGGTTACTCCTCCAAAATCAGCATCAACGTCCAGAAGATCACGTAAAGTGCGGTCAAGGCATTCCAGGATATGACGGTGCAGCATAGGAATTTCATCACAGATGATTAGAGAGGTGGCCTTGAGAAGTTCATGGACGACATCTCCTTTCTTGATGTTGCATGAGCTATCTTCATGAATGGGAATGGGGATCTTCAGTCGTGAATGAGCTGTACGTCCACCTGGTAGGAGGAGAGAAGCGATTCCAGAGGAAGCCACACATAGGACGATCTTGCCTTCAGCACGGAGTTTTGAAGCAATGAGCTTGCAGAGATATGTCTTGCCACATCCACCTGCACTGTGAACAAAGTGTGCATGTCCAGGTCTTTGCTCATTACGATGAATTGCATCATCAACCACGGCATCAAAGACAGTCCTCTGCTCTTCATTGAGGGAAGGGACTCCTCTGTCCACCATCTCCCGAAGGTCCTCCTGGATATACTGGAGCTGCTCAGCAATCAACTGGTTGCCCTCCATGACCCCCCATGTGTCTGCCATTTGAGATACAGGCATGTGAGGAATTGCTTCCAAAGACTTTCCATTTTTGCGAAGCACGCCATCGATGAGATAGAGACCATAGTCATGGATCTCTTCCTGTGTAGGGTCAGGTTTGTTGAACATTCGAGTAAGACGGCGGCGCAGATCATCGCAGAGATTGTCCTTGGAGTGGTCCCAAAGCTCTGGAGGACTTGTAGGGTTGCAGTGGAGGAGGATGATGGCAAAGAGATTACGCAGACGATGTCCAGTGCACATATGAGAGGCATCCTGCAAGCACTGGATCCATTCATTATCGTCTTCAAGCAGACCCCTGCGTTGACATGCATCCTTGAAGGTCTCACAGACAACATCATCCACAGTACGGAGGTGTTCATAGGAGGTAGCCCCTTTAAAAAAACCATGGTAAGTTTGATTGACACAGAATTGTTGCAGACATCATACCTTTGACTACAGTCAAAAGCAATCTCAGATAGAAGCGCTCTCCAGAGCCAGGTACAGCAGCATACATTCTTCCAATGGCCAATCCACGCTCACGTATCTTCCATGCGGTCTTGTTCCATACAAATTTTGAGGGAAAGTCTTGGTAGAGGTGGCCATGGGCTCCAGCTGCCACCAAGTTCTCATTGGCATTAGCTTTGAACCATCCAGTGAGGCAAGTCTCCTTGGTTGCTGCACGGTTAAGGACGTCCTGGGCATCATCCTCTGGGTTATAGACCACCATCTGTTCATTTGGGAGGTGGACTGGCAAGCGGTAGACAGAGGGCCATTCAAGATGCATTGGAAACTCAAGGATGCGCCATGCAGCCTCATTTGAGCTGATATATCTGGAATCAAGATAGGATTTGACCTCATCCACCGCTCCTCTCATCTCCAAAGTAGCGCGGTCGTTTCCTTTGTAGATGTACTTGTGGATATATTTGACCGACTTTATAGATGCACAGACTTCCAGATTGATGTGGCAGTTGAATTCCACCAGCAGTTGTGGAGGGTGAGGTACAACATCTTTGTTTGTGAAGATGTAGTCATTCTTCTGGATCGTATGACCGTTATCAGGTCTTGCATACTCTGGATAGCCATCATCCTTCAGCAAGGTCTGGGGGTTGAATGACTTTGGGAAATGTTTTTTGCACTGTCCATTCTCTGAGCAACGCTGTGGACTGCAAGGGCCATGCAGCATGTATTTTTCTACAGCCTGGTAGAGTTGGGGATGGACATTTCTGTCAGGAATCTGGGCAGATATGAAGGAGTCGATCTGTTCAACGGTGCGTATCTTATGATCTGGTTCAAGGAAGATGAGGAGATGCATGTGAGGAAGACCGCGCTTTTGATATTCGATGGTGTAGACCAATCCTGCGACCTTTCCATAGTAGCCTTTACGAACTTTCTTCAAGAGAGCTTGTTGCTTCTGATAGAATACGCGAGCCACCAAGTCTGGACGGTCCACAGCGTTCTGACCTATATGAGTGATTGTCAGGAATGAAGTCATAAACATTGCTTCAGATATGGATTCTTACCTTGGAGGAGATTCTCAGTGATCTCAGGCCAACTCCCATTTGCAGTCATGGTTAGAAAGAGATCTGGTTTCTTGCAGGCACGGCAAATGGCCAAGGAGTCTTGCAGTAGCTGATGCATGTATCGAGGGCTGCCAGTATGAGAGGAGGGAAGAATAATGGAGCGACCTGTCTGAGCCAAATCAACCACACCATCATTGAGAACGTTATCTGTGAGGCCTCTGTAGCAGTCTGCCCTCAGCTGCTGTTGGTTGTTCTTGATCCAGTTCAACCTTGATTGTTCAATGGAGGCCCAGGCATCAACCACATACTGCTGGAACAGTCTTCCACCACGAAAGATGTTGTTGGAGTCAAGGTGGTCTGGACGTGGGTGAAGGCGGTAGGCATAGTACAGCAGCTGGGTGACATTTTTTGCACGTCCACGTTGACCTTCATTGAGATTCATAGGGATGGAAATATCCCAACCGTCCTCGCCTCGAGGATGTATAAGAACGTAGTGAAGAGTTGCATATGCATGGCTGAGCTGACTGATGCGTTGAAGTCCACCACCTTGAAGCCGCACGATAAGATCACGTTTTTCTGACACATCCTCAGATCCATCTCCAGGAAGAATTGCAGCAATTTCATCAGCAGTTGGGAGATTATATCTTCGACCATCTGTGCCTTGCTGGAAGTGAATGCGTACACGAACATCTGTGTGCTCCTCTGGAGGCTTCTCCTGCATGACTTGATAGGCCTGCTTATAAACAGCAGCATAGGGATGGGTTCGATACAGCATGTCATGGAGGTCTCTGAGAATGCGACGATCAAGACCTTCATTTCCAGGTCGGGTGGCACGGATGTTGGTTGCCTCCTCTGGATCATAGATGTAAAGCTGTGCATATGAAGGCTGAAGACCTTCTGGAGGTATAAGACTGCCCATGAGATGATGGAGTGAGCCATGGATACGGAATGCATTTGGGCCAGAGCCTTGAAGAGCACGATCCTTGATATTGACGCCAACTGACGTAAATGCAAGAGCACTGTTGTACTGACGAATCTTGGATCTGAATGTTCGGTCTTCATATGCCTGCTGCAGCTCAGGTGGCCATGCTGGGAAGGGCTGAAGGCTGACTTGGCCCTGCAAGCAGCACATACCAAAGCGTGGATGCAGTCTGGAGGAGTTGGAGAGCTTTTCGCACAGAAAGTGCCTTGCATGGCAGTTGGGACACTCTACATCAAGAGAACCAAGAGTATCATGGAGAATAGGCTCGGTATATGGACGACCTCCATCAGGGATAGGAATGACCTGGTTGATATGCACCTGATCCTCTTCCTCCTGCTGCTGGCGACGTTCACGAACCTGAGTTCTCCTTCTTTCCTCATCCTGATTGTGTTGTTCTTGAGATGCTGGATCATTATATTCATGCAGTGCCTCTTCCAGACGTTCCTCCTGCTCATGATCCCTCTGCTCCTGGCGGCGTTGGCGCTCCTCTTCCTGTTGGCCTGCTTGCAAAACATCCTGAGCTTGTCTATTGTCCTGCTGCTGCTGCTCAAGATCATACTGAGCCTGTCTATTGATCCGCTCAGCTTCCTGCTGCTGTAATTGCTCCTGAATCTGCTGTTGTTGAAATGCCTCCTGTGCTTGTCTATGACGCAAGTCATTTCCAATCTGCTCCTGCTGGAGATTATGCTGAAACTGAATATTAAACTGTTGATAATCAGGTCCAGGTGGTGCAGGTCCAGGTGGTGCAGGATTAGGTGCAAAGTAGTGGAGGGGATTGTCGAAGTTGTGAGGACCAACTGCGCCCTCATAGTGAATAGGGCCATACATGGGAGGAGCAGGAGGAACAGGAGGGGCAGGGATAGGGGCAGGGGCAGGGGCAGGTGGTGGTGGTGGTGGTGGTTGAGGATTATTACGCCTCTGCCTTGCAGCACGGCGTGCTTCAAAATTATTCATTGTGGCTGCAGCAACATTTGCCATACGACGTTCATACTCATTCTGAAGTGCAGCAGGTGCAGGTGCAGGGATATGGCCAAAGGGAGGTGCCATGGCCAGAGCAGGAACAGGTGGCCCAAGTGGTGGAGCAGGTGGTGGGTGGTGTTGACGCCACATACGTTGAGCCTCATGATGCTCAACAACATTACGTGGTAGGCCAGGAAATCTTTGCATGGGAATTGGCCCATGGTTCAAATTTCCCAACATCTGAGGAATATTCTATAAACATGTCAGAAGATGTCTCATGAAATCAAACAATTATCCCTACCATCTGAGGAGCGTTTTGTAATAATGGCTGAGCTGCAGGAGCATGAGGATGGCGGCGTGCAGGAGGAGAACCAAGATTTCGCTGGTTTCTCTCAGCCTGACGTGCAGCAGCCTGTGCCCGCTGAGGAGAGGTAGGAGGAGTGGAAGGGTTCCTATCAAGAATAAATGTAAGTCAAAAGAATATTTTAAATTCATAATAGCTACGCACATCAGAGAAGATAGCGAAAAAATTTGATATATGGGAAAGGAAGAGGAGAGCCAAAATTCCAATGGTGGTAGTTCCACTGCCTCAAAATCAGTCATCATACATTTCAGAGAAATATCACATACAAAAGATACAAACAAATATGCTGAGGGTGACTGAAGAAGTACTGGCAGATTCCAGGATGAGCTAATACCCTGGAATTCGACGTATGACAGTGCTAAGAACAGCCAAAGGCTGCCCGAGAAATTATCCCGAAGGATAGGATGGCCACTGTGAGAAGACTGCAAGCAGACCAACTCAGGCACGTAAAAGTTGCCCCGCCAATCCAATCTCTACACTGTAGCGTACACAGAGGCCCAAAAAAACAACCAGCAAACAACCTGCAAGAAGGGATGGTGCCGGGGAAGTAGGACTTGGGTTACACGTTGCGTCTAGGAATCAACAGAGGTTCGCGAGTTCCGAATGGGAATACAGGGCCAGCAGCAGACAACAATCACACCTCACAATCCTCGAAGTCCAAAACGGTCCAGAAACGGTCCAAAACGGTCCAAACACGGTCCTCGGTCCACGGTCCAAAGGGTCCCAAAACGCGTCCAAAAGCGAAAACCTCTGATTATGTAATCAATATTTTTTTTCATAATTCCAATATAATCCCTATTATATAACTAATAAATATAAATAACTTACATAGAGAACAGTAAAGACTACAAATGTATACCAAAACAAAAATTGAAGCAGGATGAGCAGGAAAACAAAAAGAGATTGAAGATTTTGAGAAAGTGTTGAGAGATTGGCAGAGGGAGCAGTGGTGGGGGAAGAGAGGAAACAAGTTTGGAGCGCGCAGGGCATTTGTAGGGAACAACGCCGCAAAGGTTGGCACGTGACAA